>JAVANC010000004.1:64385758-65585758 GCA_033319125.1 Parnassius glacialis
TCCCCCAAGGAATGCCACAAAGCAGGGTCCTGAACCACCTGCATCCATCGACTTCCTGCATGTCTTACCAGGTCGTCACTCCATCGCCCTACACTTCGTCCGCCGGTACGAGGCCGCCACTCGAGAACCCCATCGGTTGTCGGTTCTTCGAGCTATAACCGGCCCATTGCCACTTCAGCTTACTAATCCGTTGGGCTATGTCGGTCACTCTGGTTCTACTGCGGATATATAGATAGAAAGAAAATTCTTTATTGCACTCAAACAAACAAACATTTGGTACAAAGGCGAACTTAATGCCAAAAAGGCGTTCTCTGCCAGCTAACCTTTGGTAGTGTGGTGAGAGCTATGGGTAGAGCCGCAACAGAGGAAAAAAAACTAACTTATATTCACATATTATTCAATAATATAATATAAATATGTTACTTCATACATATTTACACTTCATATACACACATATATATACAATAATAAAATACCAATAAAATACATACAATCTAGTATAGGAAATTATCCTGGATTTTGAGTGAGATTGAGAGGTTCTATGGGCAGCTGGCCACATCATCGTTGGAGCCACACGCAAGTGTGAGTAACGAACCAAGAGCGAGTCTTATCCGACATTATTCCGATGATATCCCGGACGTCAGTCTGAGCGAGATTAGAATGGCTCTCCAGCACCTTAAAAACGGCAAGGTCCCAGGCGAGGATGGAATTACAGCGGAGCTTCTGAAAGCGGGTCGAAAACCGGTACTTGAAGTCCTTCAGAAGCTCTTTAATTCCGTCCTCCATGGTGACATTACACCGGAGGCGTGGAGCAGAAGTCTTGTTCTTCAAGAAAAGCGATAACGCTCTCTTGAAGAACGACAGACTGATTTCCCTTCTGAGCCGCGTCTACGTGCTGTTTTCGAGAGTCATTACGAATCGTCTCGCGTGCAGTTTTGACGACTTCCAGCCTCCCGAACATGCCGGTTTCCGAAAAGGCTTTAACACCATAGACCACATACATACCCTTCGGCAAATTATACAGAAGTCCGAGGAGTACAATTTGCCACTATGTCTGGCGTATGTGGACTATGAGAAAACCTTTGATTCCGTCGAAATTTTGGGCGGTGCTGCAGTCCCTTCAGCGGTGCCAAGTTGACTGTCGGTATATCGAAGTGTTGAAGTGCTTGTACAATAGGGCTACGATGGCTATCCGAGTACAGAACCAGAGTACGAAACCTATCTAATTGCAGAGAGGTGTAAGCCATGGTGACGTCATATCCCCGAAACTCTTCACCGCTGCATTGGAAGACGTTTTCAAGCTTCTGGACTGGAAAGGATACGGTATCAACATCAATGGCGAGTACATCACTCACCTTCGATTTGCCGACGATATAGTCGTTATGGCAGAATCGCTGGAGGATCTAAGCAATATGCTCAATGACCTCAATACTGTCTCCCAACGGATAGGTCTTAAGATGAACATGGACAAAACAAAGATCATGTTTAATGCCCATGTCACACTTATGCCGGTAGTTGTTGGGAGTACTAAGCTCAAAGTTGTTGATGAGTATGTTTACCTGGAACGAATAGTCCGTCTAGGTAAGTCCAACTTCGACCGAGAGGTCAATTGACGGATTCAACTCGGCTGGGCATTGTTCGGGAAATTACGATAAATCTTCTCGTTAGACATACCTTAAAATTTGAAAACGAGACTGTACAACCAGTGTGTGTTGCTAGTGATGACCTATGGAACTGAGACGTGGTCCTTCACTGCTGGCCGGCTGAGGAACCTCAAGGTTGCTCAGCGAGCTATGGAGAGGGCTACACTCGGAGTTTCTCTGCGTGATTAACTTAGAAATGAGGATATCCGAAGGGTGTGTATGTGGTCCATGGTAATAAAGCCTTTTCGGAAACTGGCTTGTTCGGGAGGCTGGAAGTCGTCGAGTCTGCGTGCGAGACGATTCGTAATGACTCTCAAAAATAGCACGTAGACGCGGCTCAGAAGAGAAATCGGTCTGTAGTTCTTCAAGAGAGCGTTATCGCCTTTCTTGAAGAACAATACCACCGCACTTCTGCTCCACGCCTCGGAAATAGTGCCTTCATGGAGGACGGAATCAACGAGCTTCTGAAGGACTTCAAGTACCGGTCTTCCACCCGCTTTCAGAAGCTCCGCTGTAATTCCATCTTCACCTGGGGCGCTTTCGTTTTTAAGGTGCTGGATAGCCATTCTAATCTCGCTCAGACTTCCGTCCGGGATATCTTCGGAATAGTGTCGGATAAGACTCGCTCTTGGTTCGTTACGCACACTTGCGTGTGGCTCCAACGATGATGTGGCCAGCTGCCCATAGAACCTCTCAATCTCACTCAAAATCCAGGTGTCCCGGAAATTGAATAATTAAAATTACAAAATTACTAAATCCCAAAATTACAAAATTACAATAACGTTTCATTTCAAAATTTAATAAAACAGTATAATGTCAATAAGTTTATGTTGTAAAAAGAGAATAAAATAAAAACTATACAGGCTTGGTCATGTCATAATGCATAATGTCAAAATAGTATAATGTCAGTCTTACAAATTCTAATTCATTTGTCAATTTAAAATTTCAATTAAGAGTGTGATCGGAGAGTTTTTGTGTTCTTTTGCGACGGGTCTTGCAGAACTTAGCTCCGACCGCATGGGCAGTTTCCACGAGCTTATCATTCATATCTTCCACTTTATTGCAGACTTCTAGGCACTGAAAACGGTTTTGTAACTCGAGCTGAAAGGTTTCGGGACTCTGGACTAGAGCACGAGGGGGACGGAGCACGAGGGGGACGGAGCGTTGACTTCATGAGACAAAACCTCTCCAACTTAACGTTTAGGTTCAGTGTGCCTCTAACCATTCGGTGATCACTACCAGTTTTCACCCTCGCGATCACTGAGATATCACTGACAAGTTGTCGTCTGGTCGTCATAATGAAGTCAATCTCATTTTTGTCGAACCGTCGGGGCTCGACCAGGTCCACTTCCTGTGGGGCCGCTTCTGGAAGAAAGAGTTCATCATAAAGAGTCCGTCTTTCTCCATGAAGTCAGCCAGCTGTTGGCTCCTTGGGTTCCGTTGCCCTATTCCAAATTTACCTGCTTTCAGCTCACCGTTCTCTCTTGTGCCTAGTTTTGCGTTGAAGTTTCCCATTAACACCGTATAGTGGGTTTTGGAAGAATGCATGGCTCTAGAGATATCCTCATACATTTCCTCACCCTCCTCATCAGGAGTGCCGAAGTTGGTGCGTAAACCTGTATCACCTTCAGCGAATACCGGTTGGTGAGTCTGAGTATAAGATGTGCGACCATCGTCGACACACTCCCAATCTTTACAACGTCGTTAACGAGATACTTGTGGACGATAAATCCGACACCTCCTTGGGACAGATGGTCGCCATCCCGATGATAGAACAAGCAGCCGGATTCGGAGATTACCGTGTCCTCCCACTCTTTTCGGACCTCGGATAATTCTATAATATTCCAGCGCAGCTTGTCTATCTCTTCTTTCAGTTCCAGGATCTTTCTTATCAGTCCTCAGGGTGCGTGCGTTATAAGTTGCGAGGTCGAATTGTCGTAGGTGGCAACCGAACCTCCACCGGAGATTCTTAGCACCCTCTGCCCCGCCGTTACCATGGTCACCACCGTAGCCAGGAATAGCGGGGCCGCCGGCGACATGGGGCCGCCTTTTCGTAACTTTTATACGTGGTAGAGCCATGCTGCAGCTATATTACTGTTATAGTTGTACCACGAATGGGTCGGCTCGACCGGGGAAGGACCACGCTCTCACAGAAAACCAGCGTAAAATAGCAACTTAACACTGCTTTGTTTCGTATGGTGAGTGTAGAGAACCAGATACCCTTTTTACTGGAAACGAGGCATTCTATTTTAGTCCTCACGGGTGACAACGCATCTGCATTTTGATTCGTAATCGAGGATAGATGTAGATGTCTATGGGCTACAGCAACCATCAGGTGGACTGTGTGCTCGTTTGTTACTATTGTCATATAAAAAATATGGATAAACCGAACTACGGATATTCCTCAAAGAAGAATTTAAAAAAGCAAGTTAAAAGCGAGCAAAAAATTAAAAAACATACCACGGAGGCATTGTTTTATGTATTTAAATACATTACAAACCAAAAAGCTTTTATTTAAAACACAGCTTTTTAATCATGACGACACTGTGTGACAATTTGCGGTAACAAATAGTTTCACCTCAGTCCCAACTAGCGACATCTTATTTTTTTATATAGGATGAGGGTGACAAACGAGCACACAGTCCACCTGATAAGTGGTTGCTGCGGTCCATAGACATCTACATCTATCCTCGTTTGCGAATCAAAATGCAGATGCGTTGTCACCCGTGAGGACTAAGATGGAATGCCTCATTTCCAGTAAAAAGGGCCTCCGGCCACCTGCACTCACGAAGCGAAACGCAGAGGTAAACCTCTACTTCACGCTGGTTTTCTGTGAGGTCGTGGTACCACCCCGGTTCGAGCCGGCCCATCCGTGCGACAGCAAAAGCTGCCGCGTGGCTCTACCACTGTTAGATATTCATAGGCTCACCATCTGGTGAGCGTATGAATATCAACCCTCATTAGATTATCTAAATGATACCTAGTTAACTGTAAAATGAAACAACATACGAATTTATTAAAGACCATTTATTCCGGGTAATTGAGTATTTTGTTCTTGTTTTTCTGTCCGCCTCAACCTTAACTTTTTGCAAGGTCAAAATTAAATTTTGCGGGTTTTCTTTAAAGAAGGTGTTTTTGTGCGTTTGGTGAATGTGGTAAGTGAATTTAAATGACGTAGGTCATTGGATCGTAGCCAGCGCCGGCCACTTTGTCGTCGATCCAGTTGCGGAGGTTGGAGACGTCCACGTACACCCCGGGGGTTCCGTCTTCACCGCATCCTATCCCCCAAGCCACGATGCCGCTCTGCATGTAGCGATCTTTTTCGTACTGCAAGAAATGTCAAAATTAGGGGATGAATAAAAGAAATGCCTTTTTCTTAAAGAAGGGAGGGTGCAGTGGTAAGGATACTGCGGTCGATATTTACCAATTCTCGTTTAAGAATCAATATGCAGATGCGTTGTTGAACCTCTGAGGACTAAGATGGAATTCCACGTTACCAGTTAAAAGTAGTAGTACTGAGTTTTCATAGTTCGCTTTGACTCTATGTAATAAATCATTGTCTTGCCACAAACCACCATATTAGACATATTATCAATGAGAGTAGGATTTATTTTTTAATTTATTCTTCTTCTTCTTCTTCTTTTAATTTATTCTAGGAAAGGTTGATAAACGAGCATACAGCCCACCTGATGGTAAGTGACCGCTGGTACCCATAGACATCTACATTTATCCTCAGTAAAGAATCAAAATGCAGATGCATCGTCACCCGTGAGTACTACGATGGAATGTCTCTTTTCCAGTAAAATGGGTGTCCGGTTCTCTACACTCACCATACGAAACACAGCAGCATTAAGCTGTATATTACGCTGGTATTCTGAGAACGTGGTCCTTTCCCGGTTGAGCCGAACTTACAGTTACAGTTATAGTACATTGCATTGTAGCTCTACCACGAACAATGCCGGTTCAACGTTGTAAACTTTAATTTGGTTGAAACATCATTTCGTCTCTCATTGTGTAGTGGCGGTGTAAGAATATACACTATCCCGTATCGTCCCGTGTGTGTCGTGACAGAGGGAAACTAAAATAGGAGATAGGTACCAGTATCTTATAATCCCATATTTACCAGAGTTGCTATCGTGTAATGGCGGTGTCAGTGGATATTCTAACACCGCCACTACACGATGAACAACAAAATTATGTTTCAACCAAATTAAGGTTTACAACGTTAAATCTAAATGGGAGGTCAATGTTCAGCAGGAAACTTTTATATGATGTAAGGAAATAATTGGTGGTATTTGTTTTAGTCTCGAGTACAGGCGGAGAGTGCCTCTTGGTATTGTACAGGATACATTCCGAAGAAGGCGAGGTGGAGTTACATAATTAATAGTTTACCCGATTTTTTTTAAAGAAAGAAAGTTTTGTAGGAAACGTATGCGTCGTGGAATTATAACCAGTTCCCGGCTTATAGTGTAGAAATGTGGGTAAAATCACTATACCTCAGTTGAACGAACAACCCAAGTTCGAACCCCGACAGCACCAATGACTTTGGTGATTGCAATTTTAAGTACTGAATTTACCACATGCTCGACGGTGAAGGAAAACATCGTAAAGAAACGCGCATGTCCGAGAAATAACATAAAAATGTTTTCAACATTTTGCAACATGCATGGGGGCAGCGCGGTAGATACTTATTTGGCTTAAAAGCCTATAAGAAACAAGAGGAAACTAATAGTAGGACGTATACAGGCTGTAAATATAAAATCTATGTGTCTTCAAGGAATAGGCTTTTGTTTCGTTAAGACAGTGTGATTTACCATCTGTGACATTACCACCTCTTACCACGTGGTGGGATTGAAGACAAACTCTGGCTAATTATTAAAAAAAAACCATGTGTGCAGATCACACGCGGTAGAAGTGATACCTTCAGAAAACTAAATTTCGAGAGAATGAGACGAATGCAGAGTATGAGGAGTAAGATAATTGTAAGGTTTATTTATTATAATATTGTTACCAAGTTTAAAAATAATAATTTGAAAAGAATATTTTCTTTCGAGCAAAGTTGTTTTAAAATAGCGCCATCTACTTTATACTATAGGTAAAGTAATTTTATTGAACAAATATTCATAGACGCTCAAGGTGTTACGTATAAATGGTACATAATTTAATATTAATCAGTAAGTTACGAAATCTTGGATTGGTATGAATGGATTTCATATGATAACTTTATTAATTATGGTTAAATTTATTTATTTAATTTCTTTACTCCATCTCATTCTTTCTCAGGCTAAATCTTATAGATCTATATACGTCTCTTTTTAGTGTCACTTTTTCGTTTCATCGAGTTTAAAATGACAACGGTTCTGAGTTTTCACTTCCAGAAGTTTTCACTTCAAGTATACAAACCTCAATAGGGCAGGTCAGTGGTGAGCCGCCGTCTCCCTTGCAGGTGTCTTTGCCAGCTTCTCCACCAGCGCACATGAACGACGTGTGCAGTTCGAAGAAGTGGCCAAGGCGAGTATTCCGTAGTTGAGTTTGACATTTCGACCGTTCGACAACCGGCACTTCCACCTACAAAGAGTTTTTTTTATAGTATAAGGACGACAAACGAACACACAGTCCTCCTGATGGTATATGGATGCTGTGGCCCATTGATATCTACATTTATTCTCGATTAAAAATCAAAATGCAGATGCGCTGTCACCTGTGAGAAGTAAGATGAAATGCCTCATTTCTAGTAAAAGGATCTCAGGTTCTCTACACTTACCATACAAAACACACCACAGTATGGTCCTTACCCGGTCGAGGAAACCCATTCTTACTACAACCATGGTATATCTGCAGCATGGGTCTACGACATAGTTTATTTCCAATCATTTATAGGCTTTTTTCGCAACTATATCGCATAAGACAACCCACTCATCTGAACTCATATCAACGCATGAGTGTCGTAAGAGATGATAAAAAGAAATTGTAACAGGAGATGGCCAGCAGTGTCTTCCTGATAAAAACTTTAAGCAATAAAATTCTGGGGTTACCAACCCTATAAGGGTATCTACGGGGAGACCTATGTTTAGCAGTTGACTTAGCATTAGCATAGGCTGTAATGACGATGGTGATTATGATGATGATGACAACGCTCTAAGCAGAGTGCTTATCCCATGAGTTACAACGTCATTGAAAAGTTTCCAATGATATTCTTGGTTGCAATTTTAACTTTTGATACTACCATGTGCTCGGCAGTGAAGGAAAACATTGCGAGAAAACTGAGCAACGAATATTCTGTGGAGGCCGAATAAGTGATGTTCGTCAATGGGTGATCGCAAATAATTGCTCTAAAACTGTCTCGGGAATGAGAATAGAATAGAATCATTTTTATTCAATACAGACTACAAGAATACTAATTGAAAGTTATTTAAGCTTTCTGGTTCAGAAAAAGCCCCTGTCCTGGGAATAACCAGAAAGAAACACAGCGGAACTTTTTAAGCGAGCGAAGCGTGCCTCGACTAGATCAAAATGCCACTTTTTTTTTTTACCTACTTTACAAAAAAAAACAGAATATTTAAACATGAACTTAAACATAATTATTCATATTTGTGCCTAGATGTGTTATCAATAACTATTTTTAGAAATAAATTTACAAAATATAATAAAGAAACTTTGTTTCTTTTCGTAGTATATTATTATTAATAAACAAATACAAATAAATTAATTACTAGCGTCTATTAAAATGGAACGTCATTTAAAATAAAATAATATTTCTTTCATGGCAAGATAAGTGCGAGGGAGATGGATATTAAAGAAATATTTTAGTTTTTACAAAAAAAATCACTCAAAGATGACCCAGGCAATAATAGACATGTATTTACATATAAATATACCTATACCTACAAGCTAAAAGTACAACTTTGTAATGGTTCGTAAATCGTGCTCTCTCTGTATACTTATATAATATTATTTATGTGGAACCCTCAACCTCAATCGGTGAACATACATAAAGAAAAAAGATTCCGACGAATTGTAAACCTCCATCTTTTTGAAGTCTGTTTAAAATTACGATCCATAAATCACAAGGTTTAACCTTAGAAAAAGCTGATGTCGATATTGGAGATTAAGAAACTTCCGTTGGCTTAACAGTTGCTTTATCAAGAGTTAAAACTTTAGAAGGTTTAGCATTCATCAGGATATTTTGATGTAACAGATTTGAAAGTATTCAAAATTCGCACCTACTAGGAAGAAATTCTAATGAGAAACTTCGGAAAAAAAAATTATGAAAAAATCCTTTTTTTCTCTCTACTTTTTTAAATGTAATCTTTGTATTTTTTAATAATTAAAGTAAGCTTTCATTTTAGAACATAACATATTAACATATATTTAATATTACATAATTCGCGAGTGAACAAAGTTGTACTTTCTGCTAGTTATAAATAAAATTAATTTACAATATATTATTTTACACAATTAGTATGAAAACATTTAAAAACAGCAGGGTAGCGATCACCTCATTCCCAGAGGTTAATATCAATCGTATATATAAACTTTACTAAACAACATTTGCTTAATAAAAATTTTAAACTTTTTGATAGATAAAGCCTGCATATTTTCTAGGATTTTGCTGTAAAGGCCTATTACATTGCCCCATGAAGGCATTACTGACACTGGAGTCGAGTAACTGGAGAGGAGACCTGTGCCCAGTAGTGAAACGTATGATATAGATACACGTATTTATTACATAACTGTTTCCAGTGCTTGAATGTTTATAAGTTTACACGTGCGTTGCTCAAAAGAACTCCTTTTATTTTGAGAATTATGGAGCAAGAATTGACTTGGGAGTGCTATTTTACGAGGTCGAGACACAGCTGATTACAAAAAATAAACAAGATAAAATCAAAATACGAATTATTACAACGGTATGACGTTGTAGAATATTACAAAACAAGCACATTAGAACATGTAATGTCCACGTAATGAACATGTAATGTTCTATGTTAGTAATATAACAAAAACATATTGGTAAATCCAATTGTGCATGCGTTAAGCGTATTAAAAAAATTACATATCACATGATTATACGTAATTTTTTAAAGTAGTTTAATTACACATAAATTTTCACTAAAAACCTTATAATTATTACTATACTTCAAATTTTCCGATAACTCCAGTAGCAGTCATCAAAGTACACTTTCAAGTCACTCTATCAAGTCCGGGGATAAGGCCTCATCATAACAACAAAACGAGTCCAAACACGGCATATCTAGTTCTCCTCGTCGAGGAGTTCCTGTAGCAGTAATTAAAGTACACTTTCAAGTCCCTCTATCAAGTTCAGAGGTAAGGTCTCATCATAACTAATAAAACGAAGCCAGACTCGGCACATCTAGCTCTCCTCGTCGAGGAGTTCCAGCAGCAGTAATCAAAGTACACTTTCAAGTCACTCTATCAAGTCCGGATGTAAAGTCTCATCATAACTCACAAAACGTACCCAAACTCGGTACATCTAGTTCTTCTCGTCGAGGAGTTCTAGTGTCAGTCATCAAAGTACACTTTCAAGTCACTCTACTATCAAGTCCGGGGGTAAGGTCTCATTATAACTAACAAAACGAGCCCAAACTCAGCACATCTAGTTCTCCTCGTCGAGGAGTTCCTGTAGTAGTCATCAAAGTACACTTTCAAGTCACTTTATCAAGTCCGAAGGTAAAGTCTCATCGTAACTAACAAAACGAGCCCAAACTCGGCATATCTAATTCTCCTCGTTGAGGAGATCCTGTAACAGTCATCAAAGTACACTTTCGAGTCACTCTATCAAGTCCGGAGGTAAAGTCTCATCATAACTTACAAAACGAATCCAAACTCGGCACATCTAGTTCTTCTCGTCGAGGAGTTCCAGTAGCAGATACCGAAGTATACTTTCAGGTCTATAAAGTCCAAGACGTATAGGTATATTTATATGTAAATCCTGCGTACTTTTAGCGAAATAAAATATTGTAATAAAAGTCTGTCAAAATAATAATAATATCTTGCCTTGAGCAAGTATGTATCGAATTTGGTTTTTGGAATATCTCGTATTTCTACGGCAATCTTATTCGCTGCAAACGAACAATACAATATCCACTCACAACGGCGGCCGAGGCCGGAATCTGTTGCCGGAATGACGAATGACGGAGTGAAACAGTGTATTTCTTTGATAAATTAACGCAAGGCTCACAAACCACGAAAATTTTGCCATTTTTTAGCCAAAAAAATTAATTATAACTAAACAAAACAAAATTAAATTGCTGTTTACATTCCATGGCTTCCCACATGATAGATGAAGAGTTTTAAAAATAGATTGTCAAAAGTTATCGTGTTTACGAAGCCATGCGGTCTTGATAAATCCACACCATTAACCACTAAACCCCTTTTTATGTAAAAATAGCAATTAATCTATTTAAAAATATATTAATAAGTTCAACAATCATTTATCTTTCTGACAATGTGCTTTTTATATCATTTATAATATGTATAATATGATTGCTAGATACGGTTTCATTCGACAAAACGTTGGAATCTTAATTTTTAGGCCCTAGCAGAACATACCTACGCGCTTTGCGCTTATGTCATACAATAAGTATTTTTAGTAACAATAACAATGGTAACATTCCACAAGTATGGGGATTTACAGTTTATATTAAAAAATTAAAACTATTTGATAATACAGACTCTTAAAAATCTGTCACTTATTTTATTAAATGTAATTACTAATATGTTTGGCTTTAAATTACATATTTTTGATAAGCAATAAATTCAATAGGGTTTTTTTCTACCTCTATCTGTTCACAATAATGAAAGTCGCTGACTCTATACTAAGACCACATGAGTAAAGAAACCGACCAGAGGGGAAGCTACATACAAACGGCTCGCTGCGAGTACACCCATACATAGCGCAGCGATGTGTGAGTGAGCTCTCACCGACAGGTTCACCGACGCTCCGTCGGGGTACAAACCGGTTTGCGCCGGCTCAGTCAGAGTATCCATGAAAGGGCTGTTACATAATCGTGCGCATTTAAATAAATAGACCAACAATATTTCGAAATTTATGCATCAATTAACTTATTAAGTATTTTTGCAATTATTAAATAATTAGATTAAAGTATTTTAATTAGAATAAATTAAGAATTAAGTTATTATAAATTTATATAGGTAAATAATAAGTGTTCTGTATAAGCAAAAATGCCTAATATTTGTACAGTATGCATGAATAATTCTAGAGAAAATAAGGATATTTCCTTTTTTTTTGTACCCGAGAGATCAAGTAAAGTAAGTTCCTTTTTACGTATTATATACAATAAAACTAGGTAAAATATTGATAGGTAAGTGAGGATGTGTTAGAAAGGTGCGTCGCCGAGTGATGAAGTCGGTCTCACCTACTTGAAACGTTAGTCAGTCTAACTTTGACAGTGCCGTAGATAGCAGGATATCCTACGTAATAAGGCTAAATGTGTGACTATCCATCCACTTTAGTATAGAGGTAGGTTGCTTCCTGGGGTAGGATATAAGTTACTTTTTGCGAGTCGCGACCGCAGGGGTAAATACCACTGCATTATGGTTGGAATACAATCGCCAAACATTGGAGGGGGTGGTGGGATTGATGTTGGTGGATAGTGTTGCTGATGGTGTCAGTGGTGGTGGAGGTGGTAGTATCGTAGGTAGTGGTAGTAGGCAGTGGACCAACAGTGGCTTCATCAACACCACCACCATCACCACAGCCGCCGCTGCCCACGACCACCATCACAGCCACAACTACCACCACCACCACCATTTACGCCAAAACTCTTGATTTCGAACAATTAATAAATATGCTGTTACATTAATATTAGTTATAATTAATACTCATGTTGTCTTATGCTATACAATACAATATTGTATTATATTATATATACAATTTTTATTTTTTCCTTAAAATTTTCACATGCATCAGGTGACAACCCTATCAGAATAGGTATAAATTTTCGACGTTGTTAGGAAGCTTCCCCTCTGGTCCTTACTCTTTACTCTGTGCTAAGACTGTAACTAAAAAGCATAAAACTTGTGAATTGGCGTTCGAAGCAAATTGATTATGACGTTAATAATTTGTGGTATGGTTATTCTTTAATGTAATTTAAAGTGTAAAATTCTGATTGTACCTATAGATATGGTTGAAAAAGGCATAATATTTTGGCAGCTTATTGATTTTTCTCTATCACGTGGACTAAATGAATGGTTAACAAAAATTATTTACAAAATCATATATTTTATTTTTATTTTGTAGTTACCGACTCCAGTTTTTCCTACTCATTGGACCTTTTAAAATTCTCGAATTAACGGAATTTCGACGTGGACTTGACCGGCGGCGGTTTGCTGCTCCTGTATTATCGTTGAAATAATGGTTTGAAGTGGATTTTGATATGTAAAAGTGGTGCGATTTTGTGGAAACGGTGAAACAAGGTGTCTGGTTGCTTAGGCGCTTTGAGATACTATCGACAACTATCAGCTGTCTGCTGGCTCAAGTTGCAGTCAAAATCTCCTAAGGGCTGCACAATGTGACGCATCAATATATTGTGAAGCAGTATACTATGAAGGATAATTATACATTCTAACTTCAGGCTCAGAAGGGCTAGAACCCAGAGCCATAAAGCCAGTTATAAAAAAAATCTCGAATGAACTATACTTATCCAATGGTGAAACTCGGAATAAAACCCCTTCTATAGTTACGAAGAAAAACGTAGTTATACTAATGCAGCGTCGATTTTTGTTTTATACGAGGTATAAAGATTGTGTCTAAAACATAAGTATTAATTGATACATTTATTTATTGTATGGCATTATATTAAAATGATACATAAATTAGTTCCGTGGTCGTTCACTTCTGCTATCTGCGCTAAAATGGCGAAAGTAATTATGTCACAGTGTCAAAATGTCTACTTATACTCTTTGGTTACAGAACACAACGCTCGATTTTTTTAAAGTTATGTAAAGGCATAAGGTCTATACGCATGCAGCCTAGAGTAGCATTATGAAAACGACCTTATTTTGTTAAAATTACGTATCATATTCTTATATACTTTCGTTAAACAAGAAAAGGAAGCTTGAAAGAGTTTATTTTTGTTTTCTTCTACCCCATAATCATTAAACATACCTTTTTGAGGATAACCTGGTATCTTCCCTCCTTTCCGAACTTGTCCTTGCCCCAACCGGAAGCAAAGCATCGAGTACCACCAGGTACCCTCTCGCGTGGTGGTGGCAGACATACCACACCAACGTTCGGTGCCAAATCCATGGGTTGTGCCAGGAATAGCAATGCGATATCATAGAAGAGATTGCCTGAAACAGAAATTAATGCTTTGTTTTCAACTTTGAGATATTTTTCTAAAAGTTAAATTTAACACGCGGTACAACATTGTGAGGTTCTAGAGACAGAAAGAACTAATCGTGGCTAGCTGAGATAAGCTTTTTAGCTGAGATAAGCTAACAAGCAAGTTTAATACTGTTTAAAAAAACATTTACCGTAAAAAATTACTAATAATACTTAAAATACGATTATACTTATATAAGAACTTTATCACAGCTTTATTATAAGTTTGACAATTTAAGCGATAATGGTTGCTAACTAACTTTAAATCGTTATAAATCCTAAATGGTTATTCAAAATTAAAAATGACTAGAGAAACCTAAATATAATTTTCAAACACCTAATCAATGATATCTCACTTGACATAGTGCATCGACATTCATTTTTTTCTTTAAAGATATATGGCGTCTGGTTGTCGCCATATTGAATTTTGATTACTGTCATGTCTTTAGTAACACTCACAAGATTAAGATAAATCGATTGACGTACGAGTCGTCAAAACTTGACCCACGCGTTTGGACTCTAGAGCGCCACAAGAAACAAACATACATACATACATAAAGTTATTGTATTGTATTGTATATATCAAAGTATAGGAGTAACAAGTGGTAAAATTAAAAATTTTGTAGAACCGACTTCAATATAAATAAAATGAGAACATCATCAATGCTGTCGAAGTCAATTAAATAAACATTATTAAGGATAACTCAAAAAGTGCTGGTCAGATCTTGATCAAATCTATTTGGGACATTAGAAGCACCAGCTTTCAAATAAAAAAGAATCACCATAATCGGTTTACCTAGAAAAAAGTTATGAGGTAACACACAGTCAAATTGAGAACATCCTCTTTTTTTGAAGTCGGTTGAAAAGAATTAGGGCTTAGTGTTCACAAAGTCTTTTTTTTTAAACTCTTGTACTGAACAATGGGTGATGTCCCACTCACCTTTGTTAAAGTCCTTGTGAACCTCGATTCTGGCCACGTCCCTATCCTGGTACGGATAGATCTCCTTAGTGGTTTGGGTGTCCCATTCTCCGGCTCTAGCCCTGAGAGCTTTAGCTCCGGCGACATAGTGCGCTGCTGTCAGCACAACACTAGGATGGATCAGGGATCCACCGCCAACGTAGACATTAAGCTTCTGGCCGTTGGGCTCGTTGTCGTTCACAGGTTCGATTCTGGGGTCAACGTAATCCGAACTTGACATTATATTAATTTGTAGATCCTCTGCGTTTAAAGGTGCGAGTTACGCCAGGATTCTATAATTAAAAACGCTTCGTTTTCCCGTACGAGACGTTTGTACAATACATAATGCGTATGAAATCCGTTTATGAAAGAAAATTTTACGACTTATGATTCGGGGGCTATGTAAGAATATCCACTACCCCAAACCCTCCCGTGGGTGTCGTAAGAGGCGTCTCCTAATTTGATTCCCTCTGAATCAAATTAGGAGATGGGCAGCAGCGTCTTCCTAAGAACGACTAAAATAAAAAATAAACTACGGTTGCAAGCCCACTTGCCAAGCGTGGCAACTATGGCAAATATCCCCTCCTATGAGACAATCTATGGGGAGGCCTATGTTCAGCAGTAGACTTTAATAGGATGTGTAGTGGATGGATGTATAGAAGACAATCTACCAGGAGCACATGACCCATTGAGAGGTGAAATTTTCAAATCAACAGTAACATTACAACTATGGTAAAAATATCCACCCTTTGACACAATCTATGAGGAGGCCTATGTTCAGCAGTAGAATTTAATAGGCTGTAGTGGATGGATGTATAGAAGACAATCTACCAGGAGCACATGACCCACTGAGAGGTGAAATTTTCAAATCAACAGTAACATTTATGAGACAATCTATGAGGAGGCCTATGTTCAGCAGTGGACTTTAATAGGCTGTAGTGGATGGATGTATAGAAGACAATCTACCAGGAGCGCATGACCCACTGAGAGGTGAAATTTTCAAATCAACAGTAACATTACAACTATGGCAAATATCCACCCTTTGATACAATCTATGAGGAGGCCTATGTTCAGCAGTGGACTTTAATAGGCTGTAACAAACGGTAATGGAATAAGCTATTCCATTACCGTTTGTTACAGTCTATTAAAAAGTTGTTTAATTTTAAGTTATTATAGGATAATTTATAAATCTTGGATAAAAGTTACCTATAAACGAAATTATATAATGAATTTAAAAGTGACAATGAAATTTTATTCAAATAACTGTAGGTTTTCATTTGTTTATAATATTTTTTTTATATATACAGGGTTAATTTTCAAAGAGTAGCCAAATTTTAAACCTAAGTTCAAAGATAGAAATAATGAAGTTTTTGAAAATACGAGTAAATAAGACTTCTACTTTTAATTGAAATTATCCCAAATTGAATGTGATTTATGGCCAACAACGTTTTTGCCTACCGATCGACCCCTACGAATGTGTGCGTGCGCAGTAAAATCAGTTAAAATAATGTATTACCACGCATTTTGAATTTAAAAGATAAAAAGGACAGAATGTTTAAGATATTTTTAAATTAATTTTTCTTCACCATTTGCTTATATTATTTATTCTGAGACTTCTCTGCAAATATGGCCGGTTATTGCAAAATAACCCTGTATATAAATATATAATATAATATATAAAATATATAAATTAGAATTATTGGAATTCCGCCTCTAAGTTCAAGAATTTTCAAAGGACATCATTTTTCTATAGAATAAGGATGACAAACGAGCACACAGTTCACCTGATGGTAAGTGGATGGTGTGGTCCATAACCATCTATATCTATCCTCGATGAAGGATCAAAATGTAGATACGTCGCAACCCCTGAGGACTAAGATGGAAGGATAGGTGAATGGATAGTATGCCTCTTTATTAATAAGGGTATCTGGTACTTATCATGCAAAGACAACTGCATTACGTTGCGTCATATAAAAAAAAACATAATTACCATATCAAGGGCCCTGGGTTCCATTCGAAAAATTTCAATACGACTTTAAACCTTCGCCTTCAGAGTTAATTTCTTTATTTTTTTTTAAAAGTACAAGGATTTTCTCGTGTATCGTGTACAGACAGTTTACATAAATTGCTCAAGAATATAAACATTCAGACCCGGAACAATTATTCCGTGCGGGATTTGAACCCGTGGCCCTCAGCGCTACTACTCATAGCTAAGCCACTGTGCGAGAGCCGCCAATCTCCCTTAATCTTTTGACATAACAGTTTTTTTTTAAATAATTAGCTTCAATTGTATGATAGCGGCGTTAGAGAATTAATCACCATATTTCATCCCTTCAGTGTTCTAATACGCGAAGACTGGGAAATGCGAGAAAAAACTTGTTGTCTCCAATACATGACGTTATAAAATCTCGTGTATTATACTAGTGTATTATTCATTCACTCGTGTCATCATCATCGTCATCATTACATCCCTTCACAAGTCCACTGCTGAACATAGGCCTCCTCCAAAGAATGCCACAAAGCACGGTCCTGAGCCACCTGCATCCATCGACTTCCTACATGTCTTACCAGGTCGTCACTTCATCCAGTGTGGGGCTGCCCCACACTTCGCCTGCTTGAGATGGGCAGTTGCATCTTCCTAATAGCTGTGGCAGGTAGCTATGGAAGGTACGCCCCTATGGGGCAATCTATGGGAGAGGTCTATGTTCGGCAGTGGACTTTAATACGAGTAGATTGTTACGGTAACGATATGTGTTTATATAGTTTTTAAACTAACTAGTGTTTGGATTTTTTATCTTACTTCAAAACAGCAACCATCCAGGGGAATTCGCCGAACTTAGCCTCGCCGTCCTTGTCTCCAGTGATGCGGAAACCGACGCCTTCGGTGTTGCGCCAGCCGCAGCCCAGGCGCTGAGAAACGCAGTAGAATTAAGTAAGAGTATGTAAATTTCACAGTATGCGAGGAACCCGGGTTTTCGATATTATTAATTGCAGTTTTAAGTGCTGATTTACCACGTGCTCGACGGTGAAGGAAAACATATTGAGGAGACCTGCGTATCAGAGAAATAAGAAAAATAAATATTTCGATATTACGGGGATGACGATATTGGGGGATGAGTCGCTCGCGTCCGTAGGCTTTGACCACCTAATCCTAGGCCCACCCTACACGTGTCCCCCGGGTGGTGCTAAACAAGCGACAAAGCCGAAAGAACTGACTCGGCTCTTCTCCGTGTGGTAGCGGCGTAAAAAATACCACACCCTACTTTCGCACCATGAGGCATAGAATTAAAGAAATGGCCCCGAGTTCCCGGCGCCCCTTTAATGGGGCAGGGGTGCGAAGAATCTCCGGGAGGAAAACCGGCGACGAGGTTCGCCACCCGTCACGTTCTGTCCCCCGGAGGGGCGAAAAGTGGATTGCGGAAGCCCGTCTGGCTACATTGAATGTATGTGGAGGAATGAATGATAAGATGGATGAAGTATGCGATATGATGCATGATAGAGGAATAGACGTGTTATGTGTAAATGAGACGAAACGGAAGGGAAAGGATGCCACTACACATGGCATGTATACCGCGTACTGGTCTGGTGTAGACGAGACCGAGCGGGCATGCCAGGGAGTCGGTATCATCCTTTCAGAAAGAATGGGTCATTGTGTGAAAGAGTATGAATGTGTAAGCCCGAGACTGCTATGGATACGAATGAAAGTGGGCTTAAAGAAGTTGTTTGTTTTAGGGGTCTACGCCCCAGACATGTCTAAGCCCACTTATATCCGAGAGCAGTTTTGGGAGTTGGTAAGGATGGTGCTAATGAAATGCAAGGTTAACGAAAATATTGTGATATTAGGCGATTTTAATGGAAGGGTTGGGGTGAGGAGGCTTGGTTATGAAAGGATATTGGGAACGTTTGGTGATGAAAGTATAAATGAGAATGGTGAAAGCCTTCTCGCCGTATGCGTGGAAAAGAATCTTTTTGTGACAAACACTTTCTTTCGTCATAAGAAGATTCACACGTATACATGGGAAAGAGGTGATGAGAGAAGTATGATAGATTTCATAATTGTTGATGAAAGAATGAGGAGCGCGGTGGTAGATACAAGGGTTTACCGGGGCTCTAACGTAGGGACGGATCATTACTTGGTCTTATGCCGAATTAATGATCTTTTCAGACGTTGGAGGCATCGGACATCTGTGTCTACCATTGCGTTACAGCGCATAAGAACAGAGAGGTTACAAGATGAAGGTGTGAGAGAGAAGTTCAAATATAGATTGAGAGAAAATATAAGTGGTACGGCTGAATTGTGTATGAATGATTTAGACTTGGAGACTGTGTGGTATAATGTCAAGAAAGGTTTAGTGGATGCAGCTACCGAAGTATGTGGTGTAAGTAAGAGAACGAATGAAAGGAAAATTAACACGTTATGGTGGGATGATGATGTACGGATGGAAGTTGAAGCAAAGAAGAAAGCATGGCTAGATTTACTAGCAACCAAGGCTAGTAATTCTAGCAGTATGAATGATGATATTGAAAGGAAAAAGGCAGTCTTTAGACACCTAAATAAGAGAGTAAAAGAAGTAGTTGAAAGGAAAAAGCAAGAAAGAACGGATATGAATGATAGAAGAATATCGGATAACTTCCAGGCAAACATTAAAATGTTCTGGAAACTCGTAAGAACTACCAGGGGACATTCAAAACAGCCTAGAATGAATGCTATACGAGACCAGAATGGCTGTATTCTGAATGACGAAGTTTTGAGTTTAAGGAGATGGAAGGAATACTTTGAAAGCGTGTTTATGAGTGATGAGACGTTTGAATTAAATGAAATAGAAATTCCGGAAGAAGAGGAAATAGATAGAGATATAAGTATAGATGAAATAATGAAAGCAATGAAAAGTATGAAAGCAGGTAAGGCAGCCGGTTATGATAGAGTATCTCTCGAAATGCCAAGGGCTGGAGAGGGTGTGGTTGCAGACCTGCTGTACACCTTGTTTAATTTATGTTGGGAACTTAAGCGGGTACCGGGAGACTGGTGCAAAGCCGTGATAGTCCCAATATATAAAGGAAAAGGATCACAGCAGGACTGTAAAAACTACCGTGGTATCAGCCTTCTTAGCATTGTGGGAAAACTGTATGCTAAGGTACTAATTGAAAGAGTTATGAAAGAAACTGATGGAAAAATTTGGGATGTGCAAGCGGGATTTAGAAAGGGAATGGGATCTACGGATCAGGTCTTTTCCATGCGCATGATCGCGGAGAAGTTTTTGGCCAAAAACCAAAAAGTTTTTTGTGCGTTCATAGACTTGGAGAAGGCTTATGACAGAGTGGACAGGGATGTGTTATGGCAAACACTGAACTCATTTGGGTTGAGCGCTGGCTTGATACAGGCATTGAAGTCTCTATATCGGGACTCTAGTGCTTGTGTCAGGATCAACGGGGCCGACTCGGACTGGTTTGGCATCCATAAAGGTGTCAGACAGGGCTGTGTGGCTTCCCCGTGGCTGTTCAACCTATTTATGGACAGTTGTTTGGAAAATTTGAAAGCAGAAGAATGCGGGTTAAGAATGGGTGAGTTAACCGTCAAATGCCTTTTGTACGCCGATGATCAAGTCATACTTGCGTCGTTGGCAGCCGAGTTGCAAATGATGGTTACATTAATGAACAGGACATTAAAAGAAAAGGGAATGAAAGTGAACGCAAGTAAGACGAAAGTTATGGTTTTTGAAAGAGAAGAAAGTAAAACGATATGTGAAATAAGAATAGAAGGGGAGTTGGTAGAGCAAGTAGATGAGTTTGTGTATTTGGGATGTGTGTTTAGAAGGGATGGTAGATATGATAAGGATATAGAACGACGAGTGAATGCAGGAAATAGATTGAATGGGGCTCTACACTCTATTGTGAAAAGTCAGAATGTGTCCAAAAAGGCACGTTTGGCAATTCACAATGCTGTGTTAGTGCCTACTTTAATGTATGGTAGTGAAAGTTGGGTGTGGCAGAAGAAGCACGAGAGTAGAATAAATGCTGTAGAAATGCGGTCATTACGTAGTATGCTAGGGCTGAATCTGAATGACAGGGTGAGAAATAGTGTGATAAGAGAAATGTGTGGTTTGCAAGATGATGTTGTGACTAGGATTAAGAAAGGAATGCTTCGGTGGTTTGGTCATGTAGAAAGAATGAATGAGGAAAGAGTGACAAAGCAAATTTATGTTGCAGAGGTGAATGGCAGAGTCGGGAAGGGTCACCCTAGGCGAAAGTTTATCGACCAAATTGGCGATATATTGAAAATGGGCCAAATTAAGAGTACCTTTAACCGACGAGCGTGTATGCGTAGGTATATGGATGTGGAGGAAGCGAGAGAGGTGTGTCAGGATCGTGCCAAATGGAATTCCATAGTCTCTGCCTACCCCTCTGGGTGACAGGCGTGAGTGTTTATGTATTATGTAAATATTTCGAAGTAATTTTAAGTCTGCCAACACGCATTAGGGCAGCGCGGCAGATACTTCTTTGCCCCAAACCCTCTAAGAAATGAGAGAAGGCCTGTGCCCAGCGGTGAGACGTACATATAAAGAACTTGAACGCCCCACAGTATAGACGTGTATAAACTTTAACTTTAACTAAGGTTTAGTTATACCTTATACCTTTACGCCACAATACCTTTCGTATTTAAGGTTCCACCGTTAAATAGAGAACCCTTGTATTTGTCTGTCCCATTGTATGTTTATAAGTTCCAGAGCGGTGGTTTTTTAACGTTTTAGTTATGAGGGACTATTTGATCGATTTTTGTCTTGCCACAAATCACCATATTAGACATGTTATCAATTAGAGTAAGATTTATTTTTAAATTTATTCTTTTTTTATTCTAGGAAAGGTTGATAAACGAGCATACAGCCCACCTGATGGTAAGTGGCCGCTGTGACCCATAGACATCTACATTTATCCTCAGAACAGAATCAAAATGCAGATGCATCGTCACCCGTGAGTACTAAGATGGAATGCCTCTTTTCCAGTAAAATGGGTCTCCGGTTCTCTACACTCCACCACACGAAACACGGCAGTGTTAAGCTGCTATTTTACGCTGGTATTCTGTGAGAGCTTGGTCCTTCCCCGGTCGAGCCGACCCATTCGTGCTACAACTATTCTACTAAATAGCTGCAGCATGGCCTAAACGCCTAAGTGACGCTATTGTGCGCCCCTTATTTAAATGTGGCAACGCCTTATATTGTAAACTGCGGCGACAGTACACACCGCAACAAATCTTTAAAAATTTTGTATGCTTTTTTTATGTGAGGGTATTGTACGATGCTTCCGCGGAGTGCCTTCACGGACCACCGGTTAAGAAACACTGTTCTAGAGATTTCGACCTAAGTGATGAATACCGAATAAATATATATATATAATTGCATCATTTTAAATATCTATTTTTAGTTTAATTAATAAGCTTGCTAGTATTCCGCAATGCCCTTTAATTGTTTTTTTACACCATGGCGGCGACATTCTTAAGTTTAAACTAAAACTCAGTCTCAAAATTTGACTATGGTATGCTTTTAAAAAATAAACACAATGCTTCTTACATGAATCATTAATGTCATAGTATATTGCTAAACAGACGTATATATTCAGTTATGTGGTGTATATGTATGTATGTAAATTATTTACAGAAATTTAATTATTATAATGTATATATGTAAATATTTGTATTTAAGTATGTATTTCACAGAATAGCGTAAAATATCAGCTTAACACTGGTGGTTCATTTTCGTATGGTGAGTGTAGAGAACCGGAGACCCGTTTTACTGGAAACGAGGCATTCCATCTTAGTCCTCACGGGTGACAACGCATCTGCATTTTGATTCGTAATCGATTGATTTGAATCGAAATAAATATTAAAACTCATAAAAACCAATCGTAATAAATTCCACGCGGGCGAAGTCGCGGGGAACAGTTAGTTATATTATATTAGAGGAAAATTTGACAAATTTAAACAAAATATATTGTGTTAACTTTGACCGTTGCTACTGTATTTCGTATGGTGTGGTGAGTGTAGACCCTTTTTACTGAAAACGAGGTATTTCATCTCGGGCCTCAGGAGTGACAACGCGTTTGGATTTTTGACTCTTAATTGAGGATAAATGTAGATGTCTATGGTCCACAGCATCCACTTACCATCAGGTGGACTGTGTGCCTTGTCACCCTTATCCTATATAAAAAAAAATTAGTATAGTTTATTATTTATTAGTTAAATGTGTATATTACGTAGTTAATTATCATTTTTATTTTCTGTTGCTTGCAGCATTAAGCTGCTAATTTACGCTGCTATTCTGTGAGAACGTGGTCCTTCTCCGGTCGGGTCGAGCTATGCGTGCTACAACCATAAGTAGCTGCGCCGTGACACTAGAGATCGTCCCTGAATCTAATACCAGTATGTGTCTTACCACTGCACCGACTTCAAATATTCAACACTGAATTCGGCTTTACTTTTTAACTGACTTCAAATGGAGGACGTTCTCAATTCGAGTGCCTTTTTTATATATGTATGTTACGTGATATCTTCGCAGATTGTGAACCAATTTTGATGATTTCTTTTTTATTAAACAGGTACTTCAAGGGTGGTGCTATAAAAATTTGGAGACAAAATTTCACCCCTAATACATTTTGCTACCCAAATAAATAACTTCTTTATTAGCAACTAGCTGTTCCCCGCGACTTCGCCCGCGTGGAGTTATTTTTCACGGAACCCTAAAATAAAAGCAGCCCAAGTTACTTCTTATGAAATCAGCTATCTGCCAGTGTGTATAAATATTGAAAAATATTGACATTAATATTTATACGATACTAACGTCACTCAATTGTACTGCTAACATTTAAACTTTATGGTATGGTATTAAAGTTCAAATTGACTTTTAAGTATAATTACGAATCTTTTGTATGGGAATATAGAAAAGTGTTGTTTTTAGACTTTTTCTGGCAATTTTTTAAAATTTTCTCTCCGTAAGAACCATCTTCGTACTTCAAGGAATTTTATAAAAAAAGAATTAGCGAAATCGGTTCAACTGCTCTCGATATTTGCGCTTAGCAACACGTTCAGCGATTCATTTTTATATTATAGATTTGAATTCGGTTTAAACTAGTTATGGAACAAGACTGAAAAACGGGCACCAGTACACGTGATGGGTAAGTGGATGATGTGGTCCATAGAGATCTACAAGCTACAACTATCCTCAATTAAGAGTCAAAATGCAGATGCGTTCTCACACCTGACAACATAGATGGAATGCCTCGTTTACAATTAAGTGTTTATTATTTTAGTAAATATCTGTTTGATTTTGTAAGTACTGAAAAAGATATTCTCTATCAACAAACCAGTTCTCGTGTTTGTGATCAGCAGACCTTGAAACGGTGTAACTAACATGTGACCTCAAGTCTGACCTCGGGCGAGTGTGAGATCGAATTGCGAAAGTCATATATACCTATGTTTTCCTCATCAACGCTTCTGAGAATTATTCGATATTGTTGTAAACGAATTGTATTTCGTCTGTGATAATCGCGTTTCAAAATACGCTTTCTTCACAATAGGAATGTCTCTGTGCCGTGGAGGCTTTAAGTACATAATAAACCCGCGATACACGTGCTGGAGAACATCACATGTCTTCGAAATATTTTTCTTTTTATTTCTCTGACATGCAGGTCTCCTCACGATGTTATCCTTCCGAGCGCGTGGTAAATCTGCACTTAAAATTGCAACTAACAATTTAATTGGTGCCGGCAGGAGTCGAACTCGGATTGCTTGCGTATTGTGAAATTTACAGCGAGCGCTTAGTCCCTGAGCTACTACTCTAAAACAAAAAGTCGCGGGAAAATGAACTGCAAGGAGTTTCTATATGCATGGGCATAGTATAAAGAGAGGCCCTTTATACTATGGCATGGGGGTGAAGCCGCAGGCAGAATTTAGTATACAAATATTATTCGCATGATTGCTTTCGCTACACCTGACCATAAGTTACTTAACGTGGATATGACTCATCTTAAACGTTTGAAAACAAAAAAAAATAAACAGTTCTTCATTAATTTTTCCTGTTTGATAATTAAATACGATTTATATTTACGTGATGGCCAAGTGGGAATCTAGTTTCGAATAACTTAAATTAATAAACTTTAAAAACCCGCGAAACAAAAAGAGCTGGTGGTATCTTCAAACGGCTGCACAGACTTTCTTGAAACATAGCTGAGAACACATTCGAATAAGACACCTTCCAAACGAAAACAACTTAATTTAAATCGGTTCATCCGTTCAGGAGCTACGATGTGACAGACAGACACACAGACACACAGATACACACTACAAACATATAACACCCTTATGTTTTCGTCGGGGGTTAAAAATCTGGTTTTTAAGATCAGCAGAAGGATTGCAGTATGGAGATATGACATTTAAGATGGTTTTGTAACGTGATGCCTGTTTGCCATTTATTTTTTATCTATGAAGGAGGCCTTTGTTCAGCAGTGTCTCAAAGAATACCAGTGTAAAATAGCAGCTAAATGCTGCTGTAATTCATATGGTTAGTGTAGAGAAACGGAGACCTTTTTTACTGGAAACGGGGTATTCTATCTTAGTCCTCAGGGGGTGACAACGCATCTGCGTTTTGATTCTTAATCGGTTATAAGTGTAGATGTCTATTGGATACAGCATTCACTTTTTTTATAGGATAGGGTGACAAACGAGCACACAGTCCACCTGATGGTAAGTGGTTGCTGTGACCCATAGACATCTACATCTATCCTCCTTTGCGAATCAAAATGCAGATGCGTTGTCACCCGTAAGGACTAAGATGGAATGCCTTAGGGTCTCCGGTTGGTGTAGAGTGTAGAGAACACTCATCGTACGAAACACAGCAGTGTTAAGCTGCTGTTTTGCGCTGGTATTCTGTAAGAGCGTGGTCCTTCCCCGGTCGAGCCGACCCATTCATGGTACAACTATACTACTAATATAGTTGCAGGTTGCAGCATGGCTTTACCACGTATGAACTTACCATCAGGTGGACTGTGTCTGTGACTGGTGTACTCGTTTGTAACCCAAAAATACAAAATACTGCGAGGTACTACACTCTTCTTCTACCGTCAGGTTCTATGTTCCGATCTGAGGTTATAATAAGGCACTATAATAAAGTATTGTGAGGCATTCCATCTCAGTCTTCAGAGGTGAAAACGCTGTAACCTCCTTTGTGTGAAGTTAGTTGCAGGTGTCCATGGGCTATAGCAGCCAGTACTATTTGCTCGTTTGTCACTTTAGTTTTATAAAAAAAAGCCATATCTGTTTGATGTATCTCATATCCGCTCATATCTTACTTTAACCATGGGAATGGGACAAATTGGGGCGATAGATTAAACTATAGTGGCGCTGCAAGAATATCCACTACCCCATATCGTCCCGTGGGTGTTGTAAGAGGGGACAGAAGGAAACAAATCAGGAGATGGGCAGCAGCTTCTTCCTAATCTCTAAATATAATAATCAATGTCAGTCAGTCTCGCTAAAACTGAAAAATGGCTCGACCGATTTTCATTAAACTTTTTGTGTGTGTTTGAATGGGCCCCTGGTTGGTTTATATTCACATTTGGGCCCGGTAGGTGGCGCTGTTGTAGAGATCCAGAAATCATCCGTACGAAGCCGGGGCAGATTGCTTGTAGCCATTAAAAATAAAAATACTGCGGCTGCTAATAAAAAACCCGCTCGCCAAGTTTCAGCTATGGCAAATATCCCCTTATGTGGCAATCTACTGGGGAGGTCTATATTCAGCGGTGGACTTTAATAGGCTGTAACGGTAACGAAGCGATGAATTCGTACGCTGTTAGGAGACATATGTCATTCATTCATTTCTAGTGACCCGATCATCCAAGTATTGATTCTTAGTACGAACGGGATCATTCGGGTCGATCATTCAAATAGATCATTTCGAGTTTCCGTGCTCTGTGATCTGTGAGTTCCGCTCGATAATGTCGATCGTCGGTCATTACTATACTCTTTGGTCGTAGGTCCTATCAATCGTTTGATCTGGAACGTTCAAAATATGTAAGTAATTGCAATCATCAATACTTTGATCCGACTCGGGTCAAATGATTGACACGTGTCTAGTCGTCACTACACGGTAATGTTTATGTACTAGGAGATCATGATTCTTAATTTACTTACCTCTGGCTGTGTGGTGGGTGGAGGCGTTATTGGGTTAGTGATATCCCTTGTGTCTGGTGGGAGACAGCACGTATCCATGTACGAGGCGCACGGGCCGTCGCGTACACTGGAACAAATATATTTGTGAGTACCCTTAACCGACGAGCATGTACTCGTATGTGTCTATATTTGGACGTAAAGGCAGCGAGAAAGGTGTGTTAGGATCGTGCTAAATGGAAGTCCGTAGTCACTGCCTACCCCCTTGGGTGACAAGCGTGAGTGTTTATATCTTTGTAAGCAATAGCTAGCAGCCAATTGCTGGATCAGGGCTCAACGTGAAATCTAACTGAGGCACTGTACAGTACTTCACGACAGTAAAGTTTCTTGATCGCTTGATCGTGTATGCTGTACTGCTGTCACAAATAGGATGGTGCTTCAAAATACCACCTAGCACTATAAGATCCAGCGTAGAGGCGTGCTAAGAGGCTTCTTCGTGAGCTTGGATTGGTTGAAACCAATTTCACTGTTCCTTTACTAAGTTTTAGAATCAATTTTCTGCCTAGACATCCGTCAATAGCAGTACTTGCATGCGGTGTTCCGGGCTGCAGGATATAAAGGGTCAGTATAACTACAGGCTGTGAAACATTCCATCTTAGTCTTCAGGGGTGACAACACATCTGTAGTCTCCTTTGTATAAAGTTGGCTGCAGGCCATGGACTGCAATGGCCACTTCCATTAGGCGGACTGAATTTTATTTTTTAATACAGTTGCTCAAAAAGTGGCGTATTGCAGGGACGTATAGCGTTCGGGATGTGGGCTATTACATACTCGTGCTTTTTCTTTACCTTTTCCGAACTCGTGCGTTCCCTTTCCCAACTGTGAAAATAATGTCTATCAAAAAGAAAAAACCAATCACGAAGTTTTTACTAAAAAAATTTCATAGAAGTTTTTATGATTCATGCAAATATTTCTAAAAAGAAGCGACTAATTTGTTTCAATATCAGATTTAATGATTCTCAGATTATCAGATATGATGATCAGATTAATGATGATTTCATATTAATAAAAAAATTCTACTGAAGACTTGGCTGTATGGGCATAGTTCCCTTTGCTTACCCAGAATGGGTGAAGAAAACAAAAAAAATCTCTGCTTATATTCTTTTTATGGAGTGTAGAGTAGAAGGAGGACCATCTCTGTATATGAAAAGTGTCCCTAAAAACGCGTCCAATAAGGGTGGCGCTGCAGTAGCATAGGATAAATTAAAAAAAAGCGCCAAAATTAATTAGAATAAGATGGAGAAATAAACAAGGACCAACCAATCCGCTTGGTTTTGTACTACGTAAATAGTTGAGGTTTTGTATACTGGCATTTTACAAACTACTCTAGTCATGAAATTTTTTAAATATTTGAATTTAGCTGACTTCACTCCGTTCACAACAGCTATCTTCATATCGTAGTTTTTCAGACGCCAGCGCTATTGTGGTAGGGTTTGGAACCTCTATTTTCAGTAAATAGTAGGGCACTTTTTCAACTTTCGCCCCTTATAAGATGGTTCTCCTAGTACTCTACACTCCATAATTCTTTTCATAGTTACGATTGGCGCCATTTTCCAAAAATGTTCTTTTTTTTATAGGATAAGGATGACAAAATTATTAAAAATAAAAAATAAATTGCTTAAATTTTTCGCAACTGTATTAAAAATAGTTGTTCAGTACAAGTGCGGAACCGTCATTGCAACTTATATGTATAGACATTAACTTAGACTAGACTTAGTTAGACTATAACAATAGACATTTGTTGGAACTCATTGCAATAACAGGCTTTCCGCACCCGTAATGAAATATACTATTTACAACGTATGAATTCATCAGTCTCGAGTACATGTACAGTGTAGCTAACCTCCAGATCCTATAGAATATTCGATAGTTTCCATTTTAGAGAGGGTCCGCACGCATTACATGATTTAATTTCTCCCTCCCCCTTTCACTTTCGGGCAACGAGATGTCTCCATTTTTTTGTGGTCGACATTTTACGCATTCGAACTAAACCTTTTGCTTCGTCAATCACAATGCGTACAAGGGAGTCGAAGGGTTTGTTAACATCTGTGTTCCCATCTGATTATAATGTGGGTTCAAGGCAAGAGTGAATTGCTTTTTTAAGCTAAGTTTGTGCATTTTACCATTGGCTAAAATTATCCCGGCAAGAGTGACGAAAATATGGTTAGTTAATTAATTATAATTCAGCGAGAAGGGCCAAAAATGGCATGTAGGTTTAAATGACCAACTGCTGGTTCAGAGTTATGAAAAAGATGATTATACATAAATTAATGGACTGTAGGGTGCGGTGCGAATTTACTATTTCACGATACTGCAAATGTCCCTAAATTCAGGCTACAAGAAGCATGTCTCAAGGGCTGCAGCCACAATTTCTACGTGGTAGAGCCATGCTGCAGCTTTATTAGTAGTATAGTTGTCGCACGAATGGGTCGGCTCGACCGAGGAAGGACCACGCTCTCACAGAATACCAGCGTAAAATAGCAGCTTAACACTGCTGTGTTTCGTTTGGTGAGTGTAGAGAACCGGAGACCCTTTTTACTGGAAAAGAGGCATTCCATCTTAGTCCTTACGGGTGACAACGCATCTGCATTTTGATTCGCAAGCGAGGATAGATGTAGGTGTCTATGGGCCACAGCAACCATTTACCATCAGGTGGACTGTGTGCTCGTTTGTCACACTATCCTATAAAAAAAACGATGATTGGACGCCGGCTTTCTACACATATACATACAAAACTTCATAGATACACTTTACTATATTTTTGTATAGTTTAATATCTAAATTATAAAAATACGGGGGCGATGCCGTGTGGTAGGAGAGACGCGGTTGGTTTCGTGTATTCTGAACTTATGCGAACCTCGTTAACACAAGAGTGCACACGCTAAAGTTATGAAAGGCGGTAGATAGGAAACCCGGAAATGGGCTTTGCAGTACTCTTATTGGATAATAATTAAAGAATCTCATAAGCGTTAGGCGGTAGTGAAATGTGGCGCGAACAACCATTTTTGGCTACATCACTAGACATCAGGTTGAATAAAAGTCAAACAGAAATTTTTAATCTTCTTTATATATATAATTCTTCTGTACCTGTGTTTGTCACTGAATTTCTCTGAAACGGCTGGACGGGTATTGATAAAAAAAATTACGTGTTTGAATGGGTCCCTGGTTAGTTTAGATACATAATTAGACCCGGTAGGTGGTGCAGCTGTCCAAATCCAGAAATCAACCTGGTAATAGAAAAAATATGGCTTCTTTTCCACCCGGGTGGCGAGGTACATGGCTAAGCGTCGTGTCAAGGAGATCTACGTTCAGCAGTGGATGGGTGACCGTATGTGTAATGAAGTACTCACCGTATATCAATGATGCCAATACCGTCAGTGATGACGGAGTTGTTGCCATTACATAAATAGTATCGGACGCATTCGCCTATGCTGCCGTCCTCCAACTTGCAGCTCTTGTCGCCATCTAGAAGAAATAATAATAATAATAATATCTTTATTTGTCTATTGGGTCTTAAATTGTGGCCGATACAGTAAAGAATAGAATAGAAGACAATATAATGATTTTCATACATATCATAATATTATGTATTTTTTTTTATTTACTACTGGTTCGAACAATATTTTTTATAGGATAAGAGTGACAAACGAGCACACAGGTCCAGGTGATGATAAATGGTTGCTGTGGCTCATAGACATCTACATCTATCCTAAATTAGGAATCCAAATGCAGATGCGTTGTCACCCGTGAGGACTAAGATGGAATGCCTCGTTTCCAGTAAAATGGGTCTCCGGTTCTCTACACTCACCATACGAAACACAGAAGCGTTAAGCTGCTATAGTCTGTGATGGTATTTAAGCATATATAACTTTACAATTATTATATGAAATTTTTTAATGAATCTGAATAGAACCAGCATGGCGGCGATCACCTCATTAGAAATGGTTATTTTGGTTCGTGTATTCCTTGATATTATAATAATCCTTTTGGAACAATTTATCTTTAATAAAACTTTTAAACTTGTTTATTGACAAATTTTCATTTTTTTTATAGGATTAGGGTGACAAACGGGCACACAGTCCACCTGATGGTAAGTGGTTGCTGTGGCCCATAGACATCTACATCTATCCTCATTTGCGAATCAAAATGCAGATGCGTTGTCACCCGTGAGGACTAAGATGGAATGCCTCATTTCCAGTAAAAAAGGTCTCCGGCTCTCACACGAAACACAGCAGCATTAAGCTGCTATTTTACGCTGGTATTCTGTGAGAGCGTGGTCCTTCCCCGGTCGAGCCGACCCATTCGTGTTACAACTGCGCCACAGCAACCACTTACCATCAAGTGGACTGTGTGGTCGTTTGTCACCCTTATCCTATAAAAAAAACAGAGCTATTTTTCACATATCGCAGTACTTCAGAACTTTGATGGAGTGATTTAGGCTTTGGTGTGTTTCGGTTGTGACGAAAGTACCGCCACATCGACTGTATGATTGTGGTTAAACACTAGCTTTGATGTTGCTGCCGTTTTTTACGCCTGGCGTAAACTGTCGCTGGGTTTTTTACACCTGGCGTAAACGTGATTGCTATAACGTCATATATCGGAAGTTATAATAATGATATGTAATGATATGTAATGATTATGAAATGATATGTAACCATAATCGTCCTTAATACACATAATAAAAATTTCACTTACTGTTATTATCGGAAATCCCCGGTACCAACGTGGAAGCTTGAGCTACGGGGTTATCTGTAGTCATGCTCTGGGGGTCTCCGAAGATTTGTTTGATGACTGAGTCCAGGTCACCCGACGTAGGGTTATCTTGCCCCCGGCAGAAAGCCAGAAGGCTAACGAAGATTAAAAGCCGCATCATCTGCAAATGAATTTATTTAATAAATACTTTGTGTTTTGTAATATATTTGGCAATACTTTTTGTAATACTCGTAGCTCTTTGTTTTTCAGGTATTTTTTTGGAACGAAGTTCCTTATCGCACGGTACGCATTTGACGGATGGGGGTCAGGCGAGAAAAAGTGTAAGATTTTTCCGTCTCAACTCCCTTTCTATAGTGCGAGCGAGATGGAATAATATCCATCTCCCTCGCACTTTTTCTGCCGTCGCAATGGACTATAAGAGTGAGGGAATAGAGAGTGCAGCTCAATTTCAATACCATCTAAATAGTTGTAGTAAAATCTTCATACCTATTTTACTACCTTGGCACTTTTGTACGTGGTAGAGCCGTGCTGCAGCTATATTAGTTGTAGCACGAATGGGTCGGCTCGACCGGGTAAGGACCACGCTCTCGCAGAATACCAGCGTAAAATAGCAGCTTGACACTGCTGTGTTTCGTATGGTGAGTGTAGAGAATCGGAGACCATTTTTACTGGAAAAGAAGCATTCCATCCTCACGGCTGACAACTGTGATACGATAGCTTTTCAGCGGGCAATCAAATAATAAAGGATGCTGCTTTATCGATGCCATTTTAACGGTTGACATTATAGTAAACATTTTGGTCCATTTTAGTATTGAGTAGTGTAGTTAGCTTATTTAAGTTGGTTTTTCAAAGTGTTCCTAATTATTACCAAAGCTTGTTTGCTATTTTTTTCTTAATATATTAGTTATAATATACGACTTTGTGTTTTTGTCTCTGTCCTCCTTCTAGTTTTGGTTTAATAGGGTGGCAAAGCTTAAGCTGACCATATTACTCTCACGTACCTTACAACATTTAAATTTCTGAAGATATGAGATATTATTATCTATAAAGCGAAGCACTACTTTAGCTGTCTTTCAACATTAACTTGGCCACTTGTACTTAATCTTTTAACCGCCATAAAAACTAAATTTAGAGAGAATTAAAAAGTAGTATCCATAAAATATAGACTTAAAGAAATGTAGTCAATGTACACACGGTGGATAATAAATTAAAATTTAAAATTTTGTACATCCTACTTCAATATAAATTATTAGGAATAACTCAAAAACTATTGGCCTGAGACAAGGCCTAACATGAGAAGCACTATATTTCAAACAAAAACAGAATCATTGAAATCGGTTCACCCAGGAAAAATTTATGAGGTAACACACATAAAAAAAGAACATACAGTCGAATTGAGTAAGATCTCCTTTTTGAAGTCGGTAGAAAAGGGTAAACGTTCCTTGACTTGCTCTCTCAATCTTTTAAAATCTCACAGGTTAAAACTATTAAAAATATAATGACGGTGTCGGTGGCCGAATGTCGGGTCATCGATCTAATAAAACTAAATTTAATGCTTAGTCTGATCGTTAGAATCGGGCAGATGATAATCTGCCTGTGCATTTATCGCCGCCATTTTATGTGGTCATATACGTCGACATATTCGACTTCTGTTAACTGTTCTTTTTATGTGGTAGAGCCATGCTGCAGCTATATTAGTAGTATACGAGGGGAGGTAAAAAGGTTCGCGGAATGGCGAGGTTGGCGAGGGTGAGCTTACTCATCCATGTAGGCGCTAGTTGAGTAACTCATTATTAGTATATATACCAAGTTTCAGCTTAATCGGGTCAAAATTTCGCTTTCCGCCTGTGCCACCGCTCCCGAGCGGTTGTGTGTCCAGGTAGTCCGCGCTTTCGTCCCCGTACGGTAGTGCTATCCCGCTCTCGCACCTCCGTTGTACTGCTCGCGCTGTACAGCGTCGACGCCTTGGTTAGTCCTTTACACTAACAGCTCTTGCCTCTCTGCCTTCCGGCGAGGAGGTTTGACTGACCTCAGCTTTTATTGTTATTTTTTATTGTTGATTTTTGTTATTACTATTGTTATTTCTTTTGTTGTTTTTCTTGTATTGTTATACGTGTATATTGTCTCGTAGTACGTCTCGTTTTCAAGTCCCTGTTCTTCTGAGAACGGGAACCCGTCCCGTCCTTACTGTTTCTTGGAACAGAACACTGCCACCCCAACATGTCCACAATTAACCTAATCAAGTCACTCGTCACCGCCCTAAATTAAACTCTTGGTCTGGGCCTAAATCTCGATGAGACGACCCTCGCCGCCATCGCCGCTCATGTCACTCCCCCTGCCCCTCAGGCACATTAACCGTCGCCCGTTATAGTGGCCTATCTAGAGACTAAGAACCTTTCGCCCCCTTGGCGTACGCATGCTTAGACTCCAAGTCCTCTGCGTCGGCCTCCCGGAAGAGACCAATTCTGGCACCGGTTCATCGGAGTCCTGTGACTCCGACGGAACCGGGGATTCTTCGTTCACCACGGTGAACTCCAAGCGCAGCGGTAAACGCGCTGCCAAAAACTGCACCCCCTCCCCATCTCAGCGGCCTCTGCCGCTCCCGCAGCCCCCGCCGCTGCCTCAGCCCCCGCAGCTCCCGCTGCCGCCTCTGTCCCCGCAGCCCCCGCCGCTGCTTCGGCCCCACTTATGTCGTTAGACATTCCCGCTCCGACCAAGCCAGCCTCTTGCTGTGCTCCAGTCCTTGCCAAAAAGCAAGTCCCGCCCCCTGTTTTCCTAAGAGACAAGGCTAAATTCACCGTATTGTCCAAAACCTGCTACAACGCAGGTATAAAGTATGACCACGCCATCAACCTCGGGGAGGCTTTTAAAATCATCCCACATTCAATCGATGACTTCCGTCGTCTCACCAGGCTTTTCACAGCCGAACGAGTCTCTTACCATACATACGCTCTTCCGGAAGAGCGTAAAGTCAGGGCCGTCATCCGCGGAGTTCATTCCATTCGAACTCGCAAACGAAGACATCCTTGAGGACCTTAAGTCCCAGGGATTCCTAGTAGAGGCTGTGCACAAAATGCACAATAACAAGGGCACGAGATTTTCGCTTGCCCTTGTGATTCTAACCAATGGGCTGGAGGCAAAAGCCATCTTTCGACAGGTGCGCACAGTGTGCGGCCTGTCGAGAGGGAGGGTTGAGCCCCCACATAGGCGCGGTTTTCCGGCGCAGTGCCACCGCTGCCAACTTAATGGTCACGCGGCGGCCAACTGCTCTGCCCCACCCAGGTGCGTTAAGTGTCTGGAACCTCACAACACTAAAGAGGACCGCCGAGGTGGCGGTACGGCCATTTATTACAAGAAGACACTTCACTGCTCTCCCATTTCTACTCCGCAGCTTACCAACATGGAAGCCACGGTATTCAGGCTAGCTATAACTGGACATCAGTCCATCTTCATAGCCTCCTGTTACATCCCTCCTGGAACCTTTTCCCTCAAAAAATATTTTGAGGCTATTTTATCTTTAGGCAATTCAGTCATTATGTTTGGAGATTTTAACTCCAAGCATACTGAATGGACATGCCGTACTTCTTCCCGCAATGTCAGGGAACTGCTCGATATTACGCAGTCTCTTGACCTTACCGTCCACAGCCGCCTCGGTGCTACTCACTATCTCGATATCACCGACTACGCTCCCGACGTGCTAGATTTCGCACTATTCGAAAGTGTTTCCCTCAACCTCAGGGCAATCGAGACACTAGACGATCTAGGATCACCGAACGGTCTCCCTCATTATTGGCCATCAGCACCCCCTTCAACATCCTCCACGAAAACCTTCACTAATAGGAAGGGTTTCAAGGAGTCCCTAGCTAAAGCTCTGGACTCACAGGACTCGCCCATCTCCCTATCGTCGGACTTAGACAGTCCCGAAAAAATCGACACCGCGGTCGATTCACTTTCCACCCTTATTAAATCCTCCCTTAAGGAGAATGAAAGGGTCGTCCCGGTTTCTAATAATAGTGGGCTTCCCCTACATATTAGCAACCTATTAAAAACCAAGAAAGCTGCTTTCCGGACAGCAGCAAAATATACCACCCCTGAATATAGGCGGACGGCCAATCGTCTTCAACGAGAACTCCGAACTATCAGATGGTTAGAGCCCTCCGCATAGACGCTATCACCCACACTCCCCCTCTCTCCCGTCCCGACGGTACGGTTGCCTTCGAGGACGAGGAAAAGGCTGAGTGCTTTGCAGACAGCATTGCCGCACAATGCTCTCCTAGCTCTCAACCCGTTGACCCCTCATACGTCCAGGCAGTGGAGGATGAGGTCCGCCGCCGGAACTCACCCCCTACAGCCTCCGAACCTATCTCTGTGTCCAATGATGAGATCTCATCCCTCATCAAAGGACTTAAGCCCAAAAAGGCTCCGGGCGCGGATGGCATCTCCAACCAAGCCCTAAAACACTTTCCTGAGCAGGTGTTAACCATTTTAACTATTATCTTCAACGCCTGCTTCAACCTTAGTTACTTTCCCACTACGTGGAAAGAGGCAACTGTGATTGGTATTCCCAAGCCATGAAAGCCTCTCAACCTCCCCTCCAGTCATCATCCCATTACCTCCTCAAGGCCACATTGAGAGTAACCCGTCTCGCACGTTTTTACCTGAGTAGCTCAACAGTATGTAGGGCCGAAACAGTAAAATGTCCCTCAGAAACAAGCGTACCCTTTATAAGGTCTGTATACCACCAGTCATGTCCTACGCGGGTCCCATTTTTGCCCACGCTGACCCTAAAATTATTAATGAACTCCAAGTAATTCAAAACCTCTTCTGTCGTCGAGCTGCGAACGCACCTTGGTACCTCCGTAATGCCGACCTTCATCGGGACTTAGAGCTCCCTACAATCCAACACTTTCTAAAAAAACTATCTGAGAACTTCTTCAAAGCCTCAGAGTCGCACTCCAATCATCTTATTCGTGAGGCAGCTACTTATGCAGCCCCACCCCCCTCTCGCTATTGAGTCCGCAGGCCGTGAAACTCTCTCGGACCCGCCAAATAAAATTTCAACCGATCTGAACTGCCTCCTGGCGGCTCAGGTCGTTTCTTCTTAAATTTGCGTAAGTAGGCTCTTCCTCAGCGGCTCTTTGTAGCCGCCTGCGCCCTCTTCTCCCAAAAGAGGGTAGCTTCCGATCTGACAAAGCGGCTTAATCGGCCAATTGTCAGTCCCACAGGCGGTTTTAGTGGGTATCACTTAGGCTCCAGGTTAGGTTAGACACAGTGAGTCCCACATAACCACGACAGACCGGCAATAGTGGTATGCATAAAGTATTTACCGCCTCCTCGCCTTATCGAGGTAGCCCTTTTCCAATTGCTTCTTGGCGCAAAAAAAATAATAATCGGGTCATTAATATTTGATTTATCAACGAGTAAACAAGTCAATCGGGAAGAAAATAGCCACTATGGAAAAACTGAATATCGTGTCGTCATTTAGTTCCTCACCAAACAGGGAAAGACACCTCAAACCATTTTTCAATAGATGTCAGCTGCTTATGGGGACTCCGCTCCTGGGAAAACCATGATTTATAAATGGCGCGCCCTTTTCAAACAAGGATAGGACTCCATTTAAAACGGCCCCCGAACTGGACGGCCGATTGAGGCTACCACGCCAAAAATAATCGAAAAAGTTGAAAAGCTTGTATTGGAACATGTCCAGCTAAAGGAAAAAAGCAGCTTGCAGTATTAGTTGGAGTATCAGAAAAAACTATTTTAAACATCCTACATCAACATATTGGCACGACTAAAGTCTATGCAAGATGAATTCCGAGAATGCTTTCTGCACATCAAAAACACGAGCGCATTGAAAGTTGTTGCAAGTTTTTGGACCGTTTTGGAGAGCAAAGGGAGGAAGTTATGGCCCGAATTGTAACTGACGAAGAAACTGAGGTTCACCTTTATGAACCTGACTCAAGGTGGATGCAGTGGCATAAAAAAAAGGCACACCCCTCCTAAGAAGTATAAGGTGCCTCAATCGGCCGGAAAGATCATGGCGACGATCTTTTGGGATACAAAAGGTATCCTTGTGATTGATTAGAAGGATCTTGGTATTTCCATAACAGGAAAATACTACGCTTTTTTACTAGATTAATTAAAAGAAGCTATGAAAGAAAAAAGGCGAGGAAAACTTACAAAAGGCGTGCTTCTTTTGCACGACAATGCGCCCGTGCACACAAGGCATGTTGCGACGGCTGCCATTCACCGGTGCGGTTTTGAACAACTGCGCCGCCCACCCTACAGCCCAGACCTGGCCCCAAGAGACTATTATTTGTTTCCAAAATGAAGAAAGAACTGCGTGGGAAAAAATTTAGCAACGATGATGAAGTGAAGTCAGCAATTTCGACCTATTTTGACGCCCAAGACAAATCTTTTTTTTAGACGGTAATGACGGTATTAATAAGTTATTTGACAGATCTAATAAATGTATTACAGTTAAGGGGAATACATTGAAAAGGAAAAATAGTTTAATTGTTTCATTTCATTATCCTTCCCTATCATTCCGCTATGTCTGGCGTATGTGGACTATGAGAAAGCCTTTGATTCCGTCGAAATTTGGGCGGTGCTGCAGTCCCTTCAGCGGTGCCAAGTTGACTGTCGGTATATCGAAGTGCTGAAGTGTTTGTACAATAGAGCTACGATGGCTATCCGAGTACAGAACCAGAGTACGAAACCTATCCAATTGCAGAGAGGTGTAAGACAGGGTGACGTTATATCCCCGAAACTCTTCACCGCTGCATTGGAAGACGTTTTCAAGCTTCTGGACTGGAAAGGATACGGAATTAACATCAATGGCGAGTACATCACTCACCTTCGATTTGCCGACGATATAGTCCTTATGGCAGAATCGCTGGAGGAACTAAGCACTATGCTCAATGACCTCAATAGTGTCTCCCAACGGATAGGTCTTAAGATGAACATGGACAAAACAAAGATTATGTTTAATGTCCATGTCACACCTATGCCAGTAGTTGTTGGGAGCACTAAGCTCGAAGTTGTTGACGAGTATGTTTACCTGGGACAAATAGTCCGACTAGGTAAGTCCAACTTCGACCGAGAGGTCAATCGACGGATTCAACTCGGCTGGGCAGCGTTCGGGAAGCTACGACACATCTTCTCGTCAGAAATACCTCAAAACCTTAAAACAAAATTGTACAACCAGTGCGTGTTGCCAGTGATGACTTACGGAACTGAGACGTGGTCCTTCACTGCTGGCCGTATGAGGAAGCTCAAGGTCGCTCAGCGAGCTATGGAGAGGGCTATGCTCGGAGTTTCTCTGCGTGATAAACTTAGGAATGAGGATATCCGCAGTAGAACCAGAGTAACCGACATAGCCCAACGGATTAGTAAGCTGAAGTGGCAGTGGGCCGGCCATATAGCTCGAAGAACCGACAACCGATGGGGAAGAAAGGTTCTCGAGTGGCAGCCTCGTACCGGTAGGCGAAGTGTAGGGCGTCCCCCCACAAGATGGAGTGACGACCTGGTAAGACATGCAGGAAGTCGATGGATGCAGGTGGCTCGGGACCGTGCTTTGTGGCATTCCTTGGGGGAGGCCTATGTTCAGCAATGGACTTGTGAAGGGCTGTAATGATGATGATGATGATCATTCCGCTAACTTTTTGACCTCCCCTTTTAGTTGTAGCACGTATGGGTAGGCTCGACCGGGGATATTCTTTTTAGTTTTTGAAGTTAGTTATAGTTTTTAAAGTTCGACTTTTTTTATAGAAATAGGGTGACAAACGAGCACACAGGCCATCTGATGTTAAATGGACGCTGTGGCCCGTAGAAATCCACATCAATCCTCAACTAAGAATCAAGTGCAGATGTGTAGTCACTCGTGGAGACTAAGATGGAATGCCTCGTTTCCAGTAAAAAAGGTCTCCGGTTCTCTACACTCACCATACGAAACACAGCAGTGTCAAGCTGCCATTTTACGCCGGTATTCTGTGAGAGCGTGGTCCTTCCCCGGTCGAGCTGACCCATTCGTGCTACAACTATAATATAACTGAAACATGGCTCTACCACGTATAACAATTAACTACATTACCCGTGGACTTAGGAATATGACGAGTTCAAGGCAACAACTAGAATGTCTTGTATTTGGTTACATTAAGAACTTTTTCCCTATTTTTCACACTCAGTGGTGAATTTTTCTTTAATTTATATGATAACAGTACAACAGTTAATGAAGGAGTAATAGGTTGTCTATTTAATAAATGAAGAAGCATTAAAATTGGGCGACATACATAAAAAGAGCCTACTAGAATAGAATAAAATGATTTTTCATCCATCTTAGTCCTCACGGGTGACAACGCATCTACATTTTGATTTGTAATGGAGGATAGATGTAGATGTCTATGGGCCGCAGCAACCACTTACCATCAGCAGGGCTAGCATGGGCAGGAGATAATTTTATCCCCGGGGGAAGGAGAAAATGTTTATCCCCTCGCTTAGTTTTATCCACCCTTCGAGAATGGGCACACCGGTGGATATAATTTACACAGTATATAAAATAGGAGATAGACTTAGACTTAGATGCATTTTTTGTATCAATATAAACTTAAACCCACGTCCAATGAACCAGGATAGAATTGTCCCTTTGATATGTCAAAAAAAGCATAATTTTTTATCTTTAATTTGACTCCATGCTAAGGACGGAGGATATATGTCTACTCGTTAATGTCAAACGGGGATATACTTCTCCCCGTTGCCGTGCTTTGGCATAGGGACAAGATAATTTTATCTCTTGTCAGTGGATATAATCGGGGGATAAAATTTTTGTCCCCAGCCCATGCTAGCCATGCTGGGGGACTGTGTGCTCGTTTGTCACCCTTTTCCTATAAAAAAAAATCATTCAATATTGATTATAATATAATACTTATTCATTTTTTATATATACTTAGTCATTTTATATTTATCGCTACATATTTATAATACTTATAATACTTAGTCATTTACATATTTATAATACTTATATAGTCATTTTTTATTTATCACTACATATTTATAATACTTATAATACTTTAGTCATTTACATATTTATAATACTTAGTCATTTTTTATTTACCACTGGTTCGGAAAATACCTCAGTCCTGGGAAGAACCAGCGCAAAATAGCACCTTAACGCTGTTGTGTTTCTTATGGTGAGTGTAGAGAACCGGAGACCCTTTTTATTGGAAACGCGGCATTCCATCTTAGCCCTCACGGGTGACAACGTATTTGCATTTTTTTTAAAAAACCAGCAAGAAAACTAGCGGGACATTTTTTAAACATATTTCACTTTACAATATATTTGTTAGTACAATTTTTAAATGAATTTTAATAGAACCAGCATGGCGGCGATCACCTCATTCCCAGGGGTTATTTTCATTTATGTATTCCATGATATTATAACAACCCATTTTTTACAATTTTTCTTTAATCAAACTTTTAAACTAGGATTTTCTTGTAAAAGTGTATACATTGCCCCATAAATTAATCACTAATTCTGTGGAGCCTAGTACCTGGCCTTACAAGCTTATGTTTGTACTCTTTTTTAAAACGCCGGCAACGCATTTGCAATTCCCCTGTTGTTGCAGTTGTTCATGGACGGCGCTAGTCACTTACCATAAGGTCGTTCCATCGTGCTCGTTTGCCCTCTCTTATATAAAAAAAAAAACATGTGTTTTATTATATAGGCTACTAATAGTATAATAGTACTAATCTACAGAACTTTCTCGTTTTTGTAACTCGGTTGAAAACCTACTACAAGATCGTAATTACTGCAGGTCGTTTTAGTTTTTGTATAAAGTTTTGTTGGCTTTATTTCGTATTAAAATCAGCCAGCAATTTTTTTGAAAGTCAAAGACACGTTAACCTTGACTATGTGCCTGACGTGTAAGCAAATAAAGAAAAATCATTAAAAATGTCTCGTAACCGGTCGTGTCATCTAATCGGGTATTTTATGTCACATGTATTTGACCTCATCGGTCGAAGCGAGATAGTAAATCGACAGTCTTGTAGTCATACAGCATTTTAATTTATTCTGACAAAATATAATGAGTTTATTCCATTTTTAAGACATGCGGATAGACATATTATATCTATACAAATAAATAAAATTGAAGTGTCTATTTGTGATGTGAAAATAACAGCTTTTTACTAAATGCATATAAAAGTATATACGGTGTATATATTAAAACAAAATTGTCTGTCTATCTGTCTAATTGTTCCGGCTAATCTCCGAAATGGCTGGACTGATTTTGCTGGGATTTTCATTGGCAGGTAGCTGATGTTATAAGGAGTAACTTACGCAACTTTTATTTTAGAAAAATAATCATAGGCAAAAATATTAAAACCCATAAAAACCAATCGTAATAAATTCCACGCCATTATATTATGCGCAGTTATAATAAACATAACGTCATGGAATTTATTATATAATTCCACGCAGTAAATTTTGAAAAATTGAAACAAATATATGTATGAACTTTGACCTTTGCTGCTATATTTCGTATGGTGTGTTGGGTGTAGAGAACCGGATACCCTTTTTACTGAAAACGAGGTATTAAAGTTTTAAAAATTTACTTATCTTACTCACATTACCGTGGTGGGAGTAGTTGTGTTGGGATTAGTGGTGACGGGAGTAGTGCACGCAATTGAGAGAGGGCGGGAGGTGCTCTTCAAACTAGGTAAAGCGCCCTCCACATTCGCGCCGTGAACACCTGTGAACGCCGCGAACCGCGAATGTGGATGGCTTTCGCGCCTGTTCACGGGCTTCGCGCCCTTTCACGCCTTGTTCCCCGTTTAGTGTCGGTATTTTACGCCCGCTTCAAAGGGTTTACGAGGCGCGAACCTCCCGCGAACGCAAGCGCATCCACACTCGCGCGTGAAATCAGTAACGCACGAGACTCGGTGCTGGGAGGTTGTGCTTATTTGTATTTTTTATAGGATAGGGTGACAAACGAGCACACAGTCCACCTGATGGCAAGTGGCTGCTGTGGCTCATAGACATCTACATCTATCCTCAATATAGACTCAAGATGCAGATGCATTGTCACCCGTGAGGACTAAGATGCAATGCCTCATTTCCAGTAAAAAGGGTCTCCGGTTCTCTACACTCACCATACGAAACACAGCAGTGTTAAGCTGCTATTTTACGCTGGTATTCTGTGAGAGCGTGGTCCTTCCCCGGTCGAGCCGACCCATTTGTGCTACAACTATATTACTAATATAGCTGCAGCATGGCTCTACCACGTATAAGACTTGTTTACGGAGGACGGTGCGTCAAAATGAGCGTCAGTTGGACAAACGAGCAAGAACTCATGTTGATCGAGTGTTATCATGCCGCACCCATCTTTTGAGAGTACATGACGCATTGATGCCAATAAAGGAAATAATGAGTATTGAAGTGACTGATTTAAAAAAAATGTATCTTTGTCATCCACTATCTTCGTTTTCTCCATTTCTTTTTGTTATACACGTAATTGTAGTGAGCAAAAGCGCATAGCGTCACGGCGAATGCAGTGCATATTTCGGCGTCCATTCTTGACGAGCGCGCGAACTAAACTGTGAACGATAGCGAATGTGGAGGGACATGTTTTTCGCGACGACTTCGCGGCAAAATTACGGCGTGAATTCACGCCGTGAATCACACAGGAGTCTGGAGCCCGCCTTAGACACATCATTTTATTATATTGAGTGGATATTGGCAAAGTAAATTTTTCCAACTTTAATATAATGGATTTCTGCAAAGTAACGCCTGATTCTATAAATGAAAACGAGGTATTCCATCTCAGTCCTTAGGAGTGACAACGCATTTGGATTTTGATTCTTAACTGAAGATAAATGTAGATGTCTATGGACCACAGCATCCACTTACCATGAGGTGAACTGTATGATCGTTTGTCACCCTTATTCTATTAAAAAAAACCTTTTAAAATATTAATTTACGTTCTGTATATATTAGAACCAAGCACAGTCTAGTAATACCAATTACTCAACTGCAAGGACTCAGTAATTCCTTCAGTGGGTAATCAACGTATGCGCTTTCAAAGTCCTAGAAAATATTATGCAGGACCTATGAAAACTATAAAAAAATATATAATTCTACTTAATATTAAATACGTGAAAGTTTGTGAGGTTGTGTGGATGTTTGTTACTCTTTCACGCAAAAAATACTGAATGGGTTTTTATGAAACTTCACAACAATGTAGCTCCTACACCAGAATAACACATAAACTATAATTAATAAAGATATTGTGTAAACTGGCCAAAATATAATGATGAATATGAAGTAAATTAGAAAAATAACACGACGCCTGTCTGAATACGCATCACGCAAAAACCGGTGAACCGATTTGGATGGGACTTTCACTGACAGATACCTGATGTTATAAGGAGTAACTTAGGGTACTTTTATTTTAGAGTTCCCTGCAAAATAATTCCACGCGGGCGAAGTCGCGGGGAAGTGCTAGTATATTATTAATTTTATATTTTTTAATATTATATTTTGACCATGTAAATAAAGTAAATTTACAGCTTATATACGTTTCACTGCTGGGCACAGGCTTCTTCTCATTTATGAGAGGTTGTTAAGGCAAAGAAAATGTTCGCTACGCTGCTGCAATGCGTGTCGGCGGACTTCACACGTCTTCGAAATGTTTTCTGCCGACTTCCAAAAAGGAGACGGTACTCAATTCGAGTGTATGTTTTTTTTTATGTGTGTTACCTCATAACTTTGTACTGGGCGAACTGATTTCGATGATGCTTTTTTTATATGAAAGTTGATAGTTCTCGTGTGGTCCTATATGAATTTGATCATGGTCAGACCAATGGTTATTGAGTTATTCTTAAATAACCTATATTGAAGTCACTTATATTGAAGTCGGCCGTACAAAATTTTTAATTTATATTATTATTTCTGCAGACTTCCATAATTTAAAATTAAAAATTTTGTACAGCCGACTTCAATATAAGCGACTTCAATATAGGTTATTTAAGAATAACTCAATAACCATTGGTCTGACCATGATCAAATTCATATGGGACCACAGGAGAACTATCAGCTTTCATATAAAAAAGAATCATCGAAATCGGTTCGCCCAGTACAAAGTTATGAGGTAACACACATAAAAAAAAACATACACTCGAATTGAGTACCGTCTCCTTTTTGGAAGTCGGCAGAAAAAGGAGACGGTACTCAATTCGGCTGTATGTTTTTTTATGTGTGTTACCTCATAACTTTTTACTGGGTGAACCGATTTCGATGATTCTTTTTTTGTTTGAAAGCTGGTACTTCTCGTGTGGTCCCATATGAATTTGATCATGATCAGACTAATAGTTTATGAGTTTTTTTTATAGGATAAGGGTGACAAACGAGCACACAGTCCACCTGATGGTAAGTGGTTGCTGCGGCCCATAGACATCTACATCTATCCTCGTTTGCGAATCAAAATGCAGATGCGTTGTCACCCGTGAGGACTAAGATGGAATGCCTCATTTCCAGTAAAAAGGGCCTCCGGCCACCTGCACTCACCAAGCGAAATGCAGAGGTAAACCTCTACTTCACGCTGGTATTCTGTGAGGTCGTGGTACCACCCCGGTTCGAGCCGGCCCATCCGTGCGACAGCAAAAAGCTGCCGCGTGGCTCTACCACCTGTTGAAATTATGTTATTCTTAATAACTTATATTGAAGGTCGGCTGTACAAAATTTTTAATTTTTAATTATTATTTCTCAAACATGCAGGTTTCCTCACGATGTTTTCGAGCACGTAGTTTTGACCGTATAGTCACGGTGTAAGAATATCCACTTCCCCATATCTTCTCGTGGGTGTCGTAAGAGGCGACAGAGGGAAACTGATGCAGAGGATGAACAGCAGCATATTTCTGATAACAGCTAAAACTTCAATAAAACATGCGTGAGTGTCGTGGAACACTCAGTTGGAACGACGTTCCTTTCGTAGTATATTATTATTGATAAACGTATTATATTATTGACTAGCTGTTCTCCGCAACTTCTCCCACGTGTTATTTGGGGTTTTAATTTTTTTTGCGCAGAACCCTAATTCTTTTTTAAAAAATGAAACTAGCCTAAGTTACTCCTTGTGATATCAGCTATCTGCCCGTGAAAATCCCGTCAAAATCGGTCGAGCCGTTTCGGAGATTAGCTGGAACAACAGAGAGACAGACGGACAGACAGACAGACAAAAACTTTAAAACTTGTATTTTTGTTATAAGTACCGTATATACTTCATACGCATTTAGTAAAAAGTTGTAATTTTATCATTACAAACCGATACTTCAATTTTATTTATTTGTATAGTATTAACAAATACAAATAAATGAATTACCAGCGTCCATTAAAATGAAGCCATGAAAGAAATAATATTTCTTTCATGGCAAGATAAGAAAAAGTGCGAGGGAGATGGATATTATTCCATCTCGCTACCCTATAGCCGTCAAGGCCGACTACATGATGTCAGAAGGGGTCGTGACGGAAAAATCTTACGCTTTTTGTCGCCTAGCCCCCATTCGCCAAAGTCGTACCGTTAGATAAAGAACTTTCGTTTCAAAAAACTCCGGTTCTCAATGCGCCTGGCAAGTAGGCAAAAATTGCCTCTATGAGGCAATCTATGTGGGATGTTCATGTTCAGGAGATTATTGAAAGCTGGTAATGGTATATATGTGTATACTACCTGACCAGGCAGACTTTGTTCTGCCCTTGCCGACGACCACTGGCTTTCTTAAAAAAAATCCTGAGATTAGCAATAAAAAAATTGAGGGTCACTTATCGGGATAAAAACTATCCTATCACTCAAGTTGGACCAAACTGTACACAGTGTGCAAAATTTCATTGAAATCGGTTTAGTAGTTTAGGAGTCCATCGCGGACAAACAATGTGACACGTAATTTTTATCTATATATAAAAATATATATCTATACTTAATATAATAAAGCGGAAGAGCTTGTTTGTTTAAACGCCCTAATATTTGGAACTTCCAGTCTGATTTGAAAAATTCTTTTTGTGTATTATAGCCAGATTCATGTGGAATAGTATAGCCTATCTAGCATTAAGCTACATCACTCAGCTAGCCTTAAATATGGATATTTGTTAAACAAGTCAGAAGAAAAAGCGCTCCCGAAAAGATTTATCCGCGTACGCTGGTGTTATCGTTAGGGATACGTAAATACAATGTTCTAGAAAAATATAGATCTTTACTCCGTCTAAAAAAAAGTCCGGAAGAAATAAACATATAATTATATGTTTAATTCTTATACATAAGCCATAATTAGGTATTTTGTAAACAAATATTGAAAATTAAAAAGTGATTTATAAGCGTTATTATTAGGCATGGCCTATTTATCCTTACGAACGAATTTGGACGCATAGTTTAAGAGATAACATAAAATTAAAATAATTCAATACTTGGCTAGGTGCGCGAGCGCGACGCATAAACCCTAGCCGCCCGGTGAGAACTGCGAGAAGCCAGTATTGAAAGCTTCTATGAGCGAGGATAGTTCAATCATTATAGCTAAAATAAATTAAAAATTAATTGAGTACTTATATGACAATGATTAGTACATCTTTTTTTTGAAACTCTTTTATTTCACGTTGCTATTGTATTTTGAACATTTTATTGATTAATAAGTATAAGAGTTTGATAGTAAAATCACGAATCATTTCATGCCTACACACTTCATGTATCGTGTACGGTTTTCTTTAAAACTGGAAAAAACCGCGCTTCGGGACTTTCTGGGACGTGAGGGGAAGGGAGGGGGGAAGGGAAAGTGGATAAAACTTAACTTCGCTCTACATCATATATAATATGCCGACAGATAAAAGTACTCCATTAATTATGCCAATTTTTCCATACATTGCTATCAAATAAAATATTTAATTGCAATTATTAAATGCTTGAACTAGGTGTCATATCATGTCGCGCACCTCGGACACTTAATGACGCGGGTGAAACCGCGGGGCACAGCTAATATATATATATATATATATATATATATATATATATATATATATATATATGCAGTTATATTAGAATTAAAGCGCTATACCGGTTCAAGCCTAGCGACTCGAGTAGTCAAACTCACAGTCACGTAAAGGACATTGCTCTGCGCCCATACATTGTTCGCCCTAGAACCAAGAGCATCGGAAAATTATGTGTTTTATTATCGATCATTATTAAAAAAATAAATTCCTATATGATCTTATTTTTACAGCGTACTAGCTGCACAATAGATATATTTCAAATAAGTATCAGATTTTGAGGTTATAATCGAACCACGAATGTTACGGTTTTTCATAGCTCCGAGTGATTTTTAACAAACTGTCCTAAAACATTTAGCTATTTTTAGTACCTATAAGTGTATGTAAGTGCAACGTATAAATGCATAAAATCTAGTTAACAAACTTACTTTCTTAGCATAGGTTTTGAAATGAGAGATAATGTTTGTGTGTATTAATGTAAAAATTAAATTGTGTGTATAATGGCTGTCAGCATTTAGAATTAGATGTTCTCATTAGCATATGTATAAGGATTTAGGCTGGTTTCAGTTACGCCGCTAGACATGCCGTCGAACAGCGAGCGTATCAACCACGGTTTCAACCAAGTTTCAACAGGGCGCGCGTGAACAGCGTGAATATTATCGATTACTATCTAGTGCATTTACAAGCGTGTGCATCTGGACGGCGCTGTTTAAACGCGTGACTATGAAACTAGCCTTAACAACTTAGTACCTAATTGGTAGTATAAGCTGTTTTTACACCTACATTAACTTATTATGTTTGAATTAGAAATAAAACACAGATTAATTTCATGTTTATTGTTCATTTTCTAAATTGGAAATTAGAATATTCTCTAAAAACTGTGCAGGGATGTCGATATTATTTTGATGTCTCGTAAAGCTCAAGTACCAAATAATGGTCATAACATGGACGCAGCAACCGATAATTCTGCGTATAACCATGCAATTACAGCAATATTGCACGACTGTTTCTCTGTTCATCTTTCAACAACATTGAAACACCAGCAGAGCCGCAATTTACACAAAATACACTTTACATTGCGTATACGTAAGTCCGTTTATTAATGCTAAGTCATTGTTTGACCGGTACACAGTTCCGAAAATCATATTACGGTAAGTCGTTCTTGAAAGAAATCAGAATCCGTTAAAATAGCAAAGTTGTAATGTTCAATATATAGTCCCGAAAGTCACCAAAACACCGATACAATTACAAAGAGCTAACGACGCAAACCAATGTAATTTTGACAGAGTGAGAGATGATAGTACAAAAAAGGCATGTCGATTTGAAATCGATTAATCGATTGTTTATAGTAAAATAATCGATTTTCCAGATCGATATACCTAGATCTGAAGAATCCTTGTCCGATGTCCTGATATCGACTTAGAACACTCCATCGATTCAATGAATCGATCCAAAAACCTCTCGAATTGGACTTATTCAAGAACTAGCTATATTTAAAACGATTCAAAAAATACTTTTGCATAGTTGGAACATCTGTTCCTTGTGACAGACAGAAAAACTGTTCTGTTCTGGGTTCGACCCCAGGGTCGGGCAAATTATTATTGGGTTTTTATAACTTGAAGTTCCCAGTAGTAGCACGGAGTCTGGATTTGTGTCAGGTGTTTGGCGATACGCGCACCCCCTGTTACATGGGACGTATAACATAACAGTACTACACACTACCTACTGCTTCTGGGAAATACAGGCGTGACATTATGTTTATTAATTTAATGATGTTTCTATACAATTATTTGTATTTACGGTAAATTATCGTCAATAATGTTCTGTGTCTATCTTCGGCATGTTTGAAAAAGTCGCGAATGATCAAAAATATATTGGTAAATCCAATTGGGCATACCTTAAGCGCATTAAAAAAATTACGTATAACATGATAAGGATTTTTTAAAGTAGTTTAAATACATTTCGACAGCACTATCGGCTTCAACGTCCTCGAAAACCATGAAAATGACACCCGTAATGAAAAAATTGATACTTATTGCAGCCGCCATCTTGGATTTACATTTCGACAACCCTATCGGCTTCAACTCTCTCGAAAACCATGAAAATGACACCCATGATGAAAAAATTGATACCTACTGCAGCCGCCATCTTGGATTTACATTTCGACAGCACTATCGGCTTCAACACTCTCGAAAACCATGAAAATGACACCCAAGATGAAATAATTGGTACCTACTTCAGCTGCCATCTTGGATTTACATTTCGACAGCACTATCGGCTTCAACACCCTCGAAACTCATGAAAATGACACCCATGATGAAAAAATTAATACCCATTGCAGCCGCCACCTGGATATACATTTCGACAACCCTATCGGCTTCAATTCTCTCGAAAACCATGAAAATGACACCCATGATGAAAAAATTGATACCTTTTGCAGCCGCCATCTTGGATTTACATTTAGACAGCACTATCGGCTTCAACTCTATCGAAAACCATGAAAATGACACCCAAGATGAAAAAATTTATATCTATTGCAGCCGCCATCTTGGATTTACATTTCGACAGCACTATCGGCTTCAACACCCTCGAAAACCATCAAAATGACACCCATGATGAAAAAATTGATACCTGTTGCAGCCGCCATCTTGGATTTACATTTCGACAGCACTATCGGCTTCAACACCCTTGAAAACCATGAAAATGACACCCAAGATGAAAAAATTGATATATTTTGCAGCCGCCATCTTGGATTTACATTTCGACAACACTATCGGCTTCAACACCCTCGAAAACCATGAAAATGACACCCATGATGAAAAAATTGGTACCTAATTCAGCCGCCATCTTGTATTTACATTTCGACAGTACTATCGGCTTCAGCACCCTCGAAAACCATAAAAATGACACCCATGATGAAAAAATTGATACCTATTGCGGCCGCCATCTTGGATTTACATTTCGACAACCCTATCGGTTTCAACACCCTCGAAAACCATGAAAATGTCACCCATGACAAAAAAAAGTATACTACTTGCTTTTAGTACGTACTACTATTATTTATTCTGTGCTTTTAAATATTGTAATAAAAAAATGTCTTATTATTATTATAATTAAGTATTTAAGAAATTTGGTTATTCGAATATTGTGTATTTGTACAGCGATCTTTTTGAGCCGCTGCAAACAACCGATACAATGTCCACTCACGAAGGTGACTGCAGCAAGACCAAGCAAGACTGAAGCCAAACCAGTGGCATAACAGTCCATACTATAATTTTTCTTAGAGGTATTATTATGTCATGACAGTTTGTCCATGTTGAAGTAGATGTCGATTTTTTAAATTTAGCCATGCTAGGCCAATTTAGAATCAAACAAATTAATGAATAGTTTAAAATACAATCGAACCTTGCTAACTTACTCTTTTGTTACAAAACAAATTTGTAATTAAATTTTCAGTATAATTTATTTATTTTACATTATTCCCTATATATAATGTACTCTGTGAGCCAAACTAAACTACTCATTACTACTCTGTGGCTATAGATTCCCATTTACAGAATTAATTTGTATACGAGGCTAACAAATCAACGAAAATTTCGCCATTTTGGAGCCGAAAAAAATTAATTATAGCTTAACAAAACAAAACTACACTGCCATTTACATTCAGTGGCTTCCCACATGATCGATGAAGAGATTAAAAAATAGATTGAGTTAAACAATTAATATTTTCAAAAGTTATTGTGTTTACAAGCCACATGGACATGATAATTCCACACCATAAGCCACTAAAACCCTTTTTTTTATTTAAAAATAGCAATTAATCGATTTTAAAAAATTATTAATAAGTTCAACAATCATTTATCTTTCTAACAATGTGCTTTTTATATCATTTATATGTATAATATGATTGCTAGATACGATTTTATTCGATAAAATGTTGGAATCTTAATTTTTAGGCGGTAGTAGAACATACCTTGCGCTTTCGCTTAAGGTATGCAATAGATCTGTTCATGCATAATTTAATTGAGAATCGATTCTAGTATGTTCGATTTGAATCCATTTGAAGATCGTATTTCTTTCATGAGAGACTGACAAGTGACAAGTGACCATTTAGTGACATCAAAAATAGGAGCGCCAAATACGCGATATGATTTATGAATATTTCCTAAGATTTATTATAGCCATACGTTACAAACAGTATTACATACACCATCATTTGTCATACGATAACTTAATACCATAACAAGTATGACAATATCCTACTTTACTTATAATAACACGTACGTCTCTACTTCTTCCATACTTGAAACAATATTAATACTAACATCTGTATTTAGCCTGCAATATTATTCTTCTTTAAAGAACACATTTATAATTAATTAAGAAACGATAATTGTTTTTTTTTTAATATTAATTGTCGTAGACTCATAAATTATCGTTTAGTAAAACGTAAAATACACTTTTTTCTATCATTATCTGTACAAATATTTTTCTTCAGCATTATTTTAACTACCTATTCAAAATCGAGTATGACCTCATTAATTAGGTATAGTATTTTTAAATTATACTTTTAAGGAATAATGTAAAAGAATATGATAATAATATATATGATAATATATGAATATGATAATAATAGATATATTATCATAATAATAAGATATATATATATATATATATATATATATATATATATATATATGTATGTATATATGAATATGATAATAATAATATATATAATAATAAATGGTAATTTAATATTTTTATTGTAGCTTCTTTTTGCAACTTTATTCGAAATAAATTCAAAATGTAATTTAGATTAAAAAATTATTAAAAAATTCAAAAATCGATTACAATTGATTGGGCATCCTTAATCATTTTTCGACTCCACATGATGCTTGGCGAAGATGGCGTCGATTAATGTTTATTTGCAATCTTAAGTGCTGATTTACCACGTATTCGGCGGTGAAGGAAAACATCGTGTGGAAACCTGCATTTTTTTATAGTATAAGGGTGACAAACGAGCACACAGTCCACTTTATGGTAAGTGGTTGCTGTGGCCCATAGACATCTACATCTATCGACGTTTGCGAATCAAAATGCAGATGCGTCACCAGTGAGGACTAAGATGGAATGCCTCGTTTTCAGTAAAAAGGGTCTCCGGCTCTACACTCGCCATACGAAACACAGCAGCTTTAAGTTTCTATTTTATGCTGGTATTCTGTGAGAGCGTGGTCCTTCCCCGGTCGAGCCGACCCATTCGTGCTAAAACTATACTACTAATATAGCTGCAGCATGGCTCTACCACGTATAAAGCCTGCATGTCTGAGAAAATAAGAAAAAAAATTATAAGACATGTGAGGTTCGCCAACACGCATTGGGGCAGCGCGGCGGACATCTCTTTGCTCTAAAACCCTCTTAAAAATGAGAGGAGGCCTGTGCCCAGCAGTGGGAGGAATATAGACTGTAACTTTAATATAGCGGAAGTATATGGTCTCAAGTTTGTGGCACTACGCTGTCTATTACATTCTATTCTGTGTCCAATACAATTCACGCGATTAGTTCTGTCTTTCATTTAACGTATAAAAATAAAATTTATCACGTTCCAGTAGGTACGATTAGTCGGTTCATAAAACGCAGGAAGGTAATTTCAGATAAGGTTTATATTAGTTCTGTATCAGTTAGCAAGTTAGTTGTTGGAAGCTCGATTATCGGATTGTCAGAAATCGATTTACACGGCATTAAAAAGAGAAAGTATACATGCTTCCGAATACATCATTATTTTAATTTATTTAATTTTTATTAAACCGATTTTTGAAATTATAGTTCTTCAAGGGCGTTTGGGAAAATGATGAGAGTGATATTTTACGATGCGCGCGCACACCGACACCTAAAAGTGACAACTTCAGTGGGTATTTGTCTCTCAAGTTTTTTTTTTGTTTTGTTACGCTAAAGAAGTATAACTTCCTACGTGCGTACATAAGTACACACACATTTTTTTTTAAATCACTCGTTTCACTCACATTATGTCTTGTTCATAATTTTACACCGCACTTATAGGTTATGGAAACTCAAGGATGAGCCGATTCTATTCCCTAACGGAAGAAACACCTCTGCACATCCTAAATGATTGTGGACCCTTAATTCGCAAACGTAATACTCATCTTGGAAACTATGTACTCCACCCAGAAGAAATGAAATGGCTCACAGCTAAGCAGCTCCTTCTATTAATTGAGGACGTAGGGCTTAGCAGTGAACCATAGTCACAGCGGCGATCACAATAGATGATATGTCGCAGTGATACAGGTCTTTTTATACCTGTACAGCTACTGGCACAGAAAAAAATGTTATGGAAACACTAATGAACAAGTCTGATTCTTTTTTTATTTCAACAACACATATTATCATTAAAAAAAGTCTGATAAATATTGTCAGATTAATAAATTATTACTGACCAGGATTAAGAAAGGAATGCTTCGGTGGTTTTGTCATAGAAAGAATGAACGAGGAACGAGTGACAAAGCAAATTTATGTTGCAGAGGTGAACGGCAGAGTCGGGAAGGGACGCCCTAGATGAAGGTTTATCGACCGAATTGGGGATATGGAAATGGGCCAAATTAGGAGTACCCTTAACTGACGAGCGTGTATGCGTAGATATATGGATGTAAAGGAGGCGTGAGAGGTGTGTCAGGATCATGCCAAATTGAAGTCCGTAGTCTCTGCTTACCCCTCTGGGTGACAGGCGTGAGTGTTTATGTATGTAAAAAAATTATATTGTGGATATCCTTTCGTCTGTAGTTCATAAATTCTCTGTGTACAAGATACTCGAGAAATACTTAACAAAACGACCAATTTTTTTGACTATCTTCAGAAACATGTAGAGCTGGTTCCTTTCGATAATCACTTGTCTAATCCATTTAAAATATTCCATGAGCATTTGGAGTGTGCACTTTTAGAATCTCCAAATATATTATTATATATTTTTTTTATAGTAGAGGGGGCAAACGAGCATGCGGCTCACCTGATGGTAAGTGACTACCGCCGCCCATGAACAACTGCAACACCACGGTAATTGCAGCTGCGTTGACAGCCTTTTAGAAAGGAGTAAGCTTTTTTCTTAAAGTCGTATCGGTCCGGAAAAATCGCCGGGGGTAAACGATTCCACAAAAATTATATATAGATATTTCATTTATTATAGTTCAGCCGTTCAGAGAATGCGTTCCTGACACCTATCAGTTAGTCACGACTAGTGATGGGCACAACATAACACTGAGTTCGTTACCGTTCCTCCAAAATGTTCCGCCGCGTTATTTTTAAGATTATTTTCGTTTTAAATTGGCGGAATCATTTAAAATTTATATTTTAGTAATTTAAGTGGAAACCAAAAAAAGGTAATATTAATATAATAAAATTGTTTTATTTATTCTTTGTTACAAAGTTACAATCTGTATTTCTATGCAATATAGTACATTGAATTGAATGTGCGTACAGAATATTAATCAGACTCCGATTCGCTTGAGGAGGTGGTGTCTTCATCATCATCTTCGCCTACATGTATAATTATATTATTATCAATAACAGAATCAATCGTGATATCTCGGTCAAAATGTTCCACAATCAGGTTTTTTTTATCTTTTTTATTTATATTTATTATCCATGAATATTACAGAAGGCTCTGGTAGGCTGGGCAAAAGCACATTCTGGAACCACTCTTTAAATGTAGTGGCATTAATTTCCTCGTGGTAGTCATTTGTGGTTTTTGATTGAAATGCCAGTAACGCGTTCTCCACAAAGCCGTATTTTGTAGAACTTTATTTTTATATGAAATTTTATTATATGAAATTTTTTTTATATGAAAGCTGATACTTCTCGTGTGGTCCCATATGAATTTGATCAGGGTCAGACCAATAGTTTTTGAGTTATTTGAGTTATTCTTAATAACTTTTATTGAAGTCGACTGTACAACATTTTTAACTTTAAATTATATCGTATTTGATTTAAGTTATTTTTTCATATTTTAAATGAAATTCATAAACACTCCAACGTCACGCTTTGATTATGAGCTGTGATGTTCATGATGACAATACTAGGCCATGAAATTATTGTATTGGCCGTTTACTTCTTGCAATGCGTCTGAAAAAATTCAGTCTGCAATTATTTAGACGGCCGGAAGTAGATAAAAATTGTATTACGAAATTGCCCAATAGACATGTGTCAATCGTGAATGATTCGTTCATTTGACCCAGTTCGCATGAAAGTATTGATGATTGCAATTAAATTTTTGAATGTTCCGGACCAAACTATTGACAGGACTTACAGCCATAGAGTTTGGTAATATCCGACGACTGACATTATCGAAAGGGTCCCACAGATCACAGGGCTCTGAAACTGTAAAAGTTCCATTTGAACGATCGACCCGAATGACCCGGTTCGTAAAACGAATCGATATTTGAAAAGTCGGGTCTCTAGAAATTTACAAATGACATGTCTAGTTCCTTAAATGCCTATATTTAAGGAACTAGATATGTGTCATTTGTTCATTATTAATATATTTAATAAGACAAAAGGGAACAACTACCAACTACTGCTTTAATAAGCTGTTGCGTTCCGGGGATACTTAAATGAAACAAAGGCCAGTGGCGTAGAAAGGAGGGCATTATATTAGCCGATAGATCTCCTGGTATTTTCCCTCGTTGTTTTTAAAAATCGTGTTTTCTACTATTTAATATACATAGATTATAAAAAACATTTTAATTTTTTTATAGTATAATGGTGACAAGCGAGCACACAGTCCACCTGATGGTAAGTGGTTGCTGTGGCCCATAGACATCTACATCTACCCTGTTTTGCGAATTAAAATGCAGATGTGTTGTCAGCCGCGAGGACTAAGATGGAATGCCTCTTTTCCAGTAAAAAGGTCGCCGGTTCTCTACACTCACCATACGTAACAATGCAGCATTAAGCTGCTATTTTACGCTGGTATTCTTTGCTACAACTATACAAATAATATAGTTGCAGCATACCACATTTAAAACATACATACATGTGAACTTGCGGAAAGAACGGCCGCCATTTTTATCCAACGCTCGGGGCGACAACAGCTCATACAATATCACTGACGGAGGCTACTATTCTAAATTTAAAATAATGGGTAAAATATCTTTTAGAATTTTATAAACTGAAATAAAAGCACTGCTTTATTTTTTGGCGACAATCAGCCGAAACTATTGATTTGCCGCTAAAAATAAAAAAGAACCTTGCACAGCTTATAAGGTACGTGAGGGAAATATGGTCCTTAAGGTACCTTAAGCTTTCCCGCCCGATAAAACCAAAACTAGGAGGAGGACAGAGACAAAAACACAACGTCGTTTACTATAACTAAAATATTAAGAAAAAAAAATAGAAAACAAGCTTTGGAAATAATTAGAAACACTTCGAACAACAGTTAATGCCCATGTTGAGGACAGCTAGAGACCCGCCGCCCCGTCGCCCCTTCGTACCCCGTTACGCCCCGCGCACCCCGCACACCGGCGCTGATCACGTGATGTCGGCGACCAATCAGCGCGCGTGCGGCTTCATTATTGTCGCACGGCACTACTCACAGACTGAGACGCCTTCTTGCGAGATATAAGAAGGGCGTTTTGGTCTGTGAGCTGTTCATTTCACTTCGGAAGCGGCACTCAAGAGAAGAAAACCTGAAGAAGACTCAAGACTCCAATTCAAGACCTCCCTCTGTACATAGTGTTAGATATAGTTATTCAGTGCCGAATCATTTGTAAATAGTGTAATACAGTATAGTAAAAAGTACCATCTTTTCTTCGAGCAGTCCCCTAGTATAGCTAACCTCAGATCAGTCATTACTTAATTAATCTATAGCATAAATAAATACAGTCCACTTACATCCATTATAGCCCATATAAATTATACAGTACAACTGTTAAAATGGCGTCGATAAAGCAGCGCCCTTTTGACCTTTTATTATTTGATTTTAAGAGCTATCGTATCACAGAGCCATCTATACAAACAAGGCCGTAGTTGTTTAGTTTTAAGAAAGTGAGCATATTAACCGGATGACCATATTACCCTCGTGTACCCTAAATACATAACAATACAATGTTTATTTAATAGAAATAGTAAATCGATTAAAGTTGTAGCAATGCTTCTATACTCATATGTACAAATATAATTGAAACGTATAGAAATATAAATAAATACATTTTTGCTAGATTAACTTATATTATGTATAGCGATAACGTCCAGTTCTGAGAAAATATGATTGCTTATATACTTAGCTCGGTACAGTTATAAGCAATTATGATAGCATTATGAATAATTAAGAAAAAAAAAACAATGAAGTTATTACGTTGAAGGAATTTCCGCAAAGTACAGTCAACTGCGTAAAATTGATAGTCTTATTAAGTTAAAATATAGTTACACTTCAAAATGTCTAAAAAACCAAATGGAATTATTGTAATTTTACCGGTATGCGACATTGTGAAAACGGCGCTAATTGTGACGCTCAGTAATATACTAGTCGCTTTAGATATAGCTTAATAATCAACTTTAAGCCGTGATAACTAGGGGCTAAGCGCTCGCTGTAAAAATTCACAGCAACCCGGGTTCGATCCCCGCCGGCACCATTGAAATTGTTATTTGCAATTTTAAGTGCTGATTTACCACGTGTTCGGGGATAAAGGAAAACATCGACAACACTTGAAGTTCGCCAACACTCATTGGGGCAGCGTGGCGGACATTTCCTTGCCCTAAAACCCTCTCAGAAATGAGAGGAGGCCTATGCCCAGCAGTGGGACGTATATAGGATGGAACTTAAACTTCAATAACCGACTTCGAAAAAAGAGCATTCTCCTATATTCGACACGTTTGTTTTATAAATTTAAATGTTCCCTGGTTTCTCAGAAACTGCTGAATCGATTTAAATTAATCTTTTTTATTAAATAGACTACATTTCAAACGTCAAATTTGAAGAAAAATTTCACACCTGAAGGTGGAAAAACAGAGGATGAAGTATACTTCATCCTCTGTTTTTCCATTTATCTATATATTTATCTGTAGCGCGTAAAACAGGGGCTTAATGGTGCTGTGTTTCGTATGGTGAGTGTGGAAACCGAAGACCCTTTCTACTGGAAATGTGACATTCCATCTCTCCCTCTATCTCTCATCCACGTAAAATTATGGAAGACTTATGGTAATTTAATATAAAATGTATGACAAAATAACTGACTAGACGTCTTATTTTGTAGTAGTAATGTAACTTTGGGTGGGGCGACTGACCAGTCAGGGTCAAGAGGTGCCAATGCCCGTGCGGAGCCTTGAGCCACGAATGAATCTAATATCAAAGCCAACTTGGGTAACGCTCTAGAGGCACATAACAATTTATTATATATCATTAGGTATAGTTGTAAGAGGCGACAGAGGAAACAAATCAGGAGATGGACAGCAGCGTCTTCCTAATATACCGTTATTACGCATAAGTCGCGCTGATTGGCTCATGCGTATCGTACGCACGCGCTGATTGGCTCTCCAGTCACATTCGTGAAATTCAATTCGTGCGCGTCCCCTCCACGTTTTGTTCAGCGCTAGACTTACGTGCCACGAATTGTAACGACTAAAAATAAACCGCGGTTGCCAACCCGCTCGCCAAGCGTGGCAACTATGGCAAATATCCTATGAGGCAATCTATAGGAGGGGCCTATATTCTGCACTGGACCTTAATAAGCTGTAACGGTAACGGTAATACCATTAGATCGTATTGTAATCGATCACCGGATCGCGAAATAAAACGGGAGGGGTGGTGCGAAAAGGAGACAACCGTTTCCGGGCCCACTAGAAATTTTAACTTAATTATACTATATACTATATATTAATAATACATAAAAAATTTACCGATATATTACAGTAAACGGCCTAAAGATTTTATGAAAATCTAACCGGAATCATGAAATCTGAAAAAAGAGTTGTTTTGATATTAATGTTTTGGCTAATGTAATATGAAAAAAAACCGGCAAAAAACCACATTAGTAGATCATGTTTATGCGAAGCCGCAGCAATTCCGTTACCGTTACCGTAACCGCCTATTAAAGTCTCCTGCTGAACTTAGGCCTCCCCCATAGATTTCCTGAAAGGGGGGACATTTGCAATCGTTGCCACGCTTGGCAAGCGGGTTTGCAACCGCAGCTTTTTATTTTTAGTCGTTATTACGAAGACGCTGCTGCCCATCTCCTGATTTGTTTCCCTCTGTCGCCTCTTAAGGATTAAGAAGATTATATGGGGTAATGGATAGTCTTACACCGGCACTGCACGGTAAATATTAAATATGATATTTTATATTTAGGAACAAGTTCTAGAAACCTTGTGATGGCGGCATAAGAGATACCATCACCACGTTTCGTACTGTGGTTGTCGTGAGAGACGACTATGGGAAATTCCAAAAGCATCTAATGGCTCCCGGTAGATGGCGCTATAATATATAACCATCTCGTTTACGCCAGGCGTAAAATACGCAGACCAGCGACGGGCAGCAGCGTCAAAGGTAGTTTACCTCATTTGCAATAGTTCAGCGGGCACAAAAGCAGCGTTTTTATTCTTTCGAATTGTTATCAGGAAGATGCTCGTGCTGGTGCTTATCTCCTATTTCATTTGCCTCTGTCGCCTCTTACGACACCCACGGAATGTTATGGGCTAGTGGATATTCTTACACCGCCGCTATACGGTAAACTATGATTATTATCCTTTAAAAAAAATTATTCAACAATAATCTTAGCTAAATGTTCGCCTCGAATAAAAAACTAAAAATTCATGTAATGGTTTTGTGGTACTAATTGTTAAAAAAAAACCGGCAAAGTGCGAGTCGGACTCGCGCACCGAGGGTTCCGAACAAATCTGTAGGTATATAAGTTTAAATTATTAAAAATATTTTTATTATATGATGTAACTAAAAATTTATGCTTTTCACAATTTTTCCTTTATCTGTGCTATAAAACGTGGCTTCGTACCAAATTTCAAGATTCTAAGTTTACGGGAAGTAACCTGTAGGTTTTGATTCCCTTGCAAATGTCGAAAATTTGCGGCATAAACGGCTGTATCTTTTGATTGCGTTGGCTTAGAAGTTTGATTTTTCACAGCTCTAAGGGATCGTAGACTTGCATATTTGGTATGAATTTCAGCTTGATACCTCCACGCGTTCCTGAGAAAAAGGGTCTTGACAGACAGACAGACAGACAGACGGACAAAAAAGTTTTTTCCTTTTGAGGTACGGAACCCTAAAAACATGTGTGTATTTAGCACGTGGTAGAAGGGAAACCTTCAGAAAATTGCGAGTGAAATTGCTTTGTTATAGAGCTACCTACTTCATTGTAGGTATAGATAAAGTCATTTTATCGAACAACACTTGATTGTCTTTCAAGGTAGTACCTGAAATAATAATAATTATTATTATTTCTTTTATTTATTTATTTCTTACTACAAACAAGTAAGATATATTAGTATTACATCTCTTATTTAACAATATTATGTCATTCGTGGGAGACTGGTGCCCATGTAGGTTCAAAGATCCGTATTACAGGTCACCATAATACTAGCTGTTCCCCACGACTTCGCCCGCGCGCAATTTATTACGATTGGATTTCATGGGTTTTAATTTATTGCGCGGAACCCTAATTCTTTTTCTAAAATAAAAGTAGTCTAAGTTACCTCTTATAACATCAGCTATCTGCCAGTGAAAGTCCGGTCAAAATCGGTCCAGCCGTTTCGGAGATTAGCCGGAACAAACAGACAGACGAACAGAAAGACAGACAGACAAAAATTTTAAAAATCGTGTTTTGTTATAAGTACCGCATATTCTTTCATATGCATATAGTAAAAAGCTGTTATTTCGACATTACAAACAGACACTTTAATTTTATTTATTTGTATAGATACAGAGATAACTTACGTTATAATTAGAAATTATTTTATATAGAGCGAATTAACAGTTTGGTTATTAATAAATAAAAAACCATGTAAGTATGTACGTATGTATGTGAGCGTGTGACTGTTAGTATGTATGAAATAGATGCTAGATGGCCTAAACACGACTAATTTAATATAAATCGTTAAGTTATTATGACTTTTTGAACTGTTTATTTTAACAGTTAAAAGTTATATTAAACATCTTTAAAGCACCGCATAAAGTGGAGACTGAGATAATAGAAAACACTGTATACTGTACTCCATCTCATTCTCTCGCAGGCTAAATCCTATAGATGTATATGTTTGTCTCTTTTTAGCATCGCTTTTTCGTTTCATCGAGTTTCAAATTACAACGATTCTAAAAAAATGTTCACTTCAAAAACATGCTAATTGGTTATGCAATGAACAGTAACAAACGAGTACACAATACATCTGATGGTTAGTGTATAAAGTAGCGCATATTTATCTCCATTTGAGAATCAAAATGCAGATGCATTACCACCCCAGATTACATATTTAACACTAGTAAAATAGCAGCATGTTACGCTATTAAGAATGGCGGAATCATCTCATTAGTAGCTCATTCGTGTTTGCATAAATATATAATCCATTGATTTTTATATGTACCTACGTAATTTATGTAAAATATTATGTATATAATATAATATATATTATGTATATAATGAAATCAACAAAGATTGTTATTGAAAGATTTTTATTTATTCTCTTAATTATTAAAGGAAACAATATTAAAGGAAATGAATGTTATGTTATTCTAGTAACTACAAGTATTGTATGTTAATTAAGGAAGAGCGAGTTTTCCTGTCACAAGTATTGAAAAATACTTAAAAGGAGAACTGTGTGTACTGCTAATGATGTAAATTTATTGTTACAGAATAAACATTTTTTTTTGATTTTTTGAATTATTTATTTTTATTTAACTTTTCTTTATTATTATAATTAATTATTAACAAAAGGCTATGTTATCACATACTTATATTAATTATGTAATATGATCCTTGTTGGTCGAAATAAAGATATAATAATTATTATATATTATGTATATATTAAAATATGTTTACGATATGCAATTTACTTTAATTTATGTTTCTAGCTTTTATCAACTTACGCACTTTGTTAGTTTTGTCTCTACATCCAAAGGTTGACGGGTAGATCATTTTTTTCCGCATGATGGTAAGTGAATGCTATAGCCCATAGACATCTACATTTACCTATTGTTAAGAATCGAAATGAAGACGCGTTGTCACCCCCTGAGGACTAAGATGGAATGTCTCATTACCAGTAAAAGAGGTCTCTGGTTCTCTACACTCACCATTCGAAACACAGTGGCATTGAGTGGCTGAGCTGATATTTTACGCTGGTATTCTGTGAGAGCGTGGTCCTTCCCCGGTCGAGTCGACCCATTCGTGCTACAACCATAATATAGCTGCAGCATGGCCCTACCACGTATAAGCACATCGTATATTATGTTGTATGAAGTTAGACAAATAAAACCATAGCAATATCACAGCATAATATTGTCTTAGAATATTGTAAGAACGTGTTCACATAATATAGATGTAAACTGTTGACAAGGCACGGAAGGTGACGAGGCCTTATCATGTATAAAATGCCGCTTGGATTGACACAAAAAATAAACTTGAATTAAAAAATTAAGAAACCCCCGAAACAAAAAGAGCTGTTGATCTTCAAACGGCTCAACAGATTTTCTTGAAACATAGCTACGAACACTCTAGGTTAAGAAGCGTTTCAAACGAAAAAAACTTAATCAAATTCTGTTCATCCATTCAGGAGATATGGTGCCACAGACAGACAGACACTACAAACTTATAACACCCCTTTGTTTACGACGTGGGTTAATAGAACGAACTACAAGACGCAGTACCAGCCTTAGCTATACGTCCGCCTCGGGCGAGGAAAAGGAGACAATTTCTTTTTGCGTGGAGAATGGGCCCACTACAAATTGTGGCGTACCTTAAAGAAATACATGTCGATGTATTCCTTATAATTTATCGATTATAATAGTTATGTTAATTTTACTGTATCCAATGGGAATACTGATATATTAACAATTAAAATATAAATATCACAATAACCTAAAACAAACTTTTTTTTATATAGGATAGGGTGACAAACGAGCACACAGTCCACCTGATAGTAAGTGGTTGCTGTGGCCCATAGACATCTACATCTATCCTCGCTTGCGTTGGTCACCCGTGAGGACTAAGATGGAATGCCTCTTTTCCAGTAAAAAGGGTCTCCGGTTCTCTACACTCACCATACGAAACACAGCAGTGTTTAGCTGCTATTTGACGCTGGTATTCTGTGAGAGCGTGGTCCTTCCCCGGTCGAGCCGACCCATTCGTGCTACAACTATACTACTAATATAGCTGCAGCATTGCTCTACCACGTAAAAAACTAAAAGAGATTGTTTAGTAGTTTTCACCGGTATTATTAAAATAGTGCGATGGTCAATAATTAATAGTATAAAACAAAATTGTAGGTACATTTAGCATTTGCAGGTACTTTAAGATTGATGGAAAATCCTTTCAGTAGTTCGTTCTTCGTTACACGCAATTTTTTAGGGTTCCGTGCCTCAAAAGGAAAAAACGGAACCCTCATAGGATCACTTTGTTGTCTGTCTGTCTGTCTGTCAAGACCCTTTTTCTCAGCAATGGATGGAGGTATCAAGCTGAAATTTATATCAAATACTCAAGTCTACGATCCCTTAGAGCTGTGAAAAATCAAACTTCTAAGCCAACGCAATCAAAAGATACAGCCGTTTATGCCGCAAATTTTCGACATTTGCAAGGGAATCAATACCTACAGGTTACTTCCCGTAAACTCAGAATCTTGAAATTTGGTACGAAGCAACGTTTTATAGCACAGATAAAGGAAAAATTGCGAAAAGTATAAATTTTTAGTTACATTATATAATAAAAATATTTTTAATAATTTTAAACTTATATACCTACAGATTGGTTCGGAACCCTCGGTGCGCGAGTCCGACTCGCACTTTGCCGGTTTTTTTTTAACAATTAGTACCACAAAACCATTACATGAATTTTTAGTTTTTTATTCGAGGCGAACATTTAGCTAAGATTATTGTTGAATAATTTTTTTTAAAGGATAATAATCATAGATTACCGTATAGCGGCGGTGTAAGAATATCCACTAGCCCATAACATTCCGTGGGTGTCGTAAGAGGCGACAGAGGCAAATGAAATAGGAAATAAGCACCAGCACGAGCATCTTCCTGATAACAATTCGAAAGAATAAAAACCCTACTTTTGTGCCCGCTGAACTATTGCAAATGAGGTAAACTACCTTTGACGCTGCTGCCCGTCGCTGGTCTGCGTATTTTACGCCTGGCGTAAACGAGATGGTTATATATTATAGCGCCATCTACCGGGAGCCATTAGATGCTTTTGGAATTTCCCATAGTCGTCTCTCACGACAACCACAGTACGAAACGTGGTGATGGCATCTCTTATGCCGCCATCACAAGGTTTCTAGAACTTGTTCCTAAATATAAAATATCACATTTAATATTTACCGTGCAGTGCCGGTGTAAGACTATCCATTACCCCATATAATCTTCTTAATCCTTAAGAGGCGACAGAGGGAAACAAATCAGGAGATGGGCAGCAGCGTCTTCGTAATAACGACTAAAAATAAAAAGCTGCGGTTGCAAACCCGCTTGCCAAGCGTGGCAACGATTGCAAATGTCCCCCCTTTCAGGAAATCTATGGGGGAGGCCTAAGTTCAGCAGGAGACTTTAATAGGCGGTTACGGTAACGGTAACGGAATTGCTGCGGCTTCGCATAAACAGGATCTACTAATGTGATGTTAAATAAGCATATATATATATATATACTGTGACTGCTGATCATGAGGTTCCGGGTTCGAATACCGAGTCGGGCCAAAAAATTAGTTATTGAGTTTTTCATTCAAGAAACTCTCAGTATTAGCCCGGAGTCAGGAAGCTGGCGGTGTCTCACCCCCGTGCCTCGGAAAGCACGTAAAGCCGAAAAAAAGCTATTTTTTCGGATTAATTATAGCATAGATCCAGTGCTTTCTATCTGTTCGCAAAGATTCGCCATCGGATCAGGCATTCCGAAGATAGTTATTTCAATAATACAGACAGAAACTTCAATGATATATATATATATATATATATATATATATATATATATATATATATATATATATATATATATATATATATATATATATATATATATATATATATATATATCTTTATATATAAAAAGTACGTGTCACGTTGTTTGTCCGCGATGGACTCCTAAACTACTGAACTGATTTCAATGAAATTTTTGGTCAATGTGCAGTTTGGTCCAACTTAAAAGATAGGATAGCTTACATCTCAATTTATAGTCGTAATACAATATTATTTTATTGAAAATTATTTGTCTATTATTTGACAGTCACAATTATCTGTTAGCTTCAAACGATTCTGTCAGATGACGATATCTGTTGACTGGATTGAGTAAATATTTAATAGATGGCGCTTTGTTAAAAATACAAACGTTTAATATAAGCTGCAATTTAGTAGTATAACCACCACGTGTTGCTGTAAGTATTCAACAGATAGAACCGATTTCAAAAAAGTTTTACAGACTGTGTGCAGTTTGGTCCATTTTGAGAGATAGGATAGTTTTTATCCCGATAAGTGACCCTCAATTTTTTTATTGCTAATTTCAGGACTTTTTTGGGAAAGCATTTGGTTGTTCGGAAAGGGCAGAACAACGTCTGCCTGGTCAGCTAGTATATATATATATATTGATTATATAGTATATAGATGGCACAAAAAAAACAATATTTCATTTTAAAGTAATACTTTTTGCTATTTTTAGCCTTTAATAATAGTCGCACACCATTGTCACACTCAATTAAATATAATACTTTCGCTTATTATATTTTAAACGTGTCACATTTTATATAATCTAACATTTTAAATTATAGTGTTCGGTATCCCTAGTTGTATTTGGATTGGCCACACTACTAACAGTGGGCAGGCAGGTTAATGTGCGTTAAACTCGGCATTCTAAAGAATCATATATACATATGCTGCAGCTATATAAGTAGTATAGTTGTAGCACGAATGGGTCGGCTCGACCGGGGAAGGACCACGCTCTCACAGAATACCAGCGTCAAATAGCAGCTTAACACTGCTGTGTTTCGTATGGTGAGTGTAGAGAACCGGAGAACCTTTTTACTGGAAAAGAGGCATTCCATCTTAGTCCTCACGGGTGATCAACGCAAGCGAGGATAGATGTAGATGTCTATGGGCCACAGCAACCACTTACCATCAGGTGGACTGTGTGCTCGTTTGTCACCCTATCCTATAAAAAAAATCTAAAGACGTTTTTTGTTCGAGCCTTGTTCATCGATAAGCTGACTGTATCAGGTAAATTTGAAGGTTTCTATCATTAATTAAATTATAGCAACTTATTAAAGACGACTACTGAACATAGCCCTCCGCATAGATTACTTATAATGGACATCTTTGCCATAGTTGCCACGCTTGTTAGTCGGGTTGGTAACCGCATTTTTTTTTAATTTTCTAAGTTTTGTTTCCCTCCGTCACGTCTTGTAAGACTCACGGCACGATATGGGATAGTAGATACTAATATCGCCGCTGCACAGTTAGAAATTTGAAATTTACGTGATTTAAAGATAATATTATGTGAGTCTTCTCTCATGGTCATCAACTATAGTGCATTCTTGGAGAAGTTATGATATATGGGTAGGGGTTTCGGAAAAATGACTTTATTATTTACATTATAAAGTTCTATTTCGTAATGATATCACAACTTATTAGTTATACTCACAAATATTCACGAAAAATATTTCTTTACAAACTGACAAAAAACTAATAAATATATTTTTGCGTGTGCTTTTATTCTCGCACACTGATAAAAATTGTTTATATGTTGGTATATGATTCTAAATTTAAATATCGCTAAGATCCTGTTATAGGTACTCATAAACTTATTATTTAAAAAAAACATATAAAGTAGTTTGAACTTACATTCCAAAAGATTAGCGAAAACATATATAATTGTTCACTGATTCTATTTAACTTATACGAAATGCAGGTTTTTTGCAAATTAGTTTGTTTAGGCTTTAGTTTATTTTAACAGTTTTCCTCGTAGCCAAGGCTAGCGCGTCCGCTGCCAACCCACGCACTACTGGTTTGTGTTTTGACATAACATATCACGGACCTTGCCGCCATATTCTGTTTCGACGTTAAATACTAATTAATGACATTCAAATAAATAGCAATAAAACGAAGCATGTTCTTTATAATTTAGATATAATTATGTTTTTTTTTTATATAGCTACGTGATTACGTAATAAACGATAATACATTACATAGCATCACGGCTGTAATCACCAATAAGCTCGTGACCAACATTTGAATAACGTAATGTGATAAACGAGTACATATTCCATCTGAAGGTAAGTGAATGCTGTGGCCCATAGACATCTACATTTACCCTCTATTAAGAAACAAAATGCAGTTTTAAAATTTTTCTCCGGATCTCTACACTCACCATACGAAACACAGCAGCATTGAGCTGCTATTTTACGCTGTTATTCTGAGCGGGCGTGGTCCTTACCCGCTTGAACTACGCTACAACTCAATCATACTACAACTTGAATATAGCTATATTAAAGTTACAGTAGAGCACTACTACGTATAATAATATATAATAATACTAGCGATTCGCCCCGGCTTCGCACGGGTGATTTCAGGATCTTGAGAACAGCGCCACTTACCGGGTCCAATTGTAAATTGCATTCAATCACGCATACAAAATTCCATCAAAATCGGTCCGACCAGATGGAGTTCAGTCACAGACGCACAGAAGAATTATATATATATATATATATATATATACTAGAGCCCAATGACTTCGTCAATCTTACTTAGCGGTACCATGTAGCGACATCTATGGAAATGTATTAAATAAAGAACGATGTATTTAGCGCGTCAAATTTTCATATCGATATACATCGCAACCGCTTCCGTAGATAGATAATAGATGGCGCTAGAGTAGTCAAGTGAGCTCGGCCACGGTCCTTATTGCTTTGTAAGAGAGATATAAATATAAATATATATATTAAGATATCTTAATATGACAAACCCATATTCCACAGATTATTTATTTATAGGGCAGCAACGTTCGATTTCGCGTTCATGACGTATTTTTGAAATAGATGTAAGGTAACCTACGAGCACACGTCCACCTGATCATTAGTGGATATTTCGGCCTATATACCTACGCCTATCAACAAGTCAACAAAATGCATATGTGTGGTCACTCCTGAGTGAATCTTCCTAATCACCCTCACCACAGGTTTAACTGGATGAGTTCCTTTGGCGATAAGACCTACTTTGTGTATTTAGCAGGTACACAATTTGTTATCAGTGTTTTAAAGAACAATCCCTCTTTACCAAGTAAAAAGGTTTCTGGGATAAAGTGGTACCTGTACATTGTGACCCTTGGTGATTAAGGAACTAGGTTTTGGTGATTGAGTTTTTTTTATAGAAGAGGAAGCAAACGAGCATGCGGCTCACCTGATGGTAAGTGACTACCGCCGCCCATGAACAACCGCAACACCAGGGGAATTGCAGATGCGTTGCCGGCCTTTTAGAAAGGTGTAAGCTCTTTTCTTGAAGGTTTCTAAGTCGTATCTTTCCGGATAAATCGCTGGTGGTAATCGATTCCACAAGGAAGTTGTGCGAGGGAGAAAACTTCTTCTAAATCACACAGTAGTGGACCGCCATAATCCAGATGGTATGGATGGTAACGCGAGTTTTGTCGCGATGTGCGATGGTGAAATTGAGCGGCTGGAATTAGCCTTTTCCTCAGATCGTGAAAATCCATCCATCTAAGAGAACACTGCACCAAATTCTATAGAAGGATCATAGATGAGATGGAGATGGAGAAGTATTAACAACATAACCAGAGTCTCTAACTCGGGCTAAGATTGAATGCATCGTTTCCAGTAAAAAAGAGTAAAAAAAGTTTTTAAGCGAACCAAAAACTTTTTTGAGTAATGATGATGTACACTCTGAACATACCAGGAACATACACTATCTTATACCATCCCGTGGGTGTCGTAAGAGGTGACAAGGGAAAAATAGTAGGCTCTTCTCAAGACAGAGGTTTTTCCCAACCAGTGGTAAAGCTTAAATGACTTTTAATATATATTCTAAATCGAATAAAAAATATAGTTTCTATTCTACGCTAAGGTAACAAGGCTGGACTAATTAACCACTGGTGGGTGAATCATCATCATCATCATTACAGATTATCAACGTTAAAATTATAAAAATAGATGCCAAGCTCGGTGGATGGGTAGGCAATTAATTACGTTTTTTTCTACGATAAGGGCGAAAAACAAGCCCACAGTCCACCTGATGGTAAATCGACACTGCGGTAAAAACGCATTGTAATGTTTGTTTTCTTTTGTGTCGGTTTTCGTTTCATCGAGTTTCGAACCAAAGATACGATTCCAAAGAAGTTTTCACTTAAAAAAAAATACGTGGTAGAGCCATGCTGCAGCTATTTTAGTAGTATAGTTGTAGCACGAATGGGTCGGCTCGACCGGGGAAGGACCACGCTCTCACAGAATACCAGCAAAGTAAAATAGCAGCTTAATGCTGCTGTGTTTCGTATGGTGATTGTAGAGAACCGGAGACCCTTTTTACTGGAAAACGGGCATTCCATCTTAGTCCTCAAGGCTGACAACGCATCTGCATTTTGATAAACGTAGATGTCTATGGGCCAAAGCAACCACTTACCATCAGGTGGACTGTGTGCTCGTGTGTCATACTATTTCTATAAAAAAAAAAATACAAAATACAGTCGAATTGAAAACCTCCTTCTCTTATAAGTCAGCTAATAATTAACCCCTCAAATGCCCGGCCATTTTTCGTTTTTATGTGTCAAGTCAAAATTTAAATTGTATCAAAAGATGTATTAAATAAAATTTATATTCCGTTTTATTTAGATAAACCATTTCAATATCACACAGCGAACAATGTAACGAACGATCTACGGAGTGAGTTCCAGAATAAGGCCATGCAGTGTTTACCTTGACTCTCAAAGTCGATTCGAACTCGATCTGTCGACGTGTCGTCAGCAACCGATAGTAATAATCACGTCACCTTTGTTCCGTTGGTTCATTTTATTTAAAACCCGCCAAATCACAGTGTAGTGCCGGAGTAAGTATATCTACTACCAGATATCATGCCGTCGTAGGCTGAAACGGTAAATAAGCAGCGGCGTCGTAATAAAAAAGAGGTTGCCAATCCGCCTTCAAGCGTGGCAATTATGGCGAAATTCATCTTATGCGTTAATCTATGGGGAAAGCCTATGATGTTCAGCAGTGGAATTTTATAGGCTTTAATGGATGGATGGGTAGAAATCGGACCTATAAGACTTAAGCGCGCCTTTTGGCGCCAAATGGAATCGTCAATCGTTTAGCTTCCCAATAAAAATAGAAATAACATTTCACGTTATTAATGTTTAATAATTTCGTAATTGAATAGTTGTAATAGGCCCAATACGCAAAGCACTCCTCTCTCTGGGCATACACAAGTCAAGTGGGCCTGGCGGAATCCCGCCAATTGTGCTGAGGACGTGCGTTCCAGAGTTGGCACCGGTTCTAACGCGTCTTTTCCGGTACTCCTACTAGCTAGGCGCTGTCCCGAATTCATGGAAGACGAAGAGAAAGGTATCCGCTCTGATCCGTACAACTACTTCTTCACCACCTTGTTCACGAAAATAACGGAGCCAATTATTAACTGACAGCTCATGTGGTACCATGAGGAGCACCAGATGATTAGTGACCGCCAGTATGGTTTCCGTTGGTGTCGCTCAGCTGGTGATCGAGGCGATCGAGTCCAAGGGGGAGGCATTGGACGTTAGTTTGGACATAGCGAAGGCATTCGATCGGGTCTGGCACAAAGCGCTTCTTTCGAAGCTTCCTTCCTATGCGCTTCCCGAGAAATTGTGCAATTGGATCACCAATTTTCTGGCTGATCGGAGCATCAAGATCGTAGTAGACGGTGCATGCTCCGATTATAAACCTACTAACGCTGGTGTTCCACAAGGCTGCGTGCTATCACAAACCTTGTTTCTTCTGCATATCAACAATATGTTGCAAGCCGGTAACATTCATTGCTGTGCGGATGGCAGCACTGGTAATGCTCTATACACCATCCGTGCCAAAATTTCTCGGGAAAACGTCGCCGAGTACTGGAACAAACTTCTGCCTGAAGTCGAGTCTTTGCTGAATAAAGTTTCAGATTGGAGGCGGCTAAATCTAGTCCAGTTTAATCCTTAGAAGACACAAATTTGCGCATTTACCGCTAAAAAAGAACCCCTTTGTCGTACCTCCTCAGTTTCAAGGCACTCTCCTTGTTGCCTCAGCAAGTATCTGAATCCTCGGCGTCGACATATCGAGTGACGTACAGTTTCGTGGTCACTTGGAAGAGAAGGCGAAATTGGCCTCTAAAAAGCTTGGCGTGCCCAGCAGAGTGGGCCAGCATTTCATGCCGGTACACCGCCTGCAACTTTACAAGGAATACTGTTCCCATCTCTGGGTTGGGGCTCCGCAGTGCCACTTGACCACATGCAGCGCAGAGCGGCTCAAATCGTCGACGACCGAGTCCTTTCCGATCGGCTCGTTTCACTGGCGCTGCGCAGAGGTGTTGTATCTCTTTGCATTTTTTATCGCATCTACCACGGGGAGTGCTCTGAGGAATTGTTCGGACTAATCCCAGCCGCTCAATTTCACCAGCGCACATCGCGACAAATAAACTCGCGATACTATCCATACCATCTGAATGATTGGCGGTCCACCACTGTGCGGTTTAGAAGAAGTTTTCTTCCTCGCACAACTTCCTTGTGGAATCGATTACCGGACCGATACGACTTAGGGACCTTCAAGAAAAAGCCTACTCCTTTTTAAACGGCAAACTTACCGCATGCCCATGTGCCCCTTCTCCTATAAAAAAAACTTCACCTCAGTCCCAGCGAGCGACATCTAGCGAACGGAAGATTATTAGCCCTCATTAACGCACAAATTTACCCATTTTTTGAGAAAATTTATCACCACTTTACCTAAAATATTATTAAAAAATTCTTAACTTGTTTCCTAATAATTAAAAAAAATTGACATTGGCATTTGTACAAAGACAATTTTGTTGTATTTTGAAATAGTCCGCTCGTTAAATTACATTGTGTAACAAACAACTTTACCTCATTGTCAACTAGTGACATCTGGTGAGCAGAAAATTATTAGCGCTCATTAAGATTAACTCTCTCGTATACAGGACATCATTTTTAAAGTTAATTTTTTAATTCATCTTTTTCGTTTCTTTATAGTGCTGATCATACGACGTTTCTATAGAATATATAAATTACACATGGCTAAAATCCATATCCGGAACAAATATTTATAGGACATAGAAACGATCGTTCCGTACAGGATTGGACTTGCGACCCCATAGCACCGCAACCAAACGTTTAGTCCCTGCGCGACCAAGCCATTTAAAAGATAAGTCTAAATTACTCTGTTTGAAAGGGCGACAAGGGCGACAAACGAGCGTGATGGTAAGTGGTTGCTGTGGCCCATAGACATCTACATCTATCCTCGATTACGAATCAAAATGCAAATGCGTTGTCATCCGTGAGGACTAAGATGGAATGCCTCGTTTCCAGAAAAGGGTATCCATTTCTCTGCGCTTACAGAGCGTGGCCCTTTCCCGGTTGAGTCCTCGTGCTACAACCATAAAAACCATGCGTGACTTATATTTTATAATTTATAAGACTGATTTATAACATTATACTGCCCGTTTGTAAATAAGATAAAGAGGGGTTAAAGGTTTATAGAAATAAAATGAATTGTTATTGTCATATCTTATAATGAAGATATTAATAGTAAGAAAGGATTTCCCAAAATTTAAAAAGACGAACGGTCTGTAAGGAACAATTTTTTATAGAATATGGGTACCAGACGAGCATTCAGTCTACCTGATGGTAAGCGGATACTGAGATCCATTGACATCTACATTTATACTCAAACAAGAACCAAAATGCCGATGCATTGCCGCCCCTGAGGACTAAGATGGAATGCCTCGTTTCAAGTAAAAAGGGTACTTTTATAGGAAATACTCACTACACAAAACACACTAGCATTGAGCCATTTCACTGCTGGCCGTATGAGGAAGCTCAAAGTCGCTCAGCGACCTATGGCGAGGACTATGCTCGGCGTTTCTCTGCGTGATAGACTTAAAAACGAGGATATCCGCAGTAGAACCAGAGTGACCGACATAGCCCAACGGATTAGTAAGCTGAAGTGGCAATGGGCCGACCATATAGCTCGAAGAACCGACAACCGATTGGGAAGAAAGATCCTTGAGGGGCAGCCTCATACCGGCAGGCGAAGTGTAGGGCGTCCCCACACTAGATGAAGTGACGACCTGGTAAGACATGCAGGTGGCTCAGGACCGTGCTTATTCAGCAGTGGACTCGTCAAGTGTTGTAATGATGATGATGATATGTATATATATATATTAATGTCAAAGTCTAATTAAAGGCCTAAACAGAACACACACGACTCTCCTTAATAGACACCTTACCCACTTTATATGGCGACTTTCTGTCTGGAGTTGGTACCAACCATTAACCTATTTCTGTTGAGCCCAGCCACTCACTCCAGCAAGCTTGCACTGCTGCATTCCAGAAGGTTATAGAGAGCCAATGTAATTACATTCCGTCTCAAGCCTAAGAAATGACAACACATGTGCAGCCTTCTTTGTTTGAACTTGTTTGGAGGATCTATGCGCTGTAATAGCCATCAATTAACAGGTAGGAGACTGTTAGTTCGTTTTTAATTTGAATTTCTAAAGAAAACTATCTATTTTACCCCTTTCTTTCTAAATTTCTGGAACACATTATCCATAGGCAACTCTTTCTCTTCTTATCGTCTTTCTTTGCTGTCTTTATATAAGTCGGACTTTGTTTCTGGTCACAGCACTGTCACTGCTTTATTTAAAGTAACCGATGATATTCGTAGGCCCATGGACAACAAAAATCTCTTACACTTCTAGATTTGCTTGACTTTAGCAGTGCTTTTACCTCACCAGACTTCGAAATTCTTCTCAGAATTTTGGAATCTATAAACATTTACCCATCTGTCATTGCGTGGTTTGATTCGTATCTTCGAGGTCGTTCGCACTGTGTCCGTTTTAATGATACTCTTTCCTATTGGTCGGGTATCACTACGGGCGTACCTCAGGGTGGCGTTCTTTCTCCTCTTTTATTTTCTGTATTTATTAACTCTATTACGAGAGTTATTACATCTCATTTCCATCTTTACGCGGACGAATTACATCTGTATCATCATTTTCCGGTGTGTGATGCAAATAATGCAATTGAAGCGATGAATGCGGATCTGAGCCGCATCTATAAATGGTCTGCATCCTTCGGACTATTAGTTAATCCCACGAAATCGCAGGCCATCATAATAGGCAGCAGGCATTTGTGTAATAAATTTAGAATTTACATCATTACTTCACGTTTGTTTTAACGGCGTTCCTATAGCCATTGCCGGTACTGTCAAAAACTTAGGCGTCATATTTGATCACCATTTATCATGCTCTACGCATATCGCTGAGGTTGGTCGTAAGGTCCACTTTACCTTGCATTCATTTAAATGTCTTCAAAATGTCTTATTCCTCAAAGCTTACATACCACTCGTGCTCACTCTTATCCTACCTCTGCTTGAATATGTTGACGCCTGTTATTTGGATGCTACATAGGAGCTCCTTAGCAAACTCGAGCGCTTGCAAAATCAGTGTATCCGCTTCATATTTGGACTCAAAAAATTTTACCGAATATCTTAGTTTCGCAACCAACTCAAGTGGCTCCCAATTCGACTTCGTAAGAACACTCGATTGTTATGTTTCCTATATAACATCCTGCACATTCCATCCTCTCCCTCATACCTCAGAAGCCGATTTTCCTTCACCCATTCTCCGGATAAACCATGCAGATCCCTTGTTAAAGCTCTTCTTAATTTTCCCGTCCATAATTCCGGTTTTTACTCTTGCTCCTTTTCTGTCCACGCGGTTAGGTTGTGGAACTCACTACTGCCTAATATGAGAAATTCCGAAACATAATTGGTATTTAAAAACGTGTTAGAGATAATTTCTTTGCATCCTGTTATTTAATATATTGTTGGGAATGAGGGTAAAAAATAAAAGGAAATACGAACAAATGAAGGTCCTTCAAGGAAGCAATATAAAGTATCACACAGGCGACTAAGAGGCATAAGTCTGTAATGCTAAGAGTCCCACTGTCGTCACTATGCCCGTTGGGGTATTCTACTAAGGTTGGCAAGGAAGGTCGTGTTGCTAAGAGGCTGCCCTGTGTTACATTGAGACGGGTAGTGTTGGTGTTTGTTTGCATACTTTGGTGTTATCGTGTAATTGGGTCCTGATAGTAAACAGGGTTTGTTACTTTTGAGAATAATTTCTTACAATACATTATTTTATTATATTAGTGTTAGTTTATATATATATATATATATATATATATATATATATATATATATATTATATGTAGCAACTGTATGTATTATTTTTATTTATAATATCGTTTTATATAATTTACGTTACATTTTGTATATTAGTTAGAGTAGTATTAGTATTGTACGCACTAAGTTTGCCTTTTTATTATATTTTCCTTTGTGGGTCTACTGTAAGATATTTCAGCTAATTATGGAATAAGTAGAACCTTTGTACAAACTCACTATAAGACTGTTTCTGTATCTGGTTGTGTGTACATAAATAAATTAAAAAAAAATCTTATAATCAAGGGTTCGTGACTTAATAGTCAAGTAAACCGAAACTAACCCTGGCTAGGCTTGCTATAAGGTTAAACTCGAATACCGTTACCGTTACAACGTGTTAAAGTCCACTGCTAAACTCGTTTGCGCCCCATTATATAAAAAGATAACTGCACCTTTGAACAACTATGCAAATCTTCAACTGACTTTAGTCTGTTCTACCAAAACCGATTAAGTTAAAATTTTGCACACACTTTTAATTCTGATGACAATACTATTTAGTTTACTCAATTACTTATGTGATTATTTCAAAATAGCTGCCGTTTGCAATTGTTTAATTAATTTTTACGTGGTAGAGCTATATTAATAGTATGGTTCTGGCACGAATGGGTCGGTTCGACCGGGGAAGGACCACGCTCTCACGTTTCGTATGGTGAGTGTAGAGAACCGGAGACCTATTTTACTGGAAAAGAGGCATTCCATCTTAACCCTCACAGCTGATAACGCATCTGCATTTTAATTCGCAAACGAAAATAGATGTAGATTTCTATGGGCCACAGCAACCACTTAACATCAGGTGGACTGTGTGCTCGTTTGTCACCCTTATTCTATAAAAAAAATTGGAAGGTAATTTCTTTACAATCCCGTTGATCTGGATATAAATTTTGTTTTATTAAATTGAAGATGTGTTGCCATCTCTTAAGTCTTTCACCCTGCAATTATTATTGCTTATGGGAATTTACAGGAATAGGTAAGAGTTGTGTTATGTACCCAAACGGACAAGGAAAGGAGGTCCTGCCACCTAGTAGTGCACTTGTGTAGAGCTGTAATGACAATAACAACGAACAATTAATTGAATAGGAAATTGCGGCATCACAAATCGAACCGGCGAAGTGTGGCAGGTACCAACTCTTGAGATCTTCCTTCCCCGTCCCATCAGCTTCACTAGCGTAGCCCTTCTCTAGGAGGTTATTCATTTGCGTCGCATATGCGTCTCGAAACTCCGGTGACTGGTCCATCTTCCCTTCGATAGTTCGAAGTTTTCGAGCTGCCATCTCGTAGCTAGGTGGCATCTTAACGTTGTCGTCCCTCCACGGCAGTCCGACTTTATATTGCTTGCTGACCTTTTTGACGGTGCGCCGAAGATGTCAACAGCACGCTCCTCTTCCCGTCTTGGCCTACTCTTGAGCGAGATACCTATTGAAACGATATTATACTGCCTCTTGAGGAGATCCGTCAACTCCTCGTTTATACTCGGGAATAGAGATAGACACAGTACATCCAAAAATGTAGCGATTTTAATAAAATGTCATAAAAGTTCAATCGAGTTTACCATGGATGCGACGCTAGGAAGCGTGTTAACAACCGCAGTTTTTTTTTTAATTTTTAGTCGTTATTAGGAAGACGCTGTCGCCCATCTCCTGATGTGTTTCCCTCTGTCGCCTCTTACGACACCCACGAGATGATATGGGGTGGTGGATATTCCTACACCGCCACTAAACGGTATGTGTAAATAAAATCATTAAACAAATAAAAAGAAAAAAATATTTTACAATTTGAAGTCGGTTTTACGTCTTCTGTACGAAGTTTCTTCGTTGTCCCAACTAGTTATAAATTAAAAAAAAATATTATTTCTTTAAGTAAGTTGGTGACATTATTATGATAAAATGATAAATCCCCGCGTAAATACACAGCGATATTTATAAGTGTTGGTTTTATTAAATATCTGTTGTTTTCCTTATGTTGGGCAGTGCGAGCGTCAACACTGACGCGGGACGACGCCGGTTTCGTGATAATTTTTTATTTGTGGCACTCATGTCAAAGCGAAATGAGGTGAGGTTATCTTAGAATATTAATTTCTTACGTTTCTATAAACAATTAAACTTGGGAGCTTAATTCAAATTAATTCAAAGACATTACGTTGTTAGATGTATTAGATTTAAGGTTAGATATACGCTAGAGCCAGGCTGCAGCTATATTATGGTTGCATGAATCACGATCTCACAGAGTTAAAAGTTAAAGTTACAGCCTATATATACGTCCCACTGCTGGACACAGGTCTCCCCTCATTTCTGAGAGGGTTTTAGGGCAAGGGAATGCCCGCCGCGCTGCCCTAATGCGTGTTGGCGAACTGCACATGTGTTCGATTTTTTTTCTTCATACACGGATATGCAAGTTTTCTCTCGATGTTTTCCTTCACCGCCGAGCACGTTCTGTGTTTCGTATGGTGAGTATAGAGAACTGGAGACCCTTTTTAATGGAAACGAGGAATTTTATCTTAGTCCTCAGGGGTGACAACGCATCTGCATTTTGATTCTTATGTTGAGATTAACTGCAGATGTCTATGGGCTATAGCATCCACTTTCCATCTGGTAGACTGTGTGCTCGTTTGTCACCCATATACTATAAAAATATATATTATTTTGTAGTGTCCGAACGAAACAGGATTTTCAACCGAAACCGAAACCGAAAACGAAACTTCGGTCTGGGTGTCAGTTTCGGCCGAAACCGAAACCGAAACTTATTTAGACATGTTAATTTTTTTGTTGTATACTGAAATCTGGTATATTTTTTATACATATACAGATAGGTAATGCACGTTAGTGGAAAACAGTAACTAGTAATTGCATTATGGTCTGAGCTAGTAATATCAGTGTTGACTTGCCATTCAGTTATTTTTACCTAAAAGATCTTGAGTACATAGGGTAACATCGACTCTGCTTTTATAGATTTCCCCATTTCTAATTGTGATGAAAGTTGGTACGGTACCTTCATTTAAAATTTGCATTTCCATTTCTTCCACAGTTCCCATAGGTGCCTCTCCCCTGTGATCCTCATGTGCGCTTCCCCACCATGTACTCCAGGCATAGTAATAGTGAAGTAGCAATATACATATTTATTTATTTTAAAGTAAAAACTCAACAATTTATGTAACGTTAAGAAATACTTTTTTAAGTCAATTTCAACCAACAAAACACATATTAAGTTACTCGCTAATTGAGAACATATTTTATTGTGTTCACAATATTGTTAATATTATTCAATGAGAGCATTAACTTAATATATCACACAGTTTGTATAAAAAGGGTTATTATAATATTAAAGAATTTATGGATGATAATAACCCCTGCGAATGAGGTGATCACTACCAAGCTATTTTTAATTTGTTTTGTGTTGTTAATTGTGTTACATACATGATTGTAAGCAGTGGCGTAGCAAGGCGTGGGCGAAGTGGGCCCTCGCCCACGGCCTCGTAATTAAAGGGGCGAGTGGCCCCCTAAAATTTGGTGCCCCCAGACTTTACCACAGATGACTAATTAATTTGATCACTTTTACGCTCGAATAAGACAGTCACAAATTTAAGTGTGTTTGTTTGGGACCTCGCAAAAAGCCCCTCTTAATCTTAAGTGCGACTGTGAGGCCGTTGTAAGTTGTAACTACCTTCAAAGACCGCGACTGTTACATTGACGGAATACGAGACTTGTCAGGAATTAATAGATATGAGTAGATATGTCGTGTCAAAGCATGTTTGGTAGGATATATTTATTGGGTAGATCCTTGGAACGAAAGAAAAGGGGCCTCGCTGATGCAATTTCACCCACGCTACGCCTCTGATTGTAAGCTGTTATTTAAAAAAAATCCCGCTGGGTGTCTTGTTTGTTCTTCCATGGACAAAGGCTTTTTTCGAACCAGTGATAATTAAACAAAAGAGTGGCTTTCTATACGTATTATTTATAATCTATATTGAATAAAAAAGTTTCTGTTTCTGTATGCATATGAATAATACACGAGTCACGAACTCATCCGAACAACGCACGATAATCCACAAACACTGAGTTTCGGCGCCGCCGAATGTTCGGCAGATTTTTTGCCGAAACCGAAATTATTACCGAAACTAGACTTTTTTGCCGAAACTCGCCGAAACCGAAACCGAAACCGAATCTTCGGTCGGTCACTATTATTTTGTTTCTTCTCTTGTTTGGAATTAAGGTTGAAAATCTGACAGCTTAAATCTTGCACGATATTCATAACGCTGGCTGCTGATTTTCTTTTACTGCAAGCTCTTGTTTTAACTTTGATATTGATAAAATATTACACGATCTAAGAAGGAAATTAAATAACTAAGTTAACAAAATGGATGCCAAAAATTGTAAAATCATGCTCCAAATTATTATTCCTTCACAATAAAATCATACTGCTATGTCAAGAAAGTACCGGGAATTGGTCAATGGAACACAAAATATGTACTATTCATACAAATTTATTGTATCGTCTTCAGAATAGGCCCCTTCCAAAATAATAGACTTACGCCAACGAATGAGCCCAATTATAAAAAAAAAATTAAACGCATTTTTTGGAATCGACATCAGTGCCCGCCGAGAAATCTCTTTCATGCCATCTATCGACTGAAAACGGGTGTATGTGAAGTGGTAATTTGAATTTTGGAATATGAAAAAAGTCAACCGGAGTCATATCAGGGCTACGGTGGTTATTCAATTAGATTTGTTGAGTTTTTTTCCAGAAATTCATTCACAATGATAGCCCTGTGTGACGGTGTGTTATCGTGGTGCAAAATCCATGAGTTTTCCCCCACAAATCTGGTCTTTTTGGACGAATTTGCTCTCTCAAACGCTGCATAACACTCAGAGAATATTTTTTATTTACTGTCTCACCCTCTGGTAAGTATTCTGAGTACACAAAACCGCGGTAATCGAAAAAAAAACACTGGTGCTAAACGAGTGACAAAGCCGAAAGGACAGAATTGGCTCTTAGCCGTGTGGTAGCAGCGAAAAATATACTATCCCCTAGTTTCGCATGATGAGGCAACAAAAAAATGGCCCCGGGTTCCTGGCGCCCCCTTAATGTGTCTGAAAGCAGTGCAGGGCAGTGCGATGAATCTCCGGGAGGAAAACCGGCGACGAGGATCGCCACCTGTCACGTTCTGTCTCGCGGAGGCACGAAAAATTTATTGCGGAAGCCCGTCTGGTTACGGTGAATGTATGTGGGACAGTGAATAATAAGATAGATGAAATATGCGATATGATGTATGATAGAGACATAGATGTGTTATGTGTAAATGAGACGAAACCGAAGGGAAGGGATGCCACTACACATGGCATGTATACCGCTTACTGGTCGGATGTAGCCGAGACCGAGCGGGCATACCAGGGAATTGGTATCATCCTTTCAGAAAGAATGGGTCATTGTGAGAAATAGTATGTATGTGTAAGCCCGAGACTGCAATGGATACGAATGAAAGTGGGCTTAAGGAAGTTGTTTGTTCTAGGGGTTTACGTCCCAGATATGTCTAAGCCCAATTATATCTGAGAGCAGTTTTGGGACATGGTAGGATGGTAAGGGAAATGAAAATATTGTTACATTAGGAGATTTTAATGAAAGGTTTGGTGTGAAAAGGCTAGGTTATGAAAGGAATTTGGGAACGCTTCGTGATGAAAGTATAAATGAGAATGGTAAAAACCTCCTCACCGTATGTGTGGAAAATAATATTTTTGTGACAAACACTTTCATTCTTCATAAAAATATTCACATGTATAGATGGGAAAGAGGTGATGATAGAAGCATGATAGATTTCATAATTGTGGATGAAAAAATGAGGAGAGCAGTGGTAGACACAAGGGTTTACCAGGGTCCAGCGTAGGTGCGGATCATTACTTGGTCTTATGCCAAATTAATGGTCTATTCAGACGTTGACGGCATCGGACATCTGTTTCCACTACTGCGTTAGAGCGTATAAGAACATAGGGGTTACAAAATGAATTTGAATGTGTGAAATAGAAGAACAAATGTAGAATGAGGGAAAATATCAGTGGTTTGGATGAATTATGTATGAATAATTTAGACTTGGAGACTGTGTGGCATAATGTTAAGAAAAGTTTGGAAATGCAGCTACCGAAGTATGTGGTGTAAGTAAGAGAAAGAATGAAAGGATAAATAACACGTTATGGTGGGTGATGAGGTATGGATGGAAGTTGAAGCAAAGAAGAGAGCATGGCTAGCAACCAAGGCTGGTAATTCTGATACTATGAATGATGAGATTGAAAGAAAAAGGTAGACTTTAGACGTCTAAATAAGAGAGTAAAAGAAGTAGTTGAAAGTAAAAAGAAATAAAGAATAGATACGAATGATAGAAGAATATCGGATAATTTCCAGGCAAATATTATAACGTTCTGGAAACTCATAAAAACTGCCTGGGGACATTCAAAACAGCCTAGAATGAATGCTATACGAGACTAAAATGGTTGTATGCTGCATGACGAAGTTTCAAGTGTAAAGAGATGGAAGGAATACTTGCTAGCTGGAGAGGGAGTGGGGGCAGGCCCACTATACACCTTGATTAATTTATGTTGGGAACTGAAGCGGGTACCGGAAGTCTGGTGCAAAGCCGTGATAGTCCCAATATATAAAGGAACAGGTTCACAGGCGGTCTGTAAAAAGTACCGTGGTATCAACCTTCTTAGTATTGCGCGAAAACTGTATGCTAAGGAACTAATTGAAAGAGTTATGAAAGTAAATGAAAGAAAAAAATGTTGGATGTGCAAGCGGGATTTAGAAAGGAAATGGGATGTATGGATGAAGTATTTTCCATACGCATGATCGCGGAGAAGTTTTTGGCAAAAAACCAAAAAGTTTTTGTGCGTTTCTGATGGACCTGGAAAAGGCTTATGACAGTGTGGACAGAGATGTGTTATAGCAAACAATGAACTCATTTGGGTTGAGTGCTTGGTTGATACAGGCTATAAAGTTTCTTTATAGGACCTCTAGTGCTTGTGTCACGATCAACGGTGCCTACTCTGACTAATTTGGCATCCATAAAAGTGTTAAATAGTGACTTCCCCGTGGCTGTTCCATATGGACAGTTGTTTGGAAAATTTTAAAATTGAAGAATGCGGGTGAAGAATGCGTGAGTTAGCCTTCAAATGCCTTTTGTACGCCGATGATCATGTCATATTTGCGTCGTCGGCGGCCGACTTGCAAATAGTGATTACATTAATGAACAGGTCATTAAAAGAAAAGGGAATGAAAGTGAACGCAAGTAAGACGAAAGTTACGGTTTTTGAAAGAGAAAAAGTAAAACGATATGTAAAATAATAATAGAAGGGGAGTTGTTTGAGCAAGTATATTAGTTTGTGTATTTTGGATGTATATTTAGTAGGGATTGTACATATGATAAAGATAAAGAACTTCGGGTAAACGCAGAGAATAGAGTAAATAAAAATGTAACTAATAAGGTATATAAGGCAATTATAATAATATGGCAAACAGTCGCAAGGCATTTAATGAATGGGCGACAGTAGGAATTCATAAAAGCAGACGAAGGTTATATGACCTTTACCATGAAAGATCATATAATCTTTCCGATGCTTTTAAAAAATATGTTAAAAATTATTCTAAAATGTTTAAAAGAGTTTGCTCCACAGCCAAATCGTTACATATTAGCAACAAAATTAAGACGGCTTAGAATAAAATTAAAATGACGTGGAGTATAATTAACAAACAAACCGGTAAAGACAAACCTCGTAACTCAAAGTATCAATTAAAAATTAACAATAAATTGACTAAATCAAATCAAGAAGTCGGAGCGGTGTTTGAGAAATATTTCATTGATATTCCTATCTTGACAACCGAATCATTGAATACTTCTCCAACTGTCGCCGAGTCATTACTCAAAGAGAATGTTAACACCTGTTTAAAAGAATTTAGATTTGAAAAAGTATTATCGCAAGATGTTGTAAAATACTTTAAAATCATTGATGTAAAGAAGACCGCAGATTTGTGGGGGATTTCCGTTACAGTTATTGCGTCCGTAATAGATTTAATTGCACCTCATCTTGCTATTATTTTTAATACTTGCATCGATTCTGGTGTGTTTCCTGATTTAATGAAGTATAGTAAAGTAATACCTTTATTTAAATCTGGTAGTACATTGGACCCCGCTAATTTTAGACTTATTTCTGTACTACCAACTCTCAGTAAAATTTTTGAAAAAATAACTTTGGATCAAATGTTAACTTTTTTTAATACAAATAAATTACTTCATAAAAACCAATTTGGTTTTACAAGGGGTCGCTCGACGTCTGACGCCGGTATTGAGCTTCTGAAATATATTTTTAATGCCTGGGAGAATTCACAAGATGCCTTAGGTATTTTCTGTGATCTTTCCAAGGCTTTCGATTGTGTTCATCATGAAACATTAATCAGGAAACTACAATATTACGGTGTAAAAAATTTAGCGCTTAGACTTATGACTTCATATTTAAGTAACAGAATTCAAAAAGTAGTGATTAATGGTAAAGGTTCCTCCGGGTCGGTAGTATCAATGGGCGTTCCTCAGGGCTCGATTCTCGGCCCATTCCTGTTTTTAATCTATATTAATGACTTACCTTATCTTGTAGGGTACAATCACGATATAGTATTATTTGCTAACGATACCTCTTTAATTTTCAAACTCAAACGACAGTTAATTAATTATGACGATGTAAATAATGCTCTATCGAAATTGGTAGATTGGTTTAACGCCAACAATATGCTCTTAAACGGCAATAAGACAAAGTGTATTAAATTTACAATACCTAATGTAAAACATTCGAGGTACCAATGTGCTGTTAAATGGGGAGGAGTTGAGTCTTGTAGATACCACTGTTTTTCTTGGTATTACTATTGTAGCGAAACTTCAATGGGGCCCCCATATATCTAAATTAGCAAGCAGACTTAGTTCTGCAGCATATGCTGTAAGAAAGATTAGAAGTCTCACAGATGTTGAGACAGCTAGATTAGTGTATTTTAGTTACTTTCATAGCGTAATGTCTTATGGAATTTTGCTATGGGGTAATGCGACTGATATTGAAGCTATATTTGTTTTGCAAAAGAGAGCCGTTCGGGCGATTTATAACCTAAATTGTAAAGAGTCCCTCAGACAAAAATTTAAAGAAATAAACATATTAACTTTGGCATCGCAATATATTTATGAAAATGTAATGTATGTACATAAAAACATAAATAGCTTTAATAAGAATAAGGATGTGCATACTTTAAACACTAGGAACAAACATAAGCTTGTAATACCAGTTACTAGACTCCACAGAATCAGTAATTCATTTATGGGGCATTGTATACGCTTTTACAACAAAATCCCAAAACATATTCAAAGTTTGTCAATAAACAAGTTTAAAAGTGTTATTAAAGAATAACTGTACAAGAAGGGTTATTATAATATCAAGGAATACATGAATGAAAATAACCCCTGCGAATAGGGTGATCGCCACCATGCTGGTTCTATGAAAATATAATTTAAAAATTGTATAAACAAAATTATTGTTAAGTGAAATTATGTTTAAAAAAAAGTTCGCTGGGTTTCTTGCTGGTTCTTCCCAGGACTGAGGTATTTTCCGAACCAGTGGTAAATAAAAAATTACTTTCAATAAGTATTATGTAATAATCAATATTGAATAAAAAATTTTTCTATTCTATTCACAATGCTTTGTGAGTCCCTACATTAATCTATGGTAGTAAAAGTTGGGTGTAGCAGAAGAAGCACGAGTGTAGAATAAATGCTGTAGAAATACGGTCATTAAGGAGTATGTTGGGGCTGAATCTTAATGACAGAGTGATAAATTGTGTGATAATAGAAGAGTGTGGTTTGCAAGATGAGGTTGTGACAAGGATTAAAAAAGGAATGCTTCGGTGGTTTAGTCATGTAGAAAAGATGAATGAGGAAAGAGTGACAAAGGAAATGTATGTTGGAGAAGTGAATGGCAGGGTCGGGAAGGAATGCCTTAGGCGAAAGTTTATCAATCGAATTGGCGATATATTGAAAATGGGCCAAATTAAAAGTACCCTTAACCTACGTGCATATATGCGTAGGTCGGTATATGGATGTATAGGATGCGAGAGAGGTGTGTTAGGATCGTGCCAAATGGCAGTTCGTAGGGAGAGTTTATGTTTGTTATGTATTGTTAAAGACGGTGATGGTCGAGAGCTAATTAAATCTTTCACAATATCTCGACCATATTTAAATGCACTGGACCACTCATACGCACATGTATTTTATAGAATAAGGGTGAAAAACTAGTGACTCTTTACCCACTCGTCCTTAGGGGTCTCTTCGAAGCCATTTTGAAACACAGCCATTGCTTCCTCGACGTCCATAAAACGATTTCCTCGAAGTTTTTCTTTTATTTTCAATAATAAATAAAAATCGCAAGGTGCAAGGTTAGGGCTATAGGGCGGGTAACCCAGTAATTCAAGTAGTCGATTGTTTGCTTGGCGGTGTGCGGCGAGGCGTTGTCGTGGTGAAGGAGGATCCTACTGCGTGGTAGTTTCTCCCGAACTTTTTTCAAGACAAGTGGCAAACAATCGTTAGTGTACCACTATGCAGTAACTTTTAATTTTGTTCTTTTTTTTTAATATTTTGAATAAATGGAAAAAAAAAATAAGCAGTTGTATCCAAAGACGTATTAAAAAAGATAGACAGGTTACACACTAACATTATTTTTTTAAGCAATTACCTTACTTTCGTATTGCCATTTTAGAGCGAGTATGACGTATCTATACTTTAAAAACATCTTAGGTTGTATCATTTTAAAGAGCCGTGGTAGCTTAGGGGCTAAGCTCTCGCTGTAAATTTCACAGGAGGCCAGCAATCTGGGTTCAATTTCATCCGGCACTAATGAAATTGTTAATTACATTTTTAAATACTAATTTATCACGTGCTCGGCGATAAAAGAAAACATCGCGAGGAAACCTGCATGTCTGAGAAATAAAAAAAAAACATTGAATAAGAAAGCGTCAAGTACCTTTAAAAACTCATAAAATTGAAAACGAATTAGAGAGCTGGTAAAAGAGAATGTCGTATTGAAAAAGGAACTAAGAGAGAAGAACAGATTGTGTATTTGTATTATTTTAAGTTAGTATAATATATTAATAGTATCTTAAATGATAACATAATTACTGTAAATTGCCTGATCTAATGTGTTTATACCTGATTTATCTCAAATTTACATATTAATAATATACTTAGTGATTAGTTAATAAATATATAAATTTACCATTATTATCTATAATAGTTTTTAGTATAAGATAATAGTTTATAGTTAATAGACCACAGCAACTAAACCGTGTGTGGTTTCTGCTGTAGGGCTAAAAAAAATAATTTTGTTCTTTTTTTTCAATATTTTGAATAAATGGAAAAAAAACTGTTTTTCGATCCTATAAAACAATTGTTGAATAATGACCTGTCCTTCCGAAGAACGAGGCCACCACTTTTTTCCCTTGCTTCGATCTCTCTTCACTTTAGTTGGAAACTCCTCGGAAGGAAACACCCAGACAGCAGACTGTCTCTTAGTTTCAGGATCATAACAATAAATCCAGCTTTCGTCAACCGTAAGTATGTCGAACACAGCATTTGAGTCACCTCCGTTAAATCGTTGAACCATTTCACGACACCAATCAACACGACGGAGTTTTTGGGTCTCTGTCAAATTATAAGGTACCCACCGGGCACAAAGCTTCCTAAAATGCTGCTTTGCTAAATGTTCATGGAGGATTTTGTGCACTAGACTCATACCGATGTCTAAGCTTGTCCGAATCTGCTGATAAGTCACTCTTTTGTCAGTCTCTATCATACGCCGCATAACACTGATGTTTATCTTGAGTCGTCGCCGTAGAAGGCCGTCTCTAACGCGGATCGTCGGTGAGATTATTGCGACTACGTTTAAACTCTTTAAACCAGTTGTAAACAGTGGCACGAGATAGGGCTTCATCGTGAAATGTCAATCGAAGTCTATCATAACTTTCTTGTAGACTTAAATGACATCGAAATTCATAAAAAATCATTGTACGAAAATTTTCTCGCGTTAAATTCATGCTGACGTGTTTCAATTTGCCGCCAAATCGTAAACAAAGGACAAATTAATAAAATACATACACTATAATATTGGCAAAGAGTTCCATTTTCAAAATTTGAACTTATTTTTTTATTATGTTGTTTACAAGTGGCCAGTTCTAAAAACTTTCAGTGTCGCCCTCGTACCAGGAGGGATCTAGGCTATATATTTTGAACTGTTTATATATCTATTTTTATATCATATATCAAATCATCCCGTGGGTGTCGTATGAGGCGAAAGAGGGAAACTGAAACAGAAGATGAGCAGCGACATCTCCCTGATAAGAACGCAATAATAATGAGAAAACTGCGGATGCGAACCCATCTGCTAATCGTGTCAGCTATGAGGCAATCTAGGTGGGAGATCATGATGATCAAGATGTTTCAAGATCTAAAAAAACGCTAAGGAAAATAGACAATCCGATCCAATATGACACAATGGGAGGACACCCGAAGACCACCATTATTTATTTCAAATCCTTGTTATAACCATAGGTGTACAATTTTGGTAACCGGTGTGCTATCAACCCTGATGGTGTTAGCGGCATGCCAGTCAGACGATGAAACAGCAGCCATGGTCCAGGCTATAAACTCTAACGACCCACAAGAGAATACAACCAACGACGAAGAAGACCTTAACCTAGATCCAGTTCTTGATGAAACTGATACCACCGGTAAGATTTTGTTTATAATAATATAGTTAATTTTCCCCGACCGAAATTCGGTCAAAGCGGCCTGATTCAACTTAAACTACCCTTCTTCGCAGGACAAGTATAAAGTGCACGAGTGTGTGCGCAAGCACAGGTGCACTCGTATATTTCCTCTCTCATAGTGCGATGGGACTGCAATCCGATACAACTGCTGTCTGCTGGACTTTTTGCTATGGAGAAATGCAGCTGATTTATGTTTTCCAGTTTTATTTTTAATTTTTCTTTAGATATTTGGCACAGACATAACATGATACAAGATCATCATCATCATCATTACAGCCTTTCATAAGTCCACTGCTGAACATAGGCCTCTCCCAAGGAATGCCACAAAGCACGGTCCTGAGCCACCTGCATCCATCGACTTCCTGCATGTCCTACCAGGTCGTCACTCCATCTCGTGGGGGGTCGCCCTACACTTCGCCTACCGGTACGAGGCTGCCACACAAGAACCTTTCTTCCCCATCGGTTGTCGGTTCTTCGAGCTATATGGCCGGCCCACTGCCACTTCACCTTACTAATCAGTTGGGCTATGTCGGTTACTCTGGTTCTACTGCGGATATACTCATTTCTAAGTTTATCATGCAGAGAAACCCCGAGCATAGCCCTCTCCATAGCTCGCTGAGCAACCTTGAGCTTCCCCATACGGCCAGCAGTGAAGGACCACGTCTCAGATCCGTAAGTCATCACTGGCAACACTCACTGGTTGTACAATTTCGTTTTAAGGTTTTGAGGTATGTCTGACGAGAAGATGTGTCGTGGTTTCCCGAACGCTGCCCAGCCGAGTTGAATCCGTCGATTGACCTCTCGGTCGAAGTTGGACTAACCTAGTTGGACTATTTGTCCCAGGTAAACATACTCGTCTTAGTGCTCCCAACAACTACCGGCATAGGTGTGACATGGACATTAAACATGATCTTTGTTTTGTCCGTGTTCATCCTAAGACCTATTCCTTGGGAGACACTATTGAGGTCATTGAGCATAGTGCTTAGGTCCTCCAGCGATTCTGCCATAAGTACTATATCGTCGGCAAATCGAAGGTGAGTGATGAACTCACCATTGATGTTAATACCGTATCCTTTCCAGTCCAGAAGCTTACAAACGTCTTCCAATGCAGCGGTGAAGAGTTTTGGGCATATAACAGCACCCTGTCTTACACCACTCTGTAATTGGATAGGTTTCGTACTCTAGTTCTGTACTCGGATAGCCATCGTAGCCCTACTGTACAAACACTTCAGCACTTCGATATAACGACAGTCAACTTGGGACCGCTGAAAGGACTGCAGCACCGCCCAAATTTCGACGGAATCAAAGGCTTCTCATAGTCCACATACGCCAGACATTGTTGCAAATTGTACTCCTCGGACTTCTGTACAATTTTCCGAAGGGTATGTATGTGGTCTATGGTGCTAAAGCCCTTTCGGAAACCGGATCGTTCGGGCGGCTGGAAGTCGTCAAGCCTGCGCGCGAGACATTTCATAATGACTCTCGAAAACAACACGTAGACGCGGCTCAGAATGGAAATCGGTCTGTAGTTCTTCAAGAGAGCGTTGTCACCTTTCTTAAAGAACAAGACCACCGCACTTCTGCCCACGCCTCCGGTGTAACGCCACCATGGAGGACGGAATTAAAGAGCTTCTGAACGACTTAAAGTACCGGTCTTCCACCCGCTTTCAGAAGCTTCGCTGTAATTCCATCCTCGCCTGAGGCTTTGCCGTTTTTAAGGTGCTGGAAAGCCATTCTAATCTCGCTCAGACTGACGTCCGGGATATCTTCGGAACAGTGTCGGATAAGACTCACTCTTGGATCGTTACTCACACTTGCGTGTGATTCCAACGATGACGTGTACAGCTGCCCACAGAACCTCTCAATCTCACTCAAAATCTCAGGTGCCCCGGAAACGATGCTGCCACATTCGGTCTTTATCCTTGACAGTTGACTCTTTCTGGCAGACAGATCTCTGGCGAACACTTTGAAGCCTTGGTTCCGCTCGATGCATTTGGAGATCTGTCTGTTCAGTTGCCTGTATGCTGTCAAATCTGTTGAAAAATGTATCTTCATCTACCGTCTAATAGCCATGAGATTAAGAGTGTGATCGGAGAGTTTTTGTGTTCGCCTGCGGCGGGTCTTGCAGAACTTAGCCCCGACCGCATGGATAGTTTCCTCGAGCTTGTCATTCATATCGTCCACTTCATTGCAGTCTTTTAGGCACTGAAAACGGTTTTGTAACTCGAGCTGAAAGGTTTCGGGACTTTGGAACAGAGCACGAGGGGGACGGAGCCTTGACTTCGTTAGACGAGACCTCTCCAACTTAACGTTTAGGTTCAGTGTGCCTCTAACCATTCGGTGATCGCTACCAGTTTTCACCCTCGCGATCACGGAGACATCACTGAACAGTTGTCGTCTGGTCGTCATAATGAAGTCAATCTCATTTTTTGTGGAACCGTCGGGGCTCGACCAGGTCCACTTCCTGTGGGACCGCTTCTGGAAGAAAGAGTTCATCATAAAGAGTCCATCTTTCTCCATGAAGTCGGCCAGCTGCTGGCCCCTTGGGTTCCGTTGCCCTATTCCTAAATTCCCTACTTTCAGCTCACCGTTCTCTCTTGTGCCTAGTTTTGCGTTGAAGTCTCCCATTAACACCGTATAGTGGGTTTTGGAGGAATGCATGGCTCTAGAGATATCCTCATACATTTCCTCCACCTCCTCATCGGGGTGTGCCGAGGTTGGTGCGTCAACCTGTATGACCTTCAGCGAATACCGTTTGGTGATTCTGAGTATACGGTACGCAACCCTCGTCGACACACTCTCAATCTTTACAACGTTGTTAACGAGAGACTTGTGGACGATAAATCCGACACCTCCTTGGGACAGATGGTCGCCCTCCTGGTCATAGAGCAAGTTGCCGGATTTGAGGATTACCGTGTCCTCCCCCTCTCTTCGGACTTCGGATAATCCTATAATATGCCAGCGTAACTTGTCTATCTCTTCTTCCAGCTCCACGATCTTCTCGTCAGTCCTCAGGGTATGTTGCCAGGTCGAGTCGTCTTAGGTGGCAACCGAACCTCCACCGGAGATTCTCAGCACCCCCTGCCCCGCCGTTACCATGGTCGCCACCGTAGCCAGGAATAGCGGGGCCGCCGGGGACTGGGGGCTGCTTATTATTGTCATTGCTCATGGGGGGTATATTGCCATAGTTGCCACGCTTGGCAAGCGGGTTGGCAACCGCAGTTTTTTTATTCTAATTTTGCTATTATCAGGAAGATGCTGCTGCCCATCTCCTGCCTGTTTCCCTTTGTCGCCTTTTACGACACCCACGGGAAGATATGGGGTAGTGGATATTCTTAACCGCCACTACACGGCACGATCAGATAAGTGAATTTTTCAACATTGCATTAATATTTATTACGTTTAGAAAGACCTATCTTTTTTATACCGGGCATGTCTTACGATGCAATCTTATGAAAGGTAAATGCGTTACATTTTATTCACAACTGGCGATTCCATTTCTGGATCTCGAAAACACGCCACGATCGAGTCGTTTTTGAGTTTTAGCGAGACTAACGGACAACAATTGATTTTTATAAATAGAGATTAGAAGTTAATTTAGTTTTAACAAAATAATATTGAATTTAACAATAATTATCAAGGTTCTCGAGTGGCAGCCTCGTATCGGCAGGCGAAGTGTACGGCGTCTCCCCGTTAGATGGAGTGACGATCTGGTAAGACATGCAGAAAGTCAATGGATGCAGGTGGCTTAGGACCGTGCTTTTTGGCATTTCTTTAGGGAGGCCTACGTTCAGCAGTGGCCTTGTGATGGGCTGTAATTATGATGACGATTGCGCAAATTAACAGCTTTTTACTAAATGCATATGAAAGTATAAACGGTACTTATAATTTTTTTTTGTGACTATCTTTCTGTCTATCTATTTGTTCCGGCTAATCTCAAAAATAGCTGGACCGATTTTGACGGGACTTTCACTGACAGATAGCTGATGTTTTATTTTTTTATATTTCAGAAAAAAAATGGGTTCCGCGAAAAAATTAAAACCCATGTCGACGTAAACAAAATTCGATTCAAATAGGGAAGTACAGGCTGGCCCATAAGTCCCTTGAAATGTAAAAAAATTATTAAAAAAAAACTAATGACATTATGAAAAAGGTTTTTATTTTGTCATAATCCTTATAAAATGGGAATTATTTTTTGAAAATTACATCATCTAAATGTAATCCGTTACGATCGCGGTACTCCTGTAAGCGACGTTTAAAATTATCCATCACTGCGCGGCAAGTAAGCTCTGTAATGTTTGCCATTTCTCTTTGGATATTTTCTTTCAGGACGTCAATTGTCCGCGGGTTGGTTTCGTACACTTTAATTTTAAGATAACCCCATAAGAAAAAGTCCATTGGGGTCAGATCTGGACTACGTGGTGGCCAAGGAATACCTCCTCTTCGAGAGATCACTTTATTAGGGAAAAGTTGACGGACGACCGGCATAGCGACGTTAGAGGTATGGGCAGTTGCTCCATCTTGTTGAAACCAGGTCCGCGTATTGAAGCCTGGAAAATTCTGCAACTCTGGTGTAAAAAAGTCCTGGATCATAGCTACATACTGTTGTGAAGTAACAGTAAGCGCGCGGCCTCTGCCGTCCTCAAAAAAGTAAGGGCCTATAATGCCATGCGCTGACATAGCCGCCCAAACTGTCACTTTAGGGCTATGTAAGGGCTTTCGATGTTTGCCATTTGGATTTTCGCAACTCCAGTAGCGACAATTTTGCTTATTAACATGGCCGTTGATGTTAAAGTGAGCCTCATCAGAGAATAACACGTTATTAAACGAAGTAAAGCGGTTCAACATTTCATTTGCGAAATTTAGTCTGTGGATAGTGTCAGTATCTTTTAATTCCTGTACTAACTGAATCTTGTACGGGTGAAGATGTAAATCTTTCTTTAAAATTCGCTGTAACGATGTTCTGGGTAAGTTTAATGTACTGGAACGCTTACGCTACTCCTAAGCGTTCCAGTGGGTAGGATTTTCACGCATTGAGTGTTTCACTACATCGATATTTTCTTCCGTCCGTGATGTCCTTGGTCGACCTGACCGTTGTTTATCCAACGTCGGACCACTCTCTTCGAACTTAATAACCCAGTTCTTAATCGTTTGAACACTTGGAATGTCTTTAAAGTTGCGTAAATTCTGATATTCTCGAAATTTACGCCGCGCAATGGTAGCCGAATCATTGTTTCGATAAAACTCGCGCACACAAAATGCATGGTCCGCACCGGTGAAACGCTCCATGGCGACTGAATTCGCAGAAACCGTCGGTACTCCCCCCGCACCGCGCGCGCCACTCATGCGTGCCTTTTGTATTTTATTCGAAATTTACATTTCTAACGACTTATGGGCCACCTTATAATAATAAATAACTAAAAATTATTCTATGCGAAGGAAGTCGCGGGCACAGCTAGTATTAATGCGCATGGTTGAGCAAATTGTCGCGCTAGGCGTTATTTGTGCAGTTTTTAGGAGCTATCTACTTTTTAATAAAAAGATTTATCAACTAATAAAAAACACATTATATTTCTACATAATCTTGATTCCATAAGAGTCATATCCAATTTTTTTCAAAAGGAATAAATATTAAAATAATCTCCTTACAACGAAACCATATAAATGTGAAATAATTATTGATAACATGCATCTCCTCGTAAAGTAAGCATTATTTTATTTTGCGATTGACACTAATGGATAGGCAAATTATTAATGAACATTTCTATCATAATTTTTTTTCCAAAGACTTAAATTTGATTTTATTAAGAAATTATTTTAAAAACTGGGCGTATTCACTGCCCACAGGGTTGCTGGAGTCAGTGAGCGCTAAGCTGTTGAAGGTGAAACCCGTGTCGTTAGTCACGGCGTCGGCCACCGCACACGCTCACGTGATCTTATTAGTCGATAATATTATCATTAAGTGGCGAAGCTTGCGAGGTCACTTATTGATTTCACGATGTCTGTCCGTCTGTCCGTCTGTCCGTCCGTCTGCCCGTTTGTCCCGCTCAACTCCCGCTACAAAGCTGATTGCTTCGCCACTTTGCTATGCTGTTAGCTTGCTAGGTTTATTACTTATTAGGTTACTTATAGGTAGTATTATTTGTTTGTTTTGGGTATAATTTTTCGTAATAATTATAATAAAATTTTTCGTAATTTATATATATATATATATATATATATATATATATATATATATATATTTGTTGTGTTTTTTACTGCGCGATGAAGATTATTGCGTGTATTTCTTTGAAGTAAATGAAAATATAAAAATTAAGCGTTAAGTAAGATTTGAATCCATAATTAACATTTCGACAAATATTATAATTTACACTATAAAAAGCTAATTCAATATTATCAGTATAGTATACAGTTAAAAATAATCCTAATACCTCACCACAATATCTTAGTAGGTATAGTGATTCGGTAAAAAGTATCTAAGTAGGTATTAATATACCTACCCAGTATAACTAATCACAATAGGTACCTATGTAGGTAATATGATTAGATAAAAGGTACTTATCCAAATAGTTACCTACTTTTACTTAGTAAGTACTAATACCTACCCGGGCATCATTTAATTACAATCCAAAAACCCCTATAACTAAACTGACCATTTATTTTTGAACTCAAAACGGGACATGGGTTTATTTATACTCTAAAAACTATAACTTTATTCAATTAGTGTGCACTATAAAATTATATTCGGTATAGACGGTGATTATTAAACGCAACATATTTTTTTAATTATTAATTACATTTGTCAGTGGAACAAATTTGCTTTAATAAAGTTGGTGATGATTTTAAAAAAGAATATAATTCTGGTTAAGTTTTTTTTATTGTTACCTTTGTTAACAACATCGCCTTTAGAACTGGAACCGTAAGTGTTTTTTTCAGACGTCCACAATTTATTCAAACTAGAAAAATACTCTTTCTACTGGAGCATTTGTACCAGGTAGACATAAAATATATTCGATTAAAAAAATTATGTTGAAGAAGGCTTTGAATACTTCCATCCAACGAGTTACGGGACAATTTTGTGTCTTGGAACTTTGTTTGGGTACAATGGGACAGGTGACCGCGAAAAGGGATAGTCCCGTTCAAAACGGGGCGTATGGTCACTTTACCGATAACGCAGTGGCTTAGCAATCAGTTGTTGCGCTGGGAGCCGCGGGTTCGAATCCCGCACGGAACAAGTATTTGTATGGCCTACAAATAATTGTACCGGGTCTGGATGTTTGTCCTTGTGCAATTTATGTTTATAAACTGCCTCCACGACATAGGAGAAAATTCTAGTGTGAGGGTAACGCTTTTTTTAAATTGAAATTGAAAGATTTAACCCTTATACTTTTTGTTTATTTTTGTATTACCTTTATTAAAGTTACCCTTATGTATAAATAAATATAATTACGTATGTAGAAATAAAATTTAATAAAAATAAAAACAAACATGTATTTTTTCATCCTCACCCCAATGATTGATGACATTGGGGTGAGGATAATGTCAGCCAGCACAAGTAATAAGCAGGCTAAGTTACAAGGTGCTCAGTTTAAAAATTAGTAGGTAGGTATGTTACTTTGCAATACGTGACACGTAAAAATTAACAATAATCAAAAACACATCGGCGAAACATCCTATTTATTTATTTATTCTTTATTTTACCTATTTACCTATGGTGAGTAGGTATTTTTTATACTCACAATTTTCAATGTTTAATTTTTAATATTTAATTAATTATAAAATTTCATAATTAGATAATATATGAGAATACATAATTCTAGTATAATGTAACTAATATACCGAATAAAAAAATTAAAATACATTTATCGTTGTACGCCGTGTGTATTCCCATAAAATAGTTTATTGATGTTGAAAAAATAATGCTACGTTCGTACTCTCGTCTCGTCGTCTTGCATATTTCTAATGCTGGGGCCACAATAACGAGAAACGTCAATGCCCATAAACGCAACAATTATTGCCTTAATTTTAACGCGATAAACTGTGTGGCCACACTTGGAACGGTCAACGTCATTTCAATTTCAATGCCGTTGAACGGTGTTAAAGTAAACTGACCATTTATTTATTAACTCAAAACGGGACATGGGTTTTTTTATACTCCCCAGTTAGCAGGTTAACAATAAAAAAAATATTATGTTATTTATTTAAAAACTGTAACTTTAAACAATTAGTGTTCACTATAATTATACATACATACATACATAAACACTCACGCCTGTCACCCAGAGGGGTAGGCAGAGACTATGGACTTCCATTTGGCACGATCCTGACAGACCTCTCTCGCTTCCTCCACATCCATATACCTACGCATACACGCTCGTCGGTTAAAGGTACTCTTGATTTGGCCCATTTTCAATATATCGCCAATTTGGTCGATAAACTTTCGCCTAGGGCGACCCTTCCCGATTCTGCCGTTCACCTCTGCAACATAAATTTGCTTTGTCACTCTTTCCTCATTCATTCTTTCTACATGACCAAACCACCGAAGCATTCCTTTCTTAATCCTGGTCACAACATCATCTTGCAAACCACACTCTTGTCTTATTAAACAATTTCTCACTCTGTCATTCAGATTCATCCCTAACATACTCCTTAATGACCGCATTTCTACAGCATTTATTCTACTCTCGTGCTTCTTCTGCCACACCCAACTTTCACTACCATACATTAAAGTAGGCACTAACACAGCATTGTGAATTGCCATACGTGCCTTTTTGGACACGTTCTGACTTTTCACAATAGAGTGTAGAGCCCCATTCACTCTATTTCCTGCATTCACTCGTCGTTCTATATCCTTATCATATCTACCATCCTTGCTAAACACACATCCCAAATACACAAACTCATCTACTTGTTCTACCAACTCCCCTTCTATTCTTATTTCACATATCGTTTTACTTTCTTCTCTTTCAAAAACCATAACTTTCGTCTTACTTGCGTTCACTTTCATTCCCTTTTCTTTTAATGTCCTGTTCATTAATGTAACCATCATTTGCAACTCGGCCGCCGAAGACGCAAGTATGACTTGATCATCGGCGTACAAAAGGCATTTGACGGTTAACTCACCCATTCTTAACCCGCATTCTTCTACTTTCAAATTTTCCAAACAACTGTCCATAAATAGGTTGAACAGCCACGGGGAAGCCACACAGCCCTGTCTGACACCTTTATGGATGCCAAACCAGTCCGAGTAAGCCCCGTTGATCCTGACACAGGCACTAGAGTCCCTATATAGAGATTTCAATGCCTGTATCAGACCAGCGCTCAACCCAAATGAGGTCAGTGTTTGCTATAACACGTTCCTGTCCACTCTGTCATAAGCCTTTTCCAAGTCCATGAACGCACAAAAAACTTTCTGGTTTTTGGCCAAAAATTTCTCCGCAATCATGCGCGTGGAAAAGACTTGATCCGTACACCCCATCCCCATCCTAAATCCAGCTTGCACATCCCAAATTTTTCCATCAGTTTCTTCCATAACTCTTTCAATTAACACCTTAGCATACAGTTTACCCACAATGCTAAGCAAGCTGATACCACGGTAGTTTTTACAGTCCTGCTGCGACCCCCTTCCCTTATATATTGGGACTATAACGGCTTTGCACCAGTCTTCCGGTACCCGCTTCAGTTCCCAACATAAATTAAACAAGGTGTACAGCAGGCCTGCAACCACACCCTCTCCAGCCCTTAGCATTTCGAGTGATACTCTATCATATCCGGCTGCCTTACCTACTTTCATGCTTTTCATTGCTTTCACTATTTCATCTACACTTATTTCTCTACCTCTCTCCACTTCTTCCGGAATTTCTATTTCACTTACTTCAGACGACTCTTCACTCTTAAACACGCTTTCAAAGTATTCCTTCCATCTCTTTAAATTCGAAACTTCATCATTCAGCATGCAGCCATTCTCGTCTCGTATAGCATTCATTCTAGGCTGTTTTGAATTGCCCCTGGCAGTTCTTACGAGCTTCCAGAACATTTTAATATTTGCCTGGAAGTTATCAGTTATTCTTCTATCATTCTTATCTGTCCTTTCTTGCTTTTTCCTTTCAACAACTTCTTTTACTCTCTTATTTATACGTCTAAAGTCTGCCTTTTTTCTTTCAATCTCATCATTCATACCGCCAGAATTACCAGCTTTGGTCGCTAGTAAATCTAGCCATGCTTTCTTCTTTGCTTCAACTTCCATCCGTACCTCATCATCCCACCACAACGTATTACTTTTCCTTTCATTCGTTCTCTTACTTACACCACATACTTCGGTGGCTGTATCCACCAAAACTTTTTTAACATTATTCCATACATTCTTCAAGTCTAAATCATTCATACTAAATTCATTCAACACACTTATATTTTCCCTCAGTCTGCATTTATACTTCTCTTTCACACCTTCATCTTGTAGCCTCTCTATTCTTAGACGCTGTTACGCAGTGGTAGACACAGATGTCCGATGCCGCCAACGCTTGAATAGACCATTAATTTGGCATAATACCAAGTAATGATCCGTCCCTACGTTGGACCCCCGGTAAACCCTTGTATCTACCACTGCGCTCCTCATTCTTCCATCCACAATTATGAAATCTATCATGCTTCTATCATCCCCTCTTTCCCATGTATCCATGTGAATCCTCTTATGGCGAAAGAAAGTGTTCGCCACAAAAAGATTCTTTTCCACACATATGGTGAGGAAGTCTTCACCATTCTCATTTATTCTTTCATCGCCAAACGCTCCTAATATCCTTTCATAACCAGACCTCTTCACTCCAACCCTTCCATTAAAATCTCCTAACATAATAATACTTTCATTTTCCTTGCATTTCGTCAACACCAGCCTTACCATGTCCCAAAACTGCTCTCGGATATAAGTGGGCTTAGACATATCTGGGGCGTACACCCCAAGCACAAACAACTTCTTTAATATTTAAAAATTCGTATCCACAGCAGCCTTGGGCTTACACATTCATACTCTTTCACACATTGACCCATTCTTTCTGAAAGGATGACACCGACTCCCTGGCATGCCCGCTCGGTCTCGTCTACACCAGACCAGTAAGCGGTATACATGCCATGTGCAGTGACATCTCTTCCCTTTCGTTTCGTCTCATTCACACATAACACATCTATTTTTCTATCATTCATCATTTCGCATATTTCATCCATCTTATCATTCATTGCTCCACATACATTCAGCGTAGCCAGACGGGCCTCCGTAATCCACTTTTCGCCCCTCCAGGAGACAGGACGTGACGGGTGGCGAACCTCGTCGCCGGTTTTCCTCCCGGAGATTCTTCGCACCCCTGCCCCATTAAAGGGGCGCCGGGAACTCGGGGCCATTTCTTTAACTTGTTGGCTCATGGTGCGACATAAGGGGTGGTAGATTTTACGCCGCTACCACACGGCGAGGAGCCGAGTCTGTCATTTCGGCTTTGTCGCTCGTTTAGCACCATCCGGGGGACACGTGTAGGGTGGGCCTAGGGTTAGGTGGTCGAAGCCTACGGACGCGAGCGACTCATCCCCCTATAATAAATACTATAATTATAATCACATTAATTATAATTATTTTTAATTTAACAAATTGTAAAAATAGAAATTAATCACCAGTTCACTAGCTTCATTAAAGTAAAATTCCTCAGACAGTAATTATTAAATGCAACATATTTTTTAATTATATTTATATTTTTCAGTAGAACAAATTCGCTTTAATAAAGTTGGTGATAATTTTAAATAAGGGCAAGTCTTTGTACATTGATTTTTGTTATCAACATCGCCTTTAGAACTGGAACCTGTAAGTGATTTTTTTTCAGAAGTCCACAATTTATTCATAATAGAAAAATACTTTTTCTACTGGAGCATTTGTACCAGATAGACATAAAATATATTCGATTAAACTGCAAGAGTATTTATGTTGAGAATGTTAGTGAGAAATGTTTAAACCACCCAACGAATTTCTCCGAAAACTTTGAAATTATCCCATTCGTTTATTTTTTGGTCATTCCCGCTCTCGCACCGGTCGTATCTGACGAACTTCATAGTTTTAAATTTTCTCGCGGTTTAGAACAACGGGAGTATTATGCGTCCCGGAGCTTTGACACGGAACAGGTGACCGAAAAAAGGGACAGTCCCGTTCAAAACAGGACGTATGGTCACTTTACATTAATATTCCTTGAATTTCAAGCAAGATGAAAGTTGACGCTGCTACTCTATGTTTGATGAGTGTACATTTTTATTTACACTCATCAAACATAGAGTAGCATTATTCAGAATCTCAAGAAACGTAATAACTTTTTCATTATTCCACTCTATCGTAGCCATACGTGCGACTCCGTTGCGCTCACCGTTCACAATGAAACAAACGTAGTGTGGCCGCTTCAACGCGTTAATTCGTGCGTTAATCTCTTTGATGTACCGACACTCGAGTTATCGTTCAACGGCAAACGGCATTGTTCTTGCCGTTCTAGAATTAGCGCGTTAAGTGGTGGCCACATCTACATTCAATGCCATCAACGCGATAATTAACCGCATTTCTCGTTAGTGTAGCCCTAGCATTACGCGATATATTGTAACTTTGTAGCGAGTCGGTGCGGCGGACCGAATGCGCAAGGTCGTTCGCACAGAGTAGCCCCTTAAGTATTAATGATCTCTATTCCCGTCTCTTTCTATTATCATTTAGTGAAAAGAGAGATCTAGGCATATACTAAATTGGTAAATTGACGTCGAGTTTTAAGAGTAAGGCCGTTTAGGTATTTCAGTTTCGTTAAATTAATTTGTAAAATTTTTTTTCTGTTTCTTGTCCAGGTCCAAGGTCAGAGAGCACGCGTTCTAAAGGTTTGTGCATTATTAACATTTTAATTTTTTTAAATAGGTATCTAATAAGCATTGGCTTAACACCTTTTGTAATTCCCCCAAAATATAAAAAAATAGATGCAGTCATAAGGACTGCCGACAGAAGTGAACACTCAATGATATATTATACATGTACACAGGAACAGCGACGCGTAGTATACATGCTATTGATGTATTGCACTTGCGCTAGCATGTCGAGGTCATCGGTGACGCGAACCCGTAAGTTTTTCCCCTACGAAATATCGCCCAACGCCGCTAAAGAAGTTTTCACTTCAAAACATAAGAATATCAAACAAATATTTTCAAGGTTACGTAGTACGTGGTACGTGGTCGGCTCGACCGGGGAAGGGAAATGGAATCACGCTTGCGCAAATACAAGTATAATACTAAGTGTATGGTGTAGCCAGTGAGTAACCGAACCCTTTTACTGGCAACGAGGCATTCCATATTAATCCTCAGGTGTAACATCGGCATTTTGATTTTTAATAGATAGCATAGGGCCGGCCATATAGTTATAAGAACTGACAACTCATGGGAAAGCAAGGTTCTCAAGTGCAGCCTCGACCGGTAGGTAAAGTGTGGGGCGGATGCAGGTGGCTCAGGACCGTGCTTTGTGGCATTCTTCGGGGGAGGCCTATGTTCAGCAGTGGACTTGTGAAGGGCTGTATTGATGTAACGCAGCATCCATTTCCTATCAGATGAAATGTGTGCTAGTGCGTGTGTCTCCTTGAGTGTTTGCGTGTGAAATGGACATCCCATGTCTTAATATTCGACTGTGATAAGGGCGAAAAGATCTCCTGACTCTCAATATTTTTTTAACGAGCACACAATCCACCTGATGGTAAGTAGATGCTGTGGCCCATAGACATCTACATCTATCCTCAATTAAGAATCAAAAAACAAATGCGTTGTCACCCCTGAGGACTACGATGGAATGCCTCGTTTCAAGTAAAAAGGTTCTTCGCTTCTCTGCACTCACCATGCGAAAGACAGCAGCATTGAGCTGCTATTTTGCGCTGGTACTCTGTAGGAGGGTGGTCATTCCCCAGTCGAGTCCACCCATTCATACTTCAACCATAATATAGCTGCAGCAAGGCTCTACCACGTAATGAACATCTCTTTTAATGTCAAACTTTAGTATGTCAATAGCCCTGGCAAACGTGACGGTGGCTTATGTAAAAGACCAGTGCCTACTGGACCATTCTAATGATCTATTGGGAAAAAAAGAAAAAACATATGGCATTTTTTTTAATACTAGCCTGTTCCGTCGCATTGTTTCCGCAGAAAAAATAATTGTATAAATAACATTTCATTATTTGAAAGAGTATAACTCTTTTTTTTTACTAGGAATGACAATAAAATAATTGAAATTTAATGATCCAGAACTTTCAAATAAATTATAGCTACCATAAGCGCACCACCTAATGTAAGTTAATTGTACTATACCTATAATCTTCGCAAGCAATAAGTTGACAAAGTTTTAGCGCAAACTGATGAACGGCATGGCAGCGCATTAAATACGAACAAACAAACATTAATTTTTATATACTAGATTATTATCGTGATCATTTTCCATTCGTTATAGAAACAAATAGTGAGTGCATAGATAAGGAGGGACAGCGCGGTGTTTGTGTAAACTACTACCTCTGTGACCAAGAATCCAAGACAATAATAGAAGATGGTCGCACAATCATAGATGTCAGGTTAGTACATTTATTATCAGTTTAAAGTATGGAGTGTAGAGTAGACTACTCTACACTCCATAGTTTAAAGCAAGCCTTGATTGCGGTGTAGGTATAAGGTTACGCTACCGGTATAAAAAGTTGATATTGCTATTATTGAAGGTAGACCGAAAACGGTTAAAATTCGCCGACGCTATCGCTATTTTTAAGGGTATCGTTATAACTTTGTATAACCTTTATAACCGAAATTATATTGATAATTAAATATCTGTTTGTGAACGAAAAATATCTGTTGTTTTGACAATGACAGTTAAGAAATTCTAAGAAACTAATTAAAAACTAAGGTAACTTTGAACCACAAGAAGAAGAAAACCTTTATAATGATTTCTTATATTTACGCGAACACTACACATTGAATAAAACTGTTTTTTACGGATTTTATCGCGTTTATTTTATTATTTTTATTCCCGACGTTTCGAGTGCTTTTCAGCAACCCATGGTCACGGGGACTGAGATGTTTGACGTCCCAATGTCACAGTTAGCCCGGCTACCTTCAGTTTTTCGATTGATCGATAGTTTCGATTTACGCAGAATGAACTTACAGTATCCGGAAGTCTTGCAGTGTTATGCTTGGGTTTGGATTTAATTTTGTTAATTATAGGATCCCAAGCAGATGGCAGCACCCATCCATATTCTCTATTGAAATTAGGATGTTTTTTAATTTCAATAGCCTCGCGTATCATCCTTGGTAGGAATCGGTGTTCTTTTGCAAGGATTTGTGGTCTATCAAATCTGATGTAATGGCGGGGACGATCTTGAACATGTTCACAGACTGCAGACTTCCCAGAGCGTCGGTGCTTCACGTCAGCTATATGTTCTTTTACGCGAGCTTTAATGGATCTTTTTGTTTGTCCTATGTAAGAGAGACCACATTCGCAATCAAGCTTGTACACTCCTGCATCTTGTAGAGGGATATTACACTTGACGGATGGTAAAAATTGACTAATCTTCTTCGGCGGCTTGAAGTATGTTTTAATAGAAGCTCGCTTCAAGATGTAGCCAACCTTGTCTGTGACTCCTCTGACATAGGGTAGTACAGCAGGCACACGCTCGACTGTGGTCGGCTTCACTCGGTCACTGTGACGTAGGCGCGGGACCCGAAGCTTGTTGTCTTGCAATACTTGCTCGACGTACTGAAGCTCGGCGGCCAGATGTTTTCTGTCACAGATCCCTCGTGCTCTCTGAAACAAAGATTTTCCCACGGTAGCTAACTGTGATGGATGATGGTGCGATTCACCATTTAAATATCGGTTAGTATGGGTCTTTTTTCTATACACAGTATGACCAATAGTGTTATCAGGATTTCGGATGACTAAAACATCTAGGAAAGCTAAAGAATTGTTGGCCTCTAACTCCATTGTGAATTGTATTTTAGAGTTTATGGAATTAAGGTGGTCTAAAAATGCAGTTACTTTGTCAGATGGTAAAATTGTGTGTCAGATGGTAAAACTGAAGGTAGCCGGGCTAACTGTGACATTGGGACGTCAAACATCTCAGTCCCCGTGACCATGGGTTGCTGAAAAGCACTCGAAACGTCGGGAATAAAAATAATAAAATAAACGCGATAAAATCCGTAAAAAACAGTTTTATTCAATGAAAACCTTTATGTTGATAATTAGGTTAGAAAATTAGGCTAAAAAACGCTGCCGTTATTTTTTGTCATTGTCAAAACAACAAATAATTTTGATTACACAATCATACATTGGTTCGCCAGCAATTGTCTTTCGATTCTGGCGGCTCCGTGGCGCATTAGTTAGCAGTGAGGTAGGCCGCCGAGGGTCGCGGGTTCGAATCCCGTACGGAATAAGTATTTGTATGCATTTTGTATTTAGCAGCTTCGAATAGCAGCGCTACTCTAATGTGCCCATACTATAATAGTGGTTAGAAAGAATGGCTTTTATTAGTTTAATCCAACGCTATTTACCATGTTAACCGTGTAGTGGCGGTGGCAGAATATCCACTACCCCATATCATTCCATGGGTCTCGTAAGAGGTAACAAAGGGAAACATTAAGGCAAGCTTTGTCCAAAGCTAATCTAATTAAACATATTTTTTAATAGAATCATGTACATTCAAAAAAATATGTATTTGCATGCCACTGGCGTAATATGCTTGTACTATCTTTAGTTATTATGTCTGTAACCACCATATTTCTGGCAAATAAATAATAATAATAATTATTATTATAAAGCTAAACCATATTTTCACACCTACACCCTGCGGTAGTGTCAATATTGAATTTTGTAATAAATGAAATTGTAACATGGCACTTATTAAAAGAAGAAATGCGGATGAGATGCGGACGCATAGAACCAGAGTAACCGACATAGCTCAACGGATTAGTAAGCTCAAGTGGCTTGGTCGGTCAAATAGGTCGAAGAACCGGCAACCGATGGGGAATGGTCGATGGATGGTGGCGTGGTGGCGGTGTTTTATGGCACTCCTTGGGGGAGGCCGTTTACGTGGTAGAGCCATGCTGCAGCTATATTAATAGTATAGTTGTAGCACGAATGGGTAGGCTCGACCGGGGAAGGACCACGCTCTTACAGAATACCAGCGTAAAGTAGCAGCTTAACACTGTTGTGTTTCGTATGGTGAGTGTAGAGAACCGGAGACCCTTTTTACTGGAAAAGAGACATTCCATCTTAGTCCTCACGGGTGACAGCGCATCTGCATTTTGATTCACAAACGAGGATAAATGTAGATGTCTATGGGCCACAGCAACCACTTACCATCAGGTGGACTGTGTACTCGTTTGTCACCCTATCCTATATAAAAAAGACCTATGGCCAGCAGTGGGCTTGTGAAGGGCTGGAATGATGATGATCATGGTTTAATAAAAGACTCCCAGTTTCTTGCCGCTTCTTCTTTGAGAACATCTTCTTTTTGCTAATCTGTAAAGATTTTGACGTTTGTATGCGCATTATGAAAGCCTTATAGTATAAAAAGTGAAAAGTGCATAAATGGTAGCAGTTGGTAGCGCAGGGGTTAAACGCTCGCTGTAAATTTTAAATTTCACAGTACGCTAACAACCTGGGTTCGATCCCCGCCGGCACCAATGAAACTGTTCATTGCAAATTTAAGTTTTGATTTACCACTTGTGCTACGGTGAAGGAAAAAGAATATTTCGAAGACATGTGAAGTTCGCCAACGCGCATTGGAGCAGCGCGGCGGACAAATACTTGATACCTACTTAACTTAATACTTACTTACCATCCTACTTGCTACTTAATATCCTAAAACCCTCTCAGAAATGAGAGGAGGCCTGTGCCCAGTAGCAGACTTCAACTAACTTTAAATGACAGATACTATCGACCTTTCCAGATCGAGGGAAGATTGCCAGGCATTGCTCGAGGTTTGTTGTCAACGTAATCAAGTTCTCCGAAAATCCGCCAAACCTGAACTCACCCCATTACCGACCGAATTAGGACACGACGTAGTACGCAGCGATGAGAAGCCGAAAGCGAACGAATGTGGTTGGAGTAATCCTGGCGTGAACGTGTTCTTCACCCCCCGAAGTGGTGACGGGGGTGTTACCGATGGCAAAAAGGTCTACGCTGACTTCGGCGATTTTCCGTGGATGGTAGCCGTTCTCAAGTTAGTGTTTTTTTTAAAAATATTATTCGAAGCCAGAGCTTAACTGCCATCCCACCTAATGGTAAGTGGTGATATAGGTGGAGAAATTAAATTATGCAATTCCTGGGCACACTCTCCGAAAAGCATCCTGTAGAAAACCGAAAGGCTAGCTACTTTGCGCCAGTGTCCGAGGGAGATAGGATGGATTTTAACCAAATTCGGCTCACTAATAAGCCTCTTAGCACGCCTTTCCATTGAGTCCAAAGTTGCTAGGTAGTATTTTGTAGCACCAGCCCATATATGGCAGCAATACTCTATGCTCGACCGGACTTGCGCTTTATATAAAGTAAGCAGCTGTCCCGGCGTGAAGTATCGCCGTGAAGTATCGTCCTTTGCAAGGACTCCTAGCTTCCTTGCAGCTGCTTTGGTCTTGGGCTTAATGAACCGCCCGAAGTTCAGATTAGAGGATATCTCAACCCCCAACAACTGAAGGCGGTCGGTGTATTTCAGTAGTACATTTCGGAAAGAACAAGATGAGCTGGCTCCTTTTTGCAGTGAAGAGACACGCTTCAAGCGATGTGACATCATATTATTTTATTACGCTTATCTGACCTTTAATATAATTGAAAATGGCCAAAATTTACTATCGTTTCCAGTTCTGAGCTAAGTTTAAAGTTACAAGTCTCTCGTTCACCGGGAACTTAGTTTAAATATGCTCTCAAAATTTGTATCCAACAGACAAATAAACTTAACTGTGTAATGTTTTGAATATTCACTACCTTCTAGTCCCGCGGGTGTCGTAAGAGGCGACAGAGCGAAACAAATCAGGAGATGGGCAGAAGCGTCTTTCTAAAAATAACTAAACAAAAACTGCGGTTGCCAACCCGCTTGCCAAACGTCGGAACTGTGACAATATTGATTCGCTACGAATCGAAGACAGCACGGTAATGTAAAAAAAGATAGATTCATGAAAAACTATTGAAACTTTGAAAACACACATTAAAATTGCTCCTCAGTAATATTCGAGGATTGCACTCTAATCTCAGCGCAGTTCATCACCATCTTGAGACTAAGAAGCCGCACCTACTTTTCTTGACGGTGATCCAAATTAGATGTCCATTGAATGCAGCGTACCTTGACGATTGTGCATTCTCCCTGGAGCACGAAATCCATCTACGTGCCGGAGTCTGTGTCACATACGTATCGGGCGAGGTAATCGAGAACAGTGGGGAAGTATTTGCTGTTTCCCTTGATCTCTCGAAGGCCTTTGATGGAGTATGGCACGCTAGCCTTTTGGGTAAGCTTTCAGGGTACGGTTTATCCCCTGGTCTGATTGACTGGGTAAAAGACTTTCTATGTGAACGGTCTATCCGGGTCGTCGTCGATGGCTGCTCACTCGATCCTGTTGCGACTAACGCAGGTGCTCCTCAGCGGTCCGTTCTCTCTGCAATTCTATTCCTGCTGCATATTAATTATCTGCTTATGCCCCGTATCTATGGGTATGCAGACGATAGCACAGTTGTGGAGAGATAACCAAGTACTCGAGCCAATCGGAATCAAATCCAGGCCGAAAGAGAAACTATGGTAGAGCGTGTGAATCTCACACTACAGGCAGTCTCTGAATGGAGCGATGCCAATCTTGTGAAATTCAACGCCTACAAACCACTAGCGTGCAGTGGCGTAGTTATGTAGCCAAGGGCCCCGGGGCAAAAATTAAATTGGGGCCCTATTTAAACTAAACTAAATACTTTAAAGGTGCAAAACTACTTCATCATCAGCTCCTTGTCGCCTATTGCAGAGCATAATAAAGCAAAGCTACTTACTACTAAATATTATGTGTAACGCATAAACAACGACGAAGTAGATTACAGTTACTAGCATAGGCAGATAACATAACAGTGGAAGAGCTACACGGTAGCTTTTGCTGTCGCACGGGTGGGCCAGACTAAACGGAGTGACGATCTGGTAAGACATTAAATGAGGAGCTGTAATGAATGGATGGACCGGCTCAAACCGAGAAGACCCATGACCTTACAGATAACCAGCGTGAAGTAGAAGTTTACTTCGCCTGTTAAGTGCAGGTGGTTGAAGGCCTAAGCCCTCTCCCCATTAACATGGTAGTGTAGTTAAATAAGAAACCATCCCAGGAGGGTACCAAAACCCCTGGTGTTGGAGAATCCCTGGCTGAGCATTCACGCCCAAGCTACCCTACTCTTCCTTAGAGCGGGTGCTCAGGTTGCCTCGCGTATCCTGGGGAGGGGTAGGGGCGAGGGGAAAATCCGCTCAAGACTAATACTGCTCAAGGCAAGTAGAGCAATAAGACAAAGGTAACCCATGCCACGCCATCCGTGAATTTATGCAACATCAGGGAATTTCATTCGAACGTTAACGAAGTCCACTAGGTACCTTCTGAAGACGGCGAAGCCGAGCTTGCTCTTTCTAACTGAGGCGCAGGTGTCCTCTCCGGTTGATACTTCTGTCTTATCCGGGGTACAAATTATAACACCATTGTGAGGATATCTCTTCTCGGCGCCTCAGTAGTCTTGAAGTTTAGCGACGACCATACTCGCGTATATAGGTAATGCTGACACAGACCAACTCATCGACCACCTCCGTGCTACAACAGGTCCCATCTGTAGAGATCGTGATTTTAACGACCACCACGCTGAATGGCTTGGTTCTCGTTTAACCGATCAAGAAACGGGAGCTCTGTTTATGATTTTGCCTTGTCATATGGTTACACAATGGTTACTTCACCTACGCGGATTTTAGATGTGGCGGATCGTACAACTTCCCCGTTGGACCTTCTGCAGACCTCTCATCCGGACGGATTTCAGGTCTCCGTCGACGTCCCTCTTGGCTCCTTGGACCACTGTCTGATCCGGACTATGGTGTCACTCACACTCCCATCGCGGTTGCATTCTGCAGATCGCCGCCGTGTTGTGCACTTTAGGTCGGCCGATTGAAACAGGATACGGTCTCTTTTTGCATCCTTCCCTTGAGGACAGGGGTGAGTATGCTTCTCGCCGGTGGTGGATGGTGCTTCTGTCACTGATGTGGTACTTCAGGGAATGGGACTCTTTATTATGTCATCTGTGGTGCCTAGTTTGGTTGCTCCTGTAAAGTTGCATCGGGCTATAATAGGAGTGCTTCACCAGCGCTGTTAAAAAGAAGTATAATTTCGCCTTCAGGTCGGTACGACACGCATAACACTACTCTCCCTAGACGTCAAGTCTAGTCGGCCTGATGGAGTGCCTCCCATTCTGCTGAAGACGTGTGATCCTAGTTAGCACCGGTCATAACGTCTCTTTTCTAAAACTCTTTCTCCCTAGGCGTAGTGCCGAACTCAAAAAAGACAGCTTTAGTGGACTAGATCCCTAAAAAATAACCGAAAATCGACCGCTCAAACCTATTCAACTTGTTCTTCAAAATAGTGAAAACCATTGTGAACTGCCAGCTCATAAGGCTCAGGATCACCAACTGAAAAGTGACCGTCAGTACGATTTCCGTCTGGGTTGCTTAGCTGGTGATCTTCTGGGTTACCCGACTCATAAATCGGTAGATGCAGAGAGGGAGACCCTGACTATTAGCATGGACATAGCGAAGGCCTTCGATTGTGTTTGGCACCAAGTGCTTCTTTCGAAGCTCCCTTCCTATGGACTTCCCGAGAATTTGTGTAACTAGATCAGCAGTTTTCTTGCAAATTGGAGCAACAAAGTCGTAGTAGAAGGTGCATGCTCCATTTACAAGCCTATTTATGCTCGTGGTATTATGTGGTGGTTCCACAAGGCTACGTGCTATCACCTTCGTTGTTTTTTCAGCTTATCAATAATAAAACATATTAATGTTGTAAACCAGTAACGTGCACTGGTAATGCTTCATACACAGGCTGTGCCTATATTTCTCGGGAAAACGTCACCGAGTACCGGAACAAACTTGTGTCTGAAGTCAAGTCTTTGCCGGAAAAGGTCTCGGATTGGCGCGACTAAATCTAATTAATTTCAATGCCCAGAAGATAAAAGTTTGCGCATTTACCACTAAAAAGAACCCCTTTTGTCGTAACTCCTCAATTTCAGGCCACTCCCCTTGTTACCTCAGCCAGTATTGGAATCTTCGGCGTTATATATCGAATAACGTGCAGTTTCGTGCTTACTGGGAAGGGAAGCGTGAATGGGCCTCTAAAAAGCTTGCCGTGCTCAGCAGAGCGGGACAGTATTTTATGCCGGCACACTGCTTGCAACTTTACAAGGGGCAGGTTCGGCCTAACATTGAATACTGTTCTCATCCCTGGGCCGGGGCTCCCTAGTACCAGCTCCTTCCACTTGACCACATCCAGCGCAGCGCAGCTTGACGACTGACGAAGACGAAAGACGAGACGAAGAGATGTTGCATCCCTTTGCATTTTCTATCGCATTTACCAAGGGGAGTGTTCAGAAAAATTGTTCGGATTAATTCCAGCCACAAAATTTCATGAACGTGTTTCACAAATCCACATCATCGAGATGTGTGGCGGTCCACTACTGTCGGATCGATACGACTTAGGGAGCTTCAAGAAATGAGCTTACTCCTTTTTAAAAATCCGGCAACGCGCCTGCATATCCCCTTGTGTTGTATTTGTTAATAGGTGGTGGTCGACACTTGCCATCAGGTGAGTCGTATGCTCGTTCGTCCCTCTCTTCTATATAAAAAAGACAATAAGACGAAGTATACAATTATCTTTAACAATGTTCTATTTATGTTCTGGAAGTGGAGGAATTTTTGTGAATTCAATTCGAGCCGTTCGCGGTCAGGGGCCAAAAAGTTAAAACTCGAAAATTCTTTATACAACTAGGATGGTACATAATTTTTTGAATTTCGTTCTTGGAGGCAGAGGGCCCCTTTAGATTGGGGGCCCCGGGGCACTGCCCCGCCTAGCCCCTGGGTAGCTACGCCACTGATGATGTGTCTTACCTAGTTTAAAGAAGCACTAAGACCACATCTTTCCGGTCAGCCAACGGATAGTCTACTTCATCTGAGGATGCCTCGTGTAGTGGCGAAACACGAGTCGTATTATCGACGGTGGTGTGTCTTTCCTAGTGTAGTGGTGTTGGGAGTAGTGTTGCTGGGATTTGTGGTAACGGGGACAGTGCACGTAATTGATGGAGGGCCGGAGGTGCTCTTCAAACTAGGTAAGAAACATCTTTTTATTTATTAAGACATTTATTACTCGGATCTCAGCAAATGAATTTGAAACACCATTAATATAATGAATTTCCACAAAATAATGCCTGATTCTATTAATTATATCTGTAATTGTCTCCCACGACATGGTGTGAATCTTCTTCCTATCCACATGAAATATTTTCAGAAAGAAACAAGCAGAGGAAAAATGGGAAAAGAGCAACTATATTGGAGGAGGTTCGCTCATCCATCCGTCCGTGGTGATGACAACGGCGCATAAAATTGCAGGCAAAAAGCCTGAAGACGTAAGTTCTTTAGAGAAAATAATTCATTTAGGTACAGCAAGCTGTATACTTAATCCCCGACGAAAACAGACAAGTGTTAAATGTTTGAGTGTGTATATGTGTATCTGTGTATCAGTGTATGTGTATGTCTGTCTGTGGCACCACAGCTCCTGAACGAATGAACCAGTTTTGATTTAGATTTTTCTTATTTGAAAGATGTCTTAATCGAGAGTGTTCCTAGCTATGTTTCAAGAAAATCTGTGAAGCCGTTTGAACATCATCAGTTGTTATTCGTGTGTTCGGATTTTTTTTTCAAATTTCTATTTATTTGATTATTATTTATGAAGCCGGCACTACACTTTGCAAACATTCGTCCGAATCTGCACTAACTTATTTGAACAAATAGTAATCTCTTCATAGTATAAAACAAAGTCGCTTCCCGCCGTCTGTACACTTAGATCTTTTAAAGTACGCCACGGATTTTGATGCGATTCTTATCAATAGACAGAATAATCTAAGAGAAAGTTTTATATGTGAAGGAAAGGTTAATAGATGCATATTATACACTAGCTATTCCCCGCGTCTGCGGCCACGTGTAATTTTGATTTCATAGGTTTTAATTTTTTTGCGCAGAACCCTAATTCTTTTCCCAAAATAAAAGTAGCCCACGTTACTCCTTATAACATTAGCTATCTGCCAGTGAAAGTCCCATCCAAATCGGTTCACAGGTTTTGGGTGATACTTGTTCAGACAGAGAGCCGTGGTAGCTCAGATGTTTAGCGCTCGACGTAACTTTCACAGTACGCGAGCAACCCGGGTTCGATCCCCGCTGGCACCAAATTGTTAATCGCAATTTCAAGCGATGATTTACCACGTGCGAAGTGTGAAGGAAACTTCTTAAGGAAACCTGCATGTCTGATAAATAAGAAAAAAATATCTCGAAGACATGTGAAGTTCGCCAACACGCATTTGGGCAGCGCGGCGGACATTTCCTCGCCCTAAAACCCTCTCAGCGTCCTTATCGATATCCCGAAATCAACCGTTCGGAGCCGGGGCGAATCGCTGGTATAAATATAAACTGTTTTCCTGCATAGATGGTGCAAAATTAAAAAGAAAGGTGCAAAATTAAAAAGAAAGGTGCAAAATTAAAAAGAAAGGTGCAAAATGAAAATGAAAACGAAAATGGTGGACGTTGATCTTGTTATATGTGATACCTCGTTGGGCTAGTGGTCGATAACGCTATTGCTGATTATAAGGTCCCGGGTTAGAATCCCGAGTCGAACCAAAATCTGTTATTGGGTTTTTATGTCAAGAAATTGTGGGTGAAACAACTCCCATGCCTCGAAAAGCCCGTAAAGTCGTTGCTCCTGCGCCTGATCTCTCTCCGCTCGTGTCGGTTTACCGTCCCATCGGACTATGAGAGTGAGGGAATAGAGAGTGCACCTGTGCTTGCGCGTACACTTAGCCACTATATAATCCTGTCCTGCGCAGATGGCTAGTCTCCGTTGAGACTGGACGTTATATTATTATTATTATATGTAACTATTTCATAGATAACGCACGCCATTTTATGCTGACGTCATCAAAGATATATAATTGAACGATGAATTAAACAATATTCACACAATAAGTTCTGGAGTCGATGCTTAGACTTACCTAGTGTATCAAGGAATTTCAATCTGTATTTTAGAAAACTCTATATTATGATGTCAAAATTATATTAATATTGAAGTGAAAACTTCTTCTCTATCTAACTTAAATGAATATTTAAGGGGAGTAAAATCAAACTTTACGTCATACGTTACGTTATGTATGCCTGTTTCCACTACTGCGTAATGTCGTGCGCCACTTATCTCGCGCAGGCCCCAGCACAGAGTACGCTCGGCTATACTACAGTTCGTAAGGAGTAAACTCCAGTCGTGCGTCGGAGCTGAACGCACATTTTTTTAACCCTTTTCCGCTGACTGAGGAACAGTTTTAAGTGGATTAAGTGCCGTTCGGTAGCAGAATAAAAGAATATTCAAGTCAATTTATAATAAAACAGCATACATTCAGGCACTATAAATCTATTCCGCGTAAATAGCTAGTCTCCGTTCAGACTAGCCGAAGGGACCTTTGAACGTGAACTTTAATAACTTTATATTAAAGGAAGATATCGCAATATCTTTTGTTTGATAAAGAAATAAAACTTAGAAAACCTAACTGAAATCTATCCAGTAGTTCTTCCGTGATGCGCGCGCAACTGCAAACCTCTATCATTTTATTTATAAAAAACACAAGAAAGACGATGCCGCCCGGGATAATGGTTTGTGATACTCTGTCGCCTCTTACAACATCTACATGTTAGTGTATAGTGTAGTGGGTAGTGGATATTCTTACACCGCTACTACACGGCCTTCCTTACTCTGCGTAAATAAAATTCTTCCGATCTTCCGGTACCATACACACCGTCTGGATGCTTAGCGGTACACCACTGCACGTTTTACTGGGAGTTTTCTTCCTCGTACGACCTCTCTATGAAATCGTGTACCACCGACGAACTTTCCGGACCGATACGACTAAACTACGTACTTTTTATTCTGACTTTGATCTATAATTTTTTTAAATGAAAAGTAACGGAAATATGTTTTAAAAGACATGAAGAAAATATTATAATTAGTAACTGTTTTTTAACTTGTTGTCTTGATTATATTGATTAAAGTAATAAATATAGAAAAGTATTTAATTGCAACTAACAAATATATAACATATATACGTACTAATAAGGACCTTCAAGGAAAGAGCTTACTCGTTTCTAAAAGGACAACAACGCACCTTCTATTCCCCTGGTGTTGCAGTTGTTCATGGGCGGCGGTAGTCACTTACAATCAGGTGAGCCGTATGCTCGTTTGCCCCTCTCCTATAAAAAACATAAAAAAAAATACTTTAAAATTAAGACGTACATTAATGTCTTTTCAACACAGCTGAAGATCCGCGCTGGAGAATGGGACACCAAGTCACTAGATGAAGAATACGAACATCAAGAAAAAACCGTTGCCAAGATCGTTATACATCGAGACTATTTCCGACGTGAGTTACGAGATAACTGTTATATCTTTTGGGTTATATTAGGCTCCTTCTGTGCAATGTGCTAGTGCCTACATACTGGGTTATTTTGCAATAACCGCCCAAATTTGCAGAGATGGTTCAGAATGAGTAATATAGGCAAATAGTGAAGAAAACTTAATTAAAAAAATCTCAAACATTCTGTCCCTTTTATATTTTAAATTCAAAATGTGCGGTAATGCGTTAATTTAACTGATTTTACTGCGCACGCACACATTCGTAAGGGTCGATCGGTAGGTAAAAACTTTGCTGCCCATAAATCACATTCAATTTGGGATAATTTCAAATAAAAGTAGAAGCCTTATTTACTCGTATTTTCAAAATTTGAAATAACGGTACATAATTATTTACATAATTGAACTTAATTTTAAAATTTGGCTACTCTTTGAAAAATAACCCTGTATAAATTCTTTCGCTACGTTTGTAAGAACTACGCCAACTCAACTCGACTACGATCCATTCAGCTACGTTATGTTACGAGTCCAATAATACTGGTATAGGTTCTGTTTTTTAGTAGATTTATACCTGCTTAAAATTAAAAAGTAAAACTGTTTAATATCTGTTTACCTTAAGGGAATACAATGAAGTTTTACAAAATTGTTGTATAGAAAAGAAAAATTTATTCTTTATACAAAAAAAAAACAATTGCTGTCCTTTAGTATCGCTAAAAATAGAAAACGGTTCGAACGATTTTGATGAAATTTTTTGTGTGCGTTTGAGTGGGTCCCTAGATGATTTAGATTCACAATTGGACCCGCTAGGTGGCGCTGTTGTCGAGATCCAGAAATCATCCGTGGGAAGCAGGGGCGGGTAACCAGTTTATAACATAACATAACTATTCTACTCTGACAGCTGACGGCGGAAATTTAATATATATGTACTTTTTCATTGCAGCTTCTCTATACAACGATATAGCGCTGCTATTCCTGGAGGAGCCAGTGGATTTAACAGACGCACCGCATATAGGCATTGGGTGTCTCGGCAAACAGATGCCACCGGCGGACACGAGCTGCTTCAGTATGGGTTGGGGCGCAGATAACTTCAACAACAAATCTGTTTTCGCGCCGATACTGAAAAAGGTGACCATTACATTGTTGATAGGAATAAAGAATAATTTGTTTGGACAAGGTAGACCATTGACGTACATAACAATAAACTAAATTAATAATAAAATAAATCGAAATCTATATATTAATTTGTATAGGCTGATGTACCTCTTTTTACCCGAATGCGGAGGGTAATGTGTTTATTAGTTTATCAGCCTATATATATGTATGTATGCATGTTTGTTCCTTTGTGGTGCTAGAGGCTCTAGAGACCAAAGGCGTGGACCGATTTTGACGATTCGTACGTCATTCGATTTATATTAGTCTTGCGAGTGTTACTAAAGACATGATAGTAATCAAAATTCAATATGGCGACAACCAGACGCCATATTGTGAAAATAAAAAAATAAAAGTCGACGAACTATGTCAAGTAGGATATCATTGATTAGGTCTTTAAAAATTATATTTAGGTTTCTCTAGTCTTTTTAATTTTGAATAACCATTTAGGATTGAACGCGGGAAAAGCTTGTACGCGCAATCGTGAGGCATTGTCTTTATCCATTTTTATATGCGTTGAATCTTTCTCGCGCTATTAATACTACATTTATATTTAGAGAAGAAATAGCGTTGTTTAAAGGCTAATCGCGCGTGATTAATTACGGGAAACTTTTGCGACCCTGGAGTGTATGAAAACGCAGTTTTGTTAAACGCGCTTTCTGAATATTAGTGTTCTAAAAAATTGACAAAAGGGCTAGAAGGGATATTACACAAACAGATATGTTTGCTGGTCTATGCGTATAATAGATTATAATTTATTTTTATATATTTATTTTAATATATTATTAAATTAAATCAAACGTAAGATGACATGCATGAGACTTGTATATTGCCAAGAATTCTGTTATAAGATCCTTGCTCAATAATCTAATGTCCGTAATTTTACGACGACAGTCGTTCAATCAAACAGACAGTCACAAAACCGTAAATGTACATTATGTTTGAAGTGCACAGACTTCAACGCATAATTGGGGTGAGGGTAGGCGAGCTATCCAAACTTAAATGATTTCTGTCGAATTTAGACAACTAGTTTTAATAAATTTGGCTTTCCACGTCGAAGGCATGCCAAAAACAGTCATTACTCAGCATGAGTTATGGCGAAACCACAACGCTGATTTTCAGTAATGACCAAAACATCCTAGGAAAAGACAGCTCCGAGATGATAAAGATACCGTTCCCTTTAAAGTCATCCATCCATCCACCTAGCATATATAAGTCCACCGCTGAAGATAGGCCTCCCTCATAGATTGTCTGATAGGGGATTGTGCCATTAATTTATTTCATTTTTCCTCTGTTGCCTCTTACAACAGCCACGGGGCGATATGGAGTAATGGATATTCTTACACTGCTACTACACGGTTAAATGTGAAGTAAAATTTCTTAAACTCGACTTGAGGGTAACTCACAATTTTGTACGGAGATAACCATTTGTAAAATCTATAATAGTTCATTCACGCAGAAACAGAAACAGAAACTTTTTTTCACTTCGTCGTCGTCGAAAGTCACTCTTGTTTAATTACCACTGGTTCGAAAAAGTCTCTGTCCTGGGAAGAACCAGCAAGAAACCAAGAGGGACTTTTAAAAAAAAACAGCTTACAATCATATATGTTACACAATTAACAACACAACAAATTAGAAATAGTTTGGTAGCGATCACCCTATTTCCAGGGGTTATTATCATCCATAAATTCCTTAATATTTTAATAACCCTTTTTGTACAAACTTAGTTTAATAAAGTTTTGGAACTCTGAGCGGGTCAAATTATTTTTCTTATATTTACGCGAAGACTACACATTAAATAAAATTATTTTTTTTATGGATTTCATCGCGTTTAATTTAGTTAAACGCGAATTTTAGTTTCATTTAAGGTCAAATTTTGAATATTTTCAGGAATTTTGTTGTAAAAGTGTATACATCGCCCCAAGAATGAATTACTGACTCGGTGGAGTTGAGTAATTGGTCCTCCTATCTTGTGTCTGTTCCTAGTATTTACAGAATGAATACCACTTACATTACATTTTCATAAATATATTGAGAGGCCAAAGTTAATACATTATTTTTCCTTAAATTTTTGTCGCAGCGCCTCGTTAGGCTTTAAATTATAAATTGCTCTTATCGCCCTCTTCCGTAAAACAAACATAATTTCAGTGTCAGCTGCGTGTCCCCATAGCAAAATACCACACGATATTATGCTATGGAAATAGCTAAACTAGTCTAGCTGTTTCAACACTCTAATCTCTTTTATTTATATTAATTTCTAATCTTTTTTACAGCATATGCTGCAGAACTAAGTCTGCTTGCTAGTTTTGATATATGAGGGCTCGACTGAAACTTCGCGTGTAGTGTTTTCGTTTTTTCATTTTTTAATTTCGTTTTAGTGCCATTCAAATGAAAATTATTAACATTGAGCCAATTTATTAATTTAGATATAGCATTGTTTCTTTTATTTTCTTATCCCCTACCATAAATGGTGTCATTAATGTATACAAGAAACAGAAAGGGGCCTAGAATTGAACCTTGAGGCATGCTCATTTGTACCATCGACCCGGAAGAGCTCATACTGTTAATGACAACTTTTTGCGTTCTATTACTTAAATATGAAATAATTAATTTAAGATCATCACTTCTTACACCGTAGTGTTGAAGTTTCCTGATTAACGTTTCGTGGTGAACACAGTCGAAGGCCTAGGATAGGTCACAGAATATACCCAAAGCATCCTGACAATTCTTCCATGCATTAAAGATATATTTAATCAGCTCAACACCGGCATCAATTGTGTAACCAAATTGATTTTTATGAAGTAAATTAATTATTTATTTATAATATAAAAATGAATCGCTGTATGTGTTGCTAAGCGCAAATCTCGAGAGCTACTGAACCGATTTCGCTAACTCTTTTTTTATAAAATTCCTTGAAGTACGAAGATGGTTCTTACGGAGAGAAAAAATTAAAAAATTGCCTGAAAAAGTCCAAAAACGACACTTTTCTATATTACCATACAAAAGATTCGTAATAATACTTAAGTCAATTTGAACTTTAATACCAGGGCAGGAACATTAGGGGTTCCAGGAAGGCAAAACAATTGAGTGACGTTAGTATCGTAAAAATAATAATGTCAATAATTGTTAATTAGAATAAGTAAAAATTAAATGAAATATAATAAGTAGGTATCATAATAAGAAATCAGAAATTGTAATTTTCGTTGTGATTTTTAGTGACTATTAAAAGAATTTTAAGTGTTTTATATTTTTTTTGACATAATGTAGTTGTTGCCTTATCAACTTTCTTTATACTTTATTTATCTTACTAGCTGACCCGGTGTTCCAAATAGCAGAATAAGTATTAAAACAAAATTAAAGAATCGATTGTTAGGCAGTACGAATTTCGCCGGGTCAGCTAGTATAAGTATTAAATAAATTTAACATTTGATCAAGAATAATTTTTTCAAAAAACTTACGAAGTGTTGGTAGTACAGAAATAGGTCTAAAACTGGCGGGGTCTAATGTACTACCAGATTTAAATAAAGGTATTACTTTACTATGCTTCATTAAATCGGGAAACACACCACATTCGATACTAGTATTAAAAATAATAGGTAGATGAGGCGCAATTGTATCTATTATAGACACAATAACTTTAACGGATATTCCCCACAGTTTCTGCATTTATAAAAGCAGCGACTGACTTGAGTTTCAATGAGGGTTTAATTTTAATCTTTCGGTCACCAGATGTCGCTAGTTGACACTGAGGTGAAGTTTTTTGTTACACAATGTCTTTAATTGAGAAGAACGTACTAAATAAGAGTTCAACAGTTTCTAGAGTATTATATAAATATATTTGCTATTTTATTTCTTGCATATTTTTAATTCTTTTTAAAAAAAATTCAAATTTTTTGAATATCTATGGCTTAGTTTATTAATTTTTAATCAAATAATATAAAATATAACTAATTGTACAGAAAGAAACATAATCTTTACATTTTTCGAACAAATGAACTTCCTCGCTATGAAATCTGTCAAATATTACCTACATCTGATTTTTAAGTGGCGCCGCCCTGGTGGAAACTAAATTCGTGGATGCTTTCATTTCTAAGGTGTACTACGAGTAGGTAAGCACTAAGAATATTTAAAGATTTTGCACAACCGACTTGAATATATATTATTAAGGATAACTCAAAAACTATTGGCCAGAGCTTGATCAAATTTATATGGGACCACATGAGAAGCAACAGCTTTCAAAAGAATCATCGAAATCGGTTCACGTAGAACAAAGTTATGAGGTAACACACCTAAAAAACAAACAGTCAAATTGAATTGTCCTTCTTTTTGAAGTCGGCAGAAATCATCTTGCGCCTCTTCCTTCTGTATTATACCCTTCAAAAAATGATCGGTTTGTGATCAGTAGGACATTTTCTGTCTAAAACTAAACCATAACTTAACACCATTCTACAGGTGAAACTGCCGTTAGTAGAGCACAGTCAGTGTGAGGAGATGCTCCAGAAGACAAGACTTGGTCGTCACTTCCGTCTCCACACGTCTCTCACTTGTGCAGGCGGTCAGGCTGGCATCGACACATGCAAGGGTGATGGAGGTTCTCCCCTCGTCTGTCCGATTGGTGTAAGTGTGTTTTTTTTTCTAGCATCGTCTATTCTTCTAGGCTAACGTGCATAGACTTTGGGTATTCTTAACCGCTACGTACGTAAGTCAATAAATTTCATACATATTATATATGTATATGGTACCTACGGCTAATAGGCTGGCAGCAACTAGATGCATGAAGCTGGCTTATGTCCTATGTCCAGCAGTGGACTGCAGCAGGCTGATGATAATGATGATGATGAATGTGTGTGTTATAAATATTAAAAAAAACAGTGGGTGAGGCACGCTGCAGCTGTATTATTTCAGCAGCATTGTATCGGTTTGGCTGGGGAAAGACCACGCTCTCGCAGAGTAACAACATAAATAGCAGCTTAATACTGCATTTTGTCGTATAATGAATCTAAAGAACTGGAGAACACATTTACAAGTACTGAGGCATATAGAATGCCTTAGTCCTCAGGGGCGACAAGACATCTAAATTTTTTTTTTCTAATAGACTAAGTGTGACAATACTGATGATAAGTAGATGCTGTGGCCGATAGACATCTACATTTATTCCCGATCAAGAATCAAAATGCAGATGCGTTGTCATCGAATAGAATGCCCCGCTCCCAGTAAAAAGGGTCACCGTCACCATTACGAGGGCGGTACTGAAAATTTCGGGAATCAAGGAAGTGACACAACATTACTATTTAAAAAAGTATTTATTGCTTTTCGAAGTATCCTCCGCGAAATTTGACACATTTTTCCATACGATGGAACCAATCATTGAAGCAACCATTCCATTCGGAAGTTGGGGTCTCCAAAATGGCCGTTTTGTAGGCGTCCACAGCTTCTTCAGGTGATGAAAATCTCTGTCCACGCAATTTATTCTTTATTTTAGGGAAAGTATAGAAATCATTAGGGCTTAGGTCGGGGCTGTACGGCGGATGGTCTAATAATTCTATGTTTTCTTGCTCTAAAAACTCTTTTGTTCCGTGTGCGGTGTGAGAACTCGCATTGTCGCGATGGAGGATGATGCGGCGGTTGCAGTTCTCTTTACGGAGTTCAGAAATGACCTGTGGCAAACAAATGCTAGCATACCATTCTGCAGTAACCGTTCTTTGTCCCTCGAAAGGAATAGTCATAACATGGCCGGTTTTGGAGACAAACGTGGCCACCATTTTTTTTGCAACACTCCGTGAAAACAATTTTTGTTGGCTTTAACTCATTTTCAAACATCCAAACTCGTGACTGGTTTTTTGTTTCGGGTTCGTACGTGTATATCCAGGATTCGTCACCTGATACGATGTTGTATACACAGCATTTGAGGATCTTGCGTGGAATCTTTCGAGAGTTCTGACGCACCAGTAACGCGAGCCGCTTTTTGCTCTTCACAGAGCGAATGCGGTATCCATCGGGAAAACAACTTTTTTACACCTAATTGTTCATGCAAGATTATTTGTATTTGACTCATGCCCAAAGTTGCCTGAACTTCCCGGTATGTCACATGTCGATCTTCCTCAATCAGCTTACGCACAGCATCAACGTTTTCTTGGGTGACTGCAGTTTTGGACGACCTTGACGGGGATCTTCACTGAGCCTGACACGTCCACGTTGAAATTCAGCAAAGCAGCGATAAATTGTGGTTTGGATGGGGCTTCATCACCAAATGCAGAAATCATCCGGTCAACACACTGTTTTTGTGTTAAACCACTTCGAAAGTCATAATAAATCATCGCTCTTGAATTTTCTCGAGTCAATTTCATTTTCCCAACGACTAAACAAGTTTGACAAAACCTTGTGACAAGACCGAGAATCTTTTTTTATATAAATAAATGGTATTCGATTTTTAAAACCAAGGAGTTTTCAAATAAAAATTTTTTAATATGACAGGAACAGTGGAAATATTCCATTCCCGATACTTTTAGTGCAGCCTATGTATACTTCTATAATGCTGCTGTGTTTCATGTGCCTGTTGAATGAAGGGAGCTGAAGACCCTTAATCAGTAAAGCGACATTCCGTGAATAAAACGGAAATACGCTGTCACGCTAGCCTTAGCCTGCAAAGCGAGGGCATAGATAACACGGGCCACCGGCGGACCGGAGCGGAGGGGAGTAGTCATAGTGTTTTTCCCGATACTGAACTGCCTGTCATTTTTTGCGGGGGATATCTGCGCACACAAAAACATTCGTCTCCCACTACGAAACTCTCACAGAATTAAAACAATAAACTAACAATTTCACACACATAGAGATTCATTATAATCCTATATCTCAATGACAGTGACAACTCGGATACAGACTCAGATTGGTCGCTCAACCAACCAGCATATTGTACGAGGGCGAGCGGCCTGTGTCGGTAAACAAATCCGAAACAACACGACCGTTATTATTGTAATTTTTAATGAAGTTGTTATAACTATTAATTATAATTAATAGTTAGTTAGTTAATGTAATTTTTAAATTTAAAAATAAGTAAATAGCAATAACGTTATAATTTTTTTTTTAAATAAAGGTAACGCCACCCTTTTGTAAATTTAACGTGGCAGATCTTTTTTTGCAGCAAAAAACTGTATGTCCTCCGGTCCACCGTTGACCCGTGTAGCTCTATGGATTAACTGATGGTTGCCAGAGATGATAACGTATTTACGTTTTAATTCTTAATTGATAGATGAATATCTTTGAGCAACATTTGCTTATATTATATGTTCATAAAGCTTACTCGGTCGTAGGACTATTTTTCTGTCTAGAAGTACGTAATTCTAGCCAGAAAACAGTGGTAGAGCCACGTGGCAGCTTTTGCTGTCGCACGGATGGGCCGGCTCGAACCGGGGTGGTACCACGACCTCACAGAAAACCAGCGTGAAGTAGAGGCTTACCTCTGCGTTTCGCTTGGTGAGTGCAGGTGGCCGGAGGCCCTTTTTACTGGAAATGAGGCATTCCACCTTAGTCCTTACGGGTGACAACGCATCTACATTTTGATTTGTAATAGAGGATAGATGTAGATGTCTATGGGCCGCAGCAACCACTTACCATCAGGTGGACTGTGTGCTCATTTGTCACCCTTATCATATAAAAAAAATTGTACCAAGGTACCCACTAAAGATTTTTTTATGTAATAAGGCTGACAAACGAGCAGACAGCCCACCTGATGGTAAGTAGATACTGTGGCCCATAGACGTCTACAGTCCTCAATTAAGAATCCAAAGGCAGATGCGTTGTCAGCCCTGAGAACTAAGATGGAATGCCTCGTTTCGAGTAAAAAGGATCTCCAGTTTTGAACACTCACCATACTAAACAGCAACCTTAAACTGCTATTTTTCACTGGTATTCTGTGAGAGCGTGGTCCTACCCCGGTCGAGCCGACCCATTCGTGCTACAACTATACTACTATTATAGCTGCAGCACGGAATAACAGCATAAATCAGCAGCGTAACGCTGCTATGTTGTGTCTGGTGACTATAGAGAGCCGGAGACCTTTTTTAGTGGAAACTGAGGCATTCCATCTTAGTCCTCACGGGTGAAACAACGCATCTGCATTTTAATTCTTGATTGAAGATAGGTGTAGATGTCTATGGGCCACAGTATCCACTTATCATCGTGTGGACTGTGGGCTCGTTTGTCACCCTTATCCTATCAAAAAAAAAAAATCTTCTCTACGTGTGTTTGTCACTGATATCATTCTAAACGGCTGGACCTTGAAATTTGAAATTTTTTGTGTGTATGAGTGGATCTCTGGATAGTTTAGATTCACAAATGGATCCTGTAGGTGGCACTGTTGTTGCGAACCAGAAATCACCCGTGCGAAGGCGAGATAGATCGCGATCATTATCATCATTACAGCCCTTCACAATTCCACTGCTGAACAAAGTCTCCCCCAAATATTATCACAAATCACGCTCCTGAGCCACCTGCATCCATCGACTTCTTGCATGTCTTACCAGGTCGTCACTCCATCTAGTGGGGGGCCACTTCACACTTCACACTTTTTTGACAGTGGTAGAGCCACGCGGCAGTTTTTGCTGTTGCACGGATGGGCCGGCTCGAACCGGGGTGGTACCACGACCTCACAGAATACCAGCGTGAAGTAGAGGTTTACCTCTGCGTTTCCCTCGGTGAGTGCAGGTGGCCGGAGGCCCTTTTTACTGGAAACGAGGCACTCCATCTTAGTCCTCACAGGTGACAACGCATCTGCATTTTGATTTGTAATAGAAGATAGATGTAGATGTCTATGGGCCGCAGCAAACACTTACCATCAGGTGGACTGTGTGCTCGTTTGTCACCCTATTCCTATAAAAAAAAAACTTCGCCTGTCGGTACGATGCTGCCACTCGAGAATCTTGCTTCTCCATCGGTTGTCGGTTCTTCAAGCTATATGGCCGGCCCATTGCCACTTCAGCTTACTAATCCGTTGGACTATGTCGGTTATACTCTAGTTCTACTGCGGATATCCACATTTTTTTAATTCTCGCCATGGGGAGTATGTTGCCATAATGGCCACGTTCGGCGAGGTGGGTTGGCAACCGCAACTTTTTTATTGTTATTTTGCTGCTATCAGAAAGATGCTCCTGTCCTCAGTTTCCTCCTGTCACCTCTTACGACACCCACGTGAAGGTAAAACTACACGGCTAGATCGCTAGTTATGTATATATATATATAAATGTTTTCATTTTAAGTTTCCATAATGTTTCTTCAGGTCGGTGGTTCGCGGTTTGCCATCTTTGGCATGGTCGCCTACGGAATCGGGAAATGCGGCGGGACTGATGTTCCCGGTGTGTACGTGAACGTCCCGGAACTTTATGACTGGGTGGAACAACAGCTCTACGCCCAGGGCTACGATGTCCACCCTTACGTTTATTAATATAAATCCTAAATAGGATCAGCATAATAATTATGAAATTGTTTCCCAAATATTTTGCGCTTAAATAAATAGTTACTAAATAATTTTTGGTATCATTACATTTAATTTTTTATTATATTATTTTAATTATATTTATATATGTACTTTAATTTACATTCCTGTTTGTTAACGTATCAAATACCTACTTCATGTTTTTTATCGCTACATCACCCAAAGGTTGAGTGGTAGAGAAAGTCTCAGGCATTAAGTCCGCCTATACCTATTTAAACCTATCCCGCATAAACCAAGCTAAAACCATGCTCAATTTTTTTTCAATAGCAGAGGGCTAAACGAGCATGCGACTCATCTGATAGTAAGTGTCGATGCGCACATGAACAACTGCTACACCCGGGGGATTGTAGTTGCGTTGCGTACCATTAAAAATAGTAAACTCGTTTCTTATACACACACACACACACACACACACACATTTGCATCTAAAATAATTTGCAACTGTGTTAGGTGCACATGTGTGCGTCGAGTCGTCCTATATAGCTTTAACGAAATAAAGAAGAAAGATGTGTGCTTGAGTTTGTGGCAAGAAGTTGAGCACGGTTTTTGCGTCTCTACGTCTCTTTCTTTTTTGGTGAGACCTATCCATAAAAGTCGTCCTTATTAGCTATCCGTACAAGTCCAGTTCTTCTTCTTTATTGCAAAGTATCAATAAAAAATTTAGTTGGGAGTTTTTTTCCCCTAGTTTGGCAACTACCAAAACCAATAGCCTCTGCCAGCGTCAAGTACTTCATAAAAGTCACACAGTTTATTTAGTCTACGAAGTTCCCGTTTCCGTAGATAGGTTTACTTTACTTTAAGTTACGAAGTTACAAGTTATTTTCGGATAAAATAACATAGATCATCATCATCAATGATGATCATCATTACAGCCACCACAAGTCCACTGCTGAACACAGGCCTTCTCCAAGGAATGTCACAAAGCACTGTCCTGAGCCACCTGCATCCATCGACTTTCTGCATCTGACCAGGTTTTCACTCCATCTAGTGGAGGGCTGCCCCACACTTCGCTTCCCGGGAAGAGGTTGCCAATTAAGAACCTTGCTTCCCCATCAGATTTCGGTTCTTCGAGCTATACGGCCGGCCCATTGCCACTTCAACTTAATAATCTGTTGGGTTTTCTCAGTTACTCTAGTAACTCTTTCTCTTTACTATGTATGCTGGTTACTCTGTTTCTCTCTCCTAACATAGATAGTTTTACAAAATTACTGCAAGTATAATAAAATGGAAGTTGGGAATTGGGATTATAGCACGTATTTATAATGAATGACAATGTCAAGCACAACAAAAAGGTATACAAAAGAGGTCTGTATGCTGAACCTATTGTGACGAGTCATTATTATTATTATTATTATTAATAATAATAATAAATAATAATTAAATTCAATATGAACACAAAAATATTTTGAATAATTAAAATCTCAATATCATAGATGTAATATTTTGAACAATTTAATTGCGTTAATAAGCATAAGGTTCGAATAAATTCATTCCGAATATTAAGTATAATAGTATAGTAAAGCCTTAACGATGAAATTAGTTGGGGCTGAGCCGCAGGCTACCAACGGGGATGCAGGTGGTGGATAGCGAACGGCCACCAGATATGGTGGTTAGCTGCAAATATACTGAATTAGCAGTACCCGACCAAGCAGCGACAGGAGTTACCAGGGTGTAGTGTTGATTCTGGTGGGATAGGCTTACTTAAAAAATGCTACATAGACCCAATAACAATACTTGTGACGTGGCGAGTAAGCGCCGCCATTAAATAAGCGCTCCGCCCCTGGATCCAGGCAGCAGCGGAAACAGTACTGGCCGAAGGCCGAGGTGAATGTCATCTACAGGGTTTTTGACTAGATACTCGTATATGCAAGGGAGCACATGTGGCCAGGTAAGTGCGATACGGAAGGCTAGGGGAAACCACCGTATTATTTCTCCCAAGAATTACCGTCATGGAGAGTACAGTAAAAGGAATGGTCCTGAGTCCCCGGCAGGCCTTAAATGGTCACAGGGTGCTAAGAATCCCCGGGTGTGTTTTTAAAATAGGAATATCGAACGTTAAAAGTATATATATGAAGATGGAAGGACGTACAATACATTATAAGAAATGGAAAGAATGTCACTGGATATATTAAGCCTTAGCGAGATGAGATGAAAGGGCATGAAGGAAGGGAAAAGGAGAAATAAATTAGGGAATCCATAAAATTTTATTTGTCGGGAAATGACGATACGTACTATTGGAACGGACTTGGTTTCATTATTACAAAAAAGATGGCAAAGCACGTTATTAGTTTTACTCCTATAACTGTATAGGATGGCTCTACTAAAGTTAAATGGCCATCCATTCAATTTACACATTATCCAATTATATGCGCCCGCAGCTGAAAGCTCTGATGACGCGATAGATTCGTTTTATACAGACATTACAAAATGTCTAAAACTTACTGAATATCACGACATTAATATAATTATGGGAGACATTAATGCAAAGGTTGGACAGAAACCTAAGAATGGTGTTGTGGGGTCTTTTGGTCTGGGAAATAGTAATGAGCGGGGCGATCGCCTGGTTGCCTTCCGTCTAGAACACAACTATGTGATCACAAACACTTTCTTTCAATTACCACCGCGCCGCTTTTATACATGGAAGGCACCTATGGATAAACCGGGACATATAGTGCGCAACCAGATCGATTACATTATGGTAAATAAAATTTTGTAAAACCGGCTTCAATAAAAATTATTAAGAATAACTCAAAAACAATTGGTCAGACCTTCATCCATCATATTTGTATGGAACCACATGAGAAGCACCAGCTTTCAAATAAAAAAAGAATCATCGAAATCGTTTCAACCAGAAAAAGTTATGAAGTAACACACATAAAAAAAACACAGACGTTTTGAGTACCTCGTCCTTTTTGAAGTCCGTAGAAAAACCCTGAAAATGAATAGCAGTCAAATGTTAAAAAAGGAAGAATTTGTTTACACTAGGCGATAGGACTCTATTTTTGTCTAGAAGTCTCCTCTGGTAGGTACCATCGCCTTTCTTAATCCTGTTTTCCAGCTTTAGTTCTTGCAATTTTGCGTTCTGATGTGAAAGGCCGCATTAGCCACATACCGGTGCCACTTTAATTTCATTAAAGAAAATGTGGACTTATATCAATTCACAATGCAGCTAGCATATATTATTTGTAAATGGTCTTTTCCTTGCCTACTCTACTAACAACGAGGGATAATAAGCTTACGCTCACCAGATGTCGCTAGTTAGGGACTGAGGTGAAGTTTTTTGTTACACAATGTCATTTAATTGAGAAGTTAATATAAATAACATTTTATCAGTTTCTAGAGTATTATATTATTACACAAAACTATGTCGCAGTGGTTTGCTCTTCAACTTTTTGCACATTTTAACTCTTTTGAATTTTCTTACCTTTAATGAATATCCGTAGTTTGCTTTATCTATTTATAATCTAATTAATATAACATAAAACAAATGTTTCAGAAAGAAACATTAACCTTTACACTTTTCTAACAAATTAATTGCCCCGGCCATGAAATTTGTTAAATATTTCATCTCAAGCCTAAGTGGCGCCGCCCTGGTGGCCGTAAAAGTCGTGGATTAGTAACTTATATTTTCTTAAGCTGCCACAGTACACCTCATGCAATACTTTATTAATATTTCTATAATTTGTAGTATTTTTATTTCCGTTAAACGGATAACTTCAAACATAAAAATGTAGAGTAAAAATATGTCACATGTCATATTTTACTCTGGTGATTTTATATCTGTGTACATTAAGGCTTCTGTTTATTTATAACCTGTTTTAACTGTACTTTTTAATTTGGTCGTGTTATAAGCGATAAGATACTTTGCAATCGCTAAGCCCTATTGACCGCAAGATAATTTCATTCCGTAAGCTGCCGACAAACTTAATTTCGTCTTAATTCAAAAAATTACTTTTAATTAGTCTCACATTTAAACTGAAATCTGTTTAAATAATCTGCCGGTGACTGATTTCCATTCGATTACAATCTAGGCGTCTTCAAGTCAAGAATAAAATTCCGTTACGATAAGACAGTGCGTTTTACCAACACTTGCGTGCGTGCGTGCGATTTATCAACACTTACCACCAGGTAATATAGTCAAGCACTAGATTATAATAAGTAAAAATAATAACTATATGTCTATACTAAGTCGCACTTTTAAAATCACCAACCCTTCAATACTATTAAGTACTTTCTTTTGCAGTTGAAAAATAAATAAAATTTAAAATACTTGCTTGGGTAATTAATCTTATTTTGATGTAAATAAGGAGCAAAATCGTATTTGTGAAAATATATTTCTAATCCTTGTAAGTGATTCGATTGATCAGATGGAATATGTTCTGAATTATAATGGATACAAAGTTCAATTTAGGATGTCACAGTTCATAGTACGTCAAAGTGCTCCACCGTTCACATTGAGTTACCGAGTGAAATACTTTCTAGTCTTATGAGTAGTTTGTGTTAAACATGGTTGACGTCCTTGTAAACAAATACCTGGTATAAAACCTAGTCGCGTAAATACGCACTCAACCTTGATCGCATCTTGACGTCACCGAACGCAAACCACACGTCTGTTGGTCGCTTAAATTATTTCGAACTTGTTTTCTGTGTTCCTCACAACTTTATCAAAGTTCATTAACAGTAGTTCATTCTGTTTATATATACGATACAATGTCCGTAGCAAGTTTCGTTGCTTAGTTAAAACATCTAAGTATCACAAAATGGGGTAAGCATTTTAATGGATTTTTATGATAAAGTTTAGACTAATTATACAAATATTTTATAATATCAGAATTATACAAGAGAGGCCTTAAAATATGTTTTGTTGATGCGTAAACAATGCGGATTTTGTGTGATAACCAAATAAAAATAAATTGTATTTTTATTATAAAGAAGTTGGGTGTGTTGATTGCAATAACAATAAAATAAGATAATAATATAAATGTTGCCAAATCGAAATTGAATTTCCCGAGAAAAAAGGGACGTTGCTATGTGTTGCGCCCAGAGTATGAATTGAATTTTATAGTAGATACTTATATCAGCCTACATTGAAAACCAACACCATGTAAATTTTTAAATAATTAACCTTTTAAAATACTCTACACCTGAAGGTGAAAAATTGATGATAAAACATAGTGTATCGAAGAACTAAAGAACCTTAGAAGCAGTTATGTGAAAAAATATGTTATTCTTTATAATTTTTATTTTGTAATAAAAGTTTAAAGTTTTTTTTTTAATTTTTACCCTTTTGAGGGATCTATGCAATATCACCAGCTTGAGGTAACTACAAACTAGAATGTTAATTATCTTGCGTTGTTAATTGTGTAACTTATATGTGTTTCTTGGTAGTTCTTCCCTGGACAGAGGTATTTTCCGAACCAGTGGTTAATTAAACAAAAGAGTGACTTTCAATATATTTACAATCTATATTGAATAAAAAAGTTTCTGTTTCTGTTTCATCTTAATCAAATAATGCTGTCATCTGCAAAAAAAATTCACTTTAAAAGGAGGAACATCCTATTTAATAAAAACGAGACACTTGAAGCCATGAACATGCATAAAAAACATATGCATCGAAAATAGAACCTCCTTCTTTTACTTCTTCGAACTTAATAGGCCGTAACAAAATATTTCGTTACATACAATATGTAGATATCTCGTGAAGAATTTCTTAAAATTTAAAAACAAGAATATTGCCCATTCTTTTATAAACCAGTGGGTTCTTTCAAAATGCAGATGCTTTGTCACCCTTGAGGACTTTAGATGGGATGCCTTGTTTCCAATGAAACGGATCTCCGGTGCTCTACACTCACCATAGGAAACACAGGAGCATTAAGCTGCTACTTTACACTGGTATTCTGTGAGTGTGTGGCCCTACCCCGATCCTGCCGACTCATTCGCGCTACAACCATATTATAGGTACAGCGTGACTCTACCATGTATGATGTGCGTATTGCCAGTGATGCCATTTGTAACTGAGACGTGGTCCTTGACTGCCGGACTATAGCCGAACTATGAAGAAGGCTGTGCTTGAAGTTTCTCTGCGTGATATAATCGGAAACGATGATATTCGCAGTAGAACAAGAGTAACCGATTTAGCTCATTAGTAATGACCCTCCATGTGACCGCGGAACTGAACGTTATTGGACAAAGGGGTTTTTATTAGCGATAAACGCGCAAACCTATGTCTTGCGGGGATTAAGCTGAACTAGATTTAGTCGGTCCCCAAACCGAGACTATATTAAAAAAAGTCAACTTCAGACACAAGTTTATTCCGGCACATTTTTACGTGGTAGAGCCATGCTGCAGCTATATTACAGGTCAGTTATAGCATGAACGGGTCGGCTCGACCGGGGAAGGACCACGCTCTCACAGAATACCAGTGTAAAATATATTTTTTTATAGGATAAGGGTGACAAACGAGCACACAGTCCACCTGATGGTAAGTGGTTGCTGCGGCCCATAGACATATACATCTATCCTCTATTACAATTCAAAATGTAGATTCGTTGTCACCCGTGAGGACTAAGATGGAATGCCTCATTTCCAGTAAAAAGGGCCTCCGGCCACCTGCACTCACCAAGCGAAATGCAGAGGTGAACCTCTACTTCACGCTGGTTTTCTGTGAGGTCGTGGTACCACCCCGGTTCGAGCCGGCCCATCCGTGCGACAGCAAAGCTGCAGCGTGGCTCTACCACTGTTAGAACTACCACTTAACGCTGCTGGGCTTTAGCATGGTAAGTGTAGAGAACCAGAGAACCTTTTTACTGGAAACGAGGCATTCCCTCTTAGCCGTCACGGGTGACAATGCATTTGCATTTTGATTCGTAATCGAGGATAGGTGGTCACAGTAACCACTTACCATCAGTTGGACTGTGTGCTCGTTTGTCACCTTTAACCTAGTAAAAAAAAACTCGACGACGTGTTTACGGGAAATATTATCACGGCCTGTGTATAAGGCATCACCAGTGCACCTGCATAACAATAAATGATATTAGTTAGTATCATATCGTTGATATTCAGTTCATATTTCAAGTTCATATTTTACGCTGGTATTCTGTGAGAGCGTGGTCCTTCTCTGGGCGAGCCGACCCATTCCTGCTACAACTATACTAGTAAAATAACTGCAGCATGGCTCTTCCACGTATAATATAGCTGCAGCATGGCTCTACTACCTACAATATAACTGCAGCATGGCTTTACCACCTATAATATAACTGCAGCGTGACTCTACCACGTATAATATAGCTGCAACATGGCTCTACCACATATAATATCGTTGCAGCATGGCTCTAACATCTATAATATAACTGCAGCGTGGCTTTACCACGTATAATATAGCTGCAACATGGCTCTACCACATATAATATAGCTGCAGCATAGCTCTACCACGTATAATATAGCTGCAACATGGCTCTACCACGTATAATATAGCTGCAACATGGCTCTACCACATATAGTATAGCCGCAGCATGGCTCTACCACATATAATATAGCTGTAGCATGGCTAAAACTTGCAAAAGTTTTAATGTTGTGGCCATGCTGCAGCCATATTACGGTCGCAGCACAAATGGGTCGGCTGAGGAAGGACCACCCGCTCACTGTGTGTCGTATAGTGAGGCATTCTATCTTAATTTTAAAAGGTGAGAACGAGTGGCGGTTTATCCTTAAGGCAAACTAGGCACGTGCCTAGGGGCGAAAGGTAACAAAAAGCCCGCGCGGAAGATTTTAAATAGAAAAAAACTATTTACTTGCATAAATTAAAAAATCATACTTTCTATAGAGATGTAGAGCTTCCTATATCGCTCTCACTTTCTCATCGCAATTTTCATCCACGCCCGCCTGTTAAGGCTACACATTTATCAATTAAATTGTAACTAAACTATGTATATTATAAATTATGATGTAATAAGTTTATATGGGGGGGTATATTGTATGTTCGGGAAATTACGGCACATCTTCTCGTCCGGTACTCAAAACTTGAAAATGAAACTGTACAACCAGTGCGTGTTGCCAGTGATGACCTATGGAACTGAGACGTGGTCCTTGCTCCTGCTGGCCGGATGAGTAAGCTCAAGGTTGCTCAGCGAGCTATGGAGAGGTCTATATATATATATATATATATATATATGCTCGGAATTTCTCTACGTGATAAACTTAGAAATGAGGATATCCGCAGTAGAACCAGAGTGACCGACATAGCCCAACGGATTAGTAAGCTGAAGTGGCAATGGGCCGGCCATATAGCTCGAAGAACCGACAACCGAATGGGAAAAAAGGTTCCGAGTGGCGACCTTGTATATCTATATATATATATATATATATATATATATATATATATATATATTTATTTATATATATATATATATATATATATATATATATATTTATGTGTGTGTTATAATGATATAATATGTTACTTTATACATATTTACACTTCATATACACATGAAGTGTAAATATGTATAAAGTAACATATTTATATTATATTATTGAATAATATGTGAATATAAGTTAGTTTTTTTCCTCTGTTGCGGCTCTACCCATAGCTCTCACCACACTACCAAAGGTTAGCTGGCAGAGAACGCCTTTTAATAATAATAATAATAATAAAATAATAATAATAATAATAATAATAATAATAATAATAATAATAAGCTTCAGGTCGGGCAATAACAGGCCGAGAATTGTGCGCACCGTCAGGATGGCGTTTGCTGGGACAAACATCAGTTTGTCCCAGCCGGATATAACGCAAAAACTGACGGAGCGCATAGACGACCTGAAGCAGAGAATCGCTGCTTGGGGGAAGCGGATTCGGCGATATACCGAGAGGTCGACACGGTTCAACCAGAATCGTCTCTTCCAGAGTGATCAGAAGAGGCTCTATGAATCATTGGAGCGACCAATGCTACGTGGAACGGGCCCAGCACCGAATCAGGCCGACAGTATCGAATTCTGGCGTGGCCTGTGGTCAGAGCCCGTAAACCACAGCGAGGGCCCTTGGATGAAAGTTGTGGCGAGTCAGTGTGCGAATGTTACGCCCATGGACCCCGTCATCATAACGCCGGATGACGTAGCTGAGGCGGTCCGTAGAGCCCCGAACTGGAAAAGTCCGGGGCTCGACGGGCTGCATCACTACTGGCTGAAGGGGTTCGTGGTGTGTCACGCTGTGCTCGCCCGACAGTTTCAAGAGGCTCTCGACCAAAAGTCGCTCCCGAGCCTCTTCACTACTGGGATCACTCATTTGGTTCCTAAAGACCGGGATTCCACAGACCCGAGCAAATACCGCCCCATAACGTGTCTAACTACCATATACAAGACACTAACATCCATTTTGAGCGCGAGAATCACTCGTCACCTGAACTTAAATCAGGTGATGTCGCGCACTCAAAATGGATGTCGGGGCGGTGGTCGTGGAACCAAGGAACCACTCCTCATTGACGCGGTCATTGGCAAGGTGGTTAAACGCAACCGTCGGAACCTCTCCGCCGCCTGGATAGACTATAAAAAGGCATTCGACTCGGTGCCTCATACATGGCTTAAGAGGGTCCTCGAGCTGTATAAGGTCAATTGTACAGTTCGAGACTTCCTCGGGGAGTGTATGGGGCAATGGAGTACGATCCTTTGTCATCTAGGTGAGCGGATGACGGCTGCGGAGAACCACATAAGGATAAGAAGGGGTATCTTCCAGGGCGATTGTTTGAGTCCAGTCTGGTTCTGCCTCTCTCTGAACCCTCTCAGTACCTTACTGGTGGGCTCCGGGAGGGGATTTCAGCTTCGGAGAGGAGGTACAAAAGTGACCCACCTTTTCTATATGGATGATCTCAAGTTATTCGCCTCCAGTCGCTCTCATCTTATGGAATTGCTAAACATCACTTGTGATTTTAGCAATTCTATTAGAATGGAGCTGGGGACGGATAAGTGTGCGGTCCTCCATGTAGAAAGGGGAAGGGTTGCTAACTCTGAGGGCATAGACTTATCTATGCCCATCAACATAAGGACCCTTTCCGAGGCTGAAACATGCCGATATCTGGGTATGTCACAGAACATCGGTGTGGATGAGGCGGGTATGAAACAATCAGTTTGCGATGTGTTTTATGCACGCTTGACCAAAGTGCTTAACAGCCTTTTGTCCGGTGTGAATAAGACGCACGCATATAACGGTTGGGTCATGCCTGTTCTCATGTATACCTTTGGCATGCTCAGGTGGACTCAGACCGAACTGAACGCTCTGGACAGAAAAGTCCGCACTATAATGACGTCCCACAGGGTGCATCATCCGAGATCGTCAGTAATGAGGCTGTACTTGCCGCGGAAGCATGGTGGACGCGGCTTTTTGAGCGCGCTTACCATGCATAATCGCGAAGTGTGTAGCCTCCGTAATTACTTTCTGACGAGAGCGGATGATCCATACTATAGGGACGTTATTTGTTGTGATAAAGGACTTACCCCTCTATCCTTAGCCAACGAGCAATGGCAAGACCCGGCAATACAGAGCATTTCCGACCGGGAGACCGTATGGAAGGAGAAAGAGCTCCACGGGAGGTTCTACAAGGCTCTACATGAGTCTTTCGTAGACACAGTCTCCTCCCTCCACTGGCTACGTTTCGGTGACCTCTTTGGGGAAACCGAGGGTTTTGTCTGTGCGATACAGGATCAGGTTATTAAGACCAACAATTATCGGAGATACATCCTAAAGGATGGCACCGTTGACGTCTGTCGAGCTTGTCGCCATCCCGGTGAATCACTTAGGCATGTCATCTCCGGTTGTTCGGCGCTTTCTAACTCTGAGTATTTGCACAGGCACAACTTAGTAGCCAGGATTCTACACCAGGAGCTCGCTCTGAAATACGGTCTCGTGGATCGAAAACTGCCGTATTATAAGTACTTGCCGGAAGCCGTGCTCGAAAATGACCGTGCCAGGCTCTACTGGGACCGGGCCATCATCACGGACAGGACTATTCTTGCGAATAAGCCTGATATTGTGCTGATGGACCGGGCACAGTCAAGGATATTTTTGGTCGACATTACCATTCCTTATGACGAGAACCTCGTGAAAGCCGAAACAGATAAACTGACTAAATATCTGGACCTGGCTCACGAGGTGACCGACATGTGGGGTGGATTGCCGGCCGAAATTATACCTGTAGTCGTCTCTGCGAACGGGTTAATCCCAGTCAGCCTCTCGGGTCATCTGAGGCGACTGGGACTCCGTGACGGACCGCTCCAAGCTCAAATGCAGAAGGCGGTGCTCCTCGATACCGCCCGCATCGTCCGCCGGTTTCTTTCCCTTTCCCCCTAACCCTCGGCCGTTTGGTCTCCCCTGCCGAGGGCTTCCATCTGGTTGGGTTTTTATTTATTTATGTATTTTTTATGTATTTATTTTATTTTGTTGATATTTATGTATGTTTATCATTTTCATTTACAATTATATATTTATACAGCCCAACCAGATGAGAAAACTATATAGATACCCCTAAATAATAATAATAATAATAATAATAATAATAATAATAATAATAATAATAAAAATTTAATAATAATAATAATAATAATAAAAATAATAATAATAATAATAGTAAACCACAGCGAGGGCCCTTGGACGGAAGTTGTGGCGAGTCAGTGTGCAAATGTTACGCCCATGGACCCCGTCATCATAACGCCGGATGACGTAGCTGAGGCGGTCCGTAGGGCCCCGAACTGGAAAAGCCCGGGACTCGACGGACTGCATCACTACTGGCTGAAGGGGTTCGTGGTGTGTCACGCTGTACTCGCCCGACAGTTTCAAGAGGCTCTCGACCAAAAGTCGCTCCCGAGCCTCTTCACTACTGGGATCACTCATTTGGTTCCTAAAGACCGGGATTCCACAGACCCGAGCAAATACCGCCCCATAACGTGTCTACCAACCATATACAAGACACTTACATCCATTTTGAGCGTGAGAATCACTCGTCACCTGAACTCAAATCAGGTGATGTCGCGCGCTCAAAATGGATGTCGGGGCGGTGGTCGTGGAACCAAGGAACCACTCCTCATTGACGCGGTCATTGGCAAAGTGGTTAAACGCAACCGTCGGAACCTCTCCGCCGCCTGGATAGACTATAAAAAGGCATTCGACTCGGTGCCTCATACATGGCTTAAGAGGGTCCTCGAGCTGTACAGGGTTGACTGTACAGTTCGAGACTTCCTCGGGCAGTGTATGGGACAGTGGAGTACGATCCTTTGTCATCTAGGCGAGCGGATGACGGCTGCGGAGAACCACATAAGGATAAGAAGGGGTATCTTCCAGGGCGACTGTTTGAGTCCAATATGGTTCTGCCTCTCTCTGAACCCTCTTAGTACATTACTGGAGGGTTCCGGGAGGGGATTTCAGCTTCGGAAAGGAGGTACAAAAGTGACCCACCTTTTCTATATGGATGATCTCAAGTTATTCGCCTCCAGTCGCTCTCATCTTATGGAATTGCTAAACATCACTTGTGATTTTAGCAATTCTATTAGAATGGAGCTGGGGACGGATAAGTGTGCGGTCCTCCATGTTGAAAGAGGAAGGCTTGCTAACTCGGAGGGCATAGACTTATCTATGCCCATCAACATAAGGACCCTTTCCGGGGCTGAAACATACCGATACCTGGGTATGTCACAGAACATCGGTGTAGATGAGGCGGGTATGAAACAGTCAGTTTGCGATGTGTTTTATGCACGCTTGACCAAAGTGCTTAACAGCCTTTTGTCCGGTGTGAATAAAACGCACGCATATAACGGTTGGGTCATGCCTGTTCTTATGTATACCTTTGGCATGCTCAGGTGGACTCAGACCGAACTAAACGCTCTGGACAGAAAAGTCCGCACTATAATGACGTCCCACAGGATGCATCATCCGAGATCGTCAGTAATGAGGCTGTACTTGCCGCGGAAGCATGGTGGACGCGGCTTTTTAAGCGCGCTTACCATGCATAATCGCGAAGTGTGCAGCCTCCGTAATTACTTTCTGACGAGAGCGGATGATCCATACTATAGGGACGTTATTTGTTGTGATAAAGGACTTACCCCTCTATCCTTAGCCAACGAGCAATGGCAAGACCCGGCAGTACAGAGCATTTCCGACCGGGAGACCGTATGGAAGGAGAAAGAGCTCCACGGGAGGTTCTACAAGGCTCTACATGAGCCTTTCGTAGACACAGTCGCCTCCCTCCACTGGCTACGTTTCGGTGACCTCTTTGGGGAAACCGAGGGTTTTGTCTGTGCGATACAGGATCAGGTTATTAAGACCAACAATTATCGGAGATACATCCTAAAGGATGGCAACGTTGACGTCTGTCGAGCTTGTCGCCATCCCGGTGAGTCACTTAGGCATGTCATCTCCGGTTGTTCGGCGCTTTCTAACTCTGAGTATTTGCACAGGCACAACTTAGTAGCCAGGATTTTACACCAGGAGCTCGCTCTGAAATACGGTCTCGTGGATCGGAAATTGCCGTATTATAAGTACTTGCCGGAGGCCGTGCTCGAAAATGACCGCGCCAGGCTCTACTGGGACCGGGCCATCATCACAGACAGGACTATTCTTGCGAATAAGCCTGATATTGTGCTGATGGACCGGGCACAGTCAAGGATATTTTTGGTCGACATTACCATTCCTTATGACGAGAACCTCGTGAAAGCCGAAACAGATAAACTGACTAAATATCTGGACCTGGCTCACGAGGTGACCGACATGTGGGGTGGATTGCCGGCCGAAATTATACCTGTAGTCGTCTCTGCGAACGGGTTAATCCCAGTCAGCCTCTCGGGTCATCTGAGGCGACTGGGACTCCGTGACGGACAACTCCAAGCTCAAATGCAGAAGGCGGTGCTCCTCGATACCGCCCGCATCGTCCGCCGGTTTCTTTCCCTCTCCCCCTAACCCTCGGCCGTTTGGTCTCCCCTGCCGAGGGCTTCCATCTGGTTGGGTTTTTATTTATTTATGTATTTTTTATGTATTATTTTATTTTGTTGATATTTATGTATGTTTATCATTTTCATTTACAATTATATATTTATACAGCCCAACCAGATGAGAAAACTATATAGATACCCCAAAACAATAATAATAATTTCTTTATTTGCTTAAAACATGGTATTTGTAGGTGGTACAGTAAAATAAGTACACATGTTTTGCTTATAATTAGCATGCAAATTTAAGTTTATGTTATATACATTTCTAGCTACATTTATTTTAAAAAAAAAGTGTCAAATACATTCATAAAATTAATATTAACAAATCCATAATTATTAAAGCCTAAGGTCAATAAATTCTTTAATGTCGTACACTTTTAGTTCAATAAGCCATTTATATAGTCTCGATTTAAATAAATTCATTTTGAGGTTTTTGATGTCATTGGGGATCTTATTATATATTTTAACACACATTGCTACACAACTTTTTCTGAATTTAGCAGATCTCGGAATGACGCTTAACACTAATCTATCCGGATTTCTTTTCAATCTAGAGTTTATATCTCTGGCTTTCTGGAAGAGCTCAGTATGACTTTTGACAAAACAACTTATTTCAAAAATGTACAGTGCTGGCAACGGGAGTAAGCCCAGGTTCCAAAAAGATGCTCTACAGGACTCGCCCGGTGGAATCCCACATATGGCTCTGATGCATTTTTTTTGCGCTACAAATGCCCTTTGTCTCTCAGTACTATTACCCCATATCATCACCCCATAACGTAGAATTGAGGCTACATACGCGTGATAAGTGGTAATAGCTGTTTGCAAGTTAGTTACGCTCCTTGTTTTATAAAGAGCATAAACAAAGCTGTTGATACGCTTGCATAGTGACTCAATATGTAATTTCCAGTTTAGATCCTGGTCTATCGTTACACCTAAAAATTTGGTATGTGTAATTTCTTTAATCTTTTCGATATTGAGGTTAAAATTGTGTTTATCATGTTTGGGTTTATTAAAATGTATGAAATTTGATTTATTTAAATTTAATTTTAGATTATTTTCCTCTAGCCATTTAATAATGTTGTCAATAGTATTATTAATTTCGTTTTCATGGTCATGTATTGAATTATATTTATTTTTATCTGATGTCACAATTATTGATATGTCATCTGCAAATACGATACATTTATGACCCGTCACTCTGGTTATGTCATTTATGTATAGTATAAACATAAGCGGACCTAGCACACTTCCCTGAGGAATACCACACGTGTTATTTTTTAAGGTAGAAGAACATGTTATCAGTTCGCTATTTATGATTTTATTAACAGTGACGCACTGACACCGATTCCTCAAGTAGGATGATAGCCACTGTAGTGTAGGTCCTCTTATTCCAATCGTTTCTAGTTTATTTAATAAGAGGTCGTGGTCTACAAAATCAAACGCCTTGGACAAGTCAAAAAATAGACCTGTTGTTAGATAACCTTTATTTAATTTTGTTAGTATTGTTTGCACAAGAGTAAATATTGCTAAAGTTGTCGACTTTTCTTTTTGGAAACCGAATTGATCTTTATTAATGATGTTGTATGTGTTGCAATAATTAAGTATTCTCAGGTGCATGCATTTCTCGAACACCTTCGATAGAACAGGTATAAGAGTAATTGGGCGATAATTGTTGACGTCATTTTTTTTACCTCTCTTATACAATGGTTTGACGACTGATTGTTTTAATGCTTCCGGAAACGTCCCAGATGAAAATGATAAATTAATTAAATACGTCAATACAGGTACTAGTTCATCAGTACACATTTTAATTATTCTTGTACTGATTCCGTCAAAGCCTTCTGAATTGGTGTTGTTCAAACCCATAATTTCTTTTTTTACTTCTTCTTTTGTAGTTGGAAGAAGAAACATCGTGTTTGGTATAAGTTTGCTCTTAGTAGTTGTTTTTTGTGTCTTATTTGTCGTCAAATTATATGTATTAGTCAATTCAATAAAATGGTCATTAAAAGCTGAGGCTATGTCAAAAGGATTTGTCAACTGTTTTTTGTTTAAATTTATTGCATTTATGATATTGTCACATTTTTGGCATTAAGTTCGTCTTTGTACCAAATGTTTGTTTGTTTGAGTGCAATAAAGAATTTTCTATCTATCTATATATCCGTAGTAGAACCAGAGTGACCAACATAGCCCAACGGATTAGTAAGCTGAAGTGGCAATGGGCCGATTATAGCTCGAAGAACCGACAACCGATGGGGTTCTCGAGTGGCGGCCTCGTACCGGCGGACGAAATGTAGGGCGTCCCCCCACTAGATGTAGTGACGATCTGGTAAGACATGCAGGAAGTCGATGGATGCAGGTGGCTCAGGACCGTGCTTTGTGGGATTCCTTGGGGGAGGCCTATGTTCAGCAGTGGACTTTTAAAGGGCTGTAATGATGATGATGACGTTTATATGAAAATTATGTAGGTAGTAATAATTTATAATATGGCCGCCTGAGGAGCGCCGATGAGGTGCTAGCCTAGATCGCTGTCGAAATTTTATCCGCCTCTGGTGACAACGTCTCTAATTTGTAATCACAATGGAGGATAGATGTGGGCATCTATGGGATACATCATCCACTTAACATTCTGTGCACTGTGTGCTCGTTTGTTACCTTTTTAAACTAATATTATAAGGAGAAAATATTTTTTGTATCATTGTCTACTAGGTGTTCCCCGCGATTTTTTCGCGGTTTTTATGTTTTTGCGCGGAACCCTAATTTTTTTCTCTAAAATATAAGTAGCCTAAGTTACTCCTTATGAAATCAGCTATCTGCCAGTGAAATTCCCGTCAAAATCGGTCCAGCCGTTTCGGAGAGTAGCCAGAACAAACAGAGAGACAAAAAAAAAATTGTATTTTCGTTATAAGTAGCGTATTTACTTTCATATGAATTTAGTAAAAAACTGTAATTTTGACGTTGCAATCAGACACTTCAATTTTATTTATTTCTATAGATTTATAGATAAATAAAATTGAAGTGTCTGTTCGTAATGTCAAAATAACAGCTTTTTTCTAAATGCACATGAAAGCATATACTGTACTCATAATAAAATATATTTTTAAAATTTTGTCTGTCTATCTGTCTGCCTTCTGGCTAATCTCCGAAATGGCTGGACCTATTTTGGCGGCACTTTCACTGACAGATAGCTGATGTTACAAGGAGTAACTTAGGATACTTCTATTTTAGAAAATAAATTGGGTTCCACACAAAATTAAAACCCATGAAATCCGGGTTATGTGGTAACACATAAAAACATACAGTCGAATTGAGTACCTCCTCCTTTTTAAAATCAGTAGAAAAGAGACAAACATATATTTAGCTTGCAAGAGAATGAGACAGAATACAGTGTAATAAGCGACAGTAGCCTAATGGCACAGTGCGTACCGCGAACTCAAAAGGTTGTGGGTTCGAATTCGTCATTTAACTAATGTCGTGAACAACTTCTAATACAAGCATTTTCAGCTTACCAGTAGTGGTTAAATGGAATATTAGTAATGTTCTTAGCTTTGATAGTATTTTTTAAATACAGTGTTTCTATTATCTCGGTCTCCCCTTTGTGCGGTGCTTTAAAGATGGTTAGTTAGTTATTATAAATTTTAACTGTTAAAATAAATAATTAAAAAAAATAACAAATTTATTACATAAATAAAATAAACCATACATGAATAAGATTATCTTAATTATACATGTATACATGTATACCAATCAATTCATAACAATTCACGATTTCGTAACTTAAGGCCATCTGGCGTCTATTTTACGTACCACCTTGAAAGTCAATTCATTTTGTTCGAAAAAATTACTTTACCTATAGAATGAATTAGATGGCTGGATGGATTCTTTTGATTTATTACACTAATATTAAGTCTGAAAATAAGGATTGCAACATGTATTGGCTACAAAATGAAACTTTTAATATTTATGCCACTTGTGGAAAATGATCATATTAAATAAGTCATTTGCTGTGAAATATTTTTATTTTTATTTCATTTATTTGAAGGTTTCACTTCTACCGCGTGTAAACTGCACACGTTTTTGTTTCTGACAGGTACTCCATCATTCTCTTGACAGCATTGCTCCTACGGAGTATGAGTATGATAGTAACTGGGAGTACCGTGATCGAAGCTAACCCAACTCCTCGTGTTGATGTTTTTGGTGAGTGTCATTTTTTCTTTAGGAACATTTAACCGTAACCGTGACAGCCTATTAAAGTCCTTTTCTGAATGTAAGCCTACCCTATAGATTGCCTCTTAGAGGGGGGGGGGGGGGCGGGGGGGGGCTATAGCTACGCTTGGCGAGCGGGTTGGCAACCGCAATTTTTTTATTTTCGACGCTATTATTATATGAGGTAGTGGATATAGTACACCGCCACTACACGATATTTAACGATAAAGAGCTAAGAATTTAGGTGACGTGGCGTCTATCCCGCTAAAAATCTCTGAGTCGGTGCCACCTACTAAATTCCTTTTACTTATTTTGGAACTAACCTTATTGAGCCCAACGTTGTGTTCCTGTTTGAAGGGTAAGGGAATCAGTTCAATGTAGGTGTGCCGGACGGGCGTAACTCTTCGGAGTAAATGTTATCGAAGATACTCCGCGAGTCGCTCACGTTCTACACCTGTAGGTTCCAGTGGGTACTTTCACTGCCGTCTCTGAGGTTGCTGCAGGAAAACTGTGGACTGAGGTTCAAAATTAAAATGCACGATTTGTAAATTAAAATAGCAAGGGAGTGGCCAGCGGTTCGACTAATTAATTTGTCGCGAAATTTTACAACTATTATTTATTGATCACGATTGTTGAACACGGTTGGTCAACTACGGTTGTTCACTATAGGTTGGTCACTATATATTTTAAAATATTTAATTTAAATGAGCGGTAGTATAAAATATCTGTCCGTAGTAGCTGGTTTTTCTGACACTATTAATGAATCAACTAAAACTAGTTGAATTTAACACTTGTGTAACTGCGAATATCAGTTATCACTTTTTCCGTCTAGCTAACACTTTTCACTATATGTAACTGCGAATTTTCAGTTACCACCTTTTTCAGCTAGCTAACACTTTTTCACTATATGTCACACCGAATTTTCAGTTGCGACTTTTTTCCGCTAGCTAACACTTTTTTACTATATGCAACACCGAATTTTCAGTTGCTACTTTTTTCGGCTAGCTAACACTTTTTATTATTCACTATATATCTCTGCTAGTCACTGCAACTACTACCGGATACTACTGCTGGGCACTGGTAGTTCTACCTACTACGGCTGGATGCCACTGGTAGTTCTTCATACTACCACGTTACTGGGTTTCGCCCCCATAAGGTAGACTTCGGCTATACTGTATAGTGAGCCGCTTGCCATTTCCCGTTTTGCCTCTTTATTTTAAAACATTTTCACTATGTAAATGGCACAATTTGCACTATTTTCTATATAAGGTCAAATCTTACACTAATATGCTATACATCATTCAATCGGCATTTTGATCCTTTATCAGTATACGATAAAGGATATTCAATATATTTACATTCAAAAAAGTTATTAAGCGAAATGTCCCAAACTTTTACAATAAATGGGCACATTAATTCTTTAATTTCCCTATAATTATTAAATGTGTTTAATTATACAAATTATTTCTTTACTATCATATTCTATATACCATATGCTAACTAAATGTCATATTTACAACTCTTTTAGAACACAAAAATATTCTCATTGTTTTTAGTACAAATTATTGCGCAGTTAATTAAATTTTCCAGAAAGTTCTACGATACGGCGCGCTGTGATTGGTCGATTTTTTCTTAAACAATTAAAGTTGTTTATATTAACTATTATCAAAACGACATTTTATACAAATATATTAAGTTGTAAACACACTGTAAAACTATATTAATACACTATTTAATCGATTTCGTTAGTAATTTCACATTTTGTACAAAACAATATTCTTTCATCATTTTGTTTCTTAAAGTCGGTAGGCCGTCGCGAACAGTAGGTACAATGAGCTAAAACTTTTCTCATGGGCTACTTCTTTGCTTTTTTTATAGAATATGACTGGAAAATGAACACACAGTTCACTTGATGGTAAGTGGATGCTGTGACTCATAGACATCTAAATTTATCCTCGATTAAAAATTAAAATACAGATGCGTTATCGCCCTTGAGGACTAAGATGGAATTTCTCGTTTCTAGTTATAAGGGTCTCCGGTTTTCCACACTCATCATACGAAAAACAGCAGCATTAAGCTCTTATTTTACGCTGGTATTCGTGAGAGCGTGGTTTTACCATGATCTACCATAATAAAGCTGTAGCATGGCTCTACCACGTATAAAAAGTTGTTGTATTTTAGTAGTTTATCTAATTCGTTCTTAAATTCGTTTATGTTTTGTTTTGATATCACTTCTGATGGCAGCTTGTTCCATGCTTCAACGACTCTTTGGCTAAAACGTACTTGTTTGGGTTATTATGTAATACGACTTTAATCACTTTGAGATGATGCCACTAAGATGTGTGTAGTTTGAAAAATAAACATAATCACTTACGACTGTCACGTAGAGGGATAGCCAGAGACAACGGACTTCTATTTGGTACGATCTTGACACACGTCTACGACTCCTTTACATCCGTATACCTACGCGTACATGTTCGTCGGTTAAAGGTACTCTTAATCTGGCCCATCTTCAATATATCGTCAATTTATCTGATAAACTTTCATCTAGGGCGTTCACTTCTGCAACACAGATTTGTTTTGTCACTCTTTCCTCGTTCATTTTTTTCTACATGACCAAACCACCGAAGCATTCATTTCTTAATCCTGGTCACGAAATCATCGTGCAAGCCACACTTTTCAGTTACCACACATTTTCTCACCCTATCATTTAGATTTGTGTTGTTTAGGTGCTGATATAATAGCTCGTCAAAATATTCTAGATTATAGTCTTTTACGATAGATCGATTATCAGTATTGCCTCTTGGTCGTGACCTCCGTGGCTTACACATGCAGACCGTGCGGCCAACCGCGGCTTGGTTAGGGCAATTTTATAGATCATAATATGTATTTGTTATGACCTTACCTAGTATATAATATTGCAGACCACCTCAAAAACATTAGTAGTTATATGTAGTGGCACGAAAGTGTAGCGGTGACCGTTATTGCGCATAAGTAACGCTGATTGGTTTATTGCGCATAAGTCACGCTGATTGGCTCGTGCGTATCGTTCGCACGCGTTAATTGGCTCTCCAGGCGCATTCGTGCAATTCAATTCGTGCGCGTCCCCTCCACGTTTCGTTCAGTGTTCAGTTCACTCGCGGTACTTGCGTACGTACCGCCATTCGTACGCAAGTACCGCGAGTATAAATCGCGTTGTAAAATTTAAATAGCCATACCCAAGCAATGTACCATATTTTTTAAATTCTACGCGTGATTCAAGAATTTATTGTTTTGATTACTTAAGGTAGTTTAGGTTTTTGATGAGTATGTCAGTGAATTAGTAAAAGAGTGAGTGATAAAAATTGAATTTTTCAGACTTTTTTTATATTTTGTATTTTAGATATTCAGGTATTACTTAGCAAGCACGCAAAATTACCAGTGTAAGTCCATTAGGTATGGAAATAGTTCGGGTAAATGTACACAATTCTGGTGCGAATCTTTTTCTTCTCCGAACTTTGTTGACACAATGTTGTGTGTCTAAACTCTAAATTGGCATTGCTCAAAATCCTATAAAAAGCTTATTAATTGCAGGTCCTACGTGCAAAATGGATGATGGGGCTGAAGGTATTTGCGTACCCAACTATCAATGCGACCCGGAAACAAATGCTATAGACAATACTACATTCATCGACCTACGGTGAGGAGTACGGTACCTTCATCATAATTATCATCGATGTATATAGGTGATGTTAAATATTTTCTTAAGATCAACCTTGCCAGCAAGTGACCTAATAACGTTATATTAAGAACAACAAGTTAGTCTATTGCGACCTTAAAATAATTATTTGTTTATTCTTTTTTGACTACCTTTGTTCGTCTAGCAGTTGTAAACGCGACTGTTGACCATGAGGTCCTGGGTTCGAATCCAGGGTCGGGCCAAAAAAATCAGTTATAGAATTTTTCCGCCAAGAAAATGTCAGTAGACACCCGGTCTTCCTGATTCATTGGCGGTGACTCACCCCGGAGCCTCGGAAAGCACGTAAAGCTGTTGGTTCTGCGCCTGATCTCTCCGATTGTGTCAGTTTACCGTCCCATCGGACTATGAGAGTGAGGCAATAGAGAGTGCACCTATGCTTGCGCATACACTTGGCCACTATAATCCTGTCCGGCGCCGATGGCTAGCCTCCGTTGAGACCGGCCATCGTGACCGGAATTCAATCTGGAGGACATTATTATTTACCGGAAATGGCAGAAAAACGTTTACCGGGCCAGCTAATATATACAGTTACAGTAGTAGGCGATCATAAGCTCTAGGTCAGAGTGGAAAATGACCACGGCTATTCTCTGAACATCACCATGAATATATATTAAATGCATTAAAATATATTAGCGTAAGTTGGTGTGTAGGTATACCACTTTTTGTTTGTATTTTATGCGCTGCCATGCCGTTCATCAGATTGCGGTAAAACTTTGTCAGCGTATTGCTTGCACTTGCGCGAAAGATTTGCGTTAAAGTTATTGCGTCTATAATAGATACAATTGCGCCTCATTTAGCTATTATTTTTAATACTAGTATCGAATCTGGTGTGTTTCCTGATTTAATGAAGTATAGTAAAGTAATACCTTTATTTAAATCTGGTAGTACTACCAACACTTAGTAAGATTTTTGAAAAAAATATTCTTGATCAAATGTTAAATTTCTTTAATATAAACAATTTACTTCATAAAAATCAATTTGATTTCACAAGGGGTCGCTCGACAACTGATGCCGGTGTTGAGCTGATTAAATATATATTTAATGCATGGGAGAATTCACAGGATGCTTTGGGTATATTTTGTGACCTATCCAAAGCCTTTGATTGTGTTCACCATGAAAAATTAATCAGGAAACTTCAACACTACTGTTACGGCCTACAGCTGCCCCTGAAAAGGTCGAATATCCCGGGGCCCAAGCGGTATTCTACGGGCAAATGCAGGTCGGGCCTGGTGGAGATTTTTGTATCCTACCACGCGTTAAGGGGGAGGCTAGCTAACTAGAAGATACTTACCTGCTTCGGGAGCGGAGACTGTTCACCAGGATCTGCCCGGCTGAAAATCTAGTCCATGTAGGTGGTGTTTGTGCGTGTCTGTGTGTAGGTGGCCTGGGCTAGATGATAGGATGCTGTCCCGGAGGAGGTATTCTCCTGCGGAGTCCCCGGTAACAATTCCCTTCTTAAAGGCACTAGGTCAGTCTATTTACGTAATTGTACATTCAAAAAACTTCAAACGCAATTACTATATAATTTGCACAATTACTTTCAACGAAGTTAGTTAATCCGTAAAGGCCAACACGTGGTGCGGCCGACGACAGAAGTACAAGCTCAACTCCGTTCGCGACGCGACAAATTAAAAAAAAAAGTCCGTTACGATCGACAGATATTTAGAATGAAAGCCTCGATGGCCGCTCGGACGGGCGCGTGCAATGGAACGTGTCGGGCGGGGAGGGACCTCGATACGATGCCAGGCTCTTCGAGCGGCGTTAATAATTCAATTCAATTTCAAATGATTACTATTTACGCCTAAACAAACCCCCGCCCCGGACATAAGGACTTATGTCCGCGAGTAGATTGGCAAACGGAACAGGGTCGCGACGGCACGTTGCAAGACCGAATCTCCGACCAAGACCTCGGCCCTACCTAGGCACCCCATCAGATCCATACGACAACTTAACAGTGCGCCCACGGCGCCAATACAAAAGCAAAGCGTTGAGTTCTTTAACTAACACGAGGTCTCCAACCCGAGGAGGGTCCGTCTTGTCAGACCACTTAACGCGTTGCTGCAAAAGATGTAGGTACTCCAGAGACCATCGGTGCCAAAAACTCTGAGTCATTTGTTGCAGCAGGTCAAATCTGCTCAACCGCGAAAAGTTTATTTCCCTGAAGGGGTACTCGGGCAGGGCGTTAAGTGTCCCGGGGTTAGAACCTCCAAATCATTCGGATCGGACGAGAGGGTACAGAGGGGCCGAGAGTTGAGTACCGCCTCAATTTTACAGAATACAGTGACAAGCTTCTCAAATGTGAAAATAGTTACGCCAATAACGCGACGGAGATGCGTTTTTGCAACCTTAACCACTGCCTCAAAAATACCGTCCCAGTGCGGGCAAGCCGGAGGGTTGAATTTCCACTGGATGCCCTTCTTGGACATCGCAGTACCTAAATGCGTCCTGTTGTTGGACAGAACAGCCTCCTCGACAGTGGAGGCGCCTGTGCAAATGTCGTCCATGTAGACCGAATTCTCCAAGATAGAAGCCCCCCGAGCGTATCTTAGACGCTCTCTCTCAGCGAGTTCAAGGAGGGTTCGCATGGCGATATACGGGCTGGACCGGAGTCCATAGGTGGTGGTGTTCAACTCAAACACCTGTATCGGATCGCTGGGCTTCTCGCGCCACACTATCAGCTGATATCGACGGTCATCACGATAGACCACTGATTGTCGAAACATCATCCGAATGTCGGCTACAAAAACCACTTGATGCCGACGGAAGTGGGTCAAAATGTCGGATGTCCTTGATCAATTTAGGACCAGAGTGGAGACACTGGTTCAGGGACACACCATTTGACGAGGGGGCGGAGCCGTCAAAAACTACCCGAATCTTACTCCCAGGGGTCCTCAAGACCGCATGGTGAGGGAGGAACTAGTGCTCCTGTGACCGCCAGTCGAAGTTGGACGGTGACATGTGACCCAGCTCTTGATACTCGCGCATGAACTCGACATATTTGTTGCGAAAGGCTGGGTCGCGCCGCATACGGCGCTCCATGGAAAGCAACCTCTTTTTGGCGAGGGTACGAGATTGCCCCAAAGGGGCCGTGAGTCCAGACAGGGTAAGTGAGTGACAAAACGACCGTCGACACGACGGCCGGTATTGTTCTGGTAGAACAGCTCGCACTCACGGTCCAGAGGGTTGACTCGAGCTGCGTGTGGCGGCTCCTCAATTTCCCAGAACCGCTGGAAGACGTCCGAAAGGGACACGCCCACAACAGAGAGCGGGTCGGCCGTTTGAGGAGGTGGAGACCACAGAACCGGTCCAAAGAAGCTGTGCCCAAATACCGTGGACATGGCTGACAATCCATCGAGCTGTAGGGCTCGTATCTCACCTAATAAGATGAACCCCAGCGCGTCGGCCCCCAGTAACAAATCTATAGGCCCAGATTGGGACCACCGAGGGTGTGCCGGTCTCAAACCTGACGCACAACGAACCGCACTGTCATTTATACGAACGTTAGGGAGAAACCCTACAATGTCATCGAGGTCATTTACCTTGACTAAAATGTGAAGGTGTTCGCTGACAGGGCTGAACACTAACTCCGCTTGTCCCCTAGGAGCAGGAGGCTTGGCACCTCCGATACCTACCATCGGACGTGATTCAGAGCTCCAGGGGAACCCTAGTCTTCCCACCAACCAAGTGGAGGCAACACTGCGTTGTGAACCCGAATCCAATAGAGCGCGAACCGTTAAGCAGTCGCCGCTCAGGATGTACACCTTAACTGTGGCCGTCGGCAATAGAACAGTTTGACAGGCGGACTGTTGACGGCTCAAAGGCTCAGTGGAGGCGGCAGTGGTGGGAGCTAGGGCGGCAGCTACCTATCTGGAGCTGCCTCTGTCGGACCGGCACCCGAACCCGAAAGCGGCACTCCGACGGCATCTCGATGACCCGCTGCTGGAATTCCCCGAACGGACCGGCCGGAGAAATTCGGGTAGCCCCGAGGCTCGGGACAGATACGAGGTCTCAGGAACCCTGTAATACCGGCACCGACCAAAGGGGGAGGGCGGCGTTCCAGTCGCGGCCACTCAGCCAACGGGGGGGAGATGGGTCTAGCTGACCGCTGAGTGGCCGTGAGATTCCTATCGACCCGCTGAGGGGGGCTGACGACCCCCCGCCCCTGGGGGAACGACTCCCCGACCGGTCGGGGAGGGACCCCCCTCAGAACGAGGGGCACGGTGGTCGGCAGGTGAGCGCCGAGAGTCGCCTGACAGGGGGCGTGGCGGAGCGCCCCGCCTGTGGGAGGGGGGAGCGGCAGGGCCCAGAGAGGACGCGCCGCTCACACCCAGGCACAAAATGACATGGTGGTTGCCCTGGCAGTGCGTGCAGGGCCGCTGGTGCGGGCAGTCTCGTTGTAAATGCCTCTCTAGGCACGAGTAGCACCTGCGGCGCTCCCTGGCGATGTTTCGCCTCGCCGGAGCCGGTTTGCACAACAACTTAAGACACGACGTCGGCCGGTGGTCAGACAGAGGGGCAGCTCCCTGGCCGCTAGGCCACTCTAAGAGGGTAGGGGGTGGCGCCCCCCCGCAGGAGCTCCGCTCGGCCTCAGGTTGGCGATGCCTTGGCCGTCGGATTCTGCCTCTCCCTGGGCACCGCTCGGGTGACAGCTGGGGGGCCCTCGACGGCACCTGCTGCGTTCTCCAACTGCCTGCACTACTCCTCCAGGAACCGCAGCAGGTCCCTAAAGGGGGGAATATAAGAGGCGCCATCCCCGCCGTACCTCTCCTCAAAATGGAGCCGAAGGTCAGAGGCAGGCGGGAAAGCACGATGTGAAGTAATAAAAGGACCACTCGTCCACCGGTAAATCCAGCCGCCGCAACGAGTTGCAAGCCACCACGACTGGATTCACGATGTCCTCACGTAGTCTGGTCCGGTCCTTCAGCAGCGAGAGGTTCAGCAGCCTCCGAACGTAATCGTCAGCAATCCGCCGGACGTTGGCGTACTTTCCGGCGAGCCGGTCCTTGGCGTTTTGGTAGGCGTCGTCCGACAACTTAAGGTGGCCGACGACGCCCAGGGCCTCCCCCTCCAGTGATGCCAGGAGGTACCCCATTTTTTGGATGGGGGTCAAGTCCCTCCGGGCGTCCACCAGGCTGTCAAACAGACCGACGAAAGTCAGCCATTCCGAGAGGACCCCGGAGAACCTTGGCAGGTCCAGCGTTGAGAGTCGTCCCAACAGCTCTGGCCCGCGTCGGTAAAGGTATGTAAATTCGCTTTTCATGCCGTCTCCGGAGCGCTTCGTCTATGTCCCACGGGAAATTCGTTGCAGCTAATACCATCACTACCTTGGCGGGCTCGTCGGCGGCGGAGCCGAGCCCGTCCATCTGCACGAGCAGCTCGGACTTGACACGGCGCGACGCCTCATGCTCGCTGTCGGAGCCGCGCCGCGAGCACAGCGAGTCGATCTCGTCGATGAAGATCGTGCTCGGCGGGTAGAACCGCGCCTGCTTCTCGGTGTAAGAAGTGATGCTCTTAAATTCATTATTTCATATTTAAGTAAGAGAACGCCAAAGCTTTCATTAACGGTAAGAGTTCTTCCGGGTCGATGGTACAGATGGGCGTGCCTCAAGGCTCAATTCTCGGCCCCTTTCTGTTTCTTGTATGCATTAATGACTTACCTTACATAGTAGGAGTTAGCCATGATATAGTATTATTTGCAGATGACACTTCTTTAATTTTCAACCTAAGTCGATAATTGCTAAAAATGATTAAGAAAGATGACGAAGTAAATAATGCTATATCTAAATTAGTAAATTGGTTCAATGTTAATAATTTGCATTTAAATGGCACTAAAACGAAATGTATGAAATGTATGACTCCAAATGTCAAACAATTAAATACTAATGTAATTTTAAATGGGGAGAAACTGAGTCTTGTAGATACCACCATTTTTCTTGGAATCACACTAGACGTGAAGCTTCAATGGAGCCCCCATATATCAAAACTAGCAAGCAGACTTAGTTCTGCAGCATATGCAGTAAAAAAGATTAGAAGTCTAACTAGTGTTGAAACAGCTACACTAGTTTACTTTAGCTATTTCCATAACATAATGTCGTATGGTATTTTGCTATGGGAACACGCAGCTGACACTGAAATTATATTTGTTTTACAGAAGAGGCCCATAAGAGCAATTTATGATTTAAAGCCTAAAGAGTCGCTGCGACAAAAATTAAAAGGAAATTAATATATTAACTTTGGCCTCTCAATACATTTATGAAAATGTAATGTAAGTGATATTCATTCTGTAAATACTAGGAACAGACACAAGCTAGTAGTACCAGTTACTCAACTCCATCAAGTCAGTAATTCATTCTTGGGGCGATGTATACGCTTTTACAATAAAATTCCAGAAAATATACAAAATTTGACCTGCTCAAAGTTCAAAAACTTTATTAAACTAAGTTTGTATAAAAAGGGTTATTATAATATTAAAGAATTTATAGATGATAATAACCCCTGGAAATGAGGTGATCGCTACCAAGCTATTTCTAATTTGTTGTGTTGTTAATTTGTGTAACATACATGATTGTAAGCTGTTATTTAAAAAAAAAAGTCCCGCTGGGTTTCTTGCTCGTTCTTCCCACAACAGAGGTTTTTTTTTCGAACCAGTGGTAATTATACAAAAGAGTGACTTTCAATAAGTATTATTTATAATCTATATTGAATAAAAAAGTTTCTGTTTCTGTTTCTGTTTCTGCCCCTATTATTCTTGGCCCATCGTCGCCGGATAGAAGCCAGAAGAAAGAAGATAATTATAGAAGAAAGAAGATCATATTATAGAAGATCTTCAAGGAAGAAAGAAGTTCGTCGACGAAGAAAGAAAGTCGTCGGTTAACTAATTTCATCCCCGTTTCTTACTATATCTACGTCTACATATACGTCTATTGTCTGTTTCCAGACAATTTCTTGTTTCTTAACCGCGTTTACGCGGTCAGGTGATTGCTCCCTAACGGTGCCAAACTGTGATTATCTGGAAACGCCCTTGCGGCGGGAACGGCAACCAATACGTGCGTCTTTTTGAAGACGATCGGAAGCCGCAACGTGGGACATCATGCGGAAGACAAGAAGCCAGAAGACACGGAACGACGACGAAACGCCGGTAGGAATGCGGATTTTCGAGGAAGCACCCGCGTTTTCTTCCGATTATCTTGCGTTGGCACAAGCGCCCTCCGCCGCGCTCCAGCCCTCACTCGCGCCAGCATCTATGCCCGCGCCCGAGCCGCCGCGCCCCGCTATGTCCGTGTCTACGACTGATCACTTGGGAGAGGTTAGCACATACGCGCCGCGTACAGATACACTCGCCGCGATTATAGAAGATCTTCCGGTAACAGAGACTAGTTCAGCAGTGCGTACCGTCGCGCCTGTAGCAGACGTTGTACATAGACCCGCGACCCGCGCCCCGTCAGTCCGTTCAGCCCGGTCGACAGATAGTGCGATAGCAAAATTAAAACAAATCGAGTATAATACCGCTGAGGAACTAGCTGCAATTAGAAGGAAGCAATTGCAAATCGATGAAGATCTTATCAAGAAGAAATACGCTAGCGACGTCGCTCAACTGCAAGAAGAAACGGATGGGGATAGTTTGAACGAGGACGATATAGTGGAAAATAGGGTACGCGTTGATAGGTGGTTAGAAAATGTGGAGACTGTGCGGGGGGAGCCGCCCTACCGCCCGTCTCAGCTCACGCCCCGCATCGAGATAGAGCAGGCCCCGTCGAATTGGGGAACCGGTTACGTGTACGCTGAAGATGCCCAGGGGAGGTCGGTTGCGAATAACGATCACCCACGCCGCGTAGATACGATACAGAGGAACAATGAAGTCGCCGTAGAAATGAACCAGGTGGATCGCCGTGTACGGGTTACGTCGCCGTCGCGCGTCTAACGCCACACTCTATCGCCTATACATAGATCGCCATCACCACATCGCCACGCGGATCGTAGATTACCTTCACCGTGTTACAAGGATGTAGATGTACATAGGTCACCAGCGCCACAGCGTAGGCTAGAGGGTAATAGGGATAGAGATAGGTCGCTCACTCCGCGAGGGAAAGATAGGGGTAGAAGGCATGATAAGACTTAGACCAGCCGCCGCGAAGCAGACACAGGAGTTGCCTATTTTCAACGGCTCGGCCGCGGAATGGTTATCATTTAAAGCCGCGATGAGGGAGTCCACGCGTCTGTATGGATTCACCAATACGGATAATATGGCAAGGTTAAGAAACTGTTTACGTGGTAAGGCTCGAGAGGTAGTATAGGCACTGCTGTTTACCGCGAAGGATCCAGCAGACATTATGCGGACACTGGAGCAGTGTTTCGGCCGCCCGGAAGTGATTATTATTGATCGTGCGTTAGATGATTTGAAACGCCTTCCGCGCCCGGGTCAAACCGCCCAGGAGTTAAATTCGTTCGCTATTAAGTTGATTAAGTTGTAAAATATAGTATATATTATGCAAAACGTCAACGGTAAAGGATATTTACAAAATCCGATGCTAACTAGGGAGGTTACGAGTAAGCTTAGCCCTCACTTACGGTCGCGTTGGTGTGATTATGCGGAGCACTACGGAAGTGCAGACGAACCGGACATTGTCACACTATCCCGGTTTATGATGAGAGAAGCTGACCGTGCGTTAAGTCACGCCTATACGTCCGTAACGCCGACTAAGGAATCGCCCGTAAGACGAGAAGCAACGCCGTCGAAAAGGATAGTGTTGACACGCCGCGTAGAGAATAGGGCCCGCGACCTAAAGACGTTCACTGCCCAGGAGGACACCGGAAGTGTCTCGTGTATGTGTTGTGGGGGTGAACACCCAATCGCCAAATGTAGGAAGCTGGCACAAATGGGTTTGGACGACCGGTGGAAGCAGCTAACACCGACGCCTTAGGTGTAAGGCTAGGAAATGCGACGTCGACGGCTGTAACGCCCCCCACCACGCCCTTCTTCACGCCCGCAAGGCCCACACGCCTGAAGCGTCGGTAAAAGCGGATGAAACTGTGCTCTACGCGTCGAACGTTAATAGTAGTGCGTCTGTGTTATTGAAAGTGTGCCCCATTACCGTGCGCGGACCGCGTGGTAAGGAAGTTGATACATATGCGCTACTCGACGAAGGCTCTACCATATCGCTAATCGACGACGAGTTAGCTCGCGAGTTAGGAGCGGAAGGACCGATAAAGCCGCTCAACATTAGAGGCGTAAATAATAGTCAACGCGAGAACAATAGTAGGTTAGAAAATATAGGAATACGTGGCAAGACGCGCAGTGAGATTTATAATGTAAGCGCGCGAACAATAGCGGATTTAAAAAAAGGCTCGCAGTCTGTGAGTAGGGAGTGCTTACGGTTGAAGCACTTACGCGACTTACCAAGTGCAGTATGTTACGACGATGCGAAGCCGAGAATATTGTTAGGCGCCGACAACTGGCACTTAATAATCACCCGTAATTTGAGAACGCCGAAGGCAGCCCATAGCTGCACGTACGTTGTTAGGGTGGGCCATTCAAGGGACCGTGCCGCGGTTAACGTGTAGGGAAGACGGCGAGACCATTTTACACGTGGCAAGCACTAGCGGACGGCCAGATGAGGACATCCAGGCGCTCGCCAGTCTGGTTAGGAAGGTTTCACGACTGCCGAGACGCTACGCTCTCACGGGGGGAGTAATAGGGAACCAACCGCGCGACGATAAGGCGCATACGCATCGCGACGGTGTGGACAGGCCTACGTTCATAACGGCCAAGGTGACAGTCGCTCCGATTAAGGCGCAGGGTATACCGCAATCAGAGTTGCAGGCGAATTTGATAGGCGCGCGACTCGCAGAATTCGTGAAAGACGAACACAGAGTGGTAGCAGATAGGGTCGTATATTGGACAGACTCTACTACGGCACTCCACTAGATACAGAACGATACGGCGCGCTACACTCCATACGTGGCTCATCGGTTAGGGGAGATAGCTGAAAAGACATCAACCGAGCAATGGAAGTGGATACCGACTGCGGAGAACATTGCAGATCAGGCAACGCGCATGATCTACGTAAGCAAAAAAGAAAGCGACCAATGGTTCATAGGACCGTCATTTCTTTACGAAGACGAGGACAGATGGCCTCACCGGAAGGAAAAGAAGGCAGGGGATGATGAAGAGTTGAGGAAATCGTGGCGCGCCAGAGCGACACCAAGGACGCTCCACACCTGCCAGACATAGAACGATTCTCTTCTTACGAGAAATTGATCAGGGCCACAGCACGAGTACTGCAGTTCATCGATGCCATACGAAGAAGGGTACAAGGACTGACTTGCAGCACATCCAGAGGGCAGAGCGGATGTGAATAGAACGCAGTCAACTCGACAGCTTCGCTGAAGACATCAGCCGCCTTCAGCGGGGGAAAAACCTGGCTACCGGCAGCGCACTTAGGAAGCTCGACCCCATATTGGAATATGGAATACTACAAGCCAGGGGATGAATCGACGCAGCCGACGTGGACGGCCAGATGAAGCGACCCGTCATACTGAATGGACGCCACCAATTTGTGAAGCTGCTTGTAGAGAAGGTGCATCAGGACGCAAGCCACGCCAACAGAGAGAGGGTGGTCAACGACCTATGCACCAGATTCCATATCCTCCGACTACGACCGACCGTACGAGAAGCGGAGCGGAGATGTCTGCGACGCAGGGTACGCAAGGCGACGCCACGGCCAGCGGTTACAGTAGACCTACCACCCGAACGGTTAGGGGCGTTTGCGCGACCGTTTACTTACACCGGAGTCGACAATTTCGGGCCCTTGATAGTTACGATAGGACGACGGCACGAAAACCGGTGGGTAGCACTATTCACGTGCTTAACGACTCGCGCGGTTCATTTAGTTCTATTAGTTACCTATAATATCTTCTCTGCTTAGCATGGTGGTAGATTGGTAGAGAATGCCTTGTTGCATCAAGTCTGCCTTTTTGTACTTGATGCACAAATAGGCGATATTAGCGTCCATGTGATCCCTAGTGATTATAAGCAAGTTGAAATAGCGACGTTTGTTTGCAGAATTGGCACGTGTCCCCACTACTTGCAAGTTTGCTGCTTAAATTCCAATTTGGCGAAGCCCAGCGAGCCAAAAGAAGAACTAGCACGCTGCGGCTGGAGCAACCCTGGAGCAGCGGGATTGAGGAGCAAGGTATAAGTAGCACATACTTCTATAGTTAACATATTATAACTACAAAAACCAAAAAGTCAATCAGCCGCCTACAAATTGCCGAAAATTACATTAAAATATTTCGTTACATACATACACGCGAGAGTAATAAAAGCGTAATGATTTCTTATATTTACCCGAACACTACATATTGAATAGAACTATTTTTACGATTTTAATCGCGTTCATCATCATCATCATCATTACAGCCCTTCACAAGTCCACTGCTGAACATAGGCCTCCCCCAAAGAATGCCACAAAGCACGGTCCTGAGCCACCTGCATCCATCGACTTCCTGCATATCTTACCAGGTCGTCACTCCATCTAGTGGGGGGACGTCCTACACTTCGCTTGCCGGTACGAGGCTGCCACTCGAGAACCTTTCTTCCCCATCGGTTGTCGGTTCTTCGAGCTATATGGCCGGCCCATTGCCACTTCAGCTTACTAATCCGCGTTCAATTTACCTATTTGAATTGCCGATGTTTCTGATGCTTTACAGCAACCCATGGTCACGGGAGGGGACTGAGATTCAATTTTTGAATATTTATTTTTGGTTCGATCTACGCAGAATGAGGTTACAGTATCTTGAAGTCTCGCAGTGGTATGCTTTTTTTTTTCTTTTTTTTTATAGGATAAGGGTGACAAATGAGCACACAGTCCACCTGATGGTAAGTGGTTCCTGCGGCCCGTTGACATCTACATCTATCATCTATTACAAATCAAAATGCAGATGCGTTGTAACCCGTGAGGACTAAGATGGAAGGATGGAAGGCCTCATTACCAGTAAAAAGGGCCTCCGGCCACCTGCACTCACCAAGCGAAACGCAGAGGTAAACCTACTTCACGCTGGTATTCTGTGAGGTCGTGGTACCACCCCGGTTCGAGCCGGCCCATACGTGCGGACAACAAAAGATGCCGCGTGGCTCTACCACTTTAATTTAAATTTGGTAATAATAGAATCCCAAGCAGATGGCAGCACCCATCCATTTTCTCTATTGAAATAAGGATGTTTTTTAATTTCACTAGCCTCGCGAAAAAAAGCCATGGGTTGCTAGAGCACCCGAAACATCGAGAATTAAAATAATAAAATCCGTAAAAACAGTTTTATTCAATAAAAAGCGTATTTCCAAAGCTTTGTACATTTTTTTATATTATCTTTTATTAATATTATTATATATTTTATCAGTTTTCCGGTTCTACAAAATTGTATCTTTTTGCTGGAACATATAACCTAGATCTCTATCTGCATTGTTCTCTATTTGGTCGTGTTTCATTACAATCGGGTCAGCCATTCCGAGGATCAACCCAGACAGATTGACAAAAAATTTAAAAATAGTTGTTCATATCATGATTATTGAGTGGGCTTAGCAGCAGTAATAAGTAAAAACATTGTATCTTAACTAGACGAAAACCTACACAGAGAAGAATCCCCTCACTTAAAACATGTGTGTGTAGTTCACCGCTGTAACCGAATTTTTAAAAAGTTTGTGTATTGATGGTCCACAGACATCTGCATTCTATTTTCGATTGAGAAACAAAATGAAGATGCGTTGTTACCCCGAGGAAAGACAGGCAGTCTTATTACGAGCACGAACCGCACACTTGAAAGCTGTGGGTTCGAATTCACCATTCGAGACACTTCAAATTTATCTATATGTATAGATTTATAAATGTATCATTAAGTTATACCTTAGAGTAATAACATATTTATGTGCTAACGAGCTGTTCTCGCGAATTCGTCCGCTTGTAATTTAGGGTTTTAATTATGTTGCGCGCAACCCTAATTCCTTTTCTAAAATATAAATAACCTAAGTTACTCCTTATAACATCAGCTATCTGCCAGGAAAAGTCCCGTCTAAATCGGTTCAGCTGTTTCAAAGATTAGCCTGAACAAACAGACAGACAGACAAAAATTTAAAAAGTTGTGTTTTTGTTATAAGTACGGTATATACTTTCATATGCATTTAGTAAAAAGCTGTTATTTTGACATTACAAACAGAGACACTTCAATTTTATTTATTTGTATAGATTCCTCTGAGGCGTGTACATTACGAAAACACCACTGTAAAACGTTATTACATAAAAATTAACAAAACCATTTAGAATATGTAATAAAAATTGTCTCGGTAGGTTTCGAGCTGGGTTTTCCCAGGACCGTCTAGTAGGTACCAGCAAGAAAGCAAATCTAATCGGTCGAGTAATTTTAGATATGGTAGGGCCACGCTGCACCTACATTATAGCTCTAGCATGAATGGATCGACTCGACCGGGATAGGACCATCACCATCACAAAACACAACATCAGCGTAAAATAGCAGCTTAATGTTGCTGTGTTTTGTATGGAGACCATTTTTACTAGTAACCAAGCATTCCACCTTAGTTATCAGCGAAAACAGCGCATCTGCATTTTGGTTCTTATTCGAGGATAAATGAAGATATCTATGGGCCACAGCCAGCACTTACCATCAGGTGGACTGTGTTCTTCTTTGTCACCCTTATAAAAAAGATTATGTTAAAAAAAGCTGTCTCGTTGGGTTTCTTGCTGGTTCTCCCCGGAACATAAGTACAGTACACTGATGGTAGGTATATTATTTATAATTTATATCACATTGAACAATTTTTTTTAATCCTGTTTCTACAGGAAGGTGAAAATATTGGTACGGCTGATTTCGCGGAGTTTCCTTGGATGGTTGCTATATTAAGGTAAGCTCTTCTCTTTTACCAGGTAGTAACTGTCCAGTATGGAGCAGTCTATGCTCGGGGTTTCTCTGCGTGATAAACTTAGAAATGAGGATATCCGCAGTAGAACCAGAGTAACCGACATAGCCCAATTGATTAGTAAGCTGAAGTGGCAATGGGCCGGCCATATAGTTCGTAGAACCTACAACCGATGGGGAAAAAAGGTTCTCGAGTGGCAGCCTCGTGCCGATCGGCGAGGTGCAGGGCCCCCACACCCCACTAGATGTGACGACCTAGTAAGACATGCAGGAAGTCGATGTATGCAGGTGGCTCAAGACCGTGCTTTGTTGCATTCCTTGGGGGAGGCCTATATTCAGCAGTGGACTACTGAAGGACTGTAATGATAATGATGAACTATCCACTATATGGTGAAGTGGCGGTGTAAGAATATCCACTACCGTGTATCATCGCGTGGGTGTCGTAAGAGGCGACAGGAAACAAATCAGGAGGTGGGCAGCAGTGACTTACTAATAACGACTACAAAGAAAAAATGCGCTTGCCCACCTGCTTGCCAAGCGTGACAAGTATAGCAAATATCTCGGGATTTACGATTCGACTTTGATAGGCTGTAACAGTAACGAATAACTGTTCGTTGTAGGAAGGTAAATGATTAAATGCTTAAAATAGCGACTCAATGCTGCTGTGATGCGTATGGTGAGTGTAGAGAACCGTAGACCTTTTATAAAAAGTACTCAGTGGCCTCTTATCCAGTAAAAAAGGTACTGGATAAGAGGCCACTAGTACTTTTTATAAACCGGATAAGAGGCATTCCATCTTAGTCCTCAGGGGTGATAACGCATCTGCGTTTGGATTCTTAATCGAGGACAGATGCAGATGTCTATGAGCCACGAATAAAAAAATCATATTTTTTAGTTGTTATTAGAAAGACGCTGCCCATCTCTTTTTTTTTCCTTTTTCCCCTCTTATGATATCTACACTACGATACGAAGTAGTGGATATCCTTACATTGCACACGGTGAATCTCTTCATCGTTGGTCTGGATAATTTGTAAGTAGTGTTGCCCAAAATCGGTATTGGACTCTTCTTCTTGTTCTCGTTCCTGCATTTTTGCATGACCAAGACCGCATAATTTTAGCAAGACAAAGACCAAAACTGACCGTGTAAGATTTGAGCAAGAACAAGACTAAGCCTGCGAGACTCTTGCGTCTTGCAGTTAGGACTGAGTATCGTTTCAGAGAGTATAGGAGTTCGGGTATACCCTTAGGGATTCTATGAGACGCAAAAATATATTAAAGAATTTGGAAAATTGGATTTATGGGCATTACAAATAATTCCATAAACATACATAGTGAATGAAAATATACATTGAAAGAAAAAAGAGTGCATCCTTAGTTTTGACCATCGGCATTTTGATAGCGCTTGGTGTCTTGTTATCGGCATCATCAAAGGTCGGATACAGACGTATCAAAGAAATTTTGCAGCAATTCGGAAGTACAAGGTCAAGATACACGCGCCGGCAGCTTCTATTGGTATAGCATACAATCGTCGCCGCCGCGCCGCCCGCACAACATTAATTTGACACTGTTTGATTGCCGCCATAGAGTACATGTTCCAAAGAATAAAATAAGTTTCCGGGTGCTCAGAATGGACACGAATACATTATGCTGATCTCACAAGGAATATTGTATTTAGATAATGGTAAGGATAGTTAGATATCATAATAATTTATTCTGGTAAGTAATTATTATAATATTAACCATATGGGTTTATAATAATTACTTACTATTATTATTATTATTACCTAATAGACAAACATGTTTAATATTTTCACTGCAAATCTCGATTTTTGGAAGTGTGTGTTTTTAAACACAAATTGCTTGAATATGTCGTCACTCAATATTGTAGACACTTGTAACAAACATGAAACGTGTAAAAATTTTCTAGAATGCTAATTGAATAATATAAAAAGCGTGCATATAAAATAAAAATTGTGTAATAACATCTATGTACTGCTTAGGAGTCCGAGTATCTCTGAGAGAACTGTTTAAAGAAATTAATATCTTGACTGTTGCATCACAATATATTTTTGCAGATATCGTGTATGTACGACACAATGTCTATACCTGGTAGAGCCATGCTGCAACTATATTAATAGTATAGTTGTAGCACGAATGGATCGGCTCGACCGGAAAAAGATCACGCTCTAACAGAATACCAGCATAAAATAGCAGCTTAATGCTGCTGTGTTTCGTATGGTGAGTGTAAAGAACTGGAGACCCTTTACTGCCGACTTCCAAAAAGGAGACGGTACTCAATTCGAGTGTATGTTTTTTTTATGTGTATCCTCATAACTTTGTACTGGGCGAACCGATTTCGATGATTCTTTTTTTATATGAAAACTGATAGTTTTCGTGTGGTCCCATATGAATTTGATCAAGGTCAGACCAATGGTTGTTGAGTTATTCTTAAATAACCTACATTGAAGTCGCTTATATTGAAGTCGGCAGTACAAAATTTTTAATTTTTAATTATTACTAGAAAAGAGGCATGTATCTTAGTCCTCACGGCTGACAACGCACCTGCATTTTAATTCGCAAACGAAGATAGAAGTAGATGTGTATGAGCCACAGCAACCACTTACCATCAGGTGGACTGTGTGCTCGTTTGTCACCCTTATTCTATAAAAAAAATATTCACTTGCATGTAAAGAATACTGATTTGCACAATTTTAAAATAAAATCACATTCCTGCTTTCCGGTTACACAAAGTATACAATTAGTTCTTGGGTAGCGGCATACGCTTTTATAACAAGATTCCAAAAGAAATGTTAGATCTTTCACCTTTTCAATTTAAGTCGCAAATTAAAGCTTGTTTAGCTAAAAAAGCATATTATTCTGTAAATGACTTATGGATCGAAGTTCCTTATCGGACGGTACAGGTTTGCCGGACGGGAGCTAGGCGACAAAAAGCGTAAGATTTTTTCGTCACTACCCCTTGTGTCATAGTGTAGACGGCCTTAGCGGCGAAATAAGGAAGTGAGATGGAATAATATCCATCTCCCTCGCACTTTTTCTTATCTTGCCATGAAAGAAATATTATTTTACTTCAAATGACGCTTCATTTTAATAGACGCTATTAATTCATTTATTTGTACTTGTTAATCAATAATATAATACGTTTATCAATAATGATATACCACGCAAGGAACTTCGTTCCAACCTAGTGTTCTACGACACTCACGCATTTTCTTAATGACAAAATACTTGGAACTGACCTCTCGTACTACACAGGTGTTTACGCAAAAGCGTTGGTGTCAGGCATCGACGTTAGATGGCGCTCGGCTCTGCTGATACGGGATGACGTTCGTGCGTGTTGAAGGTCCGAGCTTGCTGAAAGGTGGGAGTCGAGAGCGAAAAATTAGATGTCTGCTGCGCGTCGAAAGAGAAGGCAGTCCGTTTTGTTTGGGAGCTCTTAGATCTAATTTTATGTTAGGCGCGTATAGTAAATATACCACTGGGAATGGTAGCGCGTGTTGAGAGTTTACCCGGGACTTTAGGTTTAACGCAGAATCTGTATAAGTGGATTCGACTGTATTAGTTACTAGTGCGGTAGTTAATATTCTAGAAATAACGGTGACCTTTGACCCGTACGTTCTGTGTTCATTTTCGCGAGTCAATCGTAACAAAGGAAGAAAGTGACTGCGGAAGGCGACCTTAGCTTGGAGAGGAGCTGAGGGCCGAACTGCTGCAGGGGGAACGGTCAAATAAGGTCAATAACACCACCAGCCACACCCAAATACACATCACTGACCTTTACTTTCTAGCACAATACATCCACACGAGACCTGGCCGAATCCTGAGGGACCAGTTGCCTTGAATAGAGGTAAGTAAGCTCTGTTCAATAATTGTAACGCTCCCCCCGGATTATTTAGTGTAATTAGACTTTAACCCTTGGCGTCAGGACGCCCGACCAGCATCTGCCTGTAGCTTCTTCGTCTATGGGCCGCGAAGGATTCTACTCCTGGGATAGGCAGCTGCCGGCCGTAACATTTGGTAGCAGAACGCGGTGCTGGGATCGATTCCCGGTCGATCCACCGACCATAGTATTTGATAAAAATTAAATAATTTTGGTGGCAGGGAGCGTTGGGTTGATTGGTTTAATTTTGTGTCTACAATCACGCCCGTCCGTAATACGTAAAAATATTTTTTTTTTATTATATACGTAATAATAAAATTCCTTTCTTTGTTAGCTTGCTTTGTTGTTTGCGGGTAAATTTAAAAAACCGCGCCCGTTTAGCGCGCAAGCGGGAGATTGCGTCATGTAGGTAGATGGTTATTTTTGCGTAATCGGTTAATTATCGTTGCGGATAGTTGTGGTGTATTACTTATCGAAGGGTCGATTTCCGAGCAAGGCATTTTTTGTTGATGTGTATCTTCGTTATGTATCTTTCGTATTGTAATTTGTATTTGAACTAAAGAGTGGTAATTTGTATTTACGTAATTTGAATTTAACTTGATTTGATCGCACTAGTATTTGTTATTGTTAATTTGATTTGCCTTTTCTTTTGTACTAACTTGTGTTTGATTTAATAAATAGCGGTTCTTATTTGTGTAATTTCTATTCAACTCGATTTGATAGGAACTGCATTTGTTAGCTGTTAATTTTTTTTTGTATTTTTTATTTGTTATTTTTGTAATTGTGCTCGAGCAGCGTCGTAATTTGTATTTAGTAGTGATGTCCTCGCCCAAGATGCTAATCCGTTGCCTGCGGACTGAGTTGCGCTGGGCCACCAGCGCCCATGCTTTGATAGGTCGACCGGATAGGGTCCATAATTTGATGAAGCGGTTCGAGCAGGTCGATGCTCGAAGGGCTGCAGTGGAGGAGGCTTACGCTGAGCTCGAGGATTCGGATGTGGAAAAGGGAGTCCTGGACTCCTGCTTCGCAGACTACGAGCAGTTTTTGTGGCTCACGGACGAGTTGATCGAGGCTGAAGGCAGGTATGCCGAGGAGGCGCGTGAAGCTCGGACGAGTGGCCTGCCCGAGTCCTTTCGGAAGCAGCCTCAGCCGGAGCTGTTGGGACGACTCCCAACTCTGGACTTGCCAAAGTTCTCCGGGGTCCTTTCCGAGTGGCTGACCTTCGTTGGTCTTTTCGACGGCCTAGTGCACGCCCGGAGTGACTTGACCCCGAGCCAGAAGATGGTGTACCTCCTGGCCTCACTGGAGGGGGAGGCCCTGGGCGTTGTCAGCCATTTGAGCTTGTCGGACGACGCCTACCAGACTGCTCGGGACCTCCTAGCCAGAAGATACGCCAACGTCCGGCGAATTGCGGACGAACATGTTAAGCAGCTTCTGAGCCTCCCGCTGCTTAGTGACCGGGCCAGACTACGTCCGGACCTGTTGGATCCAGTCTTGGTGGCCTGTAATATGTTGAGGCGGCTGGATTTACCAGTGGGCGAATGGGCCTTCTTGTTGCTCCGCATCGTGCTGTCCCGTCTACCTCTCGACCTTCAAATGCATTTTGAGGAGAGGTACGGCGGGGACGAGGCCTCCTATATTCCGCCCTTCTATGACCTGCTGCGGTTTTTGGAGGAGCAGTGCCGACAGATCGAGCACGCGGCGGGCACCGTCGACGACTTACGAGCCGTGCCCAGTGAGAGGCGAAATCCGCCGGGCAAGTCGTCGTCAACCCCCCCCTGCTCCTATTGTCGAGCATCGGATCACCGGGTAACGTCTTGCCCAAAATTATTAAGTAAGCCGGTTCCGGCGAGGCGAACTATCGCCAAGGAGCGCCGCTGGTGCTACTCCTGTTTGGAAGGGCACCTCCAGCGAGACTGTCCGCACCAGCGGCCCTGTCTGCATTGCCAGGGCAATCACCATGTCGTACTGTGCCTGGGTGCGAATGGCGTCTCCTCTCGGGGCGCTGCCAGGCCCTCGACCCCCACGGGCGGGGGCGCTCCGCCATGCCCTTTGACGGGCGACGCTCGGCGCCCGCCGGCCAGCCACCAGGCCCCTAGGTTTGAAAGGGGTCCCTCCCCTGACCAGTCGGGGGGTAATTCCCCCAGGGGCGGGGGTGTCATCACCCCCCCTCAGCGTGCGGAGAGGAACTTCACGGCCACTCATCAGTCCGCTGGACCCTTCTCACTCCCGTTAGCTGAGTGGCCGCGACTGGTGGACCACTGTACCCCATTTGATGGAGGCGGCCCTAGCTAGCTGCCGCCTTAGCTCCCACCATGGCTGCCTCTACTGAGCCTTAAGCCGTCAACAGTCCACTTGTCAATCTGTTCTGTTGCCGACGGCCTCAGTGAGGGCGTACAACCCGAGTGGCGACTGTTAGCGGTTGCGCTCTGTTAGTATCGGGTTCACGCGGTGTGGCCTCCACTTGGTGGTGGGAAGATTAGGGCCCCCTGGAGAGTTGAATCACGCTCTCAAGGGGTATTGGATTTGGTTTGGTCGAGCACTTAGTTAAAAATTCTTTAAATTTAAATTAAAATGCTTTTGGGTTTTCCGCGAAATTCATATTGTAGCGGTTATGATTAAAAGAATTGAATTTAAAATACTCCTTTAAATGCTGCTGCATATTTTTTGTAAATACATTTGATCACTGCGTTTATTGTTGCACGGAAAATTGAGATTAAATTGTGTGCCCTTTTTTAATGCTTGTGATAGTGTTTAATCATTTTGCTTTGTGATAAGGAAGGTTGAAATTAGATAACCCTGTGGTTGCCGAAGGAAATAGGAGTCAATTCTCTTTTGGTTTAGATTTTGTTGGCACTGTCTAAGATATTTATTTGAAATAAGAAATAGGGCTGTCCCTTACGTTTATTGTTTTGTTTACTTTGCCAAGTTGACCTATGTGCATCGGTGATTACTTGTTTTAATTAATTCTGTAATTGAACATTGATGCTTTTGAAAAATTAGTTGAAATATGAGCATAGGATCACCTGCTAGGGACCATCTGTGCGTTTCGTTCAGCTCTCCACAGACGACGTTCATGGGGAATTTGGGGGTGCTCTCTGCACTGAAGCTTGAAGGCCCCTCTGGGCCGCTTCGTGTCGCGTCGCTGTTTGCAGACCTGATCCGGTCGAGTTGCGGAACTAATCATAGGAGCGCAGATAGGTGTTTGAAGGAGGTCGTCTGACTTCTGTCTAGAAATAGGACTTATTTATGTGCTGCGATGACCAGGAAGGGCATCCAGTTCAACTCTCCGGCTAGCCCACGTTGGGGCTGTAATTTTGAGGCGTTGGTCAGGGTTGCAAGATCTGATTGGGTGCGTAGGGTGGCCTAGTTTGGTTGTAGATTCGATCTTGCAACTTGCCGTCGCGACCCTGTCCCGCTGACCGGTTTGCTCGCGGACCTAAATCCTTATGTCCGGGACGGGGGTTTGTTTACGCAAAAGCGTTGGTGTCAGGCATCGACGTTAGATGGCGCTCGGCTCTGCTGATACGGGATGACGTTCGTGCGTGTTGAAGGTCCGAGCTTGCTGAAAGGTGGGAGTCGAGAGCGAAAAATTAGATGTCTGCTGCGCGTCGAAAGAGAAGGCAGTCCGTTTTGTTTGGGAGCTCTTAGATCTAATTTTATGTTAGGCGCGTATAGTAAATATACCACTGGGAATGGTAGCGCGTGTTGAGAGTTTACCCGGGACTTTAGGTTTAACGCAGAATCTGTATAAGTGGATTCGACTGTATTAGTTACTAGTGCGGTAGTTAATATTCTAGAAATAACGGTGACCTTTGACCCGTACGTTCTGTGTTCATTTTCGCGAGTCAATCGTAACAAAGGAAGAAAGTGACTGCGGAAGGCGACCTTAGCTTGGAGAGGAGCTGAGGGCCGAACTGCTGCAGGGGGAACGGTCAAATAAGGTCAATAACACTACCAGCCACACCCAAATACACATCACTGACCTTTACTTTCTAGCACAATACATCCACACGAGACCTGACCGAATCCTGAGGGACCAGTCGCCTTCAATAGAGGTAAGTAAGCTCTGTTCAATAATTGTAACGCTCCCCCCGGATTGTTTAGTGTAATTAGACTTTTAACCCGTAGCGTGAGGACGCCCGACCAGCATCTGCCTGTAGCTTCTTCGTCTATGGGCCGCGAAGGATTCTACTCCTGGGATGGGCAGCTGCCGGCCGTAACAACAGGACTTACTAGAAATTTCTATATACATATACATAAATATTTAAATATACCTTATTTATATACATTTGACATTTTATGTTTGAATTATTGCTTCACATAATTAGAATAGAATAGATTAGAATATTTTTTTATTCAATATAGATCACATGTGTAATTCTGATTGAAAGTCATTTTTTACTTTACCACTGGTTCGAAAAAAAACCCTCTGTCCTGGGAAGAACCAGCAAGAAACCCAGCGGGACTTTTTTTTAAATAAATTTTACAATATAAATGACTACAAACTATATACAAAATTTATTTTAGAAACTGCTTGGAAGCGACCACCTGATTCCCAGTGGTTATTATCCACCATGTATTCTATTATACTATAATAACCCTTTTTATACAGTTTCAGCTTAACAAAACATTTAAACTTGGCAATAGAGAGAGCCTGTACACTTTCCGGGACCTTATTATAATAGCGTATACATTGCCCCAAGAATGAATTATATACAACGTGTCCCAAAATTCAACGATAAGCCAACACCGGAAGATAGACCTGTCCTGGACTAATCGGGGAAAAAAAGAAAAAAAAATATATCCCAATTATATTTTAAGTTATATAAAAAAAATGAAATTCTTCAGAAATTGAGACCGTTTATGATATTTTTCACTACCATGACCACAATTTTTTAAATATTTTTTTTTTTTATAGGCAACCTGAATAGTACTGCTATCTACCACAATTCTTAAAAACTCCAGAATAACTCTTGTTTTATCACGAAAATTAATGAAACTTATTTTATTCCCTAAATTTTTTGAAGACTTTTACTTTTAACCAAATTTAACTTATCGTGGTGTAAAAAAAAAGTATGAACACTAGTACGGCAAGTTTTTTTTAAAAATTGACGCAACTAACCAACATTCCAAAATGGTATAATACTCTAGGAAAACCAGTTATAAAAAAATATGGGCCTATTATTTCTTAACAGGGGCCAAATGACGGTCGGGTGTAGTAAAAGTATTAGTTCTTGAAAAATGTTTAATATTTCAAAACAAATGGTACAAACAGTTTCACGTGTAATTTATTAAGTTATTAACATTATAGCAAATGTTCGAACTGTTTGCCACCAGCATTAATACATGCACGACATCGCCTTAAAAATGATCGTTTTATTTGTCTTGCATATCTTCTGCTATTAATGTAATCAGCAGCCTGAGTGATATTTCGACGAAGCTCGTCCAATGTCACAATGGGTTTTGAGTAGACCCTGTTATTAAGACAACCCCAATAGAAGAAGTCCAGGGGGTTCAAATCGGGTGAACGGGGTGGCCATAAGATAGGACCAAGTCGCCCGATCCAACGCCCTGGATACTCTTGATTTAAATATTCTCGCACAGGACGGGCATAATGTGCTGGGCAACCATCGTTTTGGAACCACATGTTTTGGAGATCACTTAAGGGCACGTCGTTTAACAATTCTTGCAAGTCATTTTGTAAAAAGTTTAAATAACTATTGCCATCTAAGTTTCCTTGTAACTCAAAGGGCCCAATTACTTTTCTATTTAATATGCCGGTCCATAGGTTAACCTTGAATTGATATTGGGATTTGTCTTGTCTCATTAAGTGTGGATTTTCATTACTCCAACTATGTAGGTTATGAAGATATTTATACCCATCTTTCTTGCACGTTGTTTCATCCGACCATAGAATTTTGTCTAGGAAGTGGGGATCTTCACTGTGCCTTTGCAGCATTACACGGCAAAATGTGACCCGTAGCGGATAGTCCCGCGGTAATAACGTCTGCACACGTCTGTAGTGATATGGGTGAAGCTTGTGACGTTTTAATATTCGATGTGCAGAACTTTTCGGGATTCCTGTAGCTTCTTCTATGGCACGTACCGAAGTAGTCGAGTCATTTTCTATCTCATTGAGAACTTCTTCATCACGATCCAATCTAGGTCTTCCAGCGCTTCTCCTATTGGATGACATACGAACCTCCGAAAACGCTTGATGCACATTAATAAACACTCGATAATCAGGATATTTTTGAGCATTTGGGTATCTATCTCGATACAGTCTGCTAGCAGCGTTAGCATTACATCGGCATTCTCCATAGATTAAATGCATATTAGCGTATTCCTGTGTTGTGTACGGTTGCGGCATGTTAAACGCCAAACAGTCCAAAATGCGCCAGAACTCTAAATCACAAAACACACAATCGTAGTCCAAGATAATGCCAGGTCAGTTCAGTTTGCAGATCACTTCCAGTCCAAATAATGCCAGGTCAGTTAAGTTTGCAGGTCGATTCCAGTCCAAAAAGCCAAGCCAAAAGTCGATAGTATGTACGAGGGCCACGTAAGTTGAATTGGGAACGGTGCGCAGTAAACAAAGGAGCAGAGCGTACTGAACCGACTTGCTGAGAATAATAACAGCTTCTCTACCTGCCCTGTTGTTGTCTCTTTTTAACGTAAATATCTCTAGCTATCTATCTCTCTCTAACATCTAAGGTATTAATGCCCCATTCGAATTCCTAGAAATTGTAACAGGAACCCATTATGGGCATGTAGTAAATGTGATTACTGACAATTACAATTTAAGGAATTTGGCCCCTGTTTAGAAATAATAGGCCCATATTTTTTTATAACTTGTTTTCCTAGAGTATTATACCATTTTGGAATGTTGGTTAGTTGCGTCAATTTTTAAAAAAACTTGCCATACTAGTGTTCATACTTTTTTTTAAACCACGATAAGTTAAATTTGGTTAAAAGTAAAAGTCTTCAAAAAATTTAGGGAATAAAACAAGTTTCATTAATTTTCGTGATAAAACAAGAGTTATTCTGGAGTTTTTAAGAATTGTGGTAAATAGCAGTACTATTCAGGTTGCCTATAAAAAAAAAAGAAAAAATTATTTAAAAAATTGTGAAAAATATCATAAACGGTCTCAATTTCTGAAGAATTTCATTTTTTTTATATAACTTAAAATATAATTGGGATATATTTTTTTTCTTTTTTTCCCCGATTAGTCCGGGGCAGGTCTATCCTCCGGTATTGGCTTATTGTTGAATTTTGGGACACGTTGTATATAATAATTGTAGTATCACTAACTTGCGTTTGTTCCTAGTGTTTACAGAATGTATATCACTTTTTTTTTTACTAAAACTAACTTTGTTTTTGTGAACATACATTAAATTTTCGTTAATATACTGAGAGGCCAAAGTTAATATATTAATTTCTTTCAATTTATCTGTAAGAGACTCTCTCGGTTTTAGATTGTAAATAGCTCTAATGGCCCTCAAAGTATAGCAAATTATAATACTATTGTAAAATATTTTAAAAAGAACAACTACTGAGTTAGTTACTTTCTTCCATGATTCTTCTCAGTAGAATAAGCAAAAAATATAGAAAAAATTGGGGCAAACAGTGATCATATAACTATTTAAAAGTATATTTTTAATGCCTACTTGAATAAAAACTATTTGAATTTTGAATTTCGAACGAGTGAAGTCATATTCGCGCATTTTGTGTTTTAAAATCACACACTTCCAAAAATTGATCAGCAGTGTCGGTTTATTATCTTCTAGTAGTTAGTAAGTACCTAGATAAATACAGCAAGTAACGTACCTAGGTAAATTTAATTTAATTCACGTAGATTAACTCCATCACAAGAAGAACATAATATACACAATTTTATTTACATATTTACATTTCATTCTTACGTAGGCACACTCTATCTAACTGGCAACGCATGTGTTTTATTAATCTTCCGAATAATCATTATTTTATCAAAGGATGCCGAACTTTCCTTTGTCGGTCTTTCGGCGTGTACTTACAAATAGTACAAATATTTATTTTAATTCCATACATTCCCAATTGAGCTTTGCTTCGAGTCTAATGTATTAACTGTTTTTACTCTAATCCTTGTTATTCTCAGAGAGATAAGTTCACAATTTGACATGAGTGACGAAGAGTCAAATAGTTCTCTAGTCGGACTAGTGAGAGTTGAAGTTATAGATCTAAAAGACCTAAAAGAAAATTTGATAAGTTTTTCGAAATAATTCATGCATCCCAAATTGCTTTGTGTAAATTGTGCCAACATAAAAAGGTTGAAATAAAAATGAAAAACAGAAACACTTAAGGAAGCGTCTAATATCTTTCCACAAAAAGGAATCACAAATATTTCTTCCTGAAAAACCAAAATGAAGTGGAGATATCACAAGGTTTTAATAGCCGCCGAAAAAAGTGGACAGATAAGAAGAAATATACTTATCACACAATAACATAACACATATATTATGTAACTAGCCGCCGGCCGCGACTTCGATCGCGTACAATATCTGATTTCTCAAGAGATTATGAAATTTTCCCGCTGCGAAAGGCCTATCTAAGTAAATAGAGGCTATGTAGGTAAAGCTTAACTTTTTTATTTATCATTTAAAACTATACTTTAAAAATATAGGACTTACATGTAACTTTTTTACCCCAATTTCACCCCCTTAGGGTTAGGATTTCGTAAAGAGTTTATTAAGGATTTTATTATTGAAAACTTATAAGTTAAATTCCGATTTCCGTGTCTCTAACTCCAAAAACGTATAACATTCATGTAACTTTTCAACCCGAATTTACCTTATTTGGGGTGGATTTTCGTAAAATTGTTTATAGAGATTATTATTCATCATCATTATCATTACAGCCCTTCACAAGTCCACTGCTGAACATAGGCCTCCCCCAAGGAATGCAACAAAGCATGGTCCTGAGCCACCTGCATCCATCGATTTCCTGCATATCTTACCAGGTCGTCACTCCATCTCGTGGGGGGTCACCCTACACTTCGCCTGCCGGTACGAGGCTGCCAATCGAGAACCTTTTTTCCCCATCGGTTGTCGGTTCTTCGAGCTATATGGCCGGCCTATTGCCACTTCAGCTTACTAATCCGTTAGGCTATATCGGTCACTCTGGTTCTACTGAGGTTATCCTAATTTCTAAGTTTATCACACAGAGAAACTCCGAGCATAGCCCTCTCCATAGCTCGCTGAGCGACCTTGAGCTTCCTTATCCGGCCAGCCATGAAAGACCACGTCTCAGTTCCATATGTCATCACTGGCAACACGCACTCGTTGTACAGTCTCGTTTTTAAGTTTTGAGGTATACCTGACGAGAAGATGTGCCGTAATTTCCCGAACGCTGCCCAACCGAGTTGAATGCGTCGATTGACCTCTCGGTCGAAGTTGGACTTACCTAGTTGGACTGTTTGTCCCAGGTAAACATATTCGTCAATAACTTCGAGCTTAGTGCTCCCAACAACTACCGGCATAGGTGTGACATGGACATTAAACATGATCTTTGTTTTGTCCATGTTCATCTTAAGACCTATCCGTTGGGAAACACTATTGAGGTCATTGAGCATAGTTCTTAGGTCCTCCAGCGATTTAGTCATAAGGACTATATCGTCGGTAAATCGAAGGTGAGTGATGTACTCGCCATTGATGTTGATACCGTATCCTTTCCAGTCCAGAAGCTTGAAAACGTCTTCCAATGCAGCGGTGAAGAGTTTCGGGGATATGACGTCACCCTGTCTTACACCTCTCTGCAATTGGATAGGTTTCGTACTCTGGTTCTGTACTCGGATAGCCATCGTAGCCCTACTGTACAAGCACTTCAACACTTCGATATACCGACAGTCAATTTGGCACCGCTGAAAAAACTGCAGCACTGCCCAAATTTCGACGGAATCAAAGGCTTTCTCACAGTCCACATACGCCAGACATAGTGGCAAATTGTACTCCTCGGACTTCTGTACAATTTGCCGAAGGGTATGTATGTGGTCTATGGTGCTAAAGTCGTCAAGTCTGCGCGCGAGACGATTCGTAATGACTCTCGAAAACAGCACGTAGACGCGGCTCAGAAGGGAAATCGGTCTGTAGTTCTTCAAGTGAGCGTTGTCGCCTTTCTTGAAGAACAAGACCACCTTACTTCTGCTCCACGCCTCCGGTGTAATGTCACCATGGAGGACGGAATTAAAGAGCTTCTGAAGGACTTCAAGTACCGGTTTTCCACCCACTTTCAAAAGCTCCGCTGTAATTCCATCCTCGCCTGGGGCCTTGCCGTTTTTAAGGTGCTGGAGAGCCATTCTAATCTCGCTCAGACTGACGTCCGGGATATCATCGGAATAATGTCGGATAAGACTCGCTCTTGGATCATTACTCACACTTGCGTGTAGCTCCAACGATGATGTGTACAGCTGCCTATAGAACCTCTCAATCTCACTCAAAATCTCAGGTGTCCCGGAAATGACGCTGCCACACTCGGTCTTCAGTTTCGACAGTTGGCTCTTTCTGGCAGACAGATCTGTCTGCCAGAAAGAGTTTTGTCTGTGTTCTGAGTGATCGCTGCTGGTTTTCACCCTCGCGATCACTGAGACATCACTGAACAGCTGTCGTCTGTTCGTCATAATGAAGTCAATCTCATTTTTTGTCGAACCGTCGGGGCTCGACCAGGTCCACTTCCTATGGGGCCACTTCTGGAAGAAAGAGTTCATCATAAAGAGTCCCTCTTTCTCCATGAAGTCGGTCAGCTGCTGGCCCCTTGGGTTCCATTGCCCTATTCTGAATTTCCCTACTTTCAGCTCACCGTTCTCTCTTGTGCCTAGATTTGCGTTGAAATCTCCCATTAACACCGTATAGTGGGTTTTGGAGGAATGCATGGCTCTAGAGATATCCTCATACTTTTCCTCCACCTCCTCATCGGGGTTGGCCGAGGTTGATGCGTAAACCTGTATGACGATTCAGCGAATACCGTTTGGTGATTCTGAGTATAAGGTACGCAACCCTCGTTGACACACACCCAATCTTTACAACGTTGTTAACGAGAGACTTGTGGACGATAAATCTGACACCTCCTTGGGACAGATTCTCGCCCTCCCGGTGATAGAAAAGTTGCCGGATCCGAGGATTACCGTGTCCTCCCCCTCTCTTCGGACCTCGGATAATCCTATGATATACCAGCGCAACTAGTCTATCTCTTCTTCCAGCTCCGATCAGATCAGATCTTCTCATCAGTATTCAGGGTACGTGCGTTATAAGTTGCCAGGTCGAGTCGTCCTAGGTGGTAACCGAACCTCCACCGGAGATTCTTAGCAGCCCCTGCCCCGCCGTTACCATGGTCACCAATATAGCCAGGAATAGCGGGGCCACCGGGGACTGGGGGCCGTCTCTTCGTTACTCTCATGGGGGGTATATTGCCATAGTTGCCACACTTGGCGAGCGGGTTGGCAACCGCAGTTTTTTATTACTGTTTTGCTATTATCAGAAAGATACTGCTGCCCATCCTCTGCCTCAGTTTCCCTCTTTCGCCTCTTACGACACCCACGGGAAGACATGGGGTAGTGAGTATTCTTTCCCGTCACTACACGGGACCCACCACTACACGGGATTAATATTATTACTTAATTATTATTACTTAAAACTAATAACCTGAATGTCGATTTTCAAGTCTCTACCTTCAAAAACACATTTCACTCCGTTTTAGGTGATTTTTTGGAAAATTGCTTATAAAGGTTATTATTATTTAGAATTTATAACTTAAAATGCCGATTTTCATGTCTCTAACTTTAAAAACATAGGACCTTCATACTAACTTCCAACTCCCATTGCACTCCCTTAGGTGTGAATTTTCTCAAAACCGTTTCATAGCTGACCTCTAGCAATAAAGGGAAACTACCTTCCGACCTTCGAGTTTGTATGTTTTATAGTTCCTGAGATATTGTGATAGTCAGTCAGTGGGTAGTATTTCGCTGTTATAGATATAGATTATAGTGTTAAATATGTATTTATAATTCACCCATATTTTCATTTTTTATAATCGGCGAGACACATAATTTACTGTTTTATTTCAGTATTCAATAGTAGTAACAACATCATGCCAGCTACAGTTGATTGGATAGTGAAATAATATCTTCCTTTCTCATTTTTCGATGACGAAGCTATACAAGTATGTTTCCGATCGATTTGCCCAAATATGGTGTTTTCTAAAAGAAGAAAGAAGGTCAAAGAGCGACTTGAAGAGCTTCAATTGAATCTTAAGAAACGACTAATACAATTTTCATTTAAAATGTCATTTACCATTGATGAATGGACGTCAATTTCTGGTATGGTAGGATTAACTACGGGGTCACTATTCATTATACATATAGACAACGAATGGAAGTATCGATCCTTGATTTTATACCATCACGCGGTCGACATAATGTGGAAGATATTGCAATGAATGTTTATTGGAATATGACATAATTGATAAAATGGGTACAACGGTCGACAACGCAACTGCAAATACCAAATTTATGTATGAACTGGACAAACAGCTGCGACACTTTGATTTAGACAATCAACATTTCCGGTGCTTTTCTCACATTTTGAACCTTGGTGTACAAGATTTATTAAGAACCTTAGCATTACACAGTGAAACTGACAAACGGACAAGAACACCAGTATGAAGACTATGAAGACGAAACTGAGGAAGATGAAGAATATTGCTGTGCCAAATATTACTGACTCACGTACAGCTATAACAAAATTACGCAGTATTTCCTGTAAAATAAAAATAATTGAGATATTGAAGAGGAATTTCAGTCTGCTTGTGAAGCAGCTGGCGTGTCATCAAATCTCAATCCCATACTCGACTGTCTAACGAGATGAAATTCCACACATGATATAATTTATAAGGATTTGGTTTAAAAGTGTGTACTTCTGTCACCTTTTCAAATCACAGATTGGGAATGGCAAATACTCGAAAAAATACATAACTTTCTAATAAACTTTAAATTTTTATCAATGAAACTTGCTGGAGAAAAATAGGTTACATTATCGCTAGTCATCGTATCATTTAATCTCTTGCTCAATAAAATTAAATCTATGGTAAAACAATTACATGAGAAACCTGATCGATCCAAATTGGATGAAATTCTCATTCTGCATTTCCAAGCAGCTTGAGACAAAATGCTTAAACATTATAAGAAGGCGTCCACCATGCTGCTGCAACAAGTATAGCCTCATTACTGTACCTCAGATGATGCATCCTGTGGGACGTCATAATAGTGTGGACTTTTCTATCCAGAACGTTCAGATTGGCCTGAGTCCACCTGAGTATGCCAAATGTATACATGAGAACAGGCATGACCCAACCGTTATATGCGTGTGTCTTATTAACGCCCGACAAAAGACTGTTAAGCACTTTTGTTAAGCGTGCATAAAACACAGCGCAAACTGACTGTTTCATGTCCGCCTCATGGATACCTATGTTCTGTGACATACCCAGGTATCGGTATGTTTCAGCCTCGCATAGGGTCTTTATGGTGATGGGCATAGATAAGTCTATACCTTCAGAGTTAGCAACCCTACCCCTTTCGACATGGAGTACCGCACACTTATCCGTCCCCAGTTCCATTCTAATGGAACTGCTAAAATCACAAGTGATGTTTAGCAATTCCATAAGATAGGAGCGACTGGAGGCGAATAACTTGAGATCATCCATATAGAAAAGTTGGGTCAATTTTGTACCTCCTTTCCGAAGCTGAAATCCCCTCCCGGAACTCTCCAGTAAGGTACTGAGAGGGTTCAGAGAGAGGCAGAACCAGATTGGACTCAGACAATAGCCCTGGATGATACCCCTTCTTAACCTTATGTGGTTCTCCGCAGCCGTCATCCGCTCGCCTAGATGACAAAGGATCGTACTCCACTGCCCCATACACTGCCAGAAGAAGTCTCTAACTGTACAGTCAACCTTGTACAGCTCGAGGACCCTCTTCAGCCATCTATGAGGCACCGAATCGAATGCCTTTTTGTAGTCTATCCAGGCGGCGGAGAGGTTCCGATGATTGCATTTAACCACCTTGCCAATGACCGCGTCAATGAGGAGTGGTTCCTTGGTTCCACAACCACCGCCCCGACATCAATTTTGAGCACGCGACATCACCTGATTTGAGTTCAGGTGACGAGTGATTCTCGCGCTCAAAATGGATGTTAAAGTCTTATTTGATAGGTAGGCACGTTATGGGGCGGTATTTGCTCGGGTCTGTGGAATCCCGGTCTTTAGGAGCCAAATGAGTGATCCCATTAGTGAAGAGGCTCGGGAGTGACTTTTGGTCGAGAGCCTCTTGAAACTGTCGGGCGAGCATAGCGTGATACACCACGAACCCCTTCAGCCAGTAGAGATGCAGTCCGTCGAGTACTGGACCAGTTCGGGGCCCTACGGACCGCCTCAGCTACGTCATCCAATGTTATGATGACGGGGTCCATGGGCGTAACATTCGCACACTGACTCACCACAACTTCCGTCCAAGGGCCCTCGCTATGGTTTATGGGCTCTGACCACAGGCCGTGCCTGGCCCGTGGTCAGGTCAGTGGCATTCGGTGCTTGGCCCGTTCCACGTACCATTGTTCGCTCCAATGATTTATAGAGCCTCTTCTGATCACTCTGGAAGAGACGATTCTTGTTGAACCGTGTCGACCTCTCGGTATATCGCCGAATCCGCTTTCCCCAAGCAGCGATCCTCTGCTTCAGGTCGACTATGCGCTCCGTCAGTTTTTGCGTAATATTCGGCTGGGACAAACTTATATTTGTCCCAGCAAACGTCATCCTAACGGTGCGCACAATTCTCGGTATATTATTATCCGACCTGAAGCTTATCAGTCTGCCGATTAAGGCTCTTGCATTTGCGATACGGTCCGCAATTTTTTTTTTCTAGTCTGGGATGGCGCTACTTTGTCTAGTAGCGCGTCCAGCCGTGGGCAGTTTGGCGCCAATAATACGGCAAACTACCAGTGTGGCGCCAAAAAGAATTGACTTCGAGTCTTTGAGTCCGTCTCGCAAAGGTCCCGGCTGGATTCCAAATAGGTCACCAGCATTGGGTTGAGAGCCCTCACGACAACCTGGTTCCACTTGCTTAGGGTATGCGGGGAAGTCGTGATCGATTTTCGAGAGGCGTACTGCGCGTTTCCAAAATAGCCTCTTCCAATATACTCCTCATTTGCTCTACTTTGTGGGAGACTATTAGTTCTCGTCATAAGGAATGGTAATGTCTACCAAAAATATTCTTGACTATGCCCGGTCCATCAGCACAATATCATGCTTATTCGCGAGAATAGTCCTGTCTGTGATTAAAAGAAATGGGATCCGCAACACGTTTGACCATTAAACGAAGTGGGAGCTTTATGCAGGGCTCCGTATCGTTCAAACGTAGACTTCTTCTTAACCATAGGTGATATATGAAGTTAAATAAAACTATTGTTTATATGAAAACAAGAGCGGCTTTGTAGAGTGTAGCTTGTTGAGGCAGTGTAGAGATGTCTGTTGAGATGGATGCAGAGCGAACGATGAGCGAGTAACGAGTAATGAGCTGGTAATGATTGGGTCGCTCACAGCATGTCTTTTATTTCGTTCGGTTAGTTGCACAACTCGTGCAAACGCCTGTGAGGCGCACATGGTCCATTTGACCAATGAGCGGACAGGAGGGAAGTGTGTGGGGGCGTGTGAAGTGTGACTCATAATTTATTTCACAATTATACATTTTCATACAACAAATCTTTGCAAACAATTACTAATAAGTATGTGACACACTACAAGACATACAACAAATCTTTATAAACAACTACTAATAAGTATGTGACACACTATAAGACATACAACAAATCTTTATAAACAACTACTAATAATTATGTAAAAAAGAATGAGAAAAATGAGAAGTATGTAACAAACATTATAAAACACACAACCCTTTTCATAGGCATACAAACATTAATTATGTATTTGACAAACACTATAAAGACATACAACAACTCTTTATAGGGCAATAAAAATAAGAGCCTGGCGAGTACTTATAATATGACAATTTCCGATCCACGAAACCGTCTTTCAGAGCGAGCTCCTGGTGTAGAATCCTGGCTACTAGGTTGTGTCTGTGCAAATACCCAGAGTTATTATATTATTATTAATTTTATTATGATGGAAACTAAACTTATAAAATAAAAGTTGGCAATGTCATAACAGTTTAACGATCTGTGGGAACGCAGTAGGCTTCAGTTTTGACGGGATTCATTATTAATTTTATGTTTTGAGACAGTTCCGTGTTCACTTTGGACAAGCGGGCGCGAGCGACAATTCAATCGTTTTGTTTATTAAATTCTTATTGTTATTACTTGTTATTACGTGTTGTTATTATTCCTGTTGTTACGTTTTGTATTTCTTTTTTGTTTTAATAATGCTTAACGAGTACTTTTATAGTGTTTGTGAATACGGCAACATGTTAATGTGCCTTGGAGAATCTTGCGGGAATGCTTCGCGTGCATAACGAATTCACCGAAAGAAATTCCCGACCGCTTGACACCCAGCTGACTCTTGTCTGATATAAGCAGCATTTCAGCGAGTGTTGGAAAATCGACCCATTGCTCCGGTAGCGGCAGGAGGTGGAAGTCAAGTGGCTGTTCACTCCGACGAGCGCATTTTAGATGTCGTTCACCGGTATCCGAACCTAGGTACACGAAGTATCGCTAAATTTTTAAGACGTCGGAATGGAAGAAGTGTGTCATACTGTTCACAAGAGGTTAAAGCGTAACCGAATGCGCCAATACAAAGTGCACAAAGTGCAAGTTTTAGTTCCCGGCGATCACGACCGTCGGCGAGTTTTCTGCCGTTGGTTATAAAACCAGCAACAACGTGTGCCTGGTTCCATTGAGCCCGTTTTCTGGACGGACGACTCGACATTTACCAGAAACAGCCTGTGGAACCGAAGAAATACACACCTGTATTCAGAGGTTAACCCGCACACTGTTCGACAAACCGGGCACCAAACCCGATGCTCAGTTAACATATGGGCAGTTTTATTTAAGGATCGCATACTGGGACCAGTGTTTCTGCCACAGCAACTTAATGGACAGCGACACTTAAAGGACATTGTTCTGCGTCCATACAATGTTCGCAATGTAAATACAACTTATACAGTCTCACTTGGTTAAAGTCCGTGATTCAAGCCAGATAGATCGTTAAAGAAGAATATCGATATCCGTTGTTCAAGCCGAGTCGTAAGTTAAAAAAACTTATCGCATAACAAACCAATTGCACAGTGCACTTAGATTCCGAAAACATTTGCAGAAATGTATTTTTCAAACGAAATCAAAGCAATCGCACGACTGACGTCTATCTATTTTGACGTGGTCATCTGTCAACGTTATTGACTTTTTTTGCATGACACAATGCTGATTCGCCAATTAGAGTACAATAGTATTGTTATTTTAAATGAAAACAGATGATTTCACTGTACCCCAGTTCCTTGTGGCATATATTAATCTGCGATATATTTTAAAATATAAACGTTTTCATAATATATTTGAGTTTATAACAACTTTTGAAATATGTGAGAGAAAGTATTGTGCGATTGGCCAAATCATAGGAGGCCATAAACACAGCACATTAGTATTAAAAAAAAGGTACAAAGTTCAAAATCGAAAAAGTCCTTTTTATTTTGATTTCACAATTCAGAAGGGTCCGTTACTATCTAATGAATGTTACCTAATGTATAATTAAGGATATGAATTTTGGTAATTGTCAAATATATGTTAGTTCTTAGGCGAGTTTTAGCAATGTACTTTATAAATGAACAGTTGGTTGATATTTTAGACGACCTATCGTTGGCTGAATATCGCCGCACATGGTTCCTGCATGATGGTGCACCTCCGCATGTCGTGAGGTTCGTCCGTGAGCGCCTCACCGAATTACTTGATGATTGCTGGATTGGCAGACTAGGACCACACGCTTGACCACCTCGCTCACCAGATCTAACCCCGTTAGACTTCTTTCTGTGGGGGTATGTGAAAGAAAGGGTTTTTAGTCCTGAGTGTGATAGTGCTGACAAAATGCGCCAAAGGATCGTGGATGTTTTCGACAAACTACATACGGACTGTGTCGGAGACCACACGATGATGCCCCGCCTGCATGAAGGGACGCAATACCGAGCCCAAATCTGCCTCGAAATAAATGGAGCACAATTTGAGCCGCACCTCATAAGGCCACGGAGGATTTAGAGCGGTAATCTGTTTGATACCTAATTTTTTAAATAACTTCGTACTGAACTAATCTGAACGAGATATGGAGAGAACTATGCTCGGAATTTCTCTGCGTGATAAACTTAGAAATGAGGATATCCACAGTAGAACCAGAGTGACCGACATAGCCCAACGGATTAGTAAGCTGAAGTGGCAATGGGCCGGCCATATAACTCAAAGAACCGACAACCGTTGGGGAAAAAGGTTCTCGAATGGCAGCCTCGTACCAGCGGACGAAGTGTAGGGCGTCCCCCCACTAGATGGAGTGACGACCTGGTAAGATATGCAGGAAGTCGATGGATGCAGGTGGCTCAGGACCGTGCTTTGTGGCATTCCTTGGGGGAGGCCTATGTTAAGCAGTGGACTTGTGAAGGGCTGTAATGATGATGATGATGATGAACTGATCTGACTAGATACATAACTGAATACATCAGAATAATAAACATACCTACACGATGGATAAAATAGCATGACTTAATCGTTGTTAAAATTTTTTTTTTTCACTAGTAGGGAATCGAATCAGGTATTTGGTTTATTTAACCTGTGAATTCGAATTAAAGTGGCTAGGTGGAGATTAGCACAGTGACAAAATAGTAGGTTAAGCAGATAAGTTAGGTATTTAGAGAAGTGTTGTAAATAATAAGGTTTAGTATTGTAAATAATTACAGTATTGCCGTATTTGCAGTATTACTATTGCCGTCGGAAGGCCGCGTGGTTCAGCGTCAATTCCACGCGACAATAGGGTCAATAACCCTATTGTCAGCTGATTTTCCACTGCTGGTTTTATGTTTAAGTATTTTTATGTTTTTTTTTTTATAGAATTATCGTTTCATTTAGCTGTACTAACATGATGAAGCATGAATAAAACTAATAAAACGTTGTGAAAAGATATTTTTATTCCCTCGGGATCAATTTTCTTCCTGCCCACGATCAAAGTTATCGGTAGTACTATCGCCTGTCTTTGTTTTCGGAAGCGTTTCACAAACACCCGGTATACACACAATAAGTAATACATTATGTTAACTAAGTGAAGTTATAACAATAGGAAATTTAACTTTTGTTTATACATATATACACACAATAAGTAATATATTATGTTAACTAAGTGAAGTTGTTACTATAGCAACTTTGTTATTTACACATTAAGATTTGTAAAAAAATATACTTATATTTATTATATTTGTTTATAGTTTGTTCCTACGTAGCTTTAAATTATACTTATATTTACTTAATTTCCACTAAACATATGTAATATTAGCTACTCATTGTGAACAAATTGTTATAAAAATGGTTAGGTACTTAGGAATTTTAAATAAAGTCCATTACTTCATTTGTACCTACCTATTGTTTATTTAGTAATTCATGTTAGTATCAAGCTAGTCAAGTTTACGGGAACGTAAAATGATTTTTTAAAAACTATTTAAATTCTATTTATTTCTAATTACAATAATTATAATTCTAATTACTTAATTAATACGTCTTGACAGAAGTCGAAGTCAAAACGAAGTGTCCGCTCCCATGAGCTCTGCCTGATATCTCATGCAACCAAAAGCGCATACTCTACAGTTACTGGATACTGCCTAATGTTTATGCAGCCCTCTCTAGGTACAAACCCTAACAACCCTATGGTCTTGTGGTTGCATAACTAGCTGGTCACGTTTGTCTAACTGTGTACATACTTTATAGAAATGTAAATAAACGCATTTATGCTCTTGGTTGAATACATGTTGTCATGCTTGTTAGTTATTTTCATGTTTATGAACGAAAACGGTTTTATATGTATACATAACATAATTAAAACAGGTGTTTTTCGCAAGTCAAGGTTGGAAGCTGACATTTCCAGATGGTTCTATAGCATGTTCCAGACGAATGTAATCCTTGTTATCATCCATCTAGACGGCAGATGTAATCAAAATTTTTATTTGACCTTCTACGTCTTTGGAGGGTGGGCGCGCGCTCCCATCCGCAGTTGGAGCGTGTGGATTACATCCGTTTAGCCAGCAGATTACATATTACCAAAAACATGTGCTGCCGCAGACAGCAGGTGTTGGGATGAGTAAGGGAAAAAATATATCGATATTTTTAAACAGTATCGATGTATTGGCATCACTTCAAGGATGTAAAGATAAGGCTTTAAGGATAAGATTAGTGACGGTTGGACGAAAAAAAAGACAACCACACATCAATGCTTTTGTAACTCCTTTTGGTGTTTCATGTTTTGTCCATTAATGCAACATTTACATTTACATTAATACAATAAAAAATAAAAAACCTATATTCTTTTTTATGAAAAGTAATGATATATTGATATTTTTTGCCCAAACCTAAGCGGGTGTGCACATATGCGGGTGCAAAATGTCATCCGCGGACCAGCAAAGCGAACGCGAAATTATAAGTGAATTAATCGATTTCTATAGATGATATTATGTCCGAAATTTATAAAAATGCTCGTCAAAAGATAACCACTTGGGAGATATTAGTCTAAAAGTACAAAGAGTTGGACTAAAATTTATTTTCTTTTTTGTTTTCCGTCTTCGTATGCGTGCAAAACTGTTAAAGTAAGACTCACCTTTTGAAATTTGGAGCCATTTCTACAACTTATTTCTACGCGAGCGCGATTCACAGTGAAGCTCGATCGTGTTGGCGCTTGGTTGTAATCCGTGTAGCCGAAACACAATCCGTGACATGGTGTGCATTTTCTAAACGATCATAATATAAACTTTATCTGTGTATCTGTGTCAATCATCACTGCAGCGCTGTCGCATTAAATGAAACAATAGGTCCGCTCTCTTACACGTTCAGGTAATTTATGATTAGTTGACCAACAAGTCCGAGAACATAGCTTCTCGCTAACTGATTGACCAATTAGGCCCGCCAAATACATACGGAATTCTGTTTCGGGATTCCGTTTCGATATTCCGATTCGAGATTCCGAACGTAGCAAGTTCATATAAAATATATGACCCGTCACACATGTACGGTAGGTTTCCGCTCGAAATTTTGCAAACAAAACGGGATTCTGTATGTTCACGCACCTAGCCGTCCAACCCAAGGTCGATTCTCCCGGGGCCCACGAGCGGTAGATTCGACAGACGACTAAGTGTGGGGCACAAATGCCTATGGATAAATGACCTACATAATAGAGATCAGAATAGAGAAACAAATAGTACGTACCTGGATCTGAAGCGAAGACTGTCCCAAGGTTCGGTCAGGCCGAAGGTGTGTAGGTGTATGTGTAGTGGTGTTTAGTTGTAAATAAATAAATAACTGTTTTTAATCTATATTAATGACTTACCTTATCTTGTAGGGGACAATCACGATATAGTATTATTTGCTGACGATACCTCTTTAATTTTCATACTCAAACGGCAGTTAATTAATTATGACGATGTAAATAATGCTCTGATGAAACTTCAATGGGGCCCCCATTTATCTAAATTAGCAAGCAGATTTAGTTCTGCAGCATATGCTGTAAGAAAGATTAGAAGTCTCATAGATGTTGAGACAGCTAGATTAGTGTATTTTAGTTACTTTCATAGCGTAATGTCTTATGAAATTTTGCTACGGGGTAATGCGACTGATATTGAAGCTATATTTGTTTTGCAAAAGAGAGCTTTCGGGCGATTTATAACCTAAATTGTAAAGAGTCCCTCAGACAAAAATTTAAAGAAATAAACATATTAACTTTGGCATAGCAATATATTTATGAAAATGTAATGAAAATTTAACAGTGGTAGAGCCACGCGGCAGCTTTTGCTGTCGCACGGATGGGCCGGCTCGAACCGGGGTGGTACCACGACCTCACAGAAAACCAGCGTGAAGTAGAGGTTTACCTCTGCGTTTCGTTTGGTGAGTGCAGGTGGCCGGAGGCCCTTTTTACTGGAAATGAGGCATTCCATCTTAGTCCTCACGGGTGAAAACGCATCTACATTTTGATTCGCAATAGAGGATAGATGTAGATGTCTATGGGCCGCAGCAACCACTTACCATCAGGTGGACTGTGTGCTCGTTTGTCACCCTTATCATATAAAAAAAAAATGTATGTACATAAAAACATAAATATTTTTAATAATAATAAGGATGTGCATACTTTAAACACTAGGAACAAACATAAGCTTGTAATACCAGTAACTAGACTCCACAGAATCACTAATTCATTTATGGGGCAATGTATACGCTTTTAGAACAAAATCCCAGAACATATTCAAAGTTTATCAATAAACAAGTTTAAGGTTTTATTAAAGAAAAACTGTACAAAAAGGGTTATTATAATATCAAGGAATACATGAATGAAAATAACCCCTGGGAATAAGGTGATCGCCACCATGCTGGTTCTATTAAAAATCATTTAAAAATTGTATAAATAAAATTATTGTTAAGTGAAATATGTTTAAAAAAAAGTCCCGCTGGGTTTCTTACTGGTTCTTCCCAGAACAGAGGTGTTTTCCGAACCAGTGGTAAATAAAAAATGACTTTCAATAAGAATTATGTAATAATCAATATTAAATAAAAAATTATTCTATTCTATTCTATTCTATAGTGGTGTGGATTATGGTTGACCTGACTGGAGCGTTGAAGTCGGCAGCATCCCTGACTCCAGCACCGCCCGAAAGTGTGGTACTCTCCAGCGCGTCACCCACGGTCAATTTCTTTCTTCCATTCACTATTTCAGTCTATCAACTTGATTGTACATTTAATTAACTTCAAAGTCAACCAATTCAACGTTCATCGAAATCAAACACGTGACACCCGACACAAGTAACAAAAACAGTCGTTCAAAGTTCAATCTTCAAGGTTCCGGGTTCACTCGCACGATATGAAAATGCCACGACGCAAATCGTTTTAGTCGCTCAAAACTCAAATTAGGCCTCGTATCCCATAACGTTCAAAACAGACACTCAATTAGTGGCGGTCTCAACCGGACCTATATTTTCGATAGCAAATTCAAACGACGCGTGTAAAATGGACACCAACCGCGCCCGACCCACTAAGGTCGCAAAAACACTAGTCGACAATGCCGAGGCGTTCAATACACTCAAATTCGGACATTGATCGCAATCAATATTAACTTCCAAACCAATTAACCGACCCGGCGTCCGCGCAGATAAATCTATTTTTCTAGACTCAACAACTCCTCGTCGGTGGATAAAAAACTTGCTAACAAAAACCGACACTATTTCGAGGTTAGTATATACGTGACCACGCGGTACGAGTCGATTCACTGCAATGATTACTTCCGACGCGCTCCGATCGCAACCAACTCCGCTCGCGCGAACGTCAACCGGTAAATACCCCGCGCCGAGCGCCCTCTGGCGTCAGTTCTTGAAATTAGCGTTGAGCGCGAATAAACCCCCGTCCCGGACATAAGGACTTATGTCCGCGAACAAACCGGCAAGCGGGACAGGGTCGCGACGGCACGTTGCAAGACCGAATCTACAACCAAACCTAGGCCCTTAGGCACCCCATCAGATCTTGCAACCCTAGCCACCACCCCGAAAATACCGCCCCAACGTGGGCAAGCCGGAGGGTCGAACCTCCACTGGATGCACTTCCGGGACATCGCAGCACCTAAATAAGTCCTGTTACTGGACAGAAGTCCGACGACTTCCTTCAATCACCTATCTGTGCCCCTATGATTGGTTCCGCAATCAGACAGGATCAGGTCTGCAAACAGAGACGCGATACGAAGCGGCCCAGCGTGGCCCCCTAAGCTTCATTGCAGAGAGCACCCACAAGTTCCACATGAATGACGTCTGTGGAGAGCCAAACGAACGCACAGATAGTCCTTAGTATGAATTTGTCAAGCAAGCAGGCATAACCAAGCCATTTATCATATAATCATTTACTCATTGTGCGGCAGCTGATTTTAATTTGATAATCTCCCAGCTGGCTAGCCCTCTTAGACAAGTAGTCCTATGCTCCTATTTCAACCAAGTTTCAAAACCATCAATATTGAACTACTAAATTAAATCAAACAAATTATTTCACCGATGCGCATAGATCAAACAGACAAATTAAACAAAACGATAAACGTAAGAAATAGCCCTATTTCTATTTCCAAATAAATATCTTCGACAGTGCCAACAAAAATGTGAAAACAAAGAGAGGAATGATTCTTATTCCCTTCGGCACAAATAGGGTTATTCAATTTCAATTATCTTTTCAACAAAGCAAACACAATTATCAAATACATTTTACAAAACATATGCACTAGTAGTCAAGGAGTATATTAAATTCGCTTTACTAATAACCGCTACACTATGAAACATTTCGCGGAAAACCCGAAGCAATTTTATTTTTAATTTAAAGCATTTTTAATTAAGTGCTCGACCAAACCCAAATCTAATACTCCTTGACAACGTGATTCAACGCTCCAGGGGAGCCCTAATCTTCCCACCAACCAAGTGGAGGCCACACCGCGTGAACCCGAATCCAATAGAGCGCGAACCGCTAACAGTCGCCACTCGGGTTGTACGCCTTCACTGAGACCGTCAACAATAGAACAGTTTAACAAGTGGACTGTTGACGGCTTAAAGGCTCAGTGGAGGCGGCCGTGGGGGGAGCTAGGGCGGCAGCTAGCTAGGGCTGCCTCCATCAAAGGGGGGACTGTGGTACACCAGACTCGGCCACTCAGCTAACGGGGGTGAGAAGGGTCCAGCCGACCGCAGAGTGGCCGTGAAGTTCCTCTCCACAAGCTGAGGGGGAGTGACGACCCCCCTCCCCTGGGGGAACGAACCCTCGACTGGTCGGGGGAGGGACCCCCTTCAAGATCAGGGGCTCGGTGGCTGCCAGGCGAGCGCCGAGCGTTGCCGACAGAGGGCGTGACAGGGCGCCCCCGCCCGTGGGAGCTGATGGCCCGGCAGAGCATCTAGAGGGAGCGCCGTTCGCACCCAGGCACAAAACGCTATGGTGGGCACCCTGGCTGTGCGTACAGGGCCGCTGGTGCTAGCAGTCCCGTTGAAAGTGCCTTTCCAGGCACGCGTAGCACCAGCGGCGCTCCCTGGCGATGGTTCGCCTCGCCGAGACCGGCTTACTCAGGAATTTCGGGCACGATGTCACCCGGTGATCGGATACTCAACAATAGGAGCAGGGGGTCGCCTCCCTGGCCTCTAGGCCACTGTAAGATTGCAGGGAGCGACGCCCTCCCGCGGGAGCTCCAGTCGACCTCGGGGGGTTTGACGACGAATTGACCGGCGGATTCCACCTCTCACTGGGCACGACTCGTAAGTCGTCAACGGTGCCCGCCGTGTTGTCAATCTGCCGGCACTGCTCCTCCAAGAACCGCAACAGATCATTGAAGGGCGGAATATAGGAGGCGCCGTCCCTGCCGTACATCTCCTCAAAATGTATCCGAAGGTCGAAAGGCAGGCGGGACAGCACGATGTGGAACAACAAAAAGGACCATTCGTCCACCGGTAAATCCAGCCGCCTCAACGCATTACAGGCCACCAAGACTGGATTCACGAGGTCCGGACGTAGTCTGGCCCGGTCACTAAGCAGCGGGAGGTTCAACAGCTGCCTAACATATTCTTCCGCAATTCGCCGGACGTTGGCGTACCTTCCGGCGGGGAGATCCCTGGCATTCAGGTAGGCGTCGTCCGACAACTTAAGGTGGCCGACGACGCCCAGGGCCTCTCCCTCCAATGATGCCAGGAGGTACCCCATTTTTTGGCTGGGGGTCAAGTCCCTCCGGGCGTCCACCAGGCTGTCAAACAGACCGACGAAAATCAGCCATTCGGAGAGGACCCCGGAGAACCTTGGCAGGTCCAGCGTTGGGAGTCGTTCCAACAGCTCCGACTGAGTAGGCGGCTTCCGAGGGGACTTGAGCCGGCCACTCAGCCGAGCTTCACGCGCTTCCTCCGCATCCTTGGCCCCCGCCTCGATCAAATCGTCCGTGAGCGAAAGGAACTGCTCGTAGTTCGCGCGGCAGGAGTCCAGGACTCCCTTTTCCACTTCCGAGTCCTCAAGCTCAGCGTAAGCCACCTCCACTGCGGCTTTTCGAGCATCGACCTGCTCAAGCCGCTTCCTCATGTTAGAGACCCTATCCGGTCGACCTATCAAAGCATGGGCGCTGGTAGCCCAGCGCAGCTCCACCCTCAAGCAACGAATCAGTAGCTTGCGCGATGGCATCACTACTAAATACAAACTAATACGTGGCTCAAATCAAATTAACAAATAACAAATACAAGTACGATCAAATCAAGTTAAATACGAATTACACGAATACGACTTACTATTTATTAAATTAAATACAAATTACACTACAACTAAAGGTACACACCACAGTCGATCCTCAAAAATGCCTCGCCGAAGCGACCGACCCTTCGACAATTAATCTACTATAATTATACGATAACGATAATTATCCGATTACGTGATAACGATAATTATCTACCTACCCGACGCATGACGGTATTTAACCCTTAACTACAATCCCGCTAGCGCAGACTAAAGGGCGTGGTTTCTAATGCTACCCGCTAACAAACAAAAAAATATTTAATTTTTATGACGTACTATTTTCATCTAGATTACGGCCGGGCTCGACCGGGGAATCGAACCCAAACCACGCTCTGCTACCAGAATTTTCACGCACTTAGCCGTCCAGCACAATTCTCTCGTGGCCCATGAGCGGTAGATTCGACGGACGACTAAGTGTGGGGCACAAATGCCTATGGATAAATGACCTACACAATAGAGATCAGAATAGACAAACAAATAGTACGTACCTGGATCTGAGGCGAAGACTGTCCCAAGGTTCGGTCAGGCCGAAGGTGTGTAGGTGTATGTGTAGTGGTGTTTAGTGGTGTGGATTATGGTTGACCTGACTGGAGCGTTGAAGTCGGCAGCATCCCTGACTCCGGCACCGCCCGAAGGTGTGGTACTCTCCAGCGCGTCACCCACGGTCAATTTCTTTCTTCCATTCACTATTTCAGTCTATCAACTTTATTGTACATTTAATTAACTTCAAAGTCAACCAATTCAACGTTCATCGAAATAAAACACGTGACACCCGACACAAGTAACAAAACAGTCGTTCAAAGTTCAATCTTCAAGGTTCCGGGTTCACTCGCACAAAACTCAAATTAGGCCTTGTGTCCCGTAACGTTCAAACCAGACACTCAATTCGAGGCGGTCTCAACCGGACCTACATTTTCGATAGCAAATTCAAACGACGCGTGCAAAATGGACACCAACCGCGCCCGACCCACTAAGGTCGCAAAAACACTAGTCGACAATGCCGAGGCGTTCAATACAATCAAATTCGGACGTTGATCGCAATCAATATTAACTTCAAAACCAATTAACCGACCCGGCGTCCGCGCAGACAAATCTATTTTTCTAGACTCAACAACTCCTCGTCGGTGGATAAAAACTTGCTAACAAAAACCGACACTATTTCGAGGTTAGTATATACGTGACCACGCGGTACGAGTCGATTCACTGCAATGATTTCTTCCGACGCGCTCCGATCGCAACCAACTCCGCTCGCGCGTACATCAACCGGTAAATACCCCGCGCCGAGCGCCCTCTGGCGTCAGTTCTTGAAATTAGCGTTGAGCGCGAACACCGTATGTGTGTGGCAGAACCATTCGGAATTCCAGAACGGAATCCCGAAACGGAATTCCGTATGTATGTGGCCGGCCTTACAGTGGAATTTTTATATTTATTGCGTCTGTATTTAGGCCGGCCATGTACATACGGAATTCCGTTTCAGGATTCCATTTCGATATTTTGATCCGGAATTCCGAACGCAGCAAGTTCATATAAAATATATTAACCCGTCACACACGTACGGTAGTTTTCCGTTCGAAATTTTGCGGGCAGAACGGGATTCCGTATGTGTGTGGCCGACCCGTTCGGAATTCCGTATGTATGTGGCGGGCCTTAAAACTTGCCTGTGTACGATAGTGGGGCGCGTCATTTTAGCTTAGACAAGCTCCAGTATCTTTTCAGCGGCACATGCTATTCGAATATAGACCCTAACGCTTTAATCATATGGCAGTATACATAGAAATCTTTGGAAATAAATAAAGTCGCATGGAATTGTTGGATTTTCCTTTGTGGCAGCTGGATAAGTTAGGAACGAACCACGATGGTGATGGTTAACAATGATGATGAAAACTTGTTTTAGAAATACTGCTCCAGATGTTGACTGGTCACAGGCGGATTATCTCGGAGGCGGTTCCATCATCCATCCTTCAGTTGTGATCACCGCAGCACACAAAGTTGATGGCCTTTTTGAACATGAGGTGGATATATGTAATTTTATTTATTTTAAAACTTTAAGTATAGTGCAAATATGCATTTCTAGTTAAGCATTCTACCAGTCAACCCATGGTGTGGAGTAAATGCCGGTACCATAATTAGGTTATGAAAACATAAATATATAACTCAATATATATATACGGAGTTATATTATGCTTATGCTTGGTACTGACACAATATTTCAACACTGATCTTTGTTTTGTAACCGAAATCATGTTATCAAACTTGTTATCGTAATAAAATGAGGAACGGCTTGACCCTAATATTTCCAGGTGAAGTGCCGAGCTGGTGAGTGGGATACGCAGGACGACTCCGAGCTGTTTCCGTCGCAAGAACGGCGAGTTAGAAAGATCGTCACGCACGATGATTTCTTTAGATGTAAGCCACTAATATATTATTTATTTTTAATTTTAATAGATCAAGAGAGATTTTTTCACGTGGTAGATCTACGCTGCACCTTCATTATGGTTGCAGCAAATATAGATCGGCTCGACCTGAAAGAATAGCAAGCTTTGACAGAATACCAGCGTTATGCAGCATAATGCTGGTGTGTTTCGTATGGTGAGTACAGAGGACCCGAGGAGACCCTTTGTACTTCTAATGAGGCATACAAGTATTCTATCTTAGTCCTAAGGCTCGTTTATTTTATTTGCATCTATTAAAATATAAATAATCATTTTTTAAATAATTGTCTGTGTTAATCTACGTTTTTTTTTATAGTATATGGTGACAAACGAGCACACAGTCCACCTGATGGTAAGTGGCCGCTGCGGCCCATAGACATCTACATTTATCCTCGTTTGCGAATCAAAATGCAGATGCGTTGCCACCCGTGAGGACTAAGATGGAATGCCTCGTTTCCAGTAAAAAGGGTCTCCGGTTCTCTACACTCACCATACGAAACACAGCAGTGGTAAGCTGCTATTTGACGCTGGTATTCTGTGAGAGCGTGGTCCTTCCCCGGTCGAGCCGACCCATTCGTGCTACAACTATACTACTAATATAGCTGCAGCATGGCTCTACCACGTATAAAATGTAATGTGTAATGGCTGAACCGATTATCTGAGGGTCAAAAAAGCTGCACGGCCGTACCATCCTTTTCTCGAAGCAGTTCAGGCCATTTTCGAAACCCTATAACTTCGTTATGGATAAATTTGAAGCCTGAATTTATAGAAATAACCAAGTAGACATTGTATAAGCTCGGTATGTTTCAAATTTCATTAAATTTAAACCAGTAGTTTAAGAATTATAACTAGTCAAAGTTTCTTAATTTTGTCACTCACTCACTGACCGATCATCAAAACTCTAAGGCACTTCTAGCACACACAGAAGCTTCAAATTGGAATTACAATACAATTATTGTTTAGTATATAAATCAAGGAAAAACCGGCCTAAAGGCCTTTTTTTACCTTAATAATTATGTTTAACGATTTCAACACAATGTGTGATACTGATATCATGTGTAAAATAAATAAGGCATTTTCTTGACGATATATTCTGACATTGTTTAGGTACTACAAAATACAGACTTAAAAGGAGTCAGACATGACAACAAAAACTTAAAAGTAGTTTTTTCGTAAATGTATTATATTCTGTAAAGAGTGATCTCGCTAAAATTGTTTGTAATGATGTAACTAATATATTCCCAAAAGGTCTTTAGTAAATTAAAAATGACCCTGTATACAGGGTATTTTTGGAACGCTCCCGAAAACTAAGACAGGCGACAGCACCAAGTATACCTTTGATCATGGGTCACAAATAAATTCGATCCTGATGAAATGAAAATCATATTTTTACAACGTTTTATTAGGTTTATTCACGCGCCATCATGTTAGTACAGCTAAATGAAACTATAATTTCATAAAAAAAATCATGAAAATACTGAAACATAAAACCAGCAGTGGAATAACTGAATTGATATCACCTGACTAGAGGTTAATGTACGCGCGAACGGTGAAAAAAGAACGCTGGCCTTGAACTTGGGCACTGAGCGATTTATCACATATTGGTACGAAGGGGGCGTGACGGGGGAATAATCCGCCAGTATTACTGTGCCTGCATGCTATTGGTTCCCGCGCTTTGTTCGCTCCAAAAATACAGTCGCATACACAGCTTACTTTGCGACTCGCGACCTCGCGACCCGTTTGTAGACCTTTTTAATAAAAACGAATTCCCCGAATTAAACAAAAAAAATCCTAAAGATGCTCTTATGTCACTGCTAAAGAATGATGACATTATTGATATAATTTTAAATACAGTCATTAAAGTATTCGTCATTATCATCATCATCATTACAGCCTTTCATAAGTCCACTGCTGAACATAGGCCTCCCCCAAGGAATCCCACAATGCACGGTCCTGAGCCACCTGCATCCATCGACTTCCTGCATGTCTTATCAGGTCGTCACTCCATCTTGTGGGGGGTCGCCCTACACTTCGCCTAACGGTACGAGGCTGCCACTCAAGAACCTTTCTTCCCCATCGGTTGTCGGTTCTTCGAGCTACATAGCCTTAAAGTATTAACTCTTAATAAATCAAATGAACAAACCACCATAATATATTCTCAGCTTGTTAAAGAAGTTCTCATAGATACAATGAAATCAATATAGATATTTCATTATTTAACATTTAATATTTTATGGATCAGTTTAACATTTTACAATGGAATGTAAATTTAAAATTCGCTTTCAATTTACACAATTTTTAAATGAGAAAACTATAGACGTTGCTCTCATATGTGAAACTTGGCTTAAACCTAGGCACAGTTTTAGAGTAAAACTAGGAGTTTTAGGGGGGGGGGGGGGGGAGTAAAACTAGTTGGGGTAACGTTTTTAAAAAAAAAGGTTATAATATTATACGATTAGATTCAGGTGATGATCATAATGGAGTAGCAATACTTCTACATAACAAAATTGGATTTCGTGTTATCAATACATTCTCTGATGACTCATTACACAATATAGCTGTACAAATACAATATAACGATAAATTATTAACTTTAGTTAGTGTTTACTGTCCCCCTAATTCACCAACTAATTATAATGAATAGAAATTAGATAATTTAATCCAAAGTTTGCCACAGCCAGTCTTTATAGCTGGTGATTTCAACGCCCATCACACGTTATGGTGATGTACTGAACTGGATTCACGAGGTAGGGACGTTCTTGCAAGTATAGATGACAACAATCTTGTAATCTTGAATGATGGTCAGATGACTACAGTAGGATCTCATAGATGGAGGCAGAACGCATTAGACTTGACACTTGTTTCATCTTCACTGGCTCTGTCTTGTGAGTGGCAAGTATGTGATGATGATTCTCTAGGCAGCTATCATTTTCCTGTAAAGACAAAAATTACGGTCAATAATCAAAATTTTCAAGAAACAGCTGTATCAAATAACATTAACTTAAAATTGGTAAATTAGTCAAAATATCCAAATTTAATACGAGTAGATAATTTAATAAAAAATTATAGTTTTAATTATAGTAATCCTTTACAATGTTATACAGGTTTAATAGAACTAGTTAAACAAGCCATGCATGAATCCACACCATCCAATCAGTCTTCTAATCGAAATGTTAACATCAACTTGCAAATTCTTAAAAGAAATAAAAAAAAAATCTCTACCTTGGTGGAATTTAAAATGCAAAGAGGCAGTATTAAATTGTAAAAATGCATATTAAGTATTTAAGAATGATCCCACAGAACGAAATTATATTAATTTTAAAAGACTACAAGTTGTTAAAAAAATTACTTTGAAGACTGAAAGACAGCTTAGCTGGAAAACACTATGTGATACTTTTAATAGATCAACTCCATTGACTAGAGTATGGAATAACATTAAAATCACTGAATTTTATTATCAACGGTTGTGTATCGTTTCTACGTTGACATGGATGTTTGGCATTTGATTTGATCGTTAATTTTTGGTATTTCTCTATTTGTTTGCAAATAATGCATGCAAATAATGAATGCAAAAATAAACAAATAGAGAAATAGCAAAAATTAACGATCAAATCAAATGCCAAACATCCATGTCAACGTAGAAACGATACATAACCGTTGACCACAGACACAAACAATAAACAACGCACGGTCTATAATCTGTCACAACAAACACTGGACGAACCTACATTAAAAGTATTATCGAAGGGCCTGAATTTCGCAATAACACCGAAAGAAATTCCGTATGAGGAAATTATCTGCAACGTGGAGGATTGTCTGTTTAAAAACAATGTGGGAAAGGAAGATGTTGAGGCCATACGTCAAGACATTTCGTCCTTATTACGTCGTAGTTCAGTGCCGAAACTAAATCTCCCCAAAGACGAGATTAAAGCGTTGTACAACTTACGCAACAGACCAGAGCTCACGATTCTCCGTGCAGATAAAGGAAATGCTACGGTAATAATGGATACGTCAGAATATAATTTGAAAATATAACAACTTTTATCGGACGAAAGTACGTAAAAAAAGGTCAAAACAGACCCTACAACCAATGTGCTTAAAACAACTAGCGATCTAATAAAGAATTACTCCGAAAAATTAAATCTCGACGTAAACTCGATAATACCACCGTGTACTAAAGCACCGAGGTTATATGGGTTACCGAAAATACACAAACCAAACGCTCCACTACGTCCCATAGTGAGCCAAATCGATTCACCAACTTATAAGTTGGCTCAACACCTGGCAAAAATTCTGTCACCACTGAGAGGACAAACTAGAGTACACATAAAGGATTCGTACCATTTTGTTAGTGAGATAAAAGACCTACATCTTGCTGACAATGAAACTATGGTCAGTTTTGATGTTCAGTCACTATTTACATGCTTACCTATTGAAGACTGCATCTCAATTGTAACCAGGAAGCTAGAAGAATACAACATACCTACAGAATATGCAGTATTACTCAAACACTGCCTTAAATCTGGCTATCTATTGTGGAAGGAGGAGTTTTACAAGCAAGTAGATGGAGTGGCGATGGGCTCACCTGTATCTCCCATAGTCGCCGACATATTCATGGAGGATTTTGAGGCGAAAGCCCTTCTTACTGCTCCTGTAAATCCAAGATTCTACAAGCGGTATGTAGACGACACTTTCACAATTTTACCATCTGACAAAGTAACTGCATTTTTAGACCACCTTAATTCCATAAACTCTAAAATACAATTCACAATGGAGTTAGAGGCAAACAATTCTTTAGCTTTCCTAGATGTTTTAGTCATCCGAAATCCTGATAACACTATTGGTCATACTGTGTATAGAAAAAAGACCCATACTAACCGATATTTAAATGGTGAATCGCACCATCATCCATCACAGTTAGCTACCGTGGGAAAATCTTTGTTTCAGAGAGCACGAGGGATCTGTGACAGAAAACATCTGGCCGCCGAGCTTCAGTACGTCGAGCAAGTATTGCAAGACAACAAGCTTCGGGTCCCGCGCCTACGTCACAGTGACCGAGTGAAGCCGACCACAGTCGAGCGTGTACCTGCTGTACTACCCTATGTCAGAGGAGTCACAGACAAGATTGGCTACATCTTGAAGCGAGCTTCTATTAGAACATTCTTCAAGCCGCCGAAGAAGATTAGTCAGTTCTTACCATCCGTCTAGTGCAATATTCCTCTACAAGATGCAGGAGTGTACAAACTTGATTGTGAATGTGGTCTCTCATATATAGGGCAAATATAACGATCAATAAAAACCCGCGTAAAAGAACATATAGCTGACGTGAAGCACCGACGCTCTGGGAAGTCTGCACTCTGTGAACATGTTCAAGATCGTCCCCGCCATTACATCAGATTTGATAGACCACAAATCCTTGCAAAAGAACACCGATTCCTACCAAAGATGATACGCGAGGCTATTGAAATTAAAAAACATCCTAATTTCAATAGAGAAGATGGATGGGTGCTGCCATCTGCTTGGGATCCTATAATTAACAAAATTAAATCCAAACCCAAGCATAACACTGCAAGACTTCAGGATACTGTAAGTTCATTCTGCGTAAATCGAACCAAAAATTAATATTAAAAAACTGAAGGTAGCCGGGCTAACTGTGACATCGGGACGTCAAACATCTCAGTCCCCCCCCCCCCCCCCGTGACCATGGGTTGCTGAAAAGCACTCGAAACGTCGGGAATAAAAATAAAAATAATAAAATAAACGCGATAAAATCCGTAAAAAAACAGTTTTATTCAATGTGTGCACTAGTGTTTGCATCCCGGGAGCCGATGCTTCAGCCCAGGCCTTGTAACACTCTGCTTTTGCTTTTTCTGCACCTCAAATTTTGCAGGAGTTTCCAAACCAAGACTGGGATCTGCCGCCGATAGGCACTACAGATGACGGGATGAAAAAATTCATCGCCTCATGCACCACATCGGCGACAGACTCAACAACGATTTTCGACGATCATCTATCGAGAAGCAAACCCAATTCGCTGAGCTAAACCACAGACGGCGGCAGCCTATAGATCGTGCCTGCAATGAGCAAGTGATGGGTGCTGTACACTGGATCAGGCAGTGTTCCGAAGAGCTAAGAGGGGCATCTAGGGAAACCCGATATCCGTCCAGATGATCCTCCACACCTTGCATCCGCGTGGGCGAAGTGACCAGTTGTGTCAGACCATATGTCAAAGCAAAGTCGTAAGCAGATCTTCCCGCAGTCACTTCAGTAGTACAAGTATTCGTCGTGATGGGCGTTGAAACTTGTGCGTTTACCGTATAAAATTTTGTATTTTATTTTCGCCAATGAAATAATCGGTTACTGATTGTCTGCCATGGATTGTCTTAGTCGAGAAAGGTGTGACGTTTCACGTTTTTGTGACATTAATTAACGTCCATGTTTCACTGAAAAAATTACGCTTGGGCAATGATGGGCGGGTTTGGATACGCGGGGCCGCCTTTTGCGCGGGGCCCGTAGCAATTGCTACTCTTGCTATGTGGTTAATCCGCCACTTACTGCAGGTTTATCTACTTTGTTAGTTAACAAAAAATAATAATGTGTTATATGCATAAGTTCTCGCATACACTGTAGGGTATCCAGACCAACCATGCCCAATACAAATGTCGACGGATATAGAAACGGTTAGTACCCATACTGGCGTTTGTACAAATATCTAGCGACCTTACGTTGGATTTTTTCCACCATCATTATATAAATGGTTTCTCGGGTGTTCCACACTGAGGCATTATACTCTAACTTACTTCAGACGTAGGCGTTGTACAGGAGTTTTATCACATGGACATTTTTGAACTGATAAAGTTCTAATTATGAAACCTAGACTTTTGTTCGCTTCTTTGCACGTTTTATTAATATGTTCATGGAAATTTAAATTACTATCCTTGATAAGGCCTAGATCGCGAATTGTATATACACGTCCTAATGGAGTACCTGCTAGCTGGTATGTCGTTGTGATTGAATTGCGTGACCGAGAATAAGTTAGAATTTTAAACTTTGAATTATTAAGGGGGTAATTTGTTTTTTACCCTCCATTCAACCACTGCGTCAATGTCGCGCTATAATGCCATATAATCCTTAGCTCCAGTCACTGCATGGAAAATTTTTAAATCATCAGCGAACATTAAACATTTTGCCGTTGAGATAATACTGGGCAGATCGTTAATCATTATTAAAAATAGAGTTGGACCGAGCGTACTACCTTGACTCACATCCGAGCGTGTGTAATATGCTTGAGAAATATAACCTCTTAGCTTAACATATTGCTTTCGGTCTCTAAAATAATCTGCTATAAATTTTAAAAGTGATGTAGAGAATCCAAGCATTGCGAATTTCAATAAAAGGATATCATTATCAACAAGGTCTAATACCTTCTTAAAATCAAATTTAGTGTCAACCTGACCTAACCTGAGTAGTCACGTAGTCCACAAACTGTATGTGAATGGTCAAAGTAGAGCGTTCCGGCCGGAATCCATGTTGACAGTTATCTAGTAGCCAGTAGCGTAGCGTGCCTTCGATGGGCCCTGTATCAAAATTTGTAGGGGGGCCCCCAATGAAGAGTAAAGATTTCACGAAAGGAACAAAAACGCTTGCATTGAATTCAAATTATTATATATTGATTTTAAGTTATTCATCATCATTATTACAGCCACTGCTGAACATAGGCCTTCCCCAAGGAATGCCACAAAGCACGGGCCTGAGCCACCTGCATCCATCGACTTCCTGCATATCTTACCAGGTCGTCACTCCATCTAGTGAGGGGACGCCCTACACTTCGTCCGCCGGTACGAAGCCGCCACTCGAGAACCTTTTTATCCCATCGGTTGCCGGTTCTTCGAGCTATATGTCCGGCCCATTGCCACTTCAGCTTACTAATCCGTTGGGCTATGTCGGTGACTCTGGTTCTACTGCGGATTTCCTCATTTCTAAGTTTATCACGCAGAGAAACTCCGAGCATAGCTCGCTGAGTGACCTTGAGCTTCCTCATCCGGCCAGCAGTGAAGGCCCACGTCTCAGTACCATATGTCATCACTGGCAACACGCACTGGTTGTATGGTCTCGTTTTCAAGTTTCAAGTTAGGTATACCTAACTAGAGGATGTGCCGTAATTTCTCGAACGCTGCCCAGCCGAGTCGAATCTCTCGATTGACCTCTCGGTAGAAGTTGGACTTACCTAGTCGGACTATTTGTCCCAGGTAAACATACTCGTCAACAAGTTCGAGCTTAGTGCTCCCAACAACTACCGGCATAGGTGTGACATAGACATTAAACATGATCTTTGTTTTGTCCATGTTCATCTTAAGACCTATCCGTTGGGAAACACTATTGAGGTAATTGAGCATAGTGCTTAGGTCCTCCAGCGATTCTGCCATAAGGACTATATCGTCGGCAAATCGAAGGTGAGTGATGTACTCGCCATTGATGTTAATACCGTATCTTTTCCAGTCCAGAAGCTTGAAAACGTCTTCCAATGCAGCGGTGAAGAGTTTCGGGGATATAACGTCACACTGTCTTACACCTCTCTGCAATTGGATAGGTTTCGTACTCAATTAGCCATCGTAATCCTACTGTACAAGCACTTCAGCACTTCGATATACCGACAGTCAACTTGGCATCGCTGAAGGGACTGCAGCACCGCCCAAATTTCGACGGAATCAAAGGCTTTCTCATAGTCCACATACGCCACACATAGTGGCAAATTGTAATCCTCGGACTTCTGTATAACTTGCCGAAGGGTATGTATGTGGTCTATGGTGCTAAAGCCTTTTCGTAAACCGGCTTGTTCGAGAATAATGAGTTTCGAAAACAGCACGTAGACGCGGCTCAGAAGGGAACTCGGTCTGTAGTTCTTCAAGAGAGCGTTGTCACCTTTCTTGAAGAACAAATCCACCGCACTTCTGCTCCACACCTTTCTGGCCACCATGAAGGACAGAATTAAAGAGCTTCTGAAGGACTTCAAGTACCTGTTTTCCACCCGCTTTCAGAAGCTCCGCTCTAATTTCATCCTCGTCTGGGGCCTTGCCGTTTATAAGATGCCGAAGAGCCATTCTAATCTCGCTCAGACTGACGTCCGGTATATCATCGGAATAGTGTCGGATAAGACTCGCTCTTGGATCGTTACTCACACTTACGTGTGGCTCCAACGATGATGTGTACAGCTGCCGATAGAACCTCTCAATCTCACTCAAAACCTCAGGTTTCCCGGAAACGACGCTGCCACACCCGGTCTTCAGCTTCGACAGTTGGCTCATTCTGGCAGACAGATCTCTTGCAAAGACTTTGGAGCCCTGGTTCCGCTCGATCGTTTCTTTTTTGTTGTCTAAAAGTAATGAGATTAAGAGTATGATCGGAAAGTTAAAGTGATCATTCATATCGTCCATTGCATTGCAATCTTCTAGGCACTGAAAACGGTTTAGTAGTTCGAGTTGAAAGGTTTCGGGACTTTGGATTAGAGCACGAGGGGGACGGAGCGTTGACTTCATTAAACGTGACCTCTCCAACTTAACGTTTAGGTTTAATGTGCCTCTCACCATTCGGTGATCGCTGCCGGTTTTCACCCTCGCGATAACTGAGACATCACTGAACAGTTGTCGTCTGGTCGTCATAATGAAGTCAATCTCATTTTTGTCGAACCGTCGGGGCTCAACCAGATCCACTTCCTGTGGGGCCGCTTCTGGAAGAAAGAGTTCATCATAAAGAGTCCCTCTTTCTCCATGAAGTCGGCCAGCTGCTGGCCCCTTGGGTTCCGTTGCCCTATTCCGAATTTCCCTACTTTCTGCTCACCGTTCTCACTTGTGCCTAGTTTTGCGTTGAAGTCTCCCATTAATACCGTATATTTTCTTTTATAGGATAAGGATGACAAACGAGCACACAGTCCACCTGATGGTAAGTGGTTCCTGTGGCCCATAGACATCTACATCTATCTTCTATTACAAATCAAAATGTAGATGCGTTGTCACCCGTGAGGACTAAGATGGAATGCCTCATTTCCAGTAAAAAGGGCTTCCGGCCACCTGCACTCACCAAGCGAAACGCAGAGGTAAATCTCCACTTCACGCTGGTATTCTGTGAGGTCGTGGTACCACTTCGGTTTGAGCCGGCCCATCCGTGCGACAGCAAAGGCTGCCGCGTGGCTCTACCACTGTTAGAACCGTATAACCGTATCGTGTGCAGACTATAGTAGTTTTGTTGTTGATATTACTAGCAATAAAACTTGATAATAGTTGTAAAGATGTTTATTTTAACCGCTTAATTTATAATAAAGTGCGCACAAATCGTGTATTTCGGAAACTACCTTGGAACGTATTAGAACTAACTTGTTAAAGTGCTGAGTATGATTTACACACACACATTGCAATATACTTCGGACACTGCCATATGTAACACTTAGGCTTAGGTAACTACAATGCAGGTAGGCTCAAATACTAATGAACCAGGCACAAGACATTCGCAATACATCCAGGCCCGAAAACAACATTGTATTTGCACAGATTAGGGCTCTTCTGAACTAGTAATTTAGAAACAAAAATTAAACACAAAGTTGTGAGCATCAACGTTTATTACAAAATTGCTAAATATGTACAGCGTTAAAAATAATATTACATTAACTTATTAGCATTACGTTTTCACGTTTCGTGTAAACACTTGTGAATAAAGAAACTTTAAATTATTCTTGGTTTCAGATACCTGGACGTATAAAGAAAAAAAATACACTCTCTTATGAATTGGCAATCATATGATAAATCTGTTTTGCTATAATCCAACATGAAATTCCACAAGACTATATGATGATAAAATTAGATGATAATAATAAAAGTTTAACTACTTTACAGTGGCGTAGCGTGCCTTCGAGGGGCCCTGTATCAAAATTTGTTGGGGGGCCCCAATGAAGAGTAAAGATTTCATAAAAGGAACAAAAACGCTTGCATTGAATTCAAATTATTATATATTGATTTTAAGTTATTCATCATCATCGTTACAGCCCTTCATAAGTCCAAGGAATGAAAAAACGAATAAAGGAATAAAAAACATATACATAAAAATGGTCTTCAGTTCTCTATGTACACATAAATTATCGTCAATTATCACGACAACGGCAAAAGTACTAATTCCACTAGTTCATCATCATCATCATCATCATAACAGCCCTTCATAAGTCCATTAAAGAGCATAGGCCTCACCCAAGGAATGCCACAAAGCACGGTCCTGAACCACCTGCATCCATCGACTTCCTGCATGTCTTACCAGGTCGTCACTCCATATAGTGGGGGGACGCCCTACACTTCATCCGCCGGTACGAGGCCGCCACTCGAGAACCTTTTTCCCTATCGGTTGCCGGTTCTTCGAGCTATATGTCCGGCCCATGGCCACTTCAGCTTACTAATTCGTTGGGCCATGTCGGTGACTCTGGTTCTACTGCGCATATCCTCATTTCTAAGTTTATCACGCAGAGAAACTCCGAGCATAGCCCTCTCCATAGCTCGCTGAGCAACCTTGAGCTTCCTCATCCGGCCAGCAGTGAAGGACCACGTCTCAGTTCCGTATGTCATCACTGGCAACACGCACTGGTTGCACAATTTCGTTTTCAAGTTTTGAGGTATACCTGACTAGAAGATGTGCCGTTATTTCCCGAACGCTACCCAGTCGAGTCGAATCCCTCGATTGACCTCTCGGTCGAAGTTGGACTTACTTAGTCGGACTATTTGTCCCAGGTAAACATAAACGTCAACAACTTCGAGCTTAGAGCTACCAACAACTACCGACATAGGTGTGACATGGACATTAAACATGATCTTTGTTTTGTCCATGTTCATCTTAAGACCTATCCGTTGGGAAAAACTATTGAGGTCATTAAGCATAGTGCTTAGGTCCTCCAGCGATTCTGCCATAAGGACTATATCGTCGGCAAATCGAAGGTGAGTGATGTACTCGCCATTGATGTTAACACCGTATCCTTACCAGTCCAGAAGCTTGAAAACGTCTTCCAATGCAGCGGTGAAGAGTATCGGGGATATAACGTCACCCTGTCTTGCACCTCTCTGCAATTGGATAGGTTTCGTACTCTGGTTCTGTACTCGGATAGCCATCGTAGCCCTACTGTACAAGCACTTCAGCACTTCGATATACCGACAGTCAACTTGGCATCGCTGAAGGGACTGCAGCACCGCCCGAATTTCGACGTAATTTTGATTGAAAGTCTTTGGGCTTTCTCATAGTCCACATACGCCAGAAATAGTGGTAAATTGTACTCCTCGGACTTCTGTACAATTTGCCGAAGGGTATGTATGTGGTATATGGTGCTAAAGCCTTTTTGGAAACCGGCTTGTTCGGGAGTAATGACTCTCGAAAACAGCATGTAGACGCGGCTCAAAAGGGAACTCGGTCTGTAGTTCTTCAAGAGAGCGTTGTCACCTTTCTTAAAGAACAAGACTACCGCACTTCTGCTCCACGCCTCCGGAGTAGTGCCACCATGGAGGACGGAATTAAAGAGCTTCTGAAGGACATCAAGTATCGGTTTTCCACCCGCTTTCAGAAGCTCCACTGTAATTCCATCCAGCCTGGGATCTTGCCGTTTTTAAGATGCTGGAGAGCCATTCTAATCTCGCTCAGACTGACGTCCGAGATATCATCGGAATAGTGTCGGATAAGACTCGCTCTTGGATCGTTACTCACACTTACGTGTGGCTCCAACGATGATGTGTACAGCTGCCAATAGAACCTCTCAATCTCACTCAAAACCTCAGGTGTCCCGGAAACGACGCTGCCATACTCGGTCTTCAGCTTCGACAGTTGGCTCTTTCTGGCAGACAGATCTCTTGCAAAGACTTGGGAGCCCTGGTTCTGCTCGATCTTTTCTTTAATACGAGCAGAATTAAAGTTGCACAAGTCCCGCCGCATGCATTTGGAGATCTGTATGTTCAGTTGCCTGTACGCTGTCAAATCTACTGAAGACTGCAGCTATATACCCCGTCTAAAAGCCATTGAGATTAGAGTGTGATCGGAGACTTTTTGTTTCTTCTGCGGCGGGTCTTGCAAAACTTAGCTCAGACCGCATGGACAGTTTCCACGAGCTTGTCATTCATATCGTCCATTGTATTGCAATCTTCTAGGCACTGAAAACGGTTTCGTAGCTCGAGCTGAAAGGTTTCTGGACTTTGGATTAGAGCACGAGAAGGACGGAGCGTTGACTTCATTAGACGTGACTTCTCCAACTTAACGTTTAGGTTCAGTGTGCCTCTCACCATTCGGTGATCGCTGCCGGTTTTCACCCTCGCGATCACTGAGACATCACTGAATAGTTGTCGTCTGGTCGTCATAATAAAGTTAATCTCATTTTTTGTCGAACCGTCGTGGCTCGACCAGGTCCACTTCCTGTGGGGCCGCTTCTGGAAGAAAGAGTTCATCATAAAGAGTCCTTCTTTCTCCATGAAGTTCGCCAGCTGCTGGCCCTTTGGGTTCCGTTGCCCTATTCCGAATTTCCCTACTTTCAGCTCACCGTTCTCTCTTGTGCCTAGTTTTGCGTTGAAGTCTCCCATTAACACCGTATAGTGGGTTTTGGAGGAATGCATTGTTCTAGAGATATCCTCATACATTTCTTCCACCTCCTCATCGGCGTGTACCGAGGTTGATGCGTAAACCTGTATAACCTTCAGCGATTACCGTTCGGTGATTCTGAGTATAAGGTCCGCAACCCTCGTCGACACACTCCCAATCTTTACAACGTTGTTAACGAGAGACTTGTGGACGATAAATCCGACACCTCCTTGGGACAGATGGTCGCCCTCCTGGTGATAGAACAAATTGCCGGATTCGAGGATTACCGTGACCTCCCCCTCTCTTCAGACTTCGGATAATCCTATGACATTCCAGTGCAACTTGTCTATCTCTTCTTCTAGCTCCAGGACCTTCTCGTCAGTCCTCAGGGTGCGTGCGTTATAAGTTGCCATGTCGAGTCGTCGTAGGTGGCAACAGAACCTCCACCGGAGACTCTTAGCACCCCCTGCCTCGCTGTTACCATGGTCGCCACCTTAGCCAGGAATAGCGGGGCTGCCGGGGACTGGGGGCCATCTCTTCGTTACTTTCATGGGGGTATATTGCCATAGTTGCCACGCTTGGCGAGCGGGTTGGCAAGCGCAGTTTTTTTATTGTTGTTTTGCTGTTATCAGAAAGATGCTGCTGCCCATCCTCTGCCTCAGTTTCCGTCTGTCGCCTTTTACGACACCCACGGGAAGATATGGGGTTGTGAGTATTCTTACCCGCCACTACACGGGCTTATGAGTTATTACTTACAATAAATACTCCTAGGAACTAAGCTAGCCAAACAATTTAATTTTCGTGCCTTTTGTTCGGCGAACATAGCTGAAGACGATTTCAGTTTTACTAAATTCTTTACTTCTTTAGAGAATAGTGATAGCCTTTCCTGTCCCATTAGAAGTCCTTGGAGTTTTTGCTTACACACGTTGGGGGCCCCTGTAGCCCGGGGGCCCCGTATCATTGATACGGCTGATACGGCGGTAGCTACGCCCCTGCTAGTAGCCCGCCTATTTGTTTATAAATGGAATTATTTATAATGGATTCAAACACCTTGGCAAACACTAATAACACTGAAATAGGCCAAAAATAGTTATATCATTGGACGAACCACTTTTAGGTACAGGTGTTACCCCGGAAACTTTCCATGCTTTGGGATAGAGACATTGTTGAATTGAAAGATTGTAGACCTGTAACGGTTCCTCTAAAACTGCCATACAGACCTTTATTAAAACGCAGGTATGTTATCAGGGCCTCAAGCTGCCGATGCCTTAAGACGGCGTATTGTCCTTCGCAGATCAGAAGCTTTAATAATGTTAATACTAACATTGGTTACACAATCTGCGTACATTGCTTCGCGCTCCGCTGCCTCTGCATTTAACAACGGAGTATCAGGTTGAAAAACTGAGCTGAAATACTGTTCTAAACTGATCTCCAATCAGGTAACACATATAAAAAAGAACATACAGTTGAGTTCAGTACCTCCTTATTTTTGAATTCGGTAGAAAGTGGTTTTTGATTACTTTAAATCTAAATAACGCCACATTTATATCTCCTATCCAGGTGAAGTCGGGGCGGGCACTAGTAAATAAACAAATAAGCATAAATCTATGATTAATTTCCATCTATCTATATAAATAAATAAAATTTAAGTGTCTGTTTGTAATGTCAAAAAAAAACTATTGGTAAATCCAATTGCGCATGACTTAAGCGTTAAATTTTTTTTAAAGTAGTTTAAATACACGCAAGTTTTCACTAAGAACCTTATTATTATACTTCAAATTTTCTGATAATTTTATGTCAAACTTCAATTAAAAAAGTTTGCAAATTCCAAAAGTGCACGATGCTCAGATGATCATATCATCATTTAGGTCACTCCTTATAATCCACCACGTATTTAAGGATATTTATATATAAATCCTACTTACTTTTGGTACGCAGTACTATTATTTTTTCTGTGCTTTTAAAATATTTTAACACAAATGTGTGATAATAATAATAAGCATGATCGTTTTTCGAATATTTTTAATTTGTCCAGCGATATTTATGAGCACGAGCCGCTCGCTGTAAACAACGGATACAGTATGCACTCACGACGGCGAATGAGCCCGAAGTGAGTGAGCGAGGCAGTCTATTTAGTAAAATAATTTATTAAAGGGTGCTCAAAAACCGACAATTTCGTGATCTCTCAGCTGAAAAAAAATTATAACTAAGCAAAACAAAATTAAACTGCCATTTACATTCTATAGCTTCCGACATGATAGATGAAGCGATTATAAAATAGATAGAGTTAAACAATAGATATTTTCAAAAGTTATCGTTATTTACGCCTCCAGCGGACTTGATAAATCCACACCATAAGCCACAAAAACCACTTCTTTATGTAAAAATAGCAATTAATCGATTAAAAAATCGATTTAAAAAAAATAAGTTCAACAATAATTTATCTTTCCGACAATGTGATTTTCTGCCGACTTCCAAAAAGGAGACGGTACTCAATTCGGCTGTATGTTTTTTTTATGTGTGTTACCTCATAACTTTGTACTGGTCGAACCGATTTCGATGATTCTTTTTTTATATGAAAGCTAATAGTTCTCGTGTGGTCTCATATGAATTTGATCAAGGTCAGACCAATGGTTATTGAGTTATTCTTAAATAACCTATATTGAAGTCGCTTATATTGAAGTCGGCTGTACAAAATTTTAAATTTTAAATTATTATAACATTTATATGTACAATATGATTGTTAGATACGATTTCATGCGATAAAACGTTAGAATCTTGATTTTTAGGCCCTAGTAGATCATCCTACGCGCTTTGCGCTTTAGGCATGCAATCACAGCTTTTTAGTAAATGCGTATCAAATCTTGCGGTAACACTTATAACAAAAACCTTTAAATCCATGAAATTCGATCGCGATATATTCCACGCGGATGAAGACGCGGGCACCACCTAATAAATAAACATTAATCTGAGCTTAATTTCCAGTACAAGCCTATTACAACGTGGCCCTGCTGTTCTTGGAGAAACCTTTCGCATTTCGTGACTCGCCTCACATTGGCGTGGGCTGTCTGGGCAAGACAATCCCTGCACCAGGCACCATGTGCATCACCATGGGCTGGGGTAAAGAGTTTAATGGCAAATACGCCACTACTCTCAAGAAGGTAAGGAGTTAAGTGATTGTTTATAGAATAAGGGTGACAAACGAGCAGACATTTCGCCTGATGGCAAGTGGATGCTGTGGCTTATATATCTACATCTATCCTCAATTAAGATTCATAATTCAGATTCGTTGCCACCCCTGAAGTCTAAGATGGAATGCCTCGTTCTTAGTAAAAGGGGTCTCTGGTTCTCTACACTGACCATACGAAACACAGAAGCCTTAATCTGCTATTTTACGCGGGTATTTTGTGAGAGCGTGGTCCTTTCCCGGTCGAGCCGACCCATTCGTAATTCGTACTACAACTATAATATAGCTGCAGCATGGCCCTACCACCTATAAATTATGAAATGTATAACTATTGATACGATGTATGATAAAAACTGTTAATATAATTGAATAAAGTCCGTTACTTATTTGGCAGAGTGGTTACTAAAAAGATAGGTTAGATTAGGTGTTCGGATTGGCTTGCGTTGTCGCCAACAGATGGCGTTGGGCGTTATTTGTGTCGTGATGTTGTTTGATACACACGGTTTGCTTAAGGGCCATGGTATTGTTGGCATCGTGAGTTCCTTAGCGTAACCCCGTGTGTCATAAATTACTGCTATGTTTGATCCACAGTATTAAATATTAATCAATATATCAAGTCTTGGTCTTGGGCAGAGATTAAATCATTAAACATTAGGTTACGACCAGTAGACATGGGTCGTTACGTCATTTTCAAGAAACGTAACGAAACCCGTGACTTGATCGGCATCACCTGTTTCAAAACTGGTGATTTTTGTAACTGGTTATTTTTATTCTGCTACTGTGATTGTTCGCATAAATACCATCAACTATACAGTTACACACGAAACGAAAATAAATTTAATCACTATTTGTTTGTAGCTATACAGTTAAATCAATAAATTAACTTCCTTCATACTTTATTCAGGTTTAGGTCTGACTGCATTAAATGTATTTATGATTGATTTGTGTTTACTATGAAACTAAGATTTTCATAAAATTATTAATGCAGGCGTATTTAATAATAATAAAATGATTATTGATATTTACATTTTATCTACACTTTTTCAACGTTTTCACTGTCATTTGTTTTTGCACTTTTATTTACACTGAACAATTATTTTGTTTGTTTGTTTAGCTATTTACACACAGTTTTTAAGTTTTATAATATTATACACATTTGAATTTTTATACATATTTTTTAGTTTTATTTTAATTTTATAAATAAACGATTTCATGACTCCGTCAAAAATCTTACGTATGAAAATAAAACGTACAATAATACTGTTACATACGCTGTTTTGTTTATTGTTGTATGCCACATGTGCGCTTTGCGCTCGACCGACAGACAGTCGACTCTCGCAACAATCATAGTTAACAGTAATAACACATTTACAAAAATCACTACTTGTAATATGACTCGAAACTAGTGATTCGGTTACATGCCGCGTAGCCAGTTATTGTAACTAGTGACGTGAAATAACGCCCACGTCTAACGACCAGACGATGTGATAAATAATGCAGTTTAAATCAGTAAAGAAGTATTATAGTAAAGTTCCAAATAGGGATGTTCCGATACCATCAAAGTATCGATACCTACTCATATCAGTACTTCCAACCTATATACGTCCCACTCAGAGTTGCCAGACGCTCAGTAATTACAGTGTATGGAGAGCACTGTAATTTTCTACAGGCAAAAATCAAAATAGTTTAATGTAAACTGAACGCAGCCTTTGTGAAAATAAAAAATAACATGAACATTACAAAACGCAACTGGCTACTAGAGCCCGCGCTACCTCTCTGCATATGTCACAACCCTTGTTTCTATTGTAATAAGAACGAATATTTCTTACTTTAAACGGGTATGCTTAGCGGCGGCGGTGGATATTACGCGGGAATTTCCCGTCATAGACTAAAAACCACTTCTTAGTATTAACCACCCAAATTGTGTCAACCGTGTTTTAATTTTGTTTACAAGCCTATTGGGACACTAACTTAAATTTGTATGATTGTAAATTGGTTTCGTATGCAATGCATTACGCACAGAGTACTTTTGGCATTACGTTTTATTTGACTCTTTCAAGTCTTTCTGTGAAACTGGTGCAAGTAGTTATTTTGTTTAAGAACTTGAGAATTTAAAATGCCTAATTCATCTGATGATAGTGATCATAGCGAACCATCAACTCCAAAAAAAGCAAAAAAGATACATTATAAATAAAAATTCAGAGACAAGTGGTTAAAAGACAATAGTTTCAAAACTTGACTCAAACGTGACCCAAAATACCAGTATCGTGCAGTTTGTGTTATGTGTGATGCAAAATGGATAGCTGACAGAGTAGTAATAAAAAGACATGGTGAAGGTGCTAAGCATGTAAAAAGAACTACAGCAGCGCCAGCTCAATCTTCGATTGCTACTGCATTTGAAAAGGATAAACAGTCCGATGATGATAAATGCAAAGCATCTGAGATAAAGTTGGCCGCTTTTATGGCAGAGCATAAAATATCCATGAGGGTGATGGACCATTTAGTTGATTTATTGCCCTCTATGTTTCCTGGCTCTCAGATTGCAAAAAATATGAAAATGAAGAGAACAAAATGTCAAGCAATAAAAAATCCTAGGAGAATCGGAAAAACAAGATTTGTTTGCAGATCTAAAGGAGCAAAAATTCTCTGTCATGATTGATGAAAGCACTGATATCGGAGCAGTAAAAACTATGTGTGTTGTGGTCAGATATTACTGTGCACTAAAAGGTCAAATGGTTAGCAGATTTTGGGACCTAATTCAAATACATGGCGAGGAAAACTCTGCTCCGGTAGCTACCGCCACAGCACAACATTTTTTCGAAGCAGTAATAAAATCTTCGAGGAAAATTCTATTCCTATTGAAAATATTATAGGATTTGGATCAGACGGGTGTAATACTATTATGGGGTGTCACAACTCTGTTTCGAGTCGATTTAGAGCAAAATGTCCCGGAATTATCGTTCTTAAATGTGTTTGTCATTCCCTACATCTTTGTGCGAGTGACGCATGCAAACAGTTACCAGCTGAGTGTGAAAAGCTAACACGTGATATTTACAATTATTTTGCGACCAGTAGCAAAAGACAATTGCTCTTAAAAGAGTTTCAAGTATTCACAGAAACAGATATACACAAAATTTTGAAACCGGCTCAAACGACATGGTTATCACTAAGTGCTGTAGTGCAAAGAATTTTAGAACAGTGGAATACACTAACACTGTTTTTTGATGGAAGATGGTTTGAAGACAACGAATGTTCCGAAATCCATATGCAGTTGAATGATCCCATAACAAAATCATACTTATTCTTTTTAAACTGGATGTTACCTAAATTTACTGAAACTCTTAGAATAATAACACCTAGAACGATAGTTCCCTACAAAGCGGACGTCCAAAAGTGGGGCAAGAACGAATTCTATGTGTGCGTTATCAACTTGTGTTTACGCTAGACGAAACACACAAAAGTGAAGAAATAATGTGGCCAATGCATTAAATTTTCCCGAAAAGTAGGGAAGTTGAAACTATATTGGACTAATAGTTAGAATGTACCGTATGACTCACACAAATGTGAAAATAAGTTTGTTTGAATTCTATTATCGAAGTGTAGCCCGCTAAATTCAAAATATTTTGAATAGAATATTTGCCTATCTAGCCAAGTGAGATACTTTTATGAACCATATAAATGTGATTGCATCATATTTTCTTTGTAACTGTATAGAGACGTTATAATTATTTGACTAATGCAAGTTCAATATACACCCGCCCGATTCCTGATACACGACTGTTCGAACGATTGACCGTATTCAGTATCTATTATTCAGTTTGTTTTTAACAATTTTTTTTAATAATCGTCGAGTAATGGTGTACCGCACCTCACTGCATGCATAATGTAAGCTACAATACGAAAAACAAAAGAAAATTTTAATTTTGGTAGGTTTTACACAGTCCTCACGGATGACAACGCATCTCTTTATTGAGGATAGTTGTAGGTGTATATGGGTCACAGCATCCACTTACCATCAAGTGGACCGTGTGTTCGTGTGTCACCGTATCCTATAAAAATGTAAAGAACAAATTTTTGTATTTTAGTGGGCTTCCAACTGCTTTCATTTCGATTGTGTCTCACAAGCCGCAATGATCGGATCAGAAAGAAACATAAAACGAAAATATTTTTTTTTTTAAAACGTGACCCCCGCACTATGATTTTCTCCTGTGTCGTGGAGGCAGCTTACAAACATAAATTGCACGAGGACAAACATCCAGACCCGGAACAATGATTTGTAAGGCATACAAATACTTGTTCCGTGCGGAATTCGAACCCGCGGCCACCAGCGCAACAACTCATTGCTAAGCCACTGCGCCACGGAGCTGTCGATAAATAAAAATAATTAAATAATTAATTGGCAGCCCTCGTAGTAATAAGTTGTTAAGTTACGTTACGCACTCTATTTAATGAGGGCTAATAATCTTCCACTCACCAGATGTTGCTAGTTGTGACTGAGGTAAAGTTTTTTGTACCATAGTGTCAGTTAATTGAAAAATTAATTTTTAAATAAAGGTTTATCATTATCTAAAATATTATATTATTACACAACACAATGACCACGTCAGAGGTTTGATTTTTTAATTCTTTGCACTTTATAACTCTTTATAAAAAAATCGGCTTTTAGTTATATTTTATAGTTTGGTTTATTCATTTCTAATGTAATTAATATAAAATATTACTAATAATACAGAAAGAAACCTTACACATTACATTTTCTTAAGAAATTATTATCCCTGCTATGAAATCTGTCAAATAATTTACCTCACTGTAAAGTGGTGCCGGCCTAGTAGCAGAAAAAGTCGTGGATGCTCTCATTCCTATTGACGTGTTTTAGTTTTAATTAAAAAAAAGGTGTGAGAATTTTTCTTTCACTTTGGCAACATTTCCATATAATTCCATGTCAGTTTTTAAAAATTCATATTTATTTTTGATGAATGTTTTACGTAAAAATATAAGTTCAAAAGCATTAGTTACTCGTGAAATGTAATGTTACTATGTTTCTTGTGTTTCTCTGATGTACTTACATCCGTTCATTGCATAAAACGTCATTTTTAATTAAAATTTCGGGAGCTGTTGTCAACACGACACGACTTTGAGCACTAACGGGCCGAGTATTGAACTAAGCCATACTGGCTTAGTTTGAGTTGCCTCACATTACGGACGCGGACTCGGCTTCTAGGTGTTATTATTCTAAGCTGAAACTAATACGCTATTTCAGAGTGAGACTCCAATGATCACAAAACTTAACACTAAAATGAACGATCTCTTTCACAAACTTTTATCGACATATATGACAACGGCACATTTTGCAAACACTGAACTAGAAAAAATTGACCCAACTGACGAAAACAATTTCAAAAATTTGGATGACATCTACCTGGGCTTGGAAGTATCTAAACAGTTTTCAACAAATGAAATAAAAGCAGAGAAAAAAAAGGATTTCAAAAAGAAATGCCGAAATTTTTTGATTAAAGCGTGCGTAGAGGCATCCGCAAAAGATTCGCGCTAAATGATCCAGTATTGGTTGGGATATCCAAATTGGATCCTGAAACATGTCTCGATATCTCAGATCGCGATGAATCAATTCAAAATATACTAAGCTTAATGCCAAGATTGACACCAACTTCTATGATAGAACAACAAGCTTTGGATGACCAATGGAGAAAATCGCCAAAGTTAAAAGGAAATTTCGATGCTGCAATACGGCCTGATGAATTCTGGCACAAGGTTAGTAACTAAGACTCTATTTTTTTTTTTAGAAATATATTTCTTTCGTTTGCAAAATACAATATTTTTAATACTAATGTTGCTTTTCAGGTGAAACAGTTGGACGAGTTCCGCTTAATTGGAAAAGACATGCTCAACATCTTGGCTCTTCCTAACTCCAATGCGGAATGCGAGAGAATTTTCAGTCAAATTAACGACACCAAAACCAAGAAACAAAATAGATTAATAACCAGGACAATAAGAGGCAACAATTTAGCGCAACAAACCATTCGGCGTCACAGCACCAGTTGTGTTAACTTTAAATCAACTGAGAAAATGATAAAATCATTTAATTCTGGGATCTACAAAAAAGAAGCGGATATCGGGCTACATGATAGTGACAGTGATTGATTAATGTATAATTATATATAGGTATTATGCTTATTCTAAATTACAAAAGGTGAAATTAAAACAGTATTTTAGTTTATAAAAGATAATAAAAGTTTCTTGAAATCTACTGTAAAATTCACTGTATTTTTTTTTCTTTTACTGTAATTTTGTCGTAAACACTGTAAATTTGAGCATGAAACACTGTAATATCATTTGTCTCGTCTGGTAACACTGGTCCCACTGCTGGACACGGGCCTCCTCAAACTTCTGAGTTTCTGAGTTTTAAAACAGTTTAAGGACAAAGAAAATTTCTCACAGTGGTAGAGCCACGCGGCAGCTTTTGCTGTCGCACGGATGGGCCGGCTCGAACCGGGGTGGTACCACGACCTCACAGAAAACCAGCGTGAAGTAGAGGCTTACCTCTGCGTTTCGCTTGGTGAGTGCAGGTGGCCGGAGGCCCTTTTTACTGGAAATGAGGCATTTCATCTTAGTCCTCACGGGTGACAACGCATCTACATTTTGATTTGTAATAGAGGATAGATGTAGATATCTATGGGCCGCAGCTACCACTTACCATCAGGTGGACTGTGTGCTCATTTGTCACCCTTATCCTATAAAAAAAAATGTCGCCGCGCTTGCCAAATGCGTGTTGGCGAACTTCACATGTCTTCAAAATATTTTTTTTATTTCTCAGACATGCAGGTTTCCTTCACCGCTGAGCACGAGTAGTAAATCAGCACTTAAAATTGCAATTTATAATTTCATTGGTGTCGTCGGGGATCGCCCCCAAATTGCTCGCGTACTGTGAAATTTACAGCGAGAGTTAAGTCTGAACTACAACGGCTCTGAATATCGTAAAATATATTTTTTTAGATAAAAATGCCGCTTATTGACTCGGACAAATGCCAGCACAGCCTACGTAACACCAGACTGGGCTCCCGTTTCCTTCTCCATCCGTCTCTGATCTGTGCGGGCGGTGAGACCGGAGTCGACACTTGTAAGGGGGATGGCGGTTCACCTCTTGTTTGCAGTATTGAGGTGAGTGCTTTTATTGTTTTTTTTTTATAGAATAACGGTGACAAACGAGCACACAGTCCACCTTGATGGTAAGTGGATGCTGTAGTCCGTAGACATCTACATCTATCGTCGATTAAGAATCAAATGCAGATTCGTTGTTACCCCTGAAGACTGAGATAGAATGCCTCGTATCCAGTAAATAGGGTCTCCGATTCTCTACACTCACCATACGAAACACAGCAGCATCAAGCTGCTATTTTACGCGGGTATTCTGTGAGAGCGTGGTCCTTCCCCGGTCGAGCCGACCTATTCGTGCTACAACTATACTACTAATATAGCTGCAGCATGGCTCTACCACGTACGAAATCGATGATAGATATAGATGTCTGCTCGTTTGTCACCCTTATTCTATAAAAAAAAGAACACACACAAAGACAATTATAACACTATTTTTTACAGGATACCAAAAAAGACACCCGCTACGCAATATTCGGGATTGTCTCGTCAGGAATTGGATGCGGGAGGAGTGAAGTTCCAGGTGTATACGTGAACGTACCCTTCATCTACGGCTGGATTGTGGAGAAGATGAATGAGGAAAGACTGGATAAGAACTTCTTCATCTACTAAACAGAAATGGAGAAGCAGGAGACATAAATAAAGATTTGTAACGCTGATTGTCAACGCTCACCACTGCAATTAGGTGCTATGAAAATTCCACAGGCACTTATTATTTTTGTTAATAAATAATTGTGTCACTACCGTCACATTGCTTTATTTATAGAAGAGGGAACAAACGAGCATGCGGCTCACCTGATGGTAAGTGACTACCGCCGCCCCCATGAACAACCGCAACACCATGGGAATTGCAGATGCGTTGCAGGCCTTTTACAAAGGTGTAAGCTCTTTTCTTGAAGGTCCCTAAGTCGTATTGGTCCGGAAAAATCGCCGGTGGTAAACAATTCCACAGAAAATTTATACGAGGAAGAAAACTCCTAGTCAAAAGTCGTGGACCGCCAAGCATCCAGATGTTGAGGATGGTATTGTAAATTTTGACGCGATGTGCGTTCTTGAAATTTGGCGGCTGGGATTAATCCGAACAATTCCTCAGAGCACTCCCCGTGGTAAATTCGATAGAAAATGCAAAGGGATGCATCATCCCTACGCAGTGCCAGTATATGGAACTGATGAGAAATAACTCGGTCGTCGACGATTCGAACCGCTCTGCGCTGGATGCGGTCAAGAGGAAGGAGCTGGCACTGGGGTGCCCCGGCACAGAGATGAGAACAGTATTCGATGAGAGGCCGGATTTGCGCTTCATAAAGTTGCAAGCGATGTGCCGGCATGAAATACTGTTTCGCTCTGCTGAGCACGCCAAGATATTTAGAGGCCAATTTGGCCTTCCCTTCCAAGTGACTACGAAACTGCACACTATTCGATATGTCGACGCCAAGGATTCCGATGCTAGCTGAGGCAGCAAGGGGAGTGCCTTGAAACTGAGGAAATTCGTCAAAGGGGTTCTTTTTAGCGGTAAACGCGCAAACTTGTGTCTTTTGGGGATTGAACTGGACTAGATTTAGTCACTCCCAATCCGAGACTTTGTTTGTAAAGCAATCTTCAGACACAAGTTTGTCCCGGTACTCGGCGACGTTTTCCCGAGAAATATTGGCACGGCCGGTATTTAAGACATCACCAGTGCTGTCGTCTGCTTATCAACGAATGTTACTAGTTTGCAACATGTCATTGATATGCAGGAGAAACAGCGTTGGGGATAGCACGCAGCCTTGTGGAACACCAGCGTTGACAGGCTTGAAATCAGAGCATGCACCGTCTACTACGACCTTGATGCTCCGATCAGCAAGGAAATTGGTGATCCATTTGCACAATTTCTCAGGAAGCCCATAGGAAGGAAGCTTCGAAAGAAGCGCTTTGTGCCAGACCCGATCGAAGGCTTTGGATATGTCCAAACTGACGGCCAATGACTCCCTCTTGGACTCTACTGCCTCCGCCCATCTATGACTCAGGTAGACCACTAATCAGCTGGTGATCCTCAAGGTACCTCATGAGCTGGCAGTTTATTATGGATTCCATTATTTTGGAGAACAAGGAGGTGATGGGGATAGGCCTGTAGTTGACCGGATCTGAGCTGTCGCCTTTTTTAGGGATAGGGTGGACCAAAGCTGTTTTCCGTGTATTCGGGACTACGCCTTGGGAGTAGGAGTACCGGAAAAGACGCGATAAAACCGGTGCCAACTCTGGAGCACACGTTTTCAGCACAATAGGAGGGACTCGATCAGGCCCACTCGACTTGCTGACGTCCAGGGAGAAGAGTGCTTTACGAAACAAGAGCTGTGTAAATCGGTGTTTCCCCCGTCATCTAGAGTCGAGTTGGACGCAAAGAAAGAGCTTAAAAGATCGGCTTTCTCCTTTGCGGCATGGGCCCGTAAGTCGTCCTCTCTGTGCAGAGATGAAGAGATGGCTGACAGACGTTCCCTTGCACAGCCTGTCGTGAAGCGACTATTAAAAAAAAGAGAACCTAACCTAAGAACAACAAAACAACAAAAGTAGAACAAGAAAATAATATATTTAAATTTTTAAAAAGGTATTTACAATTTTATAAAAAAAATGAAATATGATGATGATGATGGATGACGTGTAATTACAATTAGATAAAAAAAGTAAAGATAGGAGAATATTGTATTGTAGTGGAGCCTAAAGGTCGAAGTGACACACGCTGCGCTTGGAGTAGAAGTAGGCACACGCTGAGCTTGTAGTTTCTTAGCGGTGATGGCACGCAGCGCCTGGTCTGGGCACACGCAGCGTCCGGAGCCGGCGCACGTAGCGCCTGGAGTAGGTGCACTCAGCGCTTGGAGCAAGCAGTCGCAGCGCCCAAAGGTAGCGCGGGCAGTAGGTGCACTCAGCGCCTGGAGCAAGCAGTCGTAGCGCCCAAAGGTAGCGCGGGCAGTAGGTGCACTCAGCGCCTGGAGCAAGCAATCGTAGCGCCCGGAGTAGTGTAGCCCCGCGCTTGAAGTAGACTACGCCGACGACTTCAAATGTAGATGGAGGCTTGCAGGATCCCGGGGCAATGCGGCCCCGGGATAAGGCCTTTAGTAGATGCTTCTTGTTTGAAAACTGAAGCGAGACTCTCTGTATTCTCCGATTGTTCGGCTTTTATACCTTTTTAGAGAGAACGAGAAATTATTTAAATTAAAAGGAAATTTTTGGTAAATGACCTAGAGCAAAAGAGTATTTATGTGGAAATATCGAAATAAGAACATCAGACCAGTGACGAATTTGAATAAAAGTTACCATAACAACCATATAAATAATGGTTGTCAAAAATATAAATTTTTGGTTTTAGGTATATTATTGAAAAACAGTTACATTTAAGTAAGAAATGAGATATTATTCATATAGGAAAAACTATAGCGCGGCAGCGCGCACGAAACCTGAAATTGCAGAGTTACGGAGAACTCAATAAAAGATAGAAAAAGGTAAGACTCCATTGACAGCGATTTAAAAGGTGCTGATAACGTGAAAATACGAAGTGAAAATGATTTGTTATTGTGTAAAAACGTTACAGGATCCTATGGAAATAAAGGTGATGCAAAATATAAATGTAGAAAATCAAAAACAGAATGGAAAAATAGTGTAAAATGATATGTAAGTAGCATAACTGATAGCGTGAAAAGTGATGCAAAATATGAATGCAGAAAATCAAAAACAGAATGGAAAAATAGTGTAAAATTATATGTAAGTAGCATAACACTACAAGCCTTGGCGCGAGACCAGAATACACGGGTTCCCGAAGGAAGGCGAACTAACTTCTCGCCAATTCTGCCGATGTGCTCAGACCTTGCCTTGGCAATGACGCTTTTGAAAGACCTGGATGCGGAATTATACTTCTTTTTAAATGCGCTGCTCTTTACATCCCGAGACGTTAACGCGTCAGCCTAGGCCTGTTAGCACTCCTGCTTATATAGTGATGCTATTTTACAGGAGCGACCAAACCATGGCTGGGATCTGCCTCCGATTGGCACCACAGAGGATGGAATATTTTTTTTTTCTCATGATAGACAACAATTCTCTAAAATGGTCTGCTATAAAGGAATCTCAATAAACTATTAACTATTATCAAGACTTGGTATTTTTCATATGTCCATCTAAGACACAGATTTTTTTTTAAATTGTGTTTTACTTTCCTCTCTACTACTAGTAGTATCAAGTGATTAGTAATTAAGTTAACTACTTAATTCATTAACTTACTACTAAATCCCCAGTTCATTTTATACTGGCGATGCGGCCCGGCTTTGTCACGATAGAATCTATTAATGTAGCTTTATTTAAGATTAAGATAATCAAACACCATTGATTTTATCGATTTTACATTTTATCTTTAAAAGACCCCAAGCTTTTGGAATAAAATATAGCCTAGACTAACTTTTTTTTATATAGAATAATGGTGACAAAAAAGCACACAGTACATCTGATCGTAAGTGGATGTTGTGGCACTTTCACTATATGTAACTGCGAATGTCAGTTACCACATTTTTCGGCTAGCTAACACTTTCACTATATGTAACTGCGAATATCAGTTACCACTTTTTTCGGCTAGCTAACACTTTCACTATATGTAACTACGAATGTCAGTTACCACTTTTTTCAGCCAGCTAACACTTTCACTATATGTAACTGAGACTTTCATTTACCACTTTTTTCGGCTACCTAACACTTTCACTATATGTAACTGCGAATATCAGTTACCACTTTTTTCGGCTAGCTAACACTTTCACTATATGTAACTGAGACTTTCATTTACCACTTTTTTCGGCTACCTAACACTTTCACTATATGTAACTGCGAATGTCAGTTACCCCTTTTTTCGGCTAGCTAACACTTTCACTATATGTATCTACGAATGTCAGTTACCACTTTTTTCGGCTAGCTAACACTTTCACTATATGTAAGTAACTACGAATGTCAGTTACCACTTTTTTCGGCTAGCTAACACTTTCACTATATGTAAGTAACTACGAATGTCAGTTACCACTTTTTTCGGCTAGCTAACACTTTCACAATATGTAAGTAACTACGAATACCAGTTACCACTTTTTCGGCTAGCTAACACTTTCACTATATGTAAGTAACTACGAATGTCAGTTACCACTTTTTTCGGCTAGCTAACACTTTCACTATATGTAAGTAACTACGAATGTCAGTTACCACTTTTTTCGGCTAGCTAACACTTTCACTATATGTAAGTAACTACGAATGTCAGTTACCACTTTTTTCGGCTAGCTAACACTTTCACTATATGTAAGTAACTACGAATGTCAGTTACCACTTTTTTCGGCTACCTAACACTTTCACTATATGTAACTGCGAATGTCAGTTACCCCTTTTTTCGGCTAGCTAACACTTTCACTATATGTAAGTAACTACGAATGTCAGTTACCACTTTTTTCGGCTAGCTAACACTTTTACTATATGTAAGTAACTACGAATGTCAGTTACCACTTTTTTCGGCTAGCTAACACTTTCACTATATGTAAGTAACTACGAATGTCAGTTACCACTTTTTTCGGCTAGCTCACACTTTCACTATATGTAAGTAACTACGAATGCCAGTTACCACTTTTTCGGCTAGCTAACACTTTCACTATATGTAAGTAACTACGAATGTCAGTTACCACTTTTTTCGGCTAGCTAACACTTTCACTATATGTAAGTAACTACGAATGTCAGTTACCACTTTTTTCGGCTAGCTAACACTTTCACAATATGTAAGTAACTACGAATGTCAGTTACCACTTTTTTCGGCTAGCTAACACTTTCACTATATGTAAGTAACTACGAATGTCAGTTACCACTTTTTTCGGCTAGCTAACACTTTCACAATTTGTAAGTAACTACGAATGTCAGTTACCACTTTTTTCGGCTAGCTAACACTTTCACTATATGTAAGTAACTACGAATGTCAGTTACCACTTTTTTCGGCTAGCTCACACTTTCACTATATGTAAGTAACTACGAATGCCAGTTACCACTTTTTCGGCTAGCTAACACTTTCACTATATGTAAGTAACTACGAATGTCAGTTACCACTTTTTTCGGCTAGCTCACACTTTCACTATATGTAAGTAACTACGAATGCCAGTTACCACTTTTTCGGCTAGCTAACACTTTCACTATATGTAAGTAACTACGAATGTCAGTTACCACTTTTTTCGGCTAGCTAACACTTTCACTATATGTAAGTAACTACGAATGTCAGTTACCACTTTTTTCGGCTAGCTAACACTTTCACAATATGTAAGTAACTACGAATGTCAGTTACCACTTTTTTCGGCTAGCTAACACTTTCACTATATGTAAGTAACTACGAATGTCAGTTACCACTTTTTTCGGCTAGCTAACACTTTCACAATATGTAAGTAACTACGAATGTCAGTTACCACTTTTTTCGGCTAGCTAACACTTTCACTATATGTAAGTAACTACGAATGTCAGTTACCACTTTTTTCGGCTAGCTCACACTTTCACTATATGTAAGTAACTACGAATGCCAGTTACCACTTTTTCGGCTAGCTAACACTTTCACTATATGTAAGTAACTACGAATGTCAGTTACCACTTTTTTCGGCTAGCTAACACTTTCACTATATGTAAGTAACTACGAATGTCAGTTACCACTTTTTTCGGCTAGCTAACACTTTCACAATATGTAAGTAACTACGAATGTCAGTTACCACTTTTTTCGGCTAGCTAACACTTTCACTATATGTAAGTAACTACGAATGTCAGTTACCACTTTTTTCGGCTAGCTAACACTTTCACAATATGTAAGTAACTACGAATGTCAGTTACCACTTTTTTCGGCTAGCTAACACTTTCACTATATGTAACTGAGACTTTCATTTACCACTTTTTTCGGCTACCTAACACTTTCACTATATGTAACTGCGAATGTCAGTTACCCCTTTTTTCGGCTAGCTAACACTTTCACTATATGTAACTGAGACTTTCATTTACCACTTTTTTCGGCTACCTAACACTTTCACTATATGTAACTGCGAATGTCAGTTACCCCTTTTTTCGGCTAGGTAACACTTTCACTATTTGTATCTACGAATGTCAGTTACCACTTTTTTCGGCTAGCTAACACTTTCACTATATGTAAGTAACTACGAATGTCAGTTACCACTTTTTTCGGCTAGCTAACACTTTCACAATATGTAAGTAACTACGAATGTCAGTTACCACTTTTTTCGGCTAGCTAACACTTTCACTATATGTAAGTAACTACGAATGCCAGTTACCACTTTTTCGGCTAGCTAACACTTTCACTATATGTAAGTAACTACGAATGTCAGTTACCACTTTTTTCGGCTAGCTAACACTTTCACTATATGTAAGTAACTACGAATGTCAGTTACCACTTTTTTCGGCTAGCTAACACTTTCACAATATGTAAGTAACTACGAATGTCAGTTACCACTTTTTTCGGCTAGCTAACACTTTCACTATATGTAAGTAACTACGAATGCCAGTTACCACTTTTTCGGCTAGCTAACACTTTCACTATATGTAAGTAACTACGAATGTCAGTTACCACTTTTTTCGGCTAGCTAACACTTTCACTATATGTAAGTAACTACGAATGTCAGTTACCACTTTTTTCGGCTAGCTAACACTTTCACTATATGTAAGTAACTACGAATGTCAGTTACCACTTTTTTCGGCTAGCTCACACTTTCACTATATGTAAGTAACTACGAATGCCAGTTACCACTTTTTCGGCTAGCTAACACTTTCACTATATGTAAGTAACTACGAATGTCAGTTACCACTTTTTTCGGCTAGCTCACACTTTCACTATATGTAAGTAACTACGAATGCCAGTTACCACTTTTTCGGCTAGCTAACACTTTCACTATATGTAAGTAACTACGAATGTCAGTTACCACTTTTTTCGGCTAGCTAACACTTTCACTATATGTAAGTAACTACGAATGTCAGTTACCACTTTTTTCGGCTAGCTAACACTTTCACAATATGTAAGTAACTACGAATGTCAGTTACCACTTTTTTCGGCTAGCTAACACTTTCACTATATGTAAGTAACTACGAATGTCAGTTACCACTTTTTTCGGCTAGCTAACACTTTCACAATATGTAAGTAACTACGAATGTCAGTTACCACTTTTTTCGGCTAGCTAACACTTTCACTATATGTAAGTAACTACGAATGTCAGTTACCACTTTTTTCGGCTAGCTCACACTTTCACTATATGTAAGTAACTACGAATGCCAGTTACCACTTTTTCGGCTAGCTAACACTTTCACTATATGTAAGTAACTACGAATGTCAGTTACCACTTTTTTCGGCTAGCTAACACTTTCACTATATGTAAGTAACTACGAATGTCAGTTACCACTTTTTTCGGCTAGCTAACACTTTCACAATATGTAAGTAACTACGAATGTCAGTTACCACTTTTTTCGGCTAGCTAACACTTTCACTATATGTAAGTAACTACGAATGTCAGTTACCACTTTTTTCGGCTAGCTAACACTTTCACAATATGTAAGTAACTACGAATGTCAGTTACCACTTTTTTCGGCTAGCTAACACTTTCACTATATGTAAGTAACTACGAATGTCAGTTACCACTTTTTTCGGCTAGCTCACACTTTCACTATATGTAAGTAACTACGAATGCCAGTTACCACTTTTTCGGCTAGCTAACACTTTCACTATATGTAAGTAACTACGAATGTCAGTTACCACTTTTTTCGGCTAGCTAACACTTTCACTATATGTAAGTAACTACGAATGTCAGTTACCACTTTTTTCGGCTAGCTAACACTTTCACAATATGTAAGTAACTACGAATGTCAGTTACCACTTTTTTCGGCTAGCTAACACTTTCACTATATGTAAGTAACTACGAATGTCAGTTACCACTTTTTTCGGCTAGCTAACACTTTCACAATATGTAAGTAACTACGAATGTCAGTTACCACTTTTTTCGGCTAGCTAACACTTTCACTATATGTAACTGAGACTTTCATTTACCACTTTTTTCGGCTACCTAACACTTTCACTATATGTAACTGCGAATGTCAGTTACCCCTTTTTTCGGCTAGCTAACACTTTCACTATATGTAACTGAGACTTTCATTTACCACTTTTTTCGGCTACCTAACACTTTCACTATATGTAACTGCGAATGTCAGTTACCCCTTTTTTCGGCTAGGTAACACTTTCACTATTTGTATCTACGAATGTCAGTTACCACTTTTTTCGGCTAGCTAACACTTTCACTATATGTAAGTAACTACGAATGTCAGTTACCACTTTTTTCGGCTAGCTAACACTTTCACAATATGTAAGTAACTACGAATGTCAGTTACCACTTTTTTCGGCTAGCTAACACTTTCACTATATGTAAGTAACTACGAATGCCAGTTACCACTTTTTCGGCTAGCTAACACTTTCACTATATGTAAGTAACTACGAATGTCAGTTACCACTTTTTTCGGCTAGCTAACACTTTCACTATATGTAAGTAACTACGAATGTCAGTTACCACTTTTTTCGGCTAGCTAACACTTTCACAATATGTAAGTAACTACGAATGTCAGTTACCACTTTTTTCGGCTAGCTAACACTTTCACTATATGTAAGTAACTACGAATGCCAGTTACCACTTTTTCGGCTAGCTAACACTTTCACTATATGTAAGTAACTACGAATGTCAGTTACCACTTTTTTCGGCTAGCTAACACTTTCACTATATGTAAGTAACTACGAATGTCAGTTACCACTTTTTTCGGCTAGCTAACACTTTCACTATATGTAAGTAACTACGAATGTCAGTTACCACTTTTTTCGGCTAGCTCACACTTTCACTATATGTAAGTAACTACGAATGCCAGTTACCACTTTTTCGGCTAGCTAACACTTTCACTATATGTAAGTAACTACGAATGTCAGTTACCACTTTTTTCGGCTAGCTCACACTTTCACTATATGTAAGTAACTACGAATGCCAGTTACCACTTTTTCGGCTAGCTAACACTTTCACTATATGTAAGTAACTACGAATGTCAGTTACCACTTTTTTCGGCTAGCTAACACTTTCACTATATGTAAGTAACTACGAATGTCAGTTACCACTTTTTTCGGCTAGCTAACACTTTCACAATATGTAAGTAACTACGAATGTCAGTTACCACTTTTTTCGGCTAGCTAACACTTTCACTATATGTAAGTAACTACGAATGTCAGTTACCACTTTTTTCGGCTAGCTAACACTTTCACAATATGTAAGTAACTACGAATGTCAGTTACCACTTTTTTCGGCTAGCTAACACTTTCACTATATGTAAGTAACTACGAATGTCAGTTACCACTTTTTTCGGCTAGCTCACACTTTCACTATATGTAAGTAACTACGAATGCCAGTTACCACTTTTTCGGCTAGCTAACACTTTCACTATATGTAAGTAACTACGAATGTCAGTTACCACTTTTTTCGGCTAGCTAACACTTTCACTATATGTAAGTAACTACGAATGTCAGTTACCACTTTTTTCGGCTAGCTAACACTTTCACAATATGTAAGTAACTACGAATGTCAGTTACCACTTTTTTCGGCTAGCTAACACTTTCACTATATGTAAGTAACTACGAATGTCAGTTACCACTTTTTTCGGCTAGCTAACACTTTCACAATATGTAAGTAACTACGAATGTCAGTTACCACTTTTTTCGGCTAGCTAACACTTTCACTATATGTAACTGAGACTTTCATTTACCACTTTTTTCGGCTACCTAACACTTTCACTATATGTAACTGCGAATGTCAGTTACCCCTTTTTTCGGCTAGCTAACACTTTCACTATATGTAACTGAGACTTTCATTTACCACTTTTTTCGGCTACCTAACACTTTCACTATATGTAACTGCGAATGTCAGTTACCCCTTTTTTCGGCTAGGTAACACTTTCACTATTTGTATCTACGAATGTCAGTTACCACTTTTTTCGGCTAGCTAACACTTTCACTATATGTAAGTAACTACGAATGTCAGTTACCACTTTTTTCGGCTAGCTAACACTTTCACAATATGTAAGTAACTACGAATGTCAGTTACCACTTTTTTCGGCTAGCTAACACTTTCACTATATGTAAGTAACTACGAATGCCAGTTACCACTTTTTCGGCTAGCTAACACTTTCACTATATGTAAGTAACTACGAATGTCAGTTACCACTTTTTTCGGCTAGCTAACACTTTCACTATATGTAAGTAACTACGAATGTCAGTTACCACTTTTTTCGGCTAGCTAACACTTTCACAATATGTAAGTAACTACGAATGTCAGTTACCACTTTTTTCGGCTAGCTAACACTTTCACTATATGTAAGTAACTACGAATGCCAGTTACCACTTTTTCGGCTAGCTAACACTTTCACTATATGTAAGTAACTACGAATGTCAGTTACCACTTTTTTCGGCTAGCTAACACTTTCACTATATGTAAGTAACTACGAATGTCAGTTACCACTTTTTTCGGCTAGCTAACACTTTCACTATATGTAAGTAACTACGAATGTCAGTTACCACTTTTTTCGGCTAGCTAACACTTTCACTATTTACTATATACTGCTGCTAGTCACTTCAACTACTACCGGATACTACTGCTTGGCACTGGTAGTTCTTCACACTACTGCTGGTTGCGAATGGTAGTTCTTCATACAACAACCTTGCTGGCTCCCGGGCCCCTAAGGTAGACTTTGGCTATACCTTACCTTAGTGAGCCGCTTGCCATTTTCCGTTTTGCCTCTTTATTGCACAAAATTTTCACTATACAATTGGCATAAATTACAATATTTTCTATACAAGATCAATTTCTACACTAACATGCTATACATCATCAAATCGGCATTTTGGTCCTTTATTAGGTTTTTCAATACATTAATATTTCAAAAAGTTATTAAAACGAAATGTCCCAAATTTTCATAAAATTTGGTTACATTAATTCTTTAATTTTTCTATAACTACCAAATGCGTTTAATTTTTTTTATAGAATAAGGGTGACAAACGAGCACACAGTCCACCTGATGATAAGTGGTTGCTGTGACCCATAGACATCTACATTTATTCTCAATATAGAATCAAAATACAGATGCGTTGTTACCCTTGTGGACTAAGATGGAATGCCTCTTTTCCATTAAAATGGGTCTCCGGTTCTCTACACTCCCCATACGAAACACAGCAATGTCAAACTGCCATTTTACACTGGTATTCTGTGAGAGCGTGGTCCTTCCCCGGTCGATCCGACCCATTCGTGCTACAACTATACCACTAATATAGCAGCAGCATGGCTCTACCACGTACAAATAATTATACAAAATATTTCTTCACTTCCTTAATCTGTATACCTTATGCTAATTCAATATCATATTTATAACTCTTTCGGAACATAAATTATTTTCATTATTTTAATATAAACTATTACGCAGTTAATAAAAAAACTTCTAGATAGTTCTACGATACGACGCGCTGTGATTGGTCGATTTTTCTTTATATAATAAAAGTTGTTTATATTATCTATTATCAAAACGACATTCTATACAAATATATGAAGAGTTATAAACATGATGTAAAACTATATTAACAAAGTATTTACTCGATTTCGTTGGTAATTTCACTTTTAATACAAAACAATATTCTTTCATCACTTTGTTTCTTAAAGTTGTTAGGCCGTCGCGAACAATATTCCTACACTAAAAAGAGTCGGTAATTAAATAAGCGCTTGCAGATTTCTTTATTATTATGATATAAATATAAATCATAAATTAGATATTTTAATAAACAAACACATAAAAAACATCCAAGACGTAGCAGATAACAATATGACATCTAAGAAACTACAAGATAACTTCAATGAATAGAATAGAATAGAATAGAATAGAATAATTTTTATTCAATATACATTACATGTGTAATTCTTATTGAAAGTCATTTTTTACTTTACCACTGGTTCGAAAAAATACCCTCTGTCCTGGGAAGAACCAGCAAGAAACCCAGCGGGACATTTTTTTAAAATAAATTTTACAATATAAATGATTACGAACTATTTACAAAATTGATTTTAGAAACTGCTTGGAAGCGACCACCTCATTCCCAGGGGTTATTATCAACCATGTATTCATTTATACTATAATAACCCTTTTTATACAGTTTCAGCTTAATAAAACATTTAAACTTGGTAATAGAGAGAACCTGTACACTTTCCGGGACCTTGTTGTAATAGCATATACATTGCCCCAAGAATGAATTACTGACTCTGTGGAGTCGAGAAACTGGCATCACTAGCTTGTGTTTGTTCCTAGTGTTTACAGAATGTATATCACTTTTTTTACTAAAACTATCTTTGTTTTTGTGAACATACAATAAATTTTCGTAAATATACTGAGAGGCCAAAGTTAATATATTAATTTCTTTAAATTTATCTCTAAGAGACTCTCTCGGTTTTAGATTGTAAATAGCTCTAATGGCCCTCTTCTGTAAAACAAAAATAGTTTCTGAATCAGCCGCATTTCCCCATAGCAAGATCCCATAAGACATTATGCTATGGAAATAACTAAAATAAACTAATCTAGCTGTCTCGACACTAGTGAGACCTCTAATCTTTTTTACAGCATAGGCTGCAGAACTTAGTCTGCTTGCTAATTTGGATATATGGGGGCCCCACTGAAGCTTTGCGTCAAGAGTGATGCCAAGAAAAACAGTGGATACAACAGGGCTCAATTCCTTCCCATTTAAAAACACATTGGTATTCAGATTTTTAACATTCGTTGTTGTAAATTTAACACAATTAGTTTTATTTCCGTTCAAATGCAGATTATTAACGTTAAACCAATGCACTAATTTTGATATAGCATTATTCACTTCGTCACATTTAAATGATTGACGTTTAAGTTTAAAAATCAAGGAAGTATCATCAGCAAATAATACTATATCATGACTATCCCCTACAAGGTGAGGTAAGTCATTAATATACACCAGAAACAGGAATGGGCCGAGAATCGAGCCCTGAGGAACACCCATTAGTACAGGTGACCCGGAAGAACTTTTACCATTGATAATAACCTTCTGCTTTCTATTACTTAAATATGAAATAATAAGTTTAAGCGCTGTGTTCTTGACACCATAGTACTGTAGCTTCCTGATTAATGTCTCATGGTGAACACAGTCGAAGGCCTTGGAAAGGTCACAAAATATACCCAAAGCATCCTCTGAATTCTCCCATGCACAAAAAATATGTTTAATAAGCTCAACTCCAGCGTCAGTTGTCGAGCGACCCCTTGTAAAACCGAATTGATTTTTATGTAGCAATTTATTAATATTAAAGAAACTTAACATCTGATCTAAAATAATTTTTTCAAAAATTTTACTTAATGTTGGTAGTACAGAAATTGGTCTAAAATTGGCGGGGTCTAAAATGACGCAGGTGTAACCAACAATGATATGGATTTTTTTCGTTCACAATAGTGCACGAAAAAAAATCAGTCAGGTAATAATAAATCTTTCAGTGCTAAAAGCCTTTATCTAGACTAGAATTTTGAGCACAATATTAGAGCAGATTTACTTATATTTCATCTACAAGAACAAACGATAAGTCGAAAAAAAATTCATGTAATATGCATAACCGAACACTTTATTATGCACGGTCAAGAGGGCCTATTAAAAATACCAAACCACTAGCTCACTGCATGTTATGCAAGAAATAAGAAGAAACGAGGTGCCTGCATTCTAGTAAACAAGTATTTTCAATAAACGGAACTTGGAGATGCAACAAGATATTCCATAACAGGTGTATATATACAGGTTTTAAACAGAGTAATTTAACCTTCTGTGGATGTACAAGAAAATGCGCGACCGCCAGTTGGCCGTGCCGGTGCAGTGGCCAGTCGAGCAGCGGCCAATGCAGATGCTTGCCAGCAGATTGTATAAATCTACACAGCGCCGAGGATGTATTTTCATTTTATTTATTTATTCATTTATTGAAACTTACAATTCATCATTGTCATCATTACAGCCCTTCATGAGTCCACTGCTGAACATAGGCCTACCCCAAGGAATGCCATATAGCACGCTCCTGAGCCACCTGCATCCATGGACTTCCTGCGACTAACTTACAACTTATAACAGGAATCACATAATGCGACAGTGTAGTTTTTTTAAGCTTAACAAAAATATGATTCTTAACTATAAAAAATATTAAACATTTGATAAAAACAGCCCACTGCTGAACATACATTGTGACAAGTGTGAATTTTGACCACTACAACTCGGCTGAGCTAAGTTTGCACCTGACGAGGATGACGTCATTCGGACACTAGTATGGTGTGCAAAAACTAATTAATGAGAAATATTCAAGAACCTTAAACACAAAATGTTTGTAATAAGTCGTATGTTGAAACTGTACAAATGGTTACAAGATGAGATTGAAAATAAAAGACAGTATGTCTACGCTACACACCTCTTTCAACTTCTCGATGTCGCCTACTTCAGACCTATGAAAGTTAATTGACGAAACATCTTAGCAGATTGGAAAGATATAGATCATACAAGCAGCTGCTGCTGCAGAAGCAAATGCTACACCCTACGGCGCCCCTGCTTAGGGGCGCTGCTACGGTGCACCGTAGGGTGCCATTGCGCCGGATGCCGGAGTCATTGTTTATTGCATACCTTAAGCGCTTAGGAAAGCGCAAGGTATGTTCTACTATCGCCTAAAAATTAAGATTCCAACGTTTTATCGAATAAAATCGTATCTAGCAATCATATTATACATATAAATGATATAAAAAGCACATTGTTAGAAAGATAAATGATTGTTGAACTTATTAATATTTTTTTAAAATCGATTAATTGCTATTTTTAAATAAAAAAAGGGGTTTTAGTGGCTTATGGTGTGGATTTATCAAGTCCGGAAGGCTTGTAAACACTCTAACTTTTGAAAATATCAATTGTTTAACTCAATCTATTTTTTAATCTCTTCATCTATCATGTTGGAAGCCACTGAATGTAAATGGCAATGTAATTTTGTTTTGTTTAGCTATAATTAATTTTTTTCGGCTCCAATATGGCGAAATTTTCGTTGATTAAGTAGCCTTGTATGTAAATTAATTCTGTAAAGGGAGCTAAAGCCACAGAGTAGTTTACTCACTCACTCAGTTCGACACACAGAGTACTTTTTATATACTGGTCAGTCGCCGTCGTGAGTGGACATCGTTTCGGATGTTTGCAGCGGCTCAAAAAGATCGCTGTACAAATACACAATATTCGAATATCCAAATTTCTTAAATACCTGATTATAATAATAATAGGTTTTTTTATTACAATATTTTAAAAGCACAGAATAAATAATAGTAGTACGTGCTAAAAGTAAGTAGTATCAACTTTTTTGTCATGGGTGACATTTCATGGTTTTCGAGTGTTGAAACCGATAGGGTTGTCGAAATATAAATCCAAGATGGCGGCCGCAATAGGTATAAAGAGCAATGGCAGAAAAATAGTTGATAAAAATTATAGCGTCTAGAAATAAGTTATATATAAAATGAGTTTTATTATTTTTCTATGATTTTTCAAATAAAAATGTATTTTAATTAAAGCCACAGAAAAAAACAAATATTTTTGAGAATATCAAATGACTTAAATCATTTTACTCTATTCAAATGTTGCTATTTAGTATATTCATACTATTATCGTATACACTTTGGAACACTACCAACACAACACACAAAATATTTTTATATTAAGTTATTATTAGTAATAACTGTACTATCAGTAATAATAACAATAAAAGTGATATGGCTGAGAATAAGTTTCTTACAAAGAATTTCCTACAATAATACATTATCTCAAACATAGTACTATGTAACAATTTCATTTATTGTTATGCCAACACTAGCTTAAAATAAAATGTCACTGTTTTTTTTTTACTGGCTTTACGGCTCTGGGTTCTAGCCCTTCTGAGAATGTCACTATGATACAAAAGCCCTGGAGTCATGCCAGAAATATACATTCATAGTATGCAAATATATAATAGAGATACAATAATCTAAAAACTCTCAATTATGTTTTATTTATTAAGCTAACATCAAACAACCACAGGAAGCATGACTCTTTCCAAGTGATATGTCACTTGGAAAGAGTCATCCTATGGGTCATAACCTAAAATGATTCAAATGTAAATATCTTTTTTTTGACGCCTTCTCAGTACAAAATTCTTTGCCAGAGTTATTAAGGGACTGACGCTTAACATTTTAAGATATTTTTGGTATATAGATGCTACCATTTCTTCTCAACTAATTTTATGTATGAAAGTCTGCCATTGCTCTTTTTTCATCATGGGTGTCATTTTCATGGTTTTCGAGGGTGTAGAAGCCGATAGTGCTGTCGAAATGTAAATCCAAGATGGCGGCTGAATTAGGTACCAATTTTTTCATCATGGGTGTCATTTTCATGTTTTTCGGGGGCGTTGAAGCCGATAGTGCTGTTGAAATGTAAATCCAAGATGGCGGCTGAATTAGGTACCAATTTTTTTCATCATGGGTGTCATTTTCATGATTTTCGAGGGTGTTGAAGCCGATAGTGCTGTCGAAATGTAAATCCAAGATGGCGGCTGCAAAAGATATAATTTTTTCATCTTGGGTGTCATTTTCATGGTTTTCGAGAGAGTTGAAGCCGATAGTGCTGTCGAAATGTAAATCCAAGATGGCGGCTGCAATAGATATAAATTTTTTCATCATGGGTGTCATTTTCATGGTTTTCGAGGGTGCTGACGCCGATAGTGCTGTCGAAATGTAAATCCAAGATGGCGGCTGCAATAGATATCAATTTTTTCATCATGGGTGTCATTCTCATGGTTTTCGCGGGTGTTGAAGCCGATAGTGCTGTCAAAATGTAAATCCAAGGTGGCTGCTGCAATGGGTATAAATTTATTCATCATGGGTGTCATTTTCATGGGTTTCGAGGGTGTTGAAGCCGATAGTGCTGTCGAAATGTATTTAAACTACTTTACGAAATTCCGTATAATCATGTTATACGTATTTTTTTATGCGCTTAAGGTATGCTCAATTGGATTTACCAATTATTTTTATTTTATAACTTAAAATGGTATAAACAGTGGTGTATATGTGAGGTGCATGTGTTATACGCACGCACACATTTTCTCACTATATTGTGCCGCAACAGCACCAGACAGCAGTAAAATGTTTTATTTTTCACATGATAATAATCATCTAGGAATTGAAAACCTCCTCCATTTTTTGACGTCGGTTGAAAGAAAACAACTACTGCGGCACCTAAATGCAACGGAATCGGGAACGAGTAAAAATAGTATTGGTAAAGGAAATAAAAGACCATCCCATTAGGATAATAAAGAAGATATCTATGACGATTTTAAACTCGAATATCAAAAACAGAAGAAACATAAAATGTCATTCACGAGATCAACTACTAGTGTATCTCGAACAATTAGTTTTCATAGTGATTTCAACATAATACATTTTGAATCAGATAATGAGTCTAATAAATGAATACCAGTTTTTTTTTGTAGATAAAATTATTAAATTACATTTATTTAAAACAGACAGAGAAGAAACATTAGTATAGATTAGAATATGTTTTATTCAATATCGAGTATAAGAAAAGTCATTTAGGTTTTACGTATTTAATTTTTATGGTTCGGAAAAAAACCTGTGTGATGGGAAAAACCACCAAGAACCAGAACAACCAGCAGGACTTTTTTTAACATTAAGTATTTACAATATATTTTACTTAATAAATATAAATATATTTTAATTAATTACTGAATAACAGTAATCATGGTTAGAAATTGTAGAATAATGGTAAAATTAATAAAAAAATAAACAACCGACTTCAATATAAATAAAATCAGAACATCATGAATGTAGTCAAAGTTAATTAAATATGCATTATTAAGGATTTCTCAAAACTATTAATCGGATCTTGATCAAATTTATATGGGACCACATGAGAAGCACCAGATTTCAAATAAAAAAGAATCATCAAAATCGGTTCACTTAGAAAAAAGTTCTGAGGCAACACACATAAATAAATAAAGGTCGGTTGAAAAGAACAACAACTAAGGGTTTCTGTTGAAGACAAGTTGTATACAGCTTTACACTAGTAGCCCTAAATGGTACTTTATATTTTTAATTTTTATTACTGGTAATTATCCCAGGATCCTTTTATAGAGATAACGTATTCTATGTCGTCTTAGGTTGAGCTCTATCAGTGTGCCAAATTTTATCCAAATCTATCCATTAGCGTTTGTGAAAACGTAACAAACAAACATTCACATTTATAACATTATTAGGAAAAACGATAAAATATTATCTGCTGCGTTACACGTAATACTTAGTAGTTTGTCTTATTGTTTAATTTTGCTTAAAATGATTGAACTGCCGTCTTATTACTATCATATGGCCGAATAGACCTACGAAGTACCATGTGCTCTTGTGATATGGTATAAGGTTTATTTTTGCTTGAAACAGTTCGAAACCGTTCATGCATAAAAAAGTTCGCTCATAAATACGAGGGTGGATTGAAAAGTACTCGGCCTAACACAGATCCATTCAATTCTAAAAATCAAATCTACCCACATTATTTAGTTCAGTTCAGACTAGTTCATTGTGTGAAGTTCGAAACATGTGCGATAATTAGTTGTGATTTTATAAATTTATTAACAAAGTAATCGGACATAATTTCCGCGAATGGAGCAAATCGAGCAGCGTGCCGTCATTAAGTACCTCCATAAGAAGGGGCTATCATCAAAAGCCATCCATGATGACATGGTCAGTACATTAGGCGATTGTGCTCTGTCATATTCATCCGTCAAAAAATGGATAGCAGAATTTAAGCGTGGTAGAGAGAGTGTGAAAGATGAACCCCGCTCTGGAAGGCCTTCGACGTCAACTACTGACGAAAATATTAAAAAAGTACTTGATTTAATAATGGGAGACCGCAGATTAAAAATTAGAGAGATAGCCGAGATTATAGGCATCTCTTATGAACGAACTCCAAACATCATTGTCAACGAGTTGGGTTTCCACAAGGTGTCTGCGAGGTGGGTTCCGCGACTGCTTTCAGTTGAACAAAAAAGGACGCGATTGACTATTTCACGCGACTGTTTGGAGTTATTTGAAGCCGATGCAGATGATTTTTTGAATCGTTTTGTTACTATAGACGTAACATGGGTTCATTACTGTGCACCGGAAACAAAACAACAATCAAAACAGTGGAGAAGACCTGGTTCACCACCCCCTAAAAAGGCTAAGTCGATTTTGTCGGCAAATAAGGTGATGGCTTCAGTATTCTGGGACTCGAAAGGTGTGATTATGATTGATTATCTTGAAAGGGGTCAGACTATAAACTCTGATTACTACTGCACCTTACTACGTCGTTTACGAGAGGAAATAAAAGAAAAACGTCGAGGAATGCTCAGAAGAAAAGTCCTGTTTCATCAAGATAACGCCCGTGTTCACACGTCAGTACAGTCAATGGCTGAAATTCACAACTGTGGCTTTGAACTGTTACCGCATCCGCCGTATTCACCTGATCTGGCACCATCAGACTTTTTTCTGTTCCCTAACCTAAAAAAGCACTTGGGAGGTCAAAGATTTTCGACAAACGACGAGGTCAAAACAGCTGTAGACGCATATTTTGACTCTAAGGAAGAATCATTTTTTTTCAACGGTCTAAATGCTTGGAAGGGGAGGTGGCAAAAGTGTATTGAACTTGATGGTGATTATGTAGAAAAATAAAAATATAACTGATTTAGTATGTGTTTATTTTCTTGGTTAGGCCGAGTACTTTTCAATCCACCCTCGTAGTTCTTTGTCAATCCGCCGCCGTATAGCGCCGGCATTTTTTTCCTTTTGAAAACACTTGTTTTGCTATTCTTACTAATTAGACGTTTTCAGATCGACTTTACTTTTACATTTGTATAACATTAAATAATATTTAACATTTGTAAATATCAATGAATGATATACCTTTTTTTTTTCAAATTAAGGTTCTTCATTGTTTGATATTTTCAAATGTTATTATTGGGTGAAAATTTAATTTAATAAAAACCAAGGTTTCCAGGGTGATTTAGCTGTACCTACTTATATAAAATATAAATGATTTTTTTATAACAACAAAAAATAGTACAAAAGGTTTGTAATCTCTTCATAAAAAAGTGACTTTCTCTCAATTTCAAAGAAAACGCGTAAAAAAACACGTAGTTACCCACTAAAAACGAGTATCCTTCCATTTGTAACTTATGTTTGACGTCAAATAAACTTAATTAGGTCTAAACAAGTAAAAAAAGCATAAAAAAGAACATTACTTTTACACATGGCGCATGAAATATTTGCATGAAATAATTGTTCGCCGCCACAGCTAAAAGTTGTCGAAAATTGGTGCCGCAACGAATCGGTTAAGATGCTTCAAAGATACGAGTCACGGCGCGTAAGTGTAGCGCTGACCGAAACGTAGAGGGGAACAGGGACTGTCGCGCACGAATTAAATTTCACGTATGCGACTATAGAGCAAATCAGCCCGTGCGAACGATACGCACTAGCCAATCAGCGCGACTTATGCCCAATAAGCCAACCAGCGCGACTTATGTGCAATAACGGTCACCGCTAGACTTTCGTGCCGCTACTTATATATAAAGAGTGCCACTTACATACCCAGGTACAGATGAAACAGATAATGTCTACCTTACTAGAAAATGTATAATGAAGGCATCTATAACTTTTTCTGCCATCAGGGCGGCCCCACTTAGAAATAAGATGAAATCTTTGACAGATTTCATAGCGGGATGATAATATCTTAGAAAGATGTGAGTTAATGTTATTTCTGTACTATTACTTATATTTTATATTAATAAGATTAGAATTTATTATTAATATAAACCAAACTACGGATATAACTAAAAGTAGAAAGTTAAAAAATGCAAAAGTTTAAGATCAAACCACTGAGGCGTTGTTTTGTGTAATATACTCTAGAAACTGGTAAAAGTTCCAATCAACTGATATTGTGTAACATAAAACTTTACCTCAGTCAGAACTAGCGACATCTGGGGAGTGGAACATTATTAGCCCTCATTAAAGAGCCTCAGAAATATAGTCAGCCTTTTTTCAAGTCTTCCGTCTAGGCGTAACTTTATTCTGCCTAGCGTCAAACATCACTAATATTATTTTTTTTAAATTGGCTCTGGGTTCTAGCCCTTCTGAGCCTGTACTATTCAAATTAATAGTCACAGTATTCTCTATAGAGTAGCATCAGTTACAGTACAGAGTAACCAAGTCAAGTACTCCTCAACTCCTTACCCAAGCGGCAGAGCAAGACATTAATATTTAGGTATCATTATGTGAGGAAAAAAACAACATTTTCATAATACAATTTATTATAAACAGTATCTAATAATATAAAATAAGTCTAAAATATTTACAAAATAAATAATACATGCATTATTATTACTTTTGAATATGTACATTTTTATTGCAAATAGTAAAAAGCACCAACACACAAGCAACACTTCTTTTCTTCCACAATTTTCCGATATTAGTTTTAGTTTTCCGATATTAAATTGGGTTGCTCAATCATTTTAATTAATATATTATGCAATCAAAAATTAAATTCATTTATCCATGAACGAAAGCTTGCCGTGTTAGCAAGTGAGAGTATCCACCAGGCAACTCCCAGCATGTTTCATCAGGTCATCACTCCATCTAAAGGGGTCATGCAAGACTCCATGCCACTAGAGAACCTTACTTCTTCATCGGTCGTGGGGACTTCGAACTATATGCCCGGATTGCCAAGTCAGACTAGTCATCCGTTGGTTAACTTTCTATAAAATTAAAATAAAACCTTTTTCGGCTACGGATAATCATTTTCCATCAACAGCTAAAGATGTTTCCGTCTAAGAACTTATTTGGATTGATACTCTCGTTGATTTGAGTATTTCTCAGGTCTAAAAACCCGAAGGACCAATCTGGTTGTTTGACCATAACTGTACTCGAAGGAACAATTTATTTTTATCTGTCCTCTATCGTTTTTCGCTTAATGTGACCAGTTTGCATTGTCTAACAAAGTCTATTAATCAGTTAGTCACAGCTATGATGAAATGATGTCACTGGCAGCCATACTTATTCCATGATTGGACAACAAATGACTCTTCAAACTACACTTTTGCACGAACGAAACACCGCACACGTCGCATTTGAACCTCCTATCGTTATTATGTATCCGCATATGCTCCCTCAACGTATACTTCCTCGCGTAGGATTTATGGCACACTTCGCACGCGTATATCTTTTTGCCCGTATGCTTGACCATGTGCGCTTTAAGCGCTTTCTTGCTGAAAAACCGGTAACCGCATTCCGTACACTGACAGTTGCGTTCCATTAAGTGATTCTTCTTAATATGACTCATGAGTAAGGTCTTCAAAACGTATGCTTTGCTGCAGACGTTGCATTTGTATTGGGCTTCGGAGTTATGCACTTTTACCAAGTGCTGGTTACGTTGGTAGTAGCTGCGGAAAGATTCGTTGCAATACGGACAGTTGCCGATGTTTCTAGTGCCTAAGTGTTTCGTCTTCTCGTGATACTGTTTCTTTGGTCTACTGGAGAAGATCTTTTCGCAATGGTCACATTTAAAACTACCCTCCTTATGGGTAGTTCGGTGGGAATTGAGAGACCGTTTCGTTGCGAACGGCGTGTGGCATTTATTGCATGTATAATTACAATAATGCTTATTCATATGCTGTTTTAACATTTTGAAAGTCTCATAGGTGGCTGTGCATAACGCACAATCATAAACATCCCCTTTCTTCAACTTAAACTGTTGTATGTGATCTTTTATATCGCTGTATATGGTTTTACTGTGCGATCTCACCAAATGATCCTTTAGGGAGTTTAAATTTGCCATATTTTCGCTGCACAGAGTGCAGGAGAGATCCATCACGTCCAGTTTCACGTTGTACTCTGTCATGTCGAAGTTAGTTTTGAATTCCAAACGCTCTTTCTTATGGTCAGTTTCGGTGTGAGTTCGAAGGTCTACAGGGTCTGGGAATGTAGCGTCACAGTACCCACAAATGAAGCCCAGTAGTGATTTATTTTTAAACGGCGTCGCGTTGGAGTATTGAAGTATGGTCTTTAAATTCTCTCTATGTTTATTTTTAATATTGGCTTTGGTATTCCACATGAGTTTGACTTTAGAGTCTTTAGAGATAGTGATTTTGCTCTTGCCAGATTTTACTAAGTTAACTTCCTTCTTGTTTGTTATGTCTGATTTTTCGCAGGAGTCTGTTGGTAAAATAAAGCTATTACTATTTATTTTGTTACTGTAACAGCCTACAAAAGTCCACCGCTGAACATGGGCCCCCCTATAGCTTGCCTCATAGGGTAGGTCTTTTATGTGGTAGAGCTATGCCGCAGCTATATTAGTAGTATAGTTGTAGCACGAATGGGTCGGCTCGACCGGGGAAGGACCACGCTCTCACAGAATACGTAAAATAGCAGCTTAATGCTGCTGTGTTTTGTATAGTGAGTGTAGAGAACCGGAGACCCTATTTACTGGAAACGAGTAATTCCATCTTAGTCCTCACGGGAGACAACGCAACTTCATTTTGATTTGTAATCGAGGATAGATGTAGATGTCTATGAGCCACAGCAACTAGTTAGCACAATATATATATATATATATATATATATATATATATATATATATATATATAAATATAAAAATTACGTGTCAAGTTGTTTGTCCGCGATGGACTCCTAAACTACTGAACTGATTTCAATTAAAAATTTTTGGTCAATGTGCAGTTTGGTCCAACTTAAAAGATAGGATAGCTTACAACTCAATTTATAGTCGCAATACAATATTATTTTATTGAAAATTATTTGCCTATTATTTGACAGTCACAATTATCTGTTAGCTCCAAACGATTCTGTCAGATGACGATATCTGTTGATTGGATTGAGTAAATATTTAATAGATGGCACTATGTTAAAAATACAAACGTTTAATATAAGCTACAATTTAGTAGTATAACCACCACGTGTTGCTGTAAGTATTCAACAGATGGAACCGATTTCAATGATATTTTGCAGACTGTGTGCAGTTTGGTCCAACTTGAGACATAGGATAGTTTTTATCCCAATAAGTGATCCTCAATTTTTTTATTGCTAATCAGAAGTTTTTTTGGGAAAGCAAATGGTCGTTCGGAAAGTCTACTTTTTATATATATATATATATATATATATATATATATATATATATATATATATATATATATATATATATATATATATATAAATTACGTGTCACGTTGTTTGTCCGCGATAAACTCCTAAACTACTGATCCGATTTCAATGAAATTTTGCACACTCTGTGCAGTTGCGAATTTAAGGATTTTTGTAGTACATAGGTTCGCCGCTAAGGGCAGAACAACGTCTGCCTGGCAAGCTAGTATATATATATATGTATATTGTTATTTGAAAGACGCTGCCATCCATCTCCTGGTTTTTTTCCCCTGTCGCCTCTCACGACGCTCACGTGACGATATGTGGTAGTGGATATTCTGACACCGCCTATAGAGGCGATGATTAAATAGTAACGTATAAACTATACGTTACTATTTAATCATCAAAATCCAGTAGGACTCTCTAAGATACATTATTGCTAGTATTTTGTTTTTCGTCATAGGACAGTAAAATTCTACTATTGGACGTTGGTCTCTTCCGTTAACGTGGTAGAGCGACGCTGCAGCTATATTATGGCTGCAACACGAATGGGTCGGCTCGAAGGACTGCAGAATACCAGCGTAAAATAACAGCTTGCTGTGTTTCGTATGCTGAGTGTAGAGAACCCAAGACCCTTATTACTGGAAACGAGGCATACCATCTTAGTATTCAGGGTTCTTTTTATAGGATAAGGGTGACAAACGAGCACACAGTCCACCTGATGGTAAGTGGTTGCTGCGGCCCATAGACATCTACATCTATCCTCGTTTGCGAATCAAAATGCAGATGCGTTGTCACCCGTGAGGACTAAGATGGAGTGCCTCATTTCCAGTAAAAAGGGCATCCGGCCACCTACACTCACCAAGCGAAACGCAGAGGTAAACCTCTACTTCACGCTGGTATTCTGTGAGGTCGTGGTACCACCCCGGTTCGAGCCGGCCCATCCGTGCGACAGCAAAAGCTGCCGCGTGGCTCTACCACTGTTATAATATGTTATAATAATAGGGGTAACAACACATTTGCATTTTGATTCTTAATCGAGGAGAAACGTAGACGCCTATAGGCCACAACACCCTCTTACCATCAGTTGGACTGTACGCCCGTTTGTCACCCTTATTCTTTAAAAAAAAATCAGGATTCATCAAGTGAGAAATCGCCACGCTTGTTTTTTTTTTGTTTTTAACTAGGTAGGAATCTTTTTGGTACTTTTTTATTTTCTTTTTTGATATTGTTTATTCTTTTTTTTAATCGTTACCTCCGCACTTGGATTTTCTCCTGTATCGTGGAGTCAGTTTACAAACATAAATTGCACAAGGACAAACATCCAGACCCGTAATAATTATTTGTAGGCCATAAAAATACTTGTGCTGTGCGGGATTCGAACCGGCGGCTCCCAGCAGTTTAAACCACAGTTTGTAATATAACCAAGAAAGTTAAAAATTCAATTATCAAACTGAACGAAATACTTTTCAACTCACTTATAGAGTTTGCGAGTCTGTTGACAAATGTTTTGATCTTCTGAGTCCGCCACTTTCCATCTCCTTTCGTATTCTTAACAGTCGACCTCGCTGTCTTCTCAAGAGGTTCTTCAACTGGGGTTACGTCCTGTGTTGTTTCTTTAAAGGAAGTTTAAAATCCAGGCATTATGGAAACTTCTAAATACACAACAATAACACAATTGATTTCGTACTTGGTAGAGCCATGCTGTAGCTATATTATAAGACCTACTTCATAAGAAATATTTGTCCCCGAAAAAAAGCAACAATAAACCCAATGGAATTTGATGGCATCTGTCTACACCGTCTGTCGAGTCTTTAAGCACAAAAGAAGCACACCACAAAAAATATTAATGCTTACCTATATCACATAGAAAATAATTGTCCAATTCATCATCATCTGTCTCAGGTTGGAGCTCCAGTTTCATCTCCAGTGATTTTTCTTCTAAAATCAAATTATGTGACATATTTAAAATTATGTTTTTTTTTTATTAAAATACTTCTATATATACTCCTAGATGAGCTCTGCGGCCTTTATACATTGCGCACTACGTTACGGTCAATTCTCCGTAGCACCAAAGAGTCTGGAAAGGTAGCGTCACAACACCCACAAACGAAGCCCAGCAACAGTGATTTATTTTTAAATGGCGTCCCGTCGGAGTATTGAAGGATGGTCTTTAGATTCTCTCTGTTCATTTTTAATCTCACGTGAGCTTGACTTTGGAGCCTTTAGAGATAGTGATTTTGCTTTTTCCAGTCGTCCTCATTTAGTCGACTGCGAGTGGAAGAGAAGACTAGATTTGTTTTTTTTTTTTGTTTTGTTTTGTTTAGTTTAGTTTCGTTTCATTGTTTTTAACGTGGCTAAGAAAACTCTGTCATTATTTATTTGCGCACTTTCTTAACGTTATTTGAAGTTTATTTCAGATATAGTATGTAACTTAATTCATTTTTACCTAAAGTAGTAACAGTAGTATATAAAAATACAACTACGTGGAATATTTACCTTGCCAGCTAGAGTCCCAACCACCCTATCAGGCAATCTATGGTGGGGCAGACCTACGTTCGGCAGTGGACTTTTGATAGGCTGTGAGGAAGGGAGATGGAAATACAAAATATTACTTACTTATCGTTTTCAATGTAGTGCCTAGATTTTTAAGCTTCTGCTCGTGCCAGTCTATATCTTTCGACTGCTTCTTGCTTTCCAAAAGTATTCTCAGTTTCGAGAGCTCCTTTGATTCCAATTCCTTTGTGGTTTCTTTAAATGAAATATCGAAAATTTACTTTTATTATTGTTATTGGGTCGGCCATGTAGCTCAAAGAATCGACAAATGGTAAGGGAAAAAAGATTTCGAGTAACAGCGTTGTACTGGTAAGCGAAGGTTAGAGTGACATTCCTCCAGTTACGACCTGATAAGAGATGCATGGAGTTGATGTCTTAGATCACTCCTGACATTGCCTCTATTTGTTCGTCAAGTTTCATTACAATCGATTCATCCATCCCGAGGATTAGCCCAGCCAAACAGACAGACAACATTTTTATAAATCGTTATTCACGTCTTAATGGCATGCAAATAACTCCCTCAGTTCAATAAAAGTCAGTTATTTCGATATTACAGACAGACAGACACTTCAAAATTCTGGGACAAATTAAAAGTATCCTTAACCGACGATGCGTAGGTATTAGTATCAGTAGCGGCACGAAAGTCTAGCGGTGACCGTTATCTATACGTGTAAATAAAATTATTGTATCTGTTTGTAATGTTAAAATAACAGCTTTTTACCAAATGCATATGGAAATATATACGGTACTAATAACAAAAAAAACATTTTCGTCTATCTGTCTGTTCCAACTAATCACCGAAACGGCTAGATCGATTTTGACGGGACTTACACAGGCAGATAGCTGATGTTATAAGGCGTATCTTAGAATACTTTTATTTTATAAAAAAATTAGGGTTCCGCGCAAAAAAATTAAAACCCATGAAATCGTAGTAAATTCAACGCGGGCGAAGTCGCTGAGAGACAGCTAGTTGCGCATAAGTCGCTTTGATTTTCTTATTCATCACAATTTTGCTGTCCAACTTCTGTCAGCCATCTCTTCCATCTCTGCACAGAGAGGACGACTCACTGGCCCATGCCGCAAAGGAGAAAGCCGATCTGTTGAGCTCTCTTTTTGCGTCCAACTCGACTCTAGATGACGGGGGGAACACACCGCCGACCATCCCGCGATGTGAGTGCTCCATGCCGGATGTGCGATTTACACAGCGCTCGGTCCGCAAAGCACTCTTCTCCCTGTACGTCAACAAGTCGAGTGGGCCCGATGGAGTCCCTCCCATTGTGCTGAAGACGTGTGCTCCGGAGTTGGCACCGGTTTTAACGCGTCTTTTCCGGTACTCCTACTCCCAAGGCGTAGTCCCGAACTCATGGAAGACAGCTTTGGTGCATCCGATCCCTAAAAAAGGCGACCGCTCAGACCCGTCCAACTACAGGCCTATCGCCATCACCTCCTTGTTCTCCAAAATAATGGAAGCCATTATAAACTGCCAGCTCATGAGGTACCTTGAGGATCACCAGCTGATTAGTGACCGCCAGTACGGTTTTCGTCGGGGTCGATCAGCTGGTGATCTTCTAGTCTACTTAACTCATAGATGGGCGGAGGCAGTAGAGTCCAAGGGGGAGGCATTAGCCGTTAGTTTGGACGTAGCGAAGGCCTTTGATCGGGTCTGGCACAAAGCGCTTCTTTCGAAGCTTCCTTCCTATGGGCTTCCCGAGAAATTGTGCAAATGGATCACCAGTTTCCTTGCTGATCGGAGCATCAAGGTCGTAGTAGACGGTGAATGCTCTGATTTCAAGCTTATCAACGCTGGTGTTCCACAAGGCTGCGTGCTATCACCAACGCTGTTTCTCCTGCATATCAATGATATGTTGCTAACTGGTAGCATTCATTGCTATGCGGACGACAGCACTGGTGATGCCTTATATACCGGCCGTGCCAATATTTCTCGGGAAAACGTCACCGAGTACCGGGACAAACTTGTGTCTGAAGTCGAGTCTTTGCTTAACAAAGTCTCGGATTGGGGGCGACTAAATCTAGTCCAGTTCAATCCCCAGAAGACACAAGTTTGCGCGTTTACCGCTAAAAAGAACCCCTTTGTCGTATCTCCTCAGTTTCAAGGCACTCCCCTTACTGCCTCAGCCAGTATCGGAATCCTTGGCGTCGACATATCGAATAGTGTGCAGTTTCGTGGTCACTTGGAAGGGAAGGCGAAATTGGCCTCTAAAAAGCTTGGCGTGCTCAGCAGAGCGAGACAGTATTTCATGCCGGCACATCGCTTGCAACTTTACAAAGCGCAAGTTCGGCCCCACATAGAATACTGTTCTCATCTCTGGGCCGGGGCACCCCAGTGCCAGCTCCTTCCACTTGACCGCATCCAGCGCAGAGCGGTTCGAATCGTCGACGACCGAGTCCTTTCCGATCGGCTCGATACACTGGCACTGCGTAGAGATGTTGCATCTCTTTGCGTATTTTATCGCATTTATCACGGGGAGTGCTCTGAGGAATTGTTCGGACTAATTCCAGCCGCTCATTTTCACCATCTCACATCGCGACAAAACTCGCGTTACCATCCATACCATCTGGATGATTGGCGGTCCACGACTGTGCGATTTAGAAGAAGTTTTCTCCCTCGCACGACTTCCTTGTGGAATCAATTACCACCAGCGAATTTTCCGGACCGATACGACTTAGGAACCTTCAAGAAAAGAGCTTACACCTTTCTAAAAGGTCGGCAACGCATCTGCAATTCCCCTGGTGTTGCGGTTGTTCATGGGCAGCGGTAGTCACTTACCATCAGGTGAGCCGCATGCTCGTTTGCCCCCTATTCTATAAAAAAAAAATATTATCATCCCCGCTATGAAATCTGTCAAAGATTTTATCTTATTTCAAAGTGGGGCCGCCCTGATGGCAGAAAAAGTCATAGATGCCTTCATTATACATTTTCTAGCAAGGTAGACATTATCTGTATCTGGGTATGTATGTAGCACTCTTTAAATATAAGTAGCAGCACGAAAGTCCAGCGGTGACCGTTATTGCGCATAAGTCGGGCTGATTGGCTTATTGGGCATAAGTCGCGCTGATTGGTTTATTGCGCATAAGTCACGCTGATTGGCTCGTACGTATCGTTCGCAGACGCTGATGAGCTCTTCAGTCGCATTCGTGCAACTCAATTCGTGCGCGTTCCCTACACGTTTCGTTTAGCACTAGACTTACGTGCCGCGACTTGTATATAGATGTGAAGGAAGTGAGCGAGGTAAGTCATCGTCGTGTCAAATGAAAGTCCGCAGTCTCTGTATAGGTGTGAATGTCGGTGTTTATTTCATATGTGTAATAAATAACAAACAACAACAACAAATAACAACTCCTTTGTTATACCGCAAATACCTACAAGGCTTTCACGACGTCTAGTCGCTAAAAATATGCAAGGGTTGTCACAAAAACATTTCCTTCAAATATAATATCATAACATTATATTTTATCTGTATTCCTCGTAACAATTTATTTTTCTAAACAAAGATACAATCTAATTACTACTTTACAAAACCAGTTGTTCCACGCAGCTTCACCTGATTCGTCGAGATGGAAACAAAGGCTTGTGCTGAGAGGTCCCTACCTACATTTTACTATATTTTACTTATATAACAGTATCTCAGGTAAAATACTGAACAGAATAAATAAAACAGGTTAAATTATACGTTGTTTCTGATTACTCAACGCACATCACCGCGCCGCGACGTTACAGATGTGCAATCGATATATATTTACATTCCTTTTTTTATTGTTATTTGTGTTAATTAAATGATATAATGAATTTTCATCCATATATATAATTTAATTAAAAATCGTGATTGAAAACAATCACATGGTTATTAGAATTCAATTTTACTGAAAGCGTCGTACACTCTTTTCCAATATTTCAAAATAATACCGAGTAATATCATGGTGTTGGCTGAAGACCAAACGCGTGCAACTAATTCCGAGTACGTGACACTCCTGAACGGACGTACCGGTATGCAAGCGAAGCTGACCGGTACTATCGCAGACATCACGGGCAGGGGGCGACTCCGCTATCTTTCATACCACGCCCCATCGTTGCTCCGTCTAGTCGCCGAGTTGACTCAATGTTAGTATTTATTACACGAATGATTATGTATTACCATACCTTTATCACTCCTGACGTAATTGTCTGAATCGTAACCATCACTTTTGGACTTACACTCAGGCTTAATTTCCAATGTTTGGTCATCTAGAAGCAAATTAAAATTATACTTGCTGTAACAATTTTTTTTTAATTTAGAAGAAGAGTAGCATACGAGCTCACGGTCGACCTGGTAGTAAGTAAGTGGATGCTGTGACCCATAGACATCTACATCTATCCCCAATTAAGAATCAAAATGCAGATGCGTGTTCACCCCTGAGGACTAAAATAGAATGCCTCGTTTCTAGTAAAAAGGGTCTCCGGTTCTCCGCACCCACCATATGTAACAGCAGCATTAAGCCACTATTTTACGCTAGTATTCTGTGAAAGCGTGGTTCTACACCGGTCGAGCTGACCCGTTCTTTCTTCAAGCATAATATAACTCGATCGTATCGGATTACCGTCCCAATCTAAATATGAATGGAGCTATACTTGCAAATACACTTGGGCACTATAATCCTGACCCACATAGATGACTAGTCTCTGTTAAGACTGGCCGCCTTGACCGAAACTCTGTCTGGAGGACATAATTATTATTTGGGGTATTTATGTAGTTTTCTCATATGGTTGAGCTGTATAAATATATAAATGATAATGATAAATATACATAAATATCAATAACATAAAATAAATACATAAAAAATATATACATATTTAAAAACCAAGCAGATGGAAGCCCTCGGTAGGGAAGACTAAACGGTCTAGGGCTAGGGGGAAAGTGAAAGAAACCGGCGGACGATGCGGACGGTATCGAGAAGCACCGCCTTCTGCATTTGAGCCCGGAGCGGTCCTTCACAGAGTCCCAGTCGCCTTAGATGACCTGAGAGGCTGACCGGGATTAGCCCGTTCGCAGAAACAACCACAGGAATAATTTCGCCTCGTAAGATATTTTATTAATCTGCTTCTTAAACTTATATAACATACCTGTATCACTCAAGAAGCAATTGTCTGAATCGTCACCGTCGCCTTTGGGCTTAAGCTCCTGCTTTAATTCCAATGTTTGGTCATCTAGAAGCAATTTAGTTATACTTGCTGTGACATATATATTTTGAATGAATTAAACACAAAATTAATTAAAATTTTCGTGTTACTAAAACTACCTTAATTGCTAGGAATTCACTAACAGACTGACAACTAATTTGTTTAGAAGTAAAGCCACAAAAAGCACACAGTTTACCTTATGGTAAGTAGATACTGTGGCCCATAGATATCTTTTTTTTAATATAGTATAAGGATGACAAACGAGCACACAGTCCACCTGATGGTAAGTGGTTACTGTGGCCCATAGACATCTACATTTATCTTCGATTACGAATCAAAATGCAGATGCATTGTCACCCGTGAGGACTAAGATAGAATGCCTCGTCTCCAGTAAAAATAGTCTCCGGAAATATCTACATCTATCCTCAATTAAGATTAAAAATACAGATTGGTTGACCTTGATGGAATGCCTTATTTCAGTAGAATCTCCCACTAGGAATGTCTGGATTATTTATGTCTGGAATAAGCAGGATAATAATACAGCAATATATCGAAAGCCTATTTCCTCCTTCGAACAGTTGCCTATTATGACACCCATGGGACAAAATCAGATGATGAGATATTCTTTTACATCACCATTACATAGTCTTTGGCGCCGTCCTATTGCCATCGCCCGCGCGATCATGCCGTACGTCTGACGAATGGGCGACCGTGCGTTCAAACATACTCATATCTGCGGAATGTCCTATTGAAGGTCGTGCAATCGTGCGATGCGATCGAATTGTCTAATTTACGTCGTGCGATTATCGACGCATCATATAAATCGGACGATCGTCCGATCAAACATACTAATCAGTATTAAATGTCCTAATGGCGCTCGCGCGACCAAGGGCCGGAGGCAAGGGAGAGGTTTTTGTAAAAAATCTTCTTCGTTATGCCGTACGTCGTAATACTGATTGTGAAATTCACTGCACTGATTTCTGTTTTTATACGGTATATTATGTATGTGGTGTACGTTTTCTTTTTTTAATGCTATTCACTATTAAAAAAATATTGCTCGAGAGCAAAAACTGTGCATCTCTGTTAAGAGCCATTTCGAGAGTGATCACATCGCTCCGAAATAGTACACACGATTTCTAATCATGCGAGCGGATTCATCGGACGATAAAATCGCATCGAATCATCGCGCGATTGATGGCAATAGGACGGCGCCTTTAAAATGTAACAAAATTATCATTTATTAATTAACTTTACAGCCGACCAAAAGTTCATTGCTGAACGTACAGTGGATTTCATTTATTACGATCTTGGTTGTAGCGACCATTTGTCTATAGTGACTTTAAATCTAAGTCCCTTGAATTTAAAGCATGTTTTAGTACAAAATTCATGTAGCTATAGCGACTTTGGATGTAAGGCCGGGTTCGGGTGTAGCGACTGTTTTAATGAATAATTTGTATAACAAATTCCTAGAAATCCCATGCAAATATTGCGACCGGAGTCAGCCGCCAAAGACACAAAGATTTCTTTCTTTCACAAACATTACTTATCTTTTGTTTACATCTATACACATGGTCAGCAAGTGTGTAGACCTTTACCTTTTGTATATAGATATCAACTAAGTAGGTAGGGAAGCGTGTACGTTTCGGAGTTAAATTTATGGTTCAGTTACAAAGTGATATTCTGAGTAGCAACTATAATGTATTGAATTTGTTACCTTTGCCTGTAACGACTTCTGGATATAACGATGAAAATAGAGTGGTCCCTTCATCGTCGTTATACCCGAAATCCACTGTATTTATTTCTTTATTTGATTTTTGTATGTATGTTACACGAGATACTATTAAATACTATGTATTACATACTAAGTCCCAAAGTTAGTTAATACTAAATGGAGACATGCAAATTTGTTTATGGGGAACCTTGCCCATAGATTTTCTCATAGAGCCATAGTTGCCGCGCTTGGTGCGCTTGGTGGTTGGGAACCGCATATTTTACTATTTAGGTTTAGATTTTTTTTAATATAATAACCATCACTAAACTTAATATCTCACCTGTTTTGTTTTTCTCTTCAATCCATTTAACGAAATGAAACTCAGCTTTCAAAACCTGTTGCTTGAAGCACATAGAGCTCCGTAGGCTTTTGATACACAGATTACAAATTGAATTACAATTCTTATCTGCAGACAACTATGGAAAAAAAATAGTCCATGTTCTTAAATATCTTAGGTGTTATTATAATATATTATACAACATAATGTAAAAAACCTTGTTCAGACCATGAGGGTACTTGAACAATTGTGATATGATTATGTTCGTCAAGGTCAAATCATAATACTTTTCACATTTCTTTTTTATTTAAACAAATCATTGTGTTAAAAATATTACAGATCAGTACTACTACAAGGCAGATTCATCTTAGATAATGTTTCGCCTCCGAGCTAACATGGCTCATTATATTTATGGACTCAAATACCTATATAATATAAAACTATAAATGCATTACCTATTTAAGCTTAGCTTTTTAATAAAAGAAATCTTATCAATATATAAAGAAGAGCCTACTTTATGGTAACAGACTATACTTAATTGATCCTAGTATCATGGCCCTAACCATCTAAGCGCCCTGGGGGAGTGATCCCTTTAGTACCCTTTCTACCGACTTCAAAAAGGAGAACAGTTTAACAGAGAACAGTTTAACAGTGGTAGAGCCACGCGGCTGCTTTTGTTGTCGCACGGATGGGCCGGCTCGAACCGGGGTGGTACCACGACCTCACAGAAAACCAGCGTGAAGTAGAGGTTTACCTCTGCGTTTCGCTTGGTGAGTGCAGGTGGCCGGAGGCCCTTTTTACTGGAAATGAGGCATTCCATCTTAGTCCTCACGGGTGACAACGCATCTACATTTTGATTTGTAATAGAGGATAGATGTAGATGTCTATGGGCCGCAGCAACCACTTACCATCAGGTGGACTGTGTGCTCGTTTGTCACCATTATCATAAAAAAAGGTACTCAATTCAACTGTATGTTTTTTATTATGTGTGTTACCTCATAACTTTTTACTGGGTGAACCGATTTCGATGATTCTTTTTTTATTTGAAAGCTGGTGCTTAACACGTGGTTCAATTTAATCAAGGTCTAACCAATAGGTTTTGAGTTATTCTTAATAATTTATATCCCTTTACAACCAGTTCAGAGAACCTAGAAAAATTGGTAAAAAAAAACATGTACCTCTGAATAACTGTAAAAATAATCCGCACGATCGTGACGATCAGGAATAGTTTGACATCGTCACGAACGTGACTTCTGAGAAAATAAATGATGAATGAAATTAAAAAAAATGATGCTAGATGCTAGGAAGGTTAATGACTTCCCCATCAGAATACTGACCGACAGTAGGGCGGTACTACAAGCTCTGAGTTGCAATGTGGTGAACTTGGAACTAATATATGAATGCCATCAACGATTAAATGAGGTATGTAAAAACAACAATGTGACTCTGCAATGGATAAAGGGACACAGTGGATCCAGAAGCAACGATGCAGCACACGAACTGGCCAGAAGAGGATCGGCTCTGGCCACTATAGGGCCGGAACCAATCATACCAATCCCCTTTGGTAATGTTCGTTCATTGGTACGTAGACACTTCACTAATCAACACGCTCAGCTTTGGAAAAATCTAGTAGACTGTAGACAAGCTAGGGAGGCCCTGCCTGAAATAAACAGTCGTTTAACCAAAGTTCTAATGAGACTGAACAAGCCGCAGATCAGAATAGTAACAAATGCTATCACAGGACACGGCAACTTTAACAAGCATTTATTTACTATAGGTGTTACAGATAGTCCCCTGTGCAGGGCATGTATGGGGGAAGAAAAAAGGGCGGCCCATGTGCTATTTAAATGTCCGGAGGTCGCTACGTACAGGGCTAAACATCTCGGCACGCCGGGATCACTCCCCGAAGTTGCATGCAACATCAAAGGACTGTTGAGCTTCTTCGGGGAGATCTCATGGCTCGAATAAGCATATTATTCCTGCCCACACGCAAAATACGCGCATAGACGTGGAGTTGCGAAAAACAGCCCGTCGTAAACTAAACTAAAGAAAATAAATTAGGAAATTGAAAACACTACTGAAATTATCAAGGTTGTTTATTTTTTTTGTTATAATATTTAATAGTTTTACTATATCTAAAGTATCTATCTTAACAATAAAATATCTAAAGAAGAAAACATTCTAAACAGAAAATACTTTTACATAGCGTTAATCTAAAACAATCTTTTCCTCCTGAAAGGCCAAGTAAACGTTGCATTTGATGCAAAGAATTTTACTTCGACTAGTGCACGTTTCGAACCTGCAGGAGCGTGGTGCCCATAATTCATCGAATGTAGGCAGGTGATCGTAACCGTCATACTTTTTAGCATCAGAAGGCCTACAATTACCTCATTAGATGATTGTATCCATTGTGTTGGAGTAGGCTGAGGTTGAGCTGATGCGGCATCTGTAGTTTCTGGCTCTGAGACAGGATATTCATTTTTCTTGTCAAGGATATCTTGAAACAATACAGGGTCAAATCTTTTTCACCACCATCGTAAAGTTCCTCAATGTCAGAATCATTTCAGTCTTGTATGATGTTCAAAATATCTTCATCTCGTAAAACTGTGCCTAAAAACAATAAAACAAAAAATTTACTGACGTACAATGTGGAAAAATATACTTTGAAATTGACAACTTTTAATAGTAAATATTACCCAGATCGTCACGATCGTGAAGATCTATGTTTACAAGATCATAGGCGCAAGAAACACGCTATTATTTCAATTTCAAACATGATATCATTTAGTTTGATTAATACCATAAACAATGAAAACAAAATCAGTCTTCATATAATGTAAAATGTGAGAAAATAATGTACTTACGTGAACCCACACCCTCGCCAAAGTATGCAGCCATCTCTGACAACGGCCCGCCGGCCACTGATAGGTTACGACAAGTCAACGTTTTGTCTATATAAACGGAAAACATACACACGACCGAGCGAAGTCGGTTGCGTTCACAAAAATTTGTTATTTTGGCGGGAAATAATATTTTTCGATCGTCACACTCGTATATAATCGGTTGTAAAGGGATATTGAAGTCGGTTGTACAAAAATTTTAATTTTAAATTATTATATCCTACTAATGTTATAAACGTGAAAGTTTGTAAGGTATGTTAGGATGTATGGATAAATGTTTGTTACTCTCCCACTCATTGATGTAACTTTACAGTAATATAGCTACATATCAGAATAACACATAGGCTATAATTTGTAACTAGAATAAAATTAAGTAGTGAATTTGAGCTGGCGCATATGGCGCCCTGTAAGCCCTTGCACCCGTGAGGACTGAGGTGGAATGCCTCGTTTCCAGTAAAAAAAGTCTCCAGTTCTCTACACTCACCAAACGAAATGGAGCAGCATTAAGCTGCCATTTTATGCTGGTATTCTGTGAGAGTGTTGTCTTACCCTAGTTGAGCTGATCTATTCGTGCTACATACATAATATAACTGTAGAGTGGTTCTACCATGTAAATCAAACATCTATAATATACAAGAGGTTTACTTGGAGTCACTTGATCCAATGGATCCAACACAGAGGGCTGTTTCACAAGTTAATAAAAAAAACCTCCTAGGTTTAATAAAATATAACAGAACATAAACAAACTTCAATACACTGTTCTAGTCTTATGGTTTAAGACATTTATTTTCTCAAAAGATTTACAAATCACTTACAGAGAAAATACTTATTAATTAAAAACATTAAGCCGATTGGCGTAGTGAGTTAGTATTATAATAGGTCGCTGAAACTTAATTACTGATTGAGTGCTTAATAATATGATTAGTAATAATTACCAGGAACAGTGTAGTATGATATGAATGAATGTGGCGAGTTGTTTGTTAAGGCCCATGACACATTAACTGTTTCATTGCGTTCATCTTTTAAAATTATTACTATATTATGTGTTATGTTAACATAATTAGTTAGTGTTTATTTATTTAGTATAATATATTATATTTAGGCGCTAATTTGCTTGTAATATTTTCTAGTCATTAATTTATTGTGATAATATGTACACACACACACACACACACACACACACACACACACACACACACACACACACACACACACACACACACATACACACACACACACACACATACACATACATACATACATACACATACACACACACACACACACACACACATACACACACACACACACATTATTACATACATACAGACATACATACATATGTGTATATATATATTGTCGCACATGTATAATCATATTGTATAATAGTAAATATAATGTATTATTTCTATACAATTGTTTTGGGAAATATTATTATTTACGTTGTATGTGTACTTCATATATTTAGATTTGTGGTTTGTGAATATTAAGTTATTATGAAAAATCCTTTAAAATGTGGCTTTTTAGTAATTTCTTAAAATTGGGCAGGGATTTTGCTTCTTTAATGTTTTTAGGTAATTTGTTATAGTGTTGAGTCTTGGCTAACACATAACAATAGGGTATTTTACACCATGTAAAAATAAGTCAAAGCATATATATTTATGATAGATTTTGTAAAAAGTAAACGAGAAATATTGATTTCTATTTATAAAAATGCATTATAAATTTTATATTTCAATTTAAAGAATAATTTCTTTTTACCTGTGCCTCAAATCTGCAAAACGATGTCCGCCATGTTAGATAGCGTCGTGACGTCACTAGGTCAAAGAACTAGGTTATGTGCTGTGTACTAACTAGTTAATTTGGAAATTTTTCAAGTTATCATTACAATTGTTGACTTTTATTCCGAATTTTATTGAAAAGGCATCATGGAAGACGGATTCGTAAAAGCGAGTTTATTACTTCGCTTTTACCACTAATGTTATAGATATTATAATATAAGCTCACAAAGGGCGGGACAGACGAGCGATTAATCTAATCCATTACAAAATTTGACTTGCAATAGGTACCTATCATATCATTATGTTTTGTTTTGATTAATCGATAGTTAAATATAAGTCATACTTACATCAAAGTGATCTTCACAGAAGTATAGTTTAGATTTTGTAGATAATGCCTTTAATTTTCTTCTTGCAGGTTTTAATCAATTATTTCTCATATTTAAATCAGTTGGCACTTTTATTCATAACTTCCTCGGAGTTCTTATGCTCGTATTTGGCAATCAGGCACAACAAAACAATGAAATAGATGATAACTCATTAATTAAACATTCAAAAGTATCTTATTCCTTTGCAAAATTGTCAAAATTCTAGGACAGTGACGTCACGTGTTGAACAGTATGGCGGCTAGCGTTTTCACGCGAAAATTTAAAACGATAGATTAAAAGTAATTTTTATGTCACTATTTGGTTCTAAAAATTTTATATAAAAATTATAGTGGTTCATTATCACTCTAGGATTCATTTAAAACACTTTTTGAAAATGGGTGTAATACCCTATTATAAGTTCATCATTCATTATGTTTACGAAACCAGAATCAAATACTAACAAGTATAAGCCATGTATTTATAATTTTGATACAATGTGCAGTTTTACATTCGGCTTAGCTTTCCATTGACGTCCGTCGAGTTAGAGGTTGATATTTTTTTACATAAAGGATACATGGATTTATATTAACATAAATGCAAACATGAAAAAATATAGATATTTTAGAAATTGATTTTTTGTGAATCGATAAATCAGCTTACGATTTGAATCGATTTAAAAATCGATCTTTTTCGGAAAGAATCGACATCCCTACTGACGATGACAAGGACAGTACAAAATAGCGTAAGTTTTACGGTAGGAATTGACATAAATATTGCAAAAATAATTGATTTGCAATAATTTTCTTCTCAAAAAGTATGAGTTTCCGCATGTTGAAACTTTGCCTGTGTGCTTATAATAATGTAAGCTTTCTGTAAAAAAAATATCAACCCCCAACTCGGCGGACTTCAATGGAAAGTCGTACCTTACATTCTGCCATTGTATCAGCCAGAACAACATTTAACTTTATTGTCTTTAATCCTATTTCTTACGGCGGCTCTTCACGTTGGCCAACGTACTGGCGAATGTGTTGGCCAACAACGATGGCCATCGTGTAGAGCGGGTGTTTAAGCTACGTTGGTATGTATTAGAACGATGGCCCACATGATGGCGCGAGATCCGTGAGGTGTCGGTTTTTTGGAAAAGATCAAAGGGTTGTGGCAGAGTATTGGCTGTCGCGTCCACACGTTGGGCGTACGTTCAGTTTGCTACGAGCTCCCAGAGTGATAGCACGCACCTTATTTAAATTTTATATGTACGTATCGTAACTAGTGTCTACATAATGGCAGTAACAATGACCAATGAAAAAACTTTTCTCTTTATAGAGCCCTACCAAGCCGGAAATTGTTTGTGAAACATAAGTTTTTCAAGTCTTTTTTAAATAAATGTTACCCCCACACAAGGATTTATCGTAGAGGCAGTTTACAAACATAAATTGCATAAGGACAAACATCCGGACCCGGAGCAATTATTTGCAGACCATACAAATACTTGTTCCATGCGGGATTCTAACCCACGGCCTCCAACGCAGCAACTCATTGCTAAGCCACTACGCCACGGAGTCGTCAAGAAATAAAATTTCTTTTCTTCCATTTCTTTTCGATCACCCTTTTCTTATACACATTCATGTTATAGTGGTATGCTGTAAATAAATAAACCGCAGCAGCCGTTAGCGCATCAATAATCATTTTAATAAATTCGTCCGCACCAAAGCAAACTGAACAACCTTCCAACGTGTGGATGCGATCACAAATTCTTGGCCAATATTTTTGCCAACACATTTGCCACTATGATGGCCAAAGTGAAGAGCCGCCATTACATATAGTAGTTAATAATAAACATTCCAAATAAGATATATGATCTCTATCATTACAACACATTCCAAGTCCACTGCTGCACACAGGCCTCCTCCAGTAAGATATACTATTCACAATTAGGACTTACCATTGCAGCCTACTAAAGTCTACTGCTGGACGTAGGCCTCCCCCGTAGATTGCCTCATAAGAGGGACATTTGCCATAATTCCCACGCTTGGCAAGCGGGTTGGCAACCACAACTTTTTTTTAGCCGTTATTAGGAAGACGCTGCTGCCCATCTCTTGATTTGTTTCCCTCTGTCGCCTCTTACGGCATCCACGGGATAATATGGCTTAGTGAATATTTTTACACGGTCACTACATGACTTACTAATATTTAATTATTTTATTTACTTACAACAATATTGAAACATTCCAGTAACATATCTGAATAAGTTTCTGTTTTGTCTAACCACGTATAAGATAAATTTAGATCCCTATGAAACCCCTCGGCTAAACAGCACCGACATACATTAACTGATTCCATGTTAACACTTTACATTAGACAGAATAAATTAAAGAAAATCTAAATTTTCTAACATTAAAACAAGACAAGGCGCAAGGGCGATCGCTTCGATTTACAGAATTACATGAAGTTTGTGCATGAAGTACAGAAATCATCAGGAATGACAGACCCAATGACACAGACAGCTGACAGATGACAGGATGACAGGATGACAGATATTGTTTTTATTATTCGCTCGAGAGAGCAGGCAAAGAAACCATGTCATACAGCGTTGTCTTCATGTATAATTTTCCTTCATATTTCACTGCTTCACAATATGTTGATGCGTCACATTGTGCAGCCTTGGGAGATTTTGACGGTAACTTGAGCCAGCAGGCAGCTGACAGTTGGCGATGGTATCTAAAGGCGCCTATGCAAACAAACAGCTTATCTTGAGATTCCATCACCATCAGAGCACTTGTTTCACAGTTTCCATTAATAGTTCACATGCGCAGACACTTAATACACAAAATCGCACTACTTTTACATATCAAAGTCCACTTCAAACCATTATTTAAACAATAATACAGGAGCAGCAAGCCGCCGCCGGTCGAGTTCCTGGTTCCCGCCAAAAACCGGATGACAGATGACAGTGAAGCGTAAGCTTTTTTTTATAACTGGCTTTACGGCTCTGGGTTCTGACCCTTCTGAGCCTGAAGTTACAATATATAAAATTATCCTCCATAGTACACTGCTTCACAAAATGTTGATTCGTCACATTGTGCAGCCCTTGGGAGATTTTGACGGCAACTTGAGGCAGCAGACAGCTGATAGTTGGCGATGGTATCTCAAGGCGCCTAAGCAAACAGACACCTTATCTTGAGAATCACATCACCGTCAGAACACTCGTTTCACCGTTCCACTAATAGTTCACATGCGCAGACACTTAATACATTAAATCGCACCACTTTTACATATCAAAATCTACTTCAAACCATTATTTAAACAATAATACAGGAGCAGCAAGCCACCGCTGGTCAAGTTCCTGCCAAAGCTCCTATACGTAAGCATCATTGCACGTAGGCACGTACAGTACGCGCGCGAGTTCATGTCCATCGGGGCCAGAGGCGACGCGCAGGGGCATTTCGTCCCGCCCTCGCCCACCTAGCCTGCAGTTGAGTGTTGTCCTTGACGGTTGTGACGCGCGCTTATCGATACCGAAAATTAGTCCCTATTGTATTATTATATTGAAAATAAACTATGACTACTCCGCTTCCAGCAAGTTTAGGTAGAAAAGAAAACCCTTTTATAATACATAAGCCAGCACGTGAAATGGCGAGAAATGTCCTTCCTACAAATGTGTGTCAAAGAGGAAAAAGAGAATAAATTCGCTTTTCCGGTGAACAATGCTTTACATCGAGCGACCCGTTACACTGGACTTACTAAAAGAACATTGTCTAGAATTCAAACAGAAGCAAAAAAATTGACCTCTCCATTCGCCTTCTAAAAAAGGGAAATCGTGTAATAAAATGGGGAATTTAAATGAAGATGATTTTGATGGAAGTGTAATACACAGATGTATAGAAGAATTTTATTTGACAAAAAAATTGTTCCCACTTGTCCCAAACTTCTGGCGGCTATCCGAGAAAAAATTGATTTTCCCTGGGGCACTACAAGTTTACGAAAACTTCTAAAAGAAATAGGCTATAAATGGCAATAATGTCACAACAAGCGAAGGATTTTGGTAGAAAGACCAGCTATTTTATTTGCGCGGTCAAATTATTTGCAAAAATTTCATCAATATAGAGAAAAAGATCGTGATATTTTCTTTTTGGACGAAACGCGGGTTGACAATGACCTCAAATTTAAAAAGTGTTGGAGAAACGATTAATAGATGCGATACTGACTGATACCAGCTCCTAGAACAGGCTGATTCTCGTTCACGCCGTATCCAGACGTGATTTTTCTGGTGGCGCAAAGTTGCTTTGCAAAGCTGGTACTGTTACAGGCGATTACCATGGGCAAATGAACAGACCGAACTTTGAGAAATGGGTGACTGACATGTTCATTCCCAATTTGCCACCATCCAGCGTTGTCGTTACGGACAACGCACCATATCACAGTGTTCAGGAAAATAAAGTTCCTACAAAATCAAGCACTAAAACGGTTATGTTAGAATGGCTTACTAGAAATAATGTAGAGGCTTCTCTAAGCATGAGCAAAGACGAGCTTTTTGATGTCATAAAACTGCATGCACCTCAAGAGAAAACTTTTAAAATGGACCAGCTCATCCGTAGTCACAGACATGAGGTTTTAAGATTGCCACCGTACATGTGCGACTTAAACCCAATTGAGTTAGCATGGGCAAAAATCAAGAGAGCTGTGAGGGAGTACAACGTTAACTCAGATTTAACCCTAACAAGATTGAAAGAAGTAACGGAGATGGCTATAAACCAGGTGAAAGAAATAGATTGGTGTGGATTTGATGATCACGTTATAATTTTGGAAGAGCATTACTCGCAAAAAGACGGATTATTGGAAAATACGATCGACAAATTCGTAATTGAAGTCAGTGACGACGAAGATACTGATTCCGACTCTGCTTTGTCGGTTGTCTTCGCATCTGATTTGATTAAATTACATTATAAAAAAATCTCTATTAGCAATATACAAGTAAGTACTTATCATGTTTATTTTATTTTATAATTTGCAAAATTACCTTAACCTTAAAAATTAATATCAAATTGACAACTGTTGACTATATCGGTAGTAATTATTGACATTACCATACTTGATTAGGTCACAGCACTGCCGCATTCCTCGGGATGGACATAAACTCACGCGCCTACTGTAATCTGTGTCTGTGAGTCTGTAACAGGCTCAGTGTGTCAGACTGACAGAGAGAATCATTTCATTCACTGACAGTTAGTGATGCGTGTGTTCATTGTTCGATTATAGTTTGAATAATCGAAATCTATAAAAATAAATAAAATTGAAATGATAATTGATGATGATTGATGATTGAAATTTAAATTTTTGTCTATCTGTCTGTTTGTTCCGGCTAATCTCCGCAACGGCTGGATCGATTTCGATGGAACTCACTAGCAGATAGCTGATGTTATAAGGAGTAACTAAGGATACTTTGACTACCTATACATAAAACATGAGTCAGAAAACATTTATTTCTTACATCGCGATATTGTTTTTTTTAATACAATACCAATTTTTTTAAATTTACTTACTAATAATTTGGTTATTAAATAAAAATATAAAGAATTACCTATGTTTTCATTTATTCATGTAATTAATGTAAGTATATTTTTTGGAAAATTGACATTCGCATCCATATCTGCATCCGCGGATGCAAGCCTCAAAAAAGTAGCATCCACATTCGCATCCGTGGATAAAGAAAGTTATGTACCAACTGCATTCATTATTTAAATTGCGAGACTTGACCTTAGCAGTTTCACCACTAAATATTCTTCATATCACTTTAGTAGTATTACAAGTTATAAGTTATATTATCAAGTTATAAGTATAAGTATTGGAATATGTTTAATAAGTCATAGATTTCATGTGTTTTTGATTGATTAGTCGGTATTGTTTTATTCTACTTTCGTTGTGTACGACTTTTTTCTCCTAAATTTTAAAAAAGAACTATCCTTTTAGCAATCTGTGGTCATACGTGTAATAAATACTAATAGTAGGTCAACTCCTTTATTATACCGCAAAACACCTACAAGGTTTTGTCGACGTCAAGTCTCTAAATATATGCAAGGGTTGTCACAAAAACATTTCCTTAGATAATAATATTATAACATTATATTTTATTAGTATTCCTCCTAATAATTTGTTTTTCTAAACAAAGATACAAACCAAAGACATTTAAATATTAGTAATAGACCGGACATCAGCAACAAAATTGTCGCGTCTTACTTATGTCCTGTAGGATATATTTCGGATTTGTGTAATTTAGTCTCAGTGATATCATCAAAAGCTCAAGACGCATTCGTTTCCTAAATTTAAAAATATTTTTATAGAATATAATATGTCCGATTGTGCATTAAGATATTGTAAGTCCCGATATATTGCAAAAACTGAATGTGATTTCGGTTTATTATCGCAAGTATAATGTATATTCACCCCATAATTTTTAAATTTTATTATTTCTGGTAGATTGTTCTAGATCTTTTATCATTATTGTAATAAGCGCCCCCTGTTATCCAGAAACGTCAGCAAAGAGTAAGTGATTGATAACGTTTATCGATAGGTGCTATCGATAAAAAATATTATACAGGATGCAGATTTAATCACCTACACTATTTAAGCAGGTGAAACATTAAAGAAATCGGGTGGGCCTGTGTCCGGGGCACACGGCCGTTGGTTGTAAAGTGAAACGTCTATGTCAGCCAGTACAAGCAGTACAACCAGTCAATGAGATAGCCTTCTTTTTAAAACTTTAATATATTTAAGAAAAAAAACAGGAGTTTCAGATACATTGCCGGCATTTTAAAAAGGAGTAAGCTCGTTTGAGCAGCAGGAGCATCTTCGTTTGAAGATCACTAAGTCATATCGGTCCATAAAAATCGCTGATGGTAAACGATTCCTAACGATAACTAATAAATCGCACGGTAGTAGGCACGTAAGTCGCGATGTGTGTTGGTGAAATTTGGTGGCTGGAATTAATCCGAACAATTCCTCAAAGCACTCTCAGTCGTAAATACGATAGAAAATTCAAAGGGATGCAACATCCCTACATAGCGTCAGTGAACCGAGCCAATCAAAGAGAACTCGGTTGTCGACGATTCGAGCCGCTCTGCTTTCTATGCGGTCAAGTGGAAGGAACTCGCACTGGGGAGCCCCGGCCCAGAGATGAGAACGCTATTCCATATGTGGCCGAACCTGCGCTTGTAAAGTTGCAAACAATGTGTAGGTACGAAATACTGTCCCGCTCTACGGAGTACGCCGCCGAGCTTTTTAAAAGCCAATTTAGCTTATACTTCCCAAGTGACCATGCTTCTGCAGGTCATACGATATGTTGACGCCGAAGATTCCGCTACTGGCTGCGACAAATAGGGAAGTGCTCTGTAATTGGGAAGATACGACAAAGGCACAGTAAATATATAGTAGGAACAGTATGGAAACTTCCTACAAACGCTCGAAACGGCACACTCACACAAACATGCGCAACGACGAGACTTCTAAGCGCTCGTCGCGGTGCTCTCAGTAGCGAGTATCGTCTCAAGACTATAAAAATGCCACGTACGTATTGCGTAGTATACGGCTGTTTGAACTCGGCTTCATCAAAACCGGAGCTATCTTATTTTAAGCTTTCTGCTGATTTTGAAAGGTAATAATGATTTTTATTGTCATTGTTTTAATCGTTATCGAATTATAAGTCTGTGTGATTGATCATAATGAATTCGTGAACTTATTTGTACATTCAGAATGCGGCGGTTTTGAGGCTATTTAAAGCTGATAGTGCAATAGTGGTAACAAAAAGTAAATCCAAAATGGCGGCTGCAATAGGTATAACTTTTTTCGTCATGGGTGCCATTTTCATGGGTTTCGAGGGTGTTGAAGCCGATAGTGCTGTCGAAATATAAATCCAAGATGGCGGCTGCAATAGGTATCAACTTTTTCGTCATGGGTGTCATATTCATAATTTTTGAGTATGTTGAAGCCAATAGTGCTGGTTAAAATGTAAATCCAAGATGTCGGCTGCAATAGGTATCAATTTTTTCGTCATGGGTACATCGATCACTAATAAAAAACATGGGTGTCATTTTCATGGTTTTCGAGGGTGTTGAATCCGATAGTTCTGTCAAAATTTAAATCCAAGATGGCGGCTGCAATAGGTATCAATTTTTTCGTCATGGGTGTTATTTTCATAGTTTTTGAGTATGTTGAAGCCGATAGTGCTGTCGAAATATAAATCCAAGATGGCGGCTGCAATAGGTATCAATTTTTTCGTCATGGGTGTCATTTTCATAGTTTTTGAGTATGTTGAAGCCGATAGTGCTGTCGAAATATAAATCCAAGATGGCGGCTGCAATAGGTATCAATTTTTTCGTCATGGGTGTCATTTTCATAGTTTTTGAGTATGTTGAAGCCGATAGTCCTGTTGAAATGTAAATCCAAGATGGCGGCTGCAATAGGTATCATTTTATTTCTTCATGGGTGTCATTTTCATAGTTTTAGAGTATGTCAATCCGATCGTGCTGTTGAAATGTAAATCCAAGATTTCGGCTGCAATAGGTATCAATTTTTTCGTCATGGGTGCATCGATCACTAATAAAAAACATGGGTGTCATTTTCATGGTTTCTGAGGGCGTTGAAGCCGATAGTGCTGTCGAAATATAAATCCAAGATGGCGGCTGTAATAGGTATCAATTTTTTCGTCATGGGTGTCATTTCCAAAGTTTTTGAGTATGTTGAAGCCGATAGTGCTGTTGAAATGTAAATCCAAGATGGCGGCTGCAATAGGTATCAATTTTTTCGTCATGGGTGTCATTTTCATAGTTTTAGAGTATGTTGAAGCCGATCGTGCTGTTGAAATGTAAATCCAAGATGACGGCTGCAACAGGTATTAATTTTTTCGTCATGGGTGTCATTTTCATGGTTTTTGAGGGTGTTGAAATCGATTTTTCGTTGTTGCTTTAAAATGAACACAAACTGCAAAGTAGCTGATCTAATTTACAAAAAAATAAACAAAATCAGTTTCATAGTACCCTGTCCTTGTTTCTCAACAGTTTATTTAAAAAAATCCTGTTCATTAGAATGATATTTTTTTACACAGTTAAATTCAATAATAAAGAATTCCGAACTTGTCGTAGCAGACGAAAATATTTTTCTGTAAATAATTTGTAATAATCTATACAAATAAATAAAATTGAAGTGTCTGTTTGTAATGTCAAAATAACAGCTTTTTACTAAATGCATATGAAAGTAAATACGGTACTTATAACTAAATAACAATATTTAAAATTTTTGTCTGTCCGTCTGTTTGTTCCGGTTAATCTCCGAAACGGCTGGACCGATTTTGACGGCACTTTCACTGGCAGATACCTGATGTCATAAGGAGTAACTTAGGCTACTTTTATTTTAGAAAAAGAATTAGGGTTCCGCGCTAAAAAATAAAAACCCTAATACGCGAGCGAAGTCGCAGGGAGCAACTAGTGAAGAATAAAGGTACGTTTTCTTCCCGTACGTTCCCGCTGAAACTTTCAAAAGGTTACGCCGTAATAACAAAGTTAAAGATCTATAGTTCTACAAATTGTTGTGTGTTAATATTAAATTGTTTTCCGTGTTTAAACTATCGCTTTTGCTGAGATTATCTATTTAAATTGTAAGCTAGTTATTTAAATTCGATTGATTAATAAAAAAAGCAATATTAAAACATTAAAAGTTACAACCCTATTGCTTCAATGGAGCGTAGGTAATTATATCCTCAACTAGGCTTAGTTTCCATACTGTTCATATTTATACTGTGACAAAGGTGTTCTTTTTAGTGGTAAACGCGCAAGCTTGTGAATTTGTATAATAATTTATCATGTAACGATTTTTAAGTTCAGTGATTTTCTAAAATACGTTAAATTTAAAGCGAATTTTTCTAAAAGAAACTAATTTGAAAACATGGAGGCGTTGACTTATTGGATTTGATGTTTCGCGATGTACTTTCGACGCCGACCGAGCTATCATATTTTTCTTATATTAAATGTATATTTAATCATATAAATATAGCCACTAATGGACCTAGTGACGTCATCCAAGATGCTACCAATGTGGCTGCTGTTTAAATTGATTCTTATCTATTGGAAATTAAACGTATTATTTCATGATAGTTCATTTAGTTCATTACGTTATTCATGATTTAAAAAGTTTATATGACTTTTTTGGTGTGACGGGAGTCATAATAAACAGATTTAAACAATAAAAAAGCATGCATATTCCCTATTATTATATCGTAAAGCATTACAAACTTAGTAACCTTCAACAACATTATCGACACTTTGATATCGAAACGGTAACATTCCTAATACAGGTTTTTACCTTACATTCATTAGCTTCACCTACTTGGGAATGGCTGAAATGTTTTCCTAATAAATATTCAGCATTGTTTCAGCAGTCAGTTAGAGGGCGTCACACACGCGCGAGCTTAAAGATTTTGTATGGAATAATTTCCTAAGTCCGCTTTATAGTATAGCTATATATTTAAATCTCTTTGGTACAAACTAATTACTACTTTGCAAAACTACTATAACTTCACCGAATTCGTTGTTATGGAAACAATAGCTTATGCTGATTATTACCTTCCTAATTTTACTATATTTTACCTATATAGCAGTAGCTCAGGTGTTTCACTTAAAATATTGGATAGGAGGTGGAACAGGATAAATAAAACGGGTTAAAATTATACATTGGTTCTGTTTATTCAACCGTCTTGTTACAGATGTGCAACCGACAATGTTGCCGATTTGCACCTAAAGGTCGCTACATCTCAAGTCAAACCCGACATAAAACCTATATTATACCACGTTCAGCGAACTCATATCTACGGCAATAAAAATGACATATCTAAATGGCAGCAATTGAGTAATAAAACATGATCAAATTAATACTTCCACTTCAGCTGCTATTTATTTTGAAATTTATAATTATTGTGACGCAGCTAGCTTTAAACTATATGTAAGAAAATATCTCAAAATTTGGACTGGCATTTATCATGGCTCCGATTTCGAACGCAAGCGTCGCGTGTGTTCTTTTCTCTATCCACATTGTTGTCAAAAATAAGTTGCGGAACATTGAGTTATAATTATGTACTACGTACTAGAAAAGACACCTCAACGCGATTGTTTGTAACACGCGTTAGAGTGCCCGCTCTCAAACTCACTTAGTCTGCGTCTAGCGGTTGCTGCAACGTGAGACGTTTGAGTAAAGAATTATTTTTGGATTAATATGCCTTCGTGTGTATTGAGATACTGGTCAAACAACTCGAGAAATATAAGTAAAATTCAAGGAGTGACTTTTCACCAGTAAGTTCAACATATTATTATCTTTAAAACACGCTTAATTTAATTACATTTTATCAACTGCAACGTATACGGGAATGTCAAAGAGTAAAACATTTTTATGCGCAGACTTAACACTATTGACGTATAATATTAAGTAATTTGGACCGTAAATATTAATATATAATCACGGTAGGAAATGTTAATGCATTAAAATTAATAGTTTTTATTAATATTTAGATTTAAATGTTCCCTGAATCAAAAAAAGAAAGAGAATCATGGATCAAATTTGTTCAGAAGAGTCGCAGCGTAGAAACGTGGTTGCCGTCAGATTATTCACGCATATGTTCCGTATATTTCAAAGAAAACAACTAATACTTCACTAAAACAGGAAGCAAGGATTATATTATTATATAATATTGCTGGGATTTTTGTTTTATTTTGTGATTAGATGACGTACGAATTTTTGTAATGTGTGAATTCAGTATATTTATGGGACTTAAGAGAGGTGATACCCTCAGCGCGCGAGTCGTACTAGTATATGGCGGGTTTTTAATACTGTAACGTAAGGATTTTTACAGGCTTCCCAGATAACTAGTATCTTTTTTTTCAGTCAACAATATCTGGTGAACAAGAAGTATTACAACTGTTGTCTGAATCAGCAAGCAGTTTAAATTTTTGATAGTCCGACAAAAATTGTACTCAAAAATAAATTACGCAAGTTGCAGCTAGAAAGAAAATTACTGAGAAATTTAAGAAAATACAAAGAGAAAATATTTATTTACAGAAAAATGTGTGCGAACAACAACATTCCACATGTTAAATATGGCTTCCGGAGAGGGAGAAATTGTGCTGATAGCTTCATCTCTCTGTTGTCAGATCTAAAATATGCCAATAATAATAATAAGTTCAGTATTTGTGTTTTTCTGGATGTTGAAGGTGCGTTTGATAATGTAGATCCTGGCATTTTGGTTCAAGTTCTTTCTGACACTGGTATACCAGGCATACTTTGCCATTGGTTATTTAATTTTTTTCACAGATAGAACTTTAGATATAATGCATAATATTCTTCATGCATAATGCTTCTGGGACCATGGGGAACCATGGTCCCAGAAGGGTCTCCAAAGGTACAAAGCAGGGGGCTACATTATCTCCATTGCTGTACAATATATATACTAGTCAAATTCTTAATTTTGTAAATATAGGTGTAAATATTTTACAATTTGCGGATTATCTTGTAATATATTGTACAGACCATAATGTAGATAGAGCTGTAATTAGTATAAATAATGCTTTAGATCAATTGTACATATAATATTATAATGACAAGTTGGCTCTACAGATAAACCCCAACAAAAGCAAGGCCATGATTTTTAGTAAAGATTTTCCCTCTAATGGCATACTCTACAATAACCATCCAGTTTCAGTTGTATCTAACCATAAATTCCTGGGTCATTGATAACAAACTTTGTTTTGCTTTACACATTGTAACCACAGACTAATATGATACTAAATTATAACTAACTCTCTTAAGGGCTTAAATATTATAAGATGTTTAGCTGGTGTGACTTGGGGTGCAGACCCAAAATTTTAAGTATGCTATATAAATCTATAGTCAGAAGCCACTTCGACTACAGTTGTTTAGCCTACTCAAATAGTAGTTGTGTAAAAAAACTAGACATAATTCAAAACAAAGCTCTGCAAATTATTTCTGGGGCTATGTGTTCAACTCCCATACAAGCTATCGAAGTTGAAACCAAAATAATGCCACTGTGTCTTAGAAGACTTCTGCTAATAGAGAGATATTTACTAAAGCTGTTATCGGGTAGTGATAATGTTCTCAAAAAAATAGTACCCTTTCCTGTACAATGCTCGGCCCAGCAGACTTCGAGAGGTGAGCTTTTACGAGGTTATTTCCCAATTCTGCCTCTCAGTGTACTGCAAATGATTTTAAAAATGTAATTAAACAATCAAAGTGGACATGCTACTCATACCCATAATCCTGTATTGTATTTGAGACCAATATTGTTACTAAATTATTTTTTAATAATTGTGAATTATTAAGTTTTCTTTCCGACAATAACTACTATACTTTGTATACAGATGGTAGCAAAAGTGAGCTATTTGTGAGCAGTGCTGTTTATGATCCTCAATCCAAGTTTGGTCAAAGTTTCCTTCTGGAATCTAAATGCAGTATTTTCACTGCAGAGGTATATGCGGCCCTCGAGGTCCTGAAGAGGATCGCACGTATAAATAGTTTTAATAATTTTTTAATTTTAACAGACAGTTTAAGTATGGTCCAAAGTTTAACCAATCTCAGATTTGAATTAAAAAAAAAATACTATATTTTGTATAATATTAAAAAAATGTTATTTAGTTATGCATAAAAGGGTATAAAGGTTTCTTTCATGTGGATTCCATCACATAGGGGCATAACAGGAAATGAGATAGTAGATAAAAACGTGATGGAACCAACATGTTGGATGTTAGCTCCATAGTAAAAGTACCTTTGACCGACTGTTATCAGTCTATTGATATTTTCATTTATTTCATTACAACCAGGTCAATAGTTTATGGGTCGAATTTTGGAAACAAAATCAAAAACAGAAGGGTACATGGTATGGATGTGTTCAAGAAAACCTACCTATAGCACCATGGTATAACAAACTGAAAATGGCCAGTCGGGACTTTATTAAGACTATAAACAGACTGCGTTTTGGTCACTCCACCGTCCCGGCCCACCTGGCTTGGTTGGGCATAGTGAAGAGCAGCTACTGCACCTTCTGCAATAATTCTGTTGGTGATATCGAGCATTTCATATTTACATGTGAGTGCTTTTCCATGGATAAATATATATGTAGCAAGTAAAGCTGTAGCAAACCGTATGTATTCGGTACTGAGTAACGAGTGCGCTATCTAGTACCGAGTAACGAAACGTTACACATGATTTTTTTTATAGGATAAGGGTGACAAACGAGCACACAGTCCACCTGATGGTAAGTGGTTGCTGCGGCCCATAGACATCTACATCTATCCTCGCCCGCGAATCAAAATGCAGATGCGTTGTCACCCGTGAGGACTAAGATGGAATGCCTCATTTCCAGTAAAAAGGGCCTCCGGCCACCTGTACTCACCAAGCGAAACGCAGAGGTAAACCTCTACTTCACGCTGGTATTCTGTGAGGTCGTGGTACCACCCCGGTTCGAGCCGGCCCATCCGTGCGACAGAAAAAGCTGCCGCGTGGCTCTACCATGTCTTTCGTTACTCGTATTTTTCGTACTATGGGTACCTACACTGTTTCAGTTCACGGAAGTACCGTTGATACGTGATACGTGTATTGAAACATTTGCTGATCGTATGTTTTACGCATGCGCACACTTATTCGGTGAATTTAAAAACGTACGTTATAAAGAGCGATGTTTGTTTATTAGGTAAAGTATAATTTTGAAATTCGTAGTCCAAGTCTTTTACTACTTATTGAAGGTATTGTGTGTGTACACGCAGTTTTAGATTGGAATATAAGAAGGTAAGAAAGTATTTTTTACAAATTAGAAATATGTATGTTTTTGTATTTTTATTATCGCGTATTTTCACGTTTTTTTTTGTTTTTATCTTAAATTAAACTAAATTTAGAATAAGTTAAGCACAAGTCTGGTTCAAAATACGCCGCGGCGTCATACTGTACGCGTACGCAATACGACTCGATTCGATGCTCTAACATAACAGCATGTTGTGAGGTATCAGAAGTAACGAGTAATGTAACGATACGATAAAATCACTAAAATTCTGATTAATATAGCTGAGCAGGGTGTGTTGCCAACTTAAAGTATTAATACTATAGTAAGGACTTTTGCACCACAAGGACATAATTAAATTTTGCTTAATTGTAGACAAATGTCGTTTCTCTTTGTTCTTATTACACAAGACAAAATCGTGTTATTGAATAGTCTTAAATTCATTAATATTATTGTGATCTATTTGCAAAACTATGTTATTTCAAACAACATTAATAATCTTTAATTGTTTTTAACGAAATGAAAACATCAATTTAAATTGTTTTATTGTATATAAAACATTTTAAATAGATATTTTCATTTCATTTTGTTACGTTATGAAATGAAAAGAATGGTAATTTCGAGTATATAAAATGGTATCATCAAGGCAATAATAGTGATGTTCACTGTAATCTTTAGTGTCGATGTTTTTATTTGACTATAATGAATACCTTGGTATATAATACCAAGGTGTTCTTTAAAATTCTTTTTTGTACAATATTTAAAAAAGATCTTTGGTTTTACAGTTTTCCAAAAGATCTTTACAGGCGCCAAGTTTGGATAAAAGCATGTGGCAATCATATAACCTGGGTGCCTAAACGAACAAGCTCTATTTGTTCCTAGCATTTTGACCAATCGGTTTTTGTAATCCAATCAAATAATAAAAGGAAACTAAATGAAACTGCTGTACCGACTTTGAAATTATTGGAAGTAAGTTTATTATTTTGCTACAGGTTTATTTTACATTATGAAGGATAAAATTTAAAACATGTAACAAATCGAAATGGAAGGTTTAGTGAATGATATTTATTCATTTTAAAATGTTATTTAATAGTATATCGTCTTAGATGGTGTCAACCAAATTGTTGTTTTCAGATGAGAAACGAATTATTAGCGCTTTAATAAATAAATAAGGACAAACAAATAATCTCAGTGTCATATTTATATTCTATTATTATTAAATATATACAGAGTACTACACTTTTGTACTGTACAACACAAAATATTACCACTTTTTACGATAACATTAATTCTTTTTCAATCCTAAGTAAAATGACGAAAAAATGTATGTTTGGTTAAGCGTAAACTTCGGCCAAGAGATAGCAAATGTTTATTTTTTTTAATTGCTCCATTCCATTGCTGCGTAAAGGAAGGACAAAAACAAATAAAGAAAAAAATCACACTTTCAAATTTATAATATTATATTAGTATGGATTGTCAAGAATGATAGATAAACTTTTGAAACCGGTTTACAATCGGCTTTTTGAGGGTGAAACTATACACTTCCGCTCTCTTCTTGCTCTAGTAAATAACGTTTCTGAGTGACCAAAAAGGATAGAAACACAGGAAATTGCGATTCCGTGCTGCCAGATGTAGTTCAACCCTAAGCCTTAAAACGGTTTAACTCTATAGGTTGGGTAAATCTGTAAAATTAGACCGTTTAAAACCCCTATATAGATAACCTTTTCGGTTGATCATGACATTAAAAAATGGTAAAAATATTTCATAGACTAGGCATATTATATATTTTTAAACATACAGGAACATCATTTCGATAATGATTACGTTCCACATAACATTGAACTGGCAAAATTGGTGATGGAAAAATATGCAAGCACTAGAATTAGTTACCTCGCAAAAAAAGAGTGATCCCGAAAAGTGTATTCGTCACATATATACCAAACTTATTCACTGTAAAAACCAGTTAAAATATAATATAATACTTTTTCAATTTGTTTTAATTTTGGTAATTTTGTATTATTATTTTATTACTTATGTATTTTTTACTTTGAATGTAATATTACACACTAAACACTTGTTCATTTTTATTTTATTTTATTTGCTAATGTAACTTGCATAAAATTTCATCGAAATATCCATATCGACAAGGCCCTCGCACTAGTTGTTTATGGCTTATGCACTGTAACGATGAGACATTTATGAGAGAATTTCAAGGTTGTGTGCGTTTTGCTTAATCGTGTGCTCATATTATGCTGTGTGCGTGCGTAACGACGTGGCCCAATGTTTACAATTTGCTTAGTGTGCGTTACCTCGCTTCCCGCTAGAAGTGACAGACTTTTTTGTTTGGAACTTTATGCGCATGGCGTCTCCTGTTAGTTGAATACTCTAAGTATAGTGCAAAACACAGAACACTATTACTCCGTGCAAAATCAAGTGGCAGAGCAAGATCCCTCCCGCCGCCTGAGTGATATGTTAAAAAATAGTTCATATTACGTGCCTCTATATACATTCATCAAAAATACAGTGGGGAAATTATAATAAACCGAATAAAATACTCAAGACTTGGCCCAAAGGTCTAGATACCAGGCCATAAACTCAAACAAAAAATTTCAATTTTATAAATAAAAATAAAATGGCGTCAAGCTTGATAGAAGTTCTATCATAGAACAGAAAATAGATGGAAGCTGTAACTTTAATCTTTGGGATTTATTGTAATATTATGGAATTGAGGATTTTATAAGTAAAAATGATGAGTTAATATTCCAAAATGGAATTTGATGAGATCGTTGTGAAAGAGAGCCCGGGACTATGCCGGTGCTGTCTTTCCGAAGGTTGTTACAAAGACTTGGGTACGGAATATACTTGGATGGATGATACAGAAATTTATGCTGATATGTTATTGGAATGTTTCGATATAAGTGTAAGTTTTTAAAGTAAACTTATATATTATTTTTTGATATGTTTTTTATTCATGTTTACAAAATTGACCAATTTCAATAAATGCAAAAACTATTCGTACTGGATTCCTCTTTTCGTTTATGAGTTAAAGCATTAAAGACACCTATTATAGCAGTGTTAACTCCTTATCTCCTTATTATATTTAAAAATAATATATATAAAAGTAATGACTTTAAAATATTAATGATAAAAGTTTGGTGTAATATAAACACAATGCTGTGCATTTTGTAACATTTGTTAAAAGATGTTAAGAACTTATACAGTACTTCTTTTAATACTGGTCGTCGTCCTGAACATGACTAATTCGCGTACATAAGATGCAAATGATCTAGTTCACATTCATAAGATGCAAATGAACTAGTTACTTGCTATTAGACTGGTTCTTACTCTGGTACTGTACTACTATTAAAATAACAACCACTAGTGTTACAAGATAAAAAGGAAAATTTAATTGATTAAATAAAATAAGATACTTGTATTATCACAATCTTCAGTACAGGGGCATAGTATTTGTAACTACTGAGCTTGTACTCAATAAACACTTCCACGCTGACATTGGCGAATAATCAAAAACCGCCATAAAAAAAGAAAGAAGAAGAAGAAAATATAATACGTAAATAAACATAATTGGCGATATAATGCCCTCTGGATCGAATTTCGTCAGGGCAGCCAGTCTCAACGGAGCCTAGCCATTTGCGCAGGCCAGGATTGTTGTGCCATGTCAAGAGAATGAATGAAGAATAATTGACAAAAAAAGTGTATAAGGCGAGTGTGAATGAAAGTGTTGGAAGGGGTACACCTAGGCGGATGTTTGAAGACCAAATCAGGGCCGTCTTGAAGAAGGCCAGGTCAAGAATACCTTAAACTGTAGAGCATCTATGAAGGGAATAATGAAAGTGGACAAAGCGAAACAAGTATGTAAGGATCATAGCAAGTGGAAAGAAGTTGTCTCTGCCTACCCCTATGCGAAAGAGGCGTGATTATATGTATTTATGTATGTATTATTGTCCATCCCAAATGGGGACTTGGGACCTCAAGGTCATTCGTAACATTTACGACCACTAGACCAAAGATTGTTTGCACGGTATTATGATACATTTAGTTGTTGTGAAAAATTTAAGGTATTACTGAAATACTAATACTAAATATAAGATACAGGAACAATGTAGGTACTATAATTTATCAAAACTATCAGTAGAAGTATTAAATTAAATAATCTAGTGATACATATGTTTTGGTCAAAACTATATGTATCTCTATTCATTTTAGCGATGTCTTTTGCGCATGTTTTTACAGTGGTAGAGCCACGCGGCAGCGTTTGTTGTCGCACGGATGGGCCGGCTCGAACCGGGGTGGTACCACGACCTCACAGAAAACCAGCGTGAATTAGAGGTTTACCTCTGCGTTTCGCTTGGTGAGTGCAGCTGGCCGGAGGCCCTTTTTACTGGAAATGAGGCATTCCATCTTAGTCCTCAACATATAGGTGACAACGCATCTACATTTTGATTTGTAATAGAGGATAGATGTAGATATCTATGGGCCAACCATCAGATGGACTGTGTGCTCGTTTGTCACCCTTATTCTATAAAAAAAAAAAATGTCTACTAAATGCTACACACTTATTCCCTTATTTTTGTCTTATTTTGCCATGTCTGAGTACTTCCTTTTAATCTTTCTTCTTAATACACTTGAAATATATAAAGTGACTAATTTTATTGTTTTGTAATAAGTTTCTTGTTTTATTTATTTAAACATTTTTTTTATCAGATATCTCAACACAATGAAGGCCCGAATGGTCCCAACAGGTTGATCTGTGAGGTGTGCATTACTAGGTTAAGAGATGCCTGCAATTTCAAGAAGCAAGTATTGGCATCGGAAAAAAAGTTTGTAGATATGATAGGTCGTGGTGCTTTTAAACCGAAAGGTAAGCCTTAAATATTAAGAGATGTGAAGAGAGATATTATAGTTAATGAAGTAAGTTTTTGCTATATTTGGTTGTAGCACAAATGGGTCAGCTCGACCAGGGTAGAACTACAGTCTCAGAATACCAGTATAAAATAGCAGCTTAAAACTGCTGTGTTTCGTATGGTGAGTGTAGAGAACCGGAGACCCTTTTTACTGGAAATGAGGCATTCTATCTTAAACCTTAAGGGTGGCAACACATCTGCATTTTGATCCTTAATCGGGGATAAATGTAGATGTCTATGGGCCACAGCATCTACTTATCATCAGGTGCATTGTGTGGTTGTTTGTCACCCATATTCTATAAAAAAAAAACTTTAAATACTAAGATATTTTAACTAGTCATACAGTAGATTAAGGGCTAAGCGCTCGTCGTAAATTTAAGTACAATATGTGAGCAACTATGGTTTGTTCCCTGCCGGCACTAATGAAATTGTTAATTGCATTTATAAGTGCTGATTTATCACATGCACGGCGGTCAAGGAAAACATTGAGAAAAATCAAAAACATGTGAAGTTCACCAACATGCATTGGGGCAGTGCGGCTGACATTTCCTTGCCCTAAAACCCTCTCAGAGAAAGACATTGTTCTTTGTTGCTATGTTTTATTATATGTGACATGTATGTAAAAGCATATTTATTTGAGTATTATTTGATTGCTAGAAATAAAACAACTTTTAGCCATTTGTAAGTTCGACAACCAGTATTTTAAAAAAAAAAAAGTATTTTTCCAGTAATTTTGTGCACTTTTTACCTTGTAAATGGCTGGGTAAGGGAAAATTAAATTTTTACTAATATTTACCATGTAGTGTCAGTCAGTGTAAGAATATCCACTACCCCATATCATTCCGTAGGTGTCGTAAGAGGCGACACAGAGCAAATTAGGAGATGGGCAGCAGCATCTTCCTCATAACGACTAGAAATAAAAAACTGCGGTTACCAGCTGTCATTACAAGTTCATTTTCATTAGTGAAACTTCTAATATATTTTTAAATACAAAGCTATTGTGAAAAGATGATAATATTATTTAGATTATATGTGGTAGGGCCATGCTGCAGCTATATTATGGTTGTAGCACCAATGGGTTGGCTCGACCTGGGAAGGACCACACCCTCTCAGAATACCAGCGTAAAATAGCAGCTTAACGCTGCTGTGTTTCGTATGGTGAGTGTAGAGAACCGGAGACCCTGTTTACTGGAAATGAGGCATTCCATCTTAGCCCTCAAGGTTGACAACGCATCTGCATTTTGATTCGTAATCGTAGATAGATGTAAATGTCTATGGGCCACAGCAACCACTTACCATCAGGTGGACTGTGTGCTCGTTTGTCACCCTTGTCCTATTTAAAAAAAAATTAGATGGATATAATAATGTGCGCCAGGCAATATTTCTATCACAGTGGCCCGTTTGTATGCACAAGTATAATGTGTCTGGCCACCCAATTTTGTTAAGGGTATCAAAAAATTGTATAAAAAATTACGAATTCAATGGTATTCGTATTTTTTTTCTACCTTTAAAAATGACTGAAATATTGACGAGTAAAGTGGTGTCTTACGGCAAGGGCGACCGCTTAGCTCCGCATCGCGATGTGACGTTACAAATCGACACGTCGAAGCCACCAGTAGTCTTTATTGTTATATTTTTTTATTCTCTCCATATTTATTACTCCATATTTTTCTTGTCATGTTATTTATTTATCAGTAACCTTTATTTTCTGTTTTTTTTTTTAAATCTGTTATATCCTTGGGAATAAAATTCCGATATGAGAAGATAAAATCCTGTAGATTTCCTGTAAATTTCATCAAAATCAGTTTAGTATTACATGCATTGAATGTTTGCGACCATTGCATTTTCAAAACAGAATAGGTACCAACTACCAACGTAATACCGTAATCAGTTTATTCTAAAGTATGTCAAAGTAAAACTAGGACCATATGTTTGCAACCACTGACGAACTATGTAACCAACAAAATTTCTTCATGTGTTACTAGGTACTAAATAACAATATGAGTCAATTAATACTCAGTGCATTAGTAAGTTTAAGTAAGCTTTTTCATTTTTTATGTCGTTGTAAATCATGTGCATCTTCGTGGTTCAGTCAATCAATACCTACCTATGTACGAGGGTGGATTGAAAAGTACTCGGCCTAACCAAGAAAATAAACACATACTAAATCAGTTATATTTTTATTTTTCTACATAATCACCATCAAGTTCAATACACTTTTGCCACCTCCCCTTCCAAGCATTTAGACCGTTGAAAAAAATGATTCTTCCTTAGAGTCAAAATATGCGTCTACAGCTGCTTTGACCTCGTCGTTTGTCGAAAATCTTTGACCTCCCAAATGCTTTTTTAGGTTAGGGAACAGAAATAAGTCTGATGGTGCCAGATCAGGGAATACGGCGGATGCGGTAACAGTTCAAAGCCACAGTTGTGAATTTCAGCCATTGACTGTACTGACGTGTGAACACGGGCGTTATCTTGATGAAACAGGACTTTTCTTCTGAGCATTCCTCGACGTTTTTCTTTTATTTCCTCTCGTAAACGACGTAGTAAGGTGCAGTAGTAATCAAGAGTTTATAGTCTGACCCCTTTCAAGATAATCAATCATAATCACACCTTTCGAGTCCCAGAATACTGAAGCCATCACCTTATTTGCCGACAAAATCGACTTAGCCTTTTTAGGGGGTGGTGACCCAGGTCTTCTCCACTGTTTTGATTGTTGTTTTGTTTCCGGTGCACAGTAATGAACCCATGTTTCGTCTATAGTAACAAAACGATTCAAAAAATCATCTGCATCGGCTTCAAATAACTCCAAACAGTCGCGTGAAATAGTCAATCGCGTCCTTTTTTGTTCAACTGAAAGCAGTCGCGGAACCCACCTCGCAGACACCTTGTGGAAACCCAACTCGTTGACAATGATGTTTTGAGTTCGTTCATAAGAGATGCCTATAATCTCGGCTATCTCTCTAATTTTTAATCTGCGGTCTCCCATTATTAAATCAAGTACTTTTTTAATATTTTCGTCAGTAGTTGACGTCGAAGGCCTTCCAGAGCGGGGTTCATCTTTCACACTCTCTCTACCACGCTTAAATTCTGCTATCCATTTTATGACGGATGAATATGACAGAGCACAATCGCCTAATGTACTGACCATGTCATCATGGATGGCTTTTGATGATAGCCCCTTCTTATGGAGGTACTTAATGACGGCACGCTGCTCGATTTGCTCCATTCGCGGAAATTATGTCCGATTACTTTGTTAATAAATTTATAAAATCACAACTAATTATCGCACACGTTTCGAACTTCACACGATGAACTAGTCTGAACTGAACTAAATAATGTGGGTAGATTTGATTTTTAGAATTGAATGGATCTGTGTTAGGCCGAGTACTTTTCAATCCACCCTCGTATTACTGCCTAATTACTAATCAATGGTAAAGTTGTATACTTTTCGTAATCTTTTTAGTCAAGTTTAACCAATCATGCGGGGAGATCTGTTCATGACTTTGCCTTGGCATATGGTCTGACACAACTGGTTACATCGCCTACGCGGATTCCAGATGTTGAGGATCGTACACCTTCCCTGTTGGACCTTCTGCTGACCTCTCATCAGGACGGATATCAGGTTTCCGTTGATGCCCCTCTTGGCTCTTTGGACCATTGTCTGATCCGGAGTGTGGTGCCACTCACGCTCCCCTCGCGGTTGCGTTCTGCAGGTTGCCGCTGTGTGTGGCATTACAGGTCGGCTGATTGGGACGGAATGCGGTCTTTCTTTGCTTCCTACCCATGGGGGCGGGTTTGCTTCTCGCCGGATGATCACAGCGCTGTTGCTGACTTTGTCACTGATGTGGTGTTACAGGGAATGGAACTATTTATTCCATCATCTGTGGTACCTATCGGAGGCAGATCTCAGCCTTGGTTTGGTCGCTCCTGTAAGACTGCATTACGCAGTAAGCAGGAGTGTTATCAAGCCTCGGCTGCGGCTTCGGCGACTCGGGATGTAAACACCAGCATACTTAAAAAGAAGTATAACTTCGCCTCCAGGTCCTTCAAAAGAGTTATTGCCAAGGCAAAGTCAGAGCACATAAGTAGAATTGGCGAGTAACTAGTTCGCCTTCCTTCGGGAACCCGTGCATTCTGGTCTCTCGCCAAGGCTGTTCAAGGGAATTTCTGTAAGCCATCACTACCATCTCTGCACAGGGAGGACGACTCACTAGCCCACGCCGCAAATGAGAAAGCCGACCTTTTAGGCTCCCTTTTTGCTTCCAACTCGACTGTTGATGACGGGGGGAACACACCGCCGACCATCCCGCGGTGTGAGTGCTCCATGCCGGATGTGCGGTTCTCACAGCGCTCGGTTCGCAGAGCACTCCTCTCCCTGGATATCCACAAGTCGAGTGGGCCTGACGGAATCCCCCCAATCGTGCTGAGGACGTGTGCTCCGGAGTTGGCACCGGTTCTAATGCGTCTTTTCCGGTACTCCTACTCCCTAGGCGTAGTTCCGAAATCATGGAAGACAGCTTTTGTCCACCCGATCCCTAAAAAAGACGACCGCTCAGACCCGGCCAACTAAAGGCCTATCGCCATCACTCCCTTGTTCTCCAAAATAATGGAATCCGTTATAAACTACCACCTCATGCGGTACCTTGAGGATCACCAGCTGATTAGTGACCGCCAATACGGTTTCCGTCGGGGTCGATCAGCTGGTGATCTTCTGGTCTACTTGACTCATAGATGGGTGGAGGCAGTAGAATCCAAGGGGGAGGCATTGGCTGTTAGTTTGGACATTGCGAAGGCCTTCGATCGGGTTTGGCACAAAGCGCTTCTTTCGAAGTTCCCTTCCTATGGGCTTCCCGAGAAATTGTGCAATTGGGTCACCAGCTTTCTTGCAGATCGGAACATCAAGGTCGTTGTAGACGGTGCATGCTCCGACTACAAGCCTATTAACGCTGGTGTTCCACAAAGCTGCGTGCTATCACCAACGCTGTTTCTTCTGCATATCAATGATATGTTGCAAATGGGTAGCATTCATTGCTATGCAGATGACAGCACTGGTGATGCTCTATACACCGGCCGTGCCAATATTTCTCGGGAAAACGTCGCCGAGTACCGGAACAAACTTGTGTCTGAAGTCGAGTCTTTACTGGACAAAGTCTCGGATTGGGGGCGACTAAATCTAGTCCAGTTTAATCCTCAGAAGACACAAGTTTGCGCGTTTACCGCTAAAAAGAACCCCTTTGTCGTATCTCCTCAGTTTCAAGGTACTCCCCTTGTTGCCTCAGCCAGTATTGGAATCCTTGGCGTTGACATATCGAGTGACGTGCAGTTTCGTGGTCACTTGGAAGAGAAGGCCAAATTGGCCTCTAAAAAGCTTGGCGTGCTCAGCAGAACGGGACAGTATTTCATGCCGGCACAACGCCTGCAACTTTGCAAGGCGCAGGTTCAGCCTCACATGAAATACTGTTCCCATCTCTGGGCTGGGGCTCCCCAGTGCCAGCTCCTTCCACTTGACCGCATCCAGCGCAGAGCGGCTCGAATCGTCGACGACCGAGTCCTTTCCGATCGACTCGACTCATTGCCGCTGCGAAGAGATGTTGCATCTCTTTGCATTTTCTCTCGCATTTACCACGGGGAGTGCTCTGAAGAATTATTCGGATTAACCCAGCCGCCAAATTTCACGAACGCACATCGCGGCAGAACTCCCGATACCATCCACACCATCTGGATGATTGGCGGTCCACCACTGTGCGATTTAGAAGATGTTTTCTTCCTCGCACAACTTCCTTGTGGAATAGTTTACCACCCGCGATTTTCCGGATCGATACGACTTAGGGACCTTCAAGTAAAGAGCCTACTCCTTTTTAAAAGGCCGGCAACGCATCTGCAATTCCCCTGGCGTTGCGGTTGTTCATGGGCGGCGGTAGTCACTTACCATTAGGTGAGCCGCATGCTCGTTTGCCCCCTCGTCTATAAAAAAAAACCTTTAAGCCTTTATTCCACGCATTTCTGATGATAAAAAATCATAATTTTCTGAAAAATACTGCGCAACCATAAAAATATCCACTTTTGACAGATCATCCGACTGTGTGTTTTATCAAAGCCCGCTTCCATTTTCTTTTTTTTTACAGCACTACACACCGTTACTATACATATAAATATAATCATATAAAAGCTAAATGTTCAATACTTTAGTTTATACATCAAATCAAATAGGTTATTTGTGATTCACAGTTTACAAAAAGGTCTTATTTAAACACAAATAAAGTTCAGTCTGTGATCAGCTGTGGTAGTTCAGATGGTTAGCGCTCGCTGTAAATTTTACAGTACCCGAGTAACCCGGGTTCTATTCCCGCCGGCACCAATGAAATTGTTAATTGCAATTTTAAGTGCTGATTTACCACGTGCTCGGCGGTGAAGGAAAACATCGTGAGGAAACCTTCATGTCTGAGAAATAAAAAAAAATCTCGAAGACATGTGAAGTTCGCCAACACGCATTGGGGCAGCGCGGCAGACATTTCCTTGCCCTAAAACCTTTTCAGAAATGAGAGGAGATCTGTGCCCAGTAGTGGGATGTGTATAGGCTGCAACTTCACAGTAAACTTTACTTTACTGTTATCAGCCTCATGGGCATACAACAACAAATAATAATATAATTAATAGTTCATTATAATTGATAGAATCAGGCGTTACTTTGCGGAAATCCATTATATAAAAGCTTTTAGAAAAATTTACAAATATCCGCGTTATAAAATAAAATGATGTGTCTTACCTAGTATGAAGAGCACCTCCCGCCCTCCTTCAATTGCGTGCACTATCCCCGTCACCACTAATCCCAACACCGCTACTCCCAACACCACTACACTAGGCAAGACACACCACTGACGATAATACGACACGTGTTTCGCCTCTACACGAGGCATCCTCAGGTGATATAGACTCTACGGTGGCTAACCGCTAAGTGATTAACTTACTTTCACTTAGCGGTGATGGGATTAGGTGCTCTTCATACTAGGTAAGACACATCATTTTATTTTATAACGCGGATATTTGCGAAGTAAATTTTTCTAAAAGCTTTTATATAATAGTTCATTGATTACATTATTCATAATAATAGATTAAATTATTAGATGAAATTATTCATCTTAAGTAATATTGATTACATTCGATTAGATTAGATTATTCATAAATTATTAGTTCAAAATTATTATATAGTTGTTGGGTTTATTATAAATATTATGTCATCTAATACAGTCAACCGAACATTAACTCTGACATTCGATATAATATTATGTAGGTAAACGACCGTATACTTCCGAGCGCGCGGTTAGTACTGAACTTAGCAAGTACCTACTGCGCGTTCGCTCTGTCGGATTGTGACGTCACGTCACAGAGAACGAGCGGGTAAAAATTAAAAAAATTGCGAAACTTCAAAACGTTATTAACTTTCGTATTTCTGTACCAATTTGAATGAAACAAACGCTATTTTTATTTTCATAAACATAGCTTTAAAGCTATGTAGGTTTTATTGTCAAATTAGAACATGCTGGTGTGACCCATTGTATTACTTCAATCTATTATACCTATTATAACACTATTCAATGGAAGGGATATTCTACACGACCGGTGAAGATCAGGTGTAGGGTCATTGGCTTTACGTGCTTTCCAAGGCATGGGGTGAAACTCTGTCAACTTCCTGACTCTGAATTTCTTGACAGATAAAGCCAATAACTGATTTTTGACCCGACCTGGGCTTCGAAATCGGGACCTCACGATCAGCAAAGAGTGAGGTAATAGATAGTGGTGCACCTGTGCTTGCGCATACATTTGTGCACTATAATCCTGTCCTCGCCGATGGCTAGTCTCTGTTGAGGCTGCCGTGACCAAAATTCGGTCTGGATGACATTATTATTATTATTATATTTTTTTTTAAATATTACAGTGTTAGTTTATCAAAGTCCTGTAAAAGCTGAAACAAACATGGAAATACAACAGCAGCTTGAGGAGCCGGATGTGGAGTATCTTGAAGCGGATTTGGAATACGAAGGTGGTATGTTATTCCTTTCCCAAGATTATGCTATTTTTATTCAATTTAAGCATCGATCACTAATAAAAAACTAGATACTCAATCAGTGACAAAAAATGACCTTACCACTTGTCTGTCCACTGGAACATTTGGGTGCGCTTTTAATTTGTACGTAGCTTTGTGAATACAACTTTAGGCAATGCATTTAAAGTTGAATTTACATTAATGTATATTTTTTTCAACTAGAATTACGTCAATACAATTGGCGACAGTTTTTGGAGAACTTTTGCTTGGGATTGTGTATCTAGTTTTTTATTAGTGATCGATGAATTTAAGTGACAAATGATCTTACAGTTCACAGTGCACCTGATGGCAAGTAGTTACTGCTGTCCAACTATAACTATAACAAGGGGTGCATATGTTTTGTCACCTTTTACAACTAAGCTGTAATGTGTAGCAGCCTGTATCTATACCGACTCTCTATATCCTTCAGATAATAAACGCTGCAAACGCTGCTATTTGACAGCTGAAATAAGAAAGAGGAATATCAACATTTCCCAGAGAAATATGCCACATATTTGCCACAGTGCTCCAATATTTGTATAGACCTCATAATATGCTATGCTGCAAGTGGTAGAGTGATGAGTCTCTTAGACTGGGCAGGAACCATGCTCTCATAAAATATCACCATGAAATATCAGCTTAATTCTACTGTAATGATTTCATATATTTACGCGAATACTATTACTTTGTTTACTTTGTATACTGTTACTTTGTACTTAGTTTAGTTACTGAATTTACGTGTGTGATTGGAGAAACAAATAAATGCTTTATCTATCTATCTATCTATCTACTACACATTCAAATTAAACTAGTTTCTGCGGATTATATTGCGTATATAGCACTTTACGGCACCCATACTCACGGGGGAGACTGAGGTGTGTGTAAATCCCAATGTCAGGTAACCACGGCTACCTCCAGATTAAAAGTAAAGTGCTCGAAACGTCGGGTATATAAAATAAGTTAACATACGCGATAGAATCCATAAAAAAACTAGTTCTACTGTGTTTTGTATGGTAAGGATAGAGGAATGTTGACCCTTTTTACTGGATATGAGGCATTCAATTTAAGTCCTTAGTTCTCTTGGGTGACACAGTATCTGCATTTTGATTCCTAATCGAGGATAGATCTAGGTGTCTAGGGGCTACAGCATCAACTTACTATCAAGTTCTGTTTGCTCATTGTCATCATTATTCTATATATAAAAATATTATTATGGCTGCTACATGAACGGGTCAGTTCGATCGAGGAAGGACCCCACTCCCATAGAATACGAGTGTAAAATAGCAGTTAAGTGCTGCTGTGTTTCGTATGGTGAGTGTAGAGAACTGCATTCTTGTTTGTCACCCTTATTGTATAAAAAATATCCCCCATATTGTCAACAGCTGCCACACGCGGCTAGGCGGGTTTACTATCACATTTTTTTTATTATTATATGATGATTTATAAAACATGTTGATGTATGAGAAACGTAATTTAAATTTTTGCGTCGATAGTAAAGAATTTACATTTTAAATAATGTTTCTTCAGCTTAGCATTAACTAGCTGACCAGGCAGACGTTGTTCTGCCATTTCCGACGACCATGTGTCCTAAAAAAAATCATTAAATTCACAATAAAAAAATTGAGGGTCACTTATCGGGGTAAAAACTATCCTATCTCTCAAGTTGGACTAAACTGCATACATTGTGAAACATTTCATTGAAATCAGTTCAGTAGTTTAGGAGTTCATCGCGGACAAACAATGTGACACGTAATCTTTCTATAATATAAAAATTAATCTAAGCGCAAATCTCGAGAGCAGTTGAACCGATTTCGCTAATTATTTTTTTATAATATTCCTTGAAGTACGAAGATGGTTCTTACGGAGAGAAAAATGTAAAAAATTGCCTGAAAAAGTCTAAAAACAACCCTTCTCTATATTCCCATATAAAAGATTTGTAATAATACTTAAAGGTCAATTTGAACTTTAATACCATACTATAAAGTTTAAGTGTTAGTGGAGGGGTTCCGGGAAGGCAAAACAATTGAGTGACGTTAGTATCGTATAAATATTAATGTCAATATTTTTCAATATTTATACGATGGTAACATAACTCGAAAATAAACTTAGGGATCCGCGCAAATAATTGATATCCATGAAATCGTAGTAAATTGCACGCGGGCGAAGTCGCGGGGCACAGCTATTTTTTATATATAAAGATTTATTAAATACAGTCGGTAAGGGTCGCCATAGGCGAAAGTTTATCGACCAAATTGGCGATATGTTGAAAATGGGCCAAATCAAGTGTACTTTTAACCGACGAGCGTGTATGCGTAGGTATATGGATGTGGAGGAAGCGAGAGAGGTCTGTCAGGATCGTGCCAAATGGAAGTCCATAGTCTCTGCCTACCCCTCTGGGTGACAGGCGTGAGTGTTTATAGATTATATATAGATTACTAAATACAGTTATATGTTATGTTTATAAGCGAGACAATTCAAATTTACATAGTTTTCAGGGAGAAAAAAAGCTACGTCATCATTGTCTTTTATCACAGAGATAGTGTATTGTTTTAATTTCACAAAATATTTTTTTTAATTTTTACTATCGGTGTTTTACCTGCAACCAGTCCTTGTACAACAAACATATAAATTATTTGGCGTTAAAGCTCGCCCTACAATCAGGGCACTCTAGGGATGGTATGTTATGCTAAAGAGGGCTAATAATTTTCTGCTCACCAGATGTCGTTAGTTGACAGTGAGATAAAGTTTTTTGTAACACAATGTAATTTTATTGAGAAGTTTGTTTTTAATAAAAGTTTACCAGTTTCAAGAATGTTATATTAATACACAAAACAATGCCTCAGTGGTTTGCTCTTTAATATTTTCACATTTTTTTTACATTTTCTACTTTAATGAATATCTGTGGTTGAGTTTATTTATTTTTAATCGTATTAATACATAATTTAAAATTTTAAATTTTGTACAGCCGACTTCAATATAAGCGACTTCAACATAGGTTATTTAAGAATAACTCAATAACCATTGGTCTGACCTTGATCAAATTCATATGGGACCACACGAGAACTATCAGCTTTCATATAACAAAAGAATCATCGAAATCGGTTCGCCCAGTACAAAGTTATGAGGTAACACACAAAAAAAAAGCAAAAAAAACATACACTCGAATTGAGTACCGTCTCCTTTTTGGAAGTCGACAGAAAATATAGCGGATTTTTACAGGCTCTTTATAGATGAGTGGATGTTTTGTAGGGTTCTGTACCTCAAAAGGAAAATACGGAACCCTTATAGGAAATCACTTTGTTGTCCGTCTGTCTGTCTGTCAAGACCTTTTTTCTCAGGAACGCGTGGAGGTATCAAGCTAAAATTAATATCAAATACTCAAGTCTACTGTTCCTTGAAGCTGTGCAAAATCATAATTCTAAGCCAACGTAATCAAAAGATTCAGCCGTTTATGCCGCAAATTTTCGACATTCGCAAGGGAATCAAAACCTACAGGGTACTTCCCGTGAACTCAGAATCTTGAAATTTGGTACGAAGCAACGTTTTATAGCACAGATAAAGGAAAATTTGCGAAAAGCATAAATTAATAGTTACATCATATAATAAAAATATTTTTAATAATTTTAAACTTATATTTACGGATTTGTTCGGAACCCTCGGTGCGCGAGTCCGACTCGCACTTGGCCGGTTTTTTATTTTTAATAAATTGATATATAATTGTGGCATTGACTGTACTTTGCAGATGATCTCCCAAAAGAAGATGAATCAATAGAACAAGTAACCGAGGACATAACTGTAACCACTTTACCGGTAAAAGGCAAACGAGGACGGCCGAGGAAGAACGCTGTAGTTGTCAAAAGCGATAAGAAGGCCAAAGTAACCAAATTGGATGAGAAACCCAAGACTTCTAAAGCTGTTTCTAAAGGTAGGTTCATTGTGTTTTTTTTTAAATGTTTATTACATTTATAGATAGTTTGTGATGAAGTATCGCCCTATACAGCTTGAGTACTTAGTTATCAAACGAAATTTTCGCTCTAAATTATTACAGCCTATCAACGTCCACTGTTGAAAGTAGGCCTCCCCATTAAATTGGCTTGTTGGGGGTATATTTGCCATAGTTGCCAGGCTTGGCAGGCGGGTTAGCAACTGCAGTCTGCCCATCTTTGGTTTCCTCTCTGTCGCCTCTATTGACACACATGGGACGATATTGCTTAGTGTATGTTCTTACACCACCACTAAAATGATCAATTGATGTTTAAGGAGTGACCTTGACACTACATTGTGCTTAGTAAACAGTTGGAAACAGAAGAATAAGGGTTCTGCATACACTAGAACGAGACATAATATATCCCTCATCCTTCACACACAAACATTATCAATTGAATTTCCAATTTTTTAAATATATATTGTGCTCTACAATTATAGTAGAATATTCGTATCAATAGTGAAAAATATGCTTTAAATGTATGGAGTTAAATCTGCCTGTTCAAAAGATATATTCATCAAACACTGTCGGAAACTTCTAAAAAATTCAATTAATAGAAAAGTATATTGTTTTTAAGTTTGTGTACTCCTAGTGTCTGCCTTATTCCCGTTGTAACAACCCTAGCAATTTATTGTTTATGTCGGCTTTTCCGACAACATCAAACGTGATGACTGACTGTATGTTTTTTAGGCTGTGACATGGGCCTTACCCATTATAGAGACAATTCGCCATAATAATGGCTTTTATAACTTTTTCTGCTACCAGGTTGGCGCCACCTTGAAATCCATTACAGCTCACAAGAGTCCATTGCTGAACATAGGCCTCCCCCATAGGTTGCCTCATAAAAGATTTTGCCATAGTCGTTTGGCAGGAAGATTGACACCAGTGAGGTTTTATACGTGGTAGAGTCATGCTGCAGCTATACTAATAGTATAGTTGTAGCACAAATGGGTTAGCTCAACCGGGACAAGACCACGCTCTCACAGAATACCACCGTAAAATAGCAGCTTAATGCTGCTGTTTTTCGTATGGTGAGTGTAGAAAACCGGAGACCCTTTTTACTGGGAAAGTGGCATTCTATCTTAGTCCTCACGGGTGACAACGCATCTGTACTTTGATTCTTAATCGAGGATAGGTGTAGATGTCTATGGACCCACGGCAACCACTTACCATCTGGTGGACTATGTGCTCGTTTGTCACCCTTATTATTTTGAGTTGTTTATGAGGAAGGTGCTTCTGTCCATGTAATTTTTTAGTTTCCCACTGTCGCCTCTTACGATACCCACGGAACAATATGGGGTAGAGGATATTCTTACACTGTCATTATGTGATAGAATAAGGTGAAATATTTGACAGATAGCATGTTGAGAAATTTAAATTGCTACAATAGTGTAAAGATTAAATGGTTATTTCTGAGTTCTTCTTCTTCTGAGAGTGAAGAATAATTGGTAGAGCCATGCTGCAGCTATATTGTGCTTTCTATATTGTGTGGTCGGCTCGACCGGGGTAGGACCACGCTCTCACAGAACACCAGCGTAAAATAGCAACTTAATACTGCTGTGTTTTGTATGGTGAGTGTAGAGAACCGGTGACCCTTTTTACTGGAAAGCAGGAGGCATTCCATCTTAGTCCTCATGGGTGACGACGCATCTGCATTTTGATTCTTAATTGAGGATAGATGTAGATGTCTACAGGCCAAAGCATCCACTTACCATCAGGTGGACTGTGTGCTTGTTTGTCACCCTTATTCTATAAAAAAAAAATAGAAACGGATCGACCAAACGACAGATATTTAATAACATTAGAAGAACAACAAAAAGTCAATAATTCGCACTTTTGATTTCTGGATCTCTACAACAACGCCACCTACCGGGTCTAATTCTGAATCTAAACCATTCTCTAATCACCTTAATCACACACACACACAAAATTTCATTAAAATCGGTCCAGTCGTTTAGGAGGAGTTCACTCACATACACTCGTATAGAACAGTTATATAATATATAATATGCATGTATTATAAACCTTCGTCTTGAATCATTCCGTCCACTGATGAATGAGAACCGCATCAAAACCCGTTGAGTAGTTGCAAAGATTTAAGCGTACAGACGGCGGGAAGCGACTTTGTTTTATATGTATGATGTAGAGACAACTGGAAACCAAAGAACTTTTATTTGAAACACAATATTTAAATAATTGACAGCCCTGTGGCACAGTGGTTAAAAAGTTAGGGCGATGAGAGCCGTCGGTCCGAATTCCCGCACGAAACAATTATTTGTATGGCCTACAAATAATCGTTACTTATTAAATAAAACTGTTTCGAGCACTTTACAGCACCCATGGTCACTGAGAGACACCCCTTTACAGCACCCATGGTCAACAAAATATGTTATATATACGATAAAATCCGTAAAAAATACTAGTTTTATTTAGAATGTATTGTGGTCGCGTAAAAATAAAAAATCATTAATCTTTACTGATTTGGATGTTTCTTCTTATGTGATTTATGTATGTAAATACCTCCATGAACATAATATGAGAAAATTCTAGTATGCTAATAGAATCTTTTAAAAAATAGTTTTCAATAATAATGACACTTATCATCTGGCAGAATGTGGTGAACGTAAGACCGTGAAAGTAAAAGGGAGATCTCCTACCAGACAAGGTGTTCAGCTCGAGGAGCGGCCTACGCTCCACGTGTTATTACGGAGCTATCCTATATGTATAGTGCAGTACTTCGGAATGTTGATAACGTGATTTAGGCTTCGGTGTGTTTCACTTGTGGCGCGACTACAGCGCCGCTACATTACCAACATTAGTCTTATTTAATTAGACCATTTGGTATATGTAGGTTTCGTTTTTAAATTATTTCAAAAAAGCGGGTAGATCCTACCTTTAAGTTTGATTTATGTCACACAATATCTCTAATGCCCAAATACTCAAACACTACACAATTTTAAGATGCCGTTATATGTCGTGGTGTCGCAGTAAGTTTGACTTAAAGTGATAGAGACAGCATGATACTTAATGGCGTCTTAAAATTGAGTAGCGTTTACTTATTTGGACATAAGGGTGGGCCCCTTATATATCGACGGGCGAGCTTTACCGCGATCTTGATAGCTTGCCGATAAAACTGTTTCTTGACAATATCTTTTAATAATCCTACTTTTATCCACAATACACTATTTCAATCTTTCTGGTTCTATATATGTGGCTATTGCGTGTTCATCTTGTCACCTTAAACGTAACAGAGCTATGCTGCACTTGTATCATGGTTGTAGCACGTATGCGTCGGCTCGACCGAGGAACTACCACGTTTTCACAGAATATTAGCGTAAAATAGCTACTAAATGCTGCTGTGTTTCGTATGGTGAGTGTAGAGAACCGGAGACCCTTTTTACTGGAAACGAGGCATTCCATCTTAGTCCTTTAGTGATGGCAACACGTCTGCATTTTGATTCTTATACGAGAATAGATGTAGATGTCTATGGGCCACAGCATCCACTTACCATCAGGTGGACTGTGTACTCGTTTGTCACTTTTAGCAATAAAAAATTAGTAAAATCGACGCAAAACTAATTAAAACGAGCGAATTTGAATAATCATTATTTTTTAATGTATTTACTTACCGATTTATCAAAAATGGCTGAACCTATTTAAATTATTCTTATTTTAATAAATAGTCTATACTTTGGGAATGGTGTCTTCTAAAGGGGGATAAAATAGGGGACGATTTTAATGATTTTAATTTACAAAACATTCTAGTTGTTAGCTTGTATTTGGGATATTCTTTAGTCTTTAGACCATTAAAAATAGCACAATAATTATATATTTAGTAAAAATTACAAACATACTTCAAAACTAAAAAAATAATAATTTACACATAAGTTCTGAAACTGGGGCTTTAATTCCATTTTTTTTTTATTTACGAGGGCGGCACTGAAAATTTCGGGAATCAAGGAAGTGACACAACATTACTATTTAAAAATGTATTTATTGCTTTTCGAAGTATTCTCTGCGAAATTTGACACATTTTTCCATACGATGGAACCAATCATTGAAGCAACCATTCAATTCGGAAGTTGGGGTCTCCAAAATGGCCGTTTTGTAGGCGTCCACAGCTTCTTCAGGCGATGAAAATCTCTGTCCACGCAATTTATTCTTTATTTTAGGGAAAGTATAGAAATCATTAGGGCTTAGGTCGGGGCTGTACGGCGGATGGTCTAATAATTCTATGGTTTTTTACTCTAAAAACTCTTTTGTTCTGTGTGCGGTGTGAGAACTCGCATTGTCGTGATGGAGGATGATGCGGCGGTTGCAGTTCTCTTTACGGAGTTCAGAAACGACCTGTGGCAAACAAATGCTAGCATACCATTCTGCATTAACCGTTCTTTGTCCCTCAAGAGGAATAGTCGTAACATGGCCGGTTTTGGAGACAAACGTGGCCACCATTTTTTTTGCAACACTCCGTGAACGAACAATTTTTGTTGGCTTTAACTCATTTTCGAACACCCAAACTCGTGACTGGTTTATTGTTTCGGGTTCGTACGCGTATATCCAGGATTCGTCACCTGATACGATGTTGTATACAGCATTTGAGGATCCTGTGTGGAATCTTTCGAGAGTTCTGACGCACGAAGTAACGCGAGCCGCTTTTTGCTCTTCACAGAGCGAATGCGGTATCCATCTGGAAAACAACTTTTTACACCTAATTGTTCATGCAAGATTATTTGTATTTGACTCATGCCAATGTCTAAAGTTGCCTGAATTTCGCGGTATGTCACATGTCAATCTTCCTCAATCAGCTTACGCACAGCATCAACGTTTTCTTGGGTGACTGCAGTTTTTGGACGACCTTGACGGGGATCATCACTGAGCTTTACACGTCCACGTTGAAATTCAGCAAACCAGCGATAAATTGTGGTTTTGGATGGGGTTTCATCACCAAATGCAGAAATCATCCGATCAACACACTGTTTTTGTGTTAAACCACTTCGAAAGTCATAATAAATCATCGCTCTTGAATTTTCTCGAGTCAATTCCATTTTCTCAACGACTAAACTAGTTTGACAAAAACCTTGTGACAAGACCGAGAATCTTTTTTTTAAGTAAATAAATGGTATTCGATTTTTAAAACCAAGGAGTTTTCAATTAAAAAGATTTTAATATGACAGGAACAGTGGAAATATTCCATTCCCGATACTTTTAGTGCAGCCCTCGTACTACCCCACCTGGTGTTAAGTTGTGATGAAGCCCTATTGTATATATGTATGGTAAATTACACTGTCTTAGCGTAGCATAAGTCTATTCACTCTTGCTTTGAAGACGCTCAGATTGTTTTCGGACGGAGTGATAGACGTTGGTAAGTTATTATTATTATGGTCACGCTAATATAAAGCGTGTAAAATATAGGTATATTACAAGTATGTTATATTATCTAATTTACTAACTTTCTGTTTCCGAGAAAAAATATATTTAAAAATATTTTACTTCACTATTTGACATATTCCATATCCCGATATGATCTTATAGTGATGACAAATATAAACTAAATGTGGGTTAATTGCTATAGGAAGACTAGAGGCGACGATTATATATTAATTTACCGTTTTAGGTGAGAAACGCCTAGAGACGGCCGCCGAGGCAGTGAGTAAGTCCTCAATGTCGGCCACGAAACGTCACCGCCTCATGAAAAGGAACGCAATCATTATTCTAGAATCTTCGTCCGTGATGCCCTTTAAATGGCACAGGCAGAACTATCTCTGCTTCTATTGCCATCGCACTTTCAAAGATACGGGGCTCCTCAAGGAGCATACTAAGACCGCACATATAGAGCCCAGAGTAAAATCTGCCGTTTTATACTTAAGAAGGGACGAAAAGGTTAAAATAGATGTATCAACAACTGTTTGTGTCGTATGCGGCTCAAATTTTGAAGATCTGAACAGTCTTATAGATCACCTTAAATCTATACACAAAAAGATATTCACTGAGGAGTGCGAATACGGTGTAATACCGTACAAGCTAGAACCGGACAAGTTCCAATGCGCTATTTGTAAAGCGGACTTCCAATACTTCATCAAACTGAACCAGCATATGAACGAGCATTACGAAAATTACATTTGCGAGTTGTGCGGCAAATCTTTCCTCAGTCAGGATCGTCTCCGATGTCATACGTTGAGCCACGGCTTAAGTTTTCGTTGTAGATACTGCGTTGATATATTCGACTCGCTCACGCAGAAGATCAATCATGAATATAAAACGCACAACAAGAAAAAGACAATTAAATGTCAGTACTGTACAGAGACGTTTGGAAATTATAGTCTAAGAAAGAAACACCATAATACAGTCCACAACGTGGACATGCCGGCAATCAGTTGCCCAATGTGCGGCAAGACATTCCAAATAATGAGTAAAATGCAAGTCCACATGAAAGAGGTCCATCTGAGGGAGAAGAACTTTGCGTGCACGATGTGCGACCAGAAGTTTTTTTCCAAGAGCCACGTACAAAAGCACATGGTGAAACACGTCGGAGAGCGGATACACCAGTGCGAGATCTGCAAGAAGTCTTACGCTAGGAAACAGACTCTTCGGGATCATATGAGGATACATAATAATGATAGGAGATACGTTTGTGGTGTATGCGGTCAGGCGTTTGTCCAAAATAACAGTCTTAAGTTACATATAAGGGTATACCACCCTGACGTGGACGCTTAAATTATTCCAGACCTTAAACAATTATTTGTAGGCAGTACAAATGTACTTGTTGAGTAGAATTCGTGACCCGCAACGTTGTAGCCTCACAGTTAACTAATAATGTCCGGTCTCCAGACCGAATTTCGGTCATGTCGGCCAGTCTCAATGAACTAGCACTGTAATCTTGTTCTGCGCAGATAGTTAGTCGAAAGTTGGTCTGGAGGACATTATTACATCAATACGTGGTCGAGCCATGCTACAGCTACATTAGTAGTATAGTTGTAGCACGAATGGGTCGACTCGACCGGGGAAGGACCACGCTCTCACAGAATACCAGCGTAAAATAGCAGCTTAACACTGCTGTGTTTCGTATGGTGAGTGTAGAAAACCGGAGACACTTTTTTACTGGAGATGAGGCTTTTCAACTTAGTCCTCACGGGTGACTTGCATTTGCATTTAGATTCTTAGTAGAGGATAAATGTAGACGTCTATAGGCCACAGTATCCACTTACCATCAGGTGGACTGTGTGCTCCTTTGTCACCCTATACTGTACAAAAAAATTAGCGAGGTCAATCGGCAGGAAGTCGAATAGTTAGTTTTAGTAGTAGGTGCCATCCTTTTACCTATCTCTGCCGTTAAACATCAGTACTTATATTGCTATTTGGGTGTTACAGTCTGAAAGGTATACAGGGTCAGTATAGTTACAAGCTGTGAGGCGTTTCATCTTAGTCCTCAGTGGTGACAACGCATGTGTAACCTTTGCGGTGTGAATATATACTACGTCAGTGTACTAGCGACAAGTAAATAGAAACAACGCCATTTATAATCCCACTCCTTAAAGGTACGAGTAATACATTTTAAACATTGAAATAGTCTGAATTTACTAGTATCCAAAATATTTCTAAATTATTTAAAAAAAATGTAGACTGCATCCCATTTTACAAATTAAACTGTAAAACAAAAGCTAAATGTTATTTGATCATATTTTATTAACAAACAAGCAATACGGTGATTTAATTTTTTTTACGTGGTGGAGCCATGCTGCAGTTATATTAGTAGTATAGTTGTAGCACGAATGGGTCGGCTCGACCGGGGAAGGACCACACTCACAGTGAGTGAAGAACCCAGACAACCTTTTTTTACTGGAAACGAGACATTCCATCTTAGTGCTCAGAATTAACAGTTCATCTGATGGCAAGTGGCTAAAGCAGCCCAGGGACACCTGTCTTTCAAATCGGAAAGCTCCTGTCGCTCGCGAAAATAGGCAAGAGGATAGTTCCAACCCAAACAGACTCCTAACCAGGAATACGTGCCTTTCTACCTACTAGATATTTGAAAACAAAATCAATTAAAATTAAATCTACTACTAGTACTTAAAGTGTAACCTTAAAATAATAATATTATCTCAAATAAATCGTTTCAAATTCTTTTTGTCTACTAATAGCAAAGTTGCATGTTTTTTTAAATTTTTTCGAGTTTACTAAAAATTATTATTAAAAAAAAATTAACACTTGATTTTTCATGTAATTTTACAATTAAAATGTTTTTTCTAAAATGTAAATTCAACCGGCAGTGACGTCAATATATCGCTTTAGTAACGCCACCGCATGGTGAAATGTATAACTCATGTTTACGTTGTCAAAATTAAAAAAAAAATTGTCATTGCATAATACTACAGTGCTGTTATGACGCTTGGTGATCCGAATATAGAAAATAGAAAAGTATAGCATGATTGGCTAATATACTTAACGGATATAACGCTACAACCAGTCACATGTCGTTTTTTAATTCAAATGTTTAACAATTTTTTTATTAATAATTATTAAAAAATGGAATAGTTAATAAAAAAATATTTAAATATATTTTAAACAGTGGTAGAGCCACGTGGCAGCTTTTGCTGTCGCACGGATGGGCCGGCTCGAACCGGGGTGGTACCACGACCTCACAGAATACCAGCGCGAAGTAGAGGTTTACCTCTGCGATTCGCTTGGTGAGTGCAGGTGGCCGGAGGCCCTTTTTACTGGAAAAGAGGCATTCCATCTTAGTCCTCACGGGTGACAACGCATCTGCATTTTGATCTGTAACAGAGGATAGATGTAGATGTCTATGGGCCGCAGCAAACACTTACCATCAGGTGGACTGTGTGCTCGTTTATCACCCTTATCCTATAAAAAAAATATTATTATTTCATTTATATATAAATTTACGGCAAAAAATAGTTAACCGCATTTTCTCTATTATTTATTTCACAAAGTCTTTAATAATGAGTTTGATTTTACGTTAGCTGTTTCTCTTTTAAAGTCCATTTTCTTTTTAACATTGTCTGTGACTTTGTAGCTATGGCCATAGAGTCTAGGCTGCTTTCGAATGAAACTATACTAAATTATTCTCTACGATTTTTTTTTTTATATATAAATCGAATATATTTATTGAAATCTCTGTTGTGTAACACACTTCCAGATATGAAATATACTGTAAACATTATTTAAACATGAAATTGGATAACACAATGGAAATGCCTTTTTTTTTTCATTGAAAGAAAACAAACTTAAGATTGGTTTGCAGTTCGTGACTAGCTGTTGCGGAATCACAATTTTAAACTTTAAATGTACCCTAAATCCTAAAAATATGTTAGAATGTTAAATATTTCGAGACATGTTTTACAATTTTTCCATTTTAGATGTTTTTATTTGAACGAAATTAGGGTACATTTACAGTTGAGAATTCAAATTTCAGATGTAAAACCCCGGAAACACAAAGGCTGTGAATCGTCATCGATGCGCAGACGGAAAAATCTACAAATTCTATTCAACAATACCTCAGTGATACCGTTCAAATGGCGAGGGAAATATCTCTGCTTCTATTGTAGTAAAGATATAACTGAATACATTGAGCTTCGGAAGCATACGAAGTCGCACGGCAGCTGCTCAATCGGAGACCATTCCCTAAAAGTCCTTAAAGGTGGCCAAAATATGGAAATTAAAATTGACATATCAGATATAAGATGCCACGTATGCGACGAACCGTTCCCAACGATCGCTGAGGTGGTGAATCACCTCAATGTAAAGCATAAGCTGGAATACGACAAAGACGTCGAAATGGCTATAGAGGAATACCAATTAGCCGATCTAAAATGCCTGTCGTGTGAGGAAAAGTTTTCCTATTTCGGTTATTTGGTATCCCACGTAAACAATAATCATCCAAAGAATTGCCTGATATGTGACAATTGCAGCCAAAAATTCAATAAGAAGAGAGACCTATTCTCGCATATGAAAAACTATCACAGAGAAGGCGGATATAGATGCGATTTATGCCCCCAGAAATTTACCTCCTTGAATATCCTAAGGAAACATAGAAATAATCGACATTTGACGAGGTGTAACATTTGTCTGTTGAAACTACCTTCAGCGGCGCTTAAACAGAAACATATGGATCTGGAGCACCCGGATGACGGTTCCCTAAAATGTGATAATTGTTGCAAGGAGTTTCACACAAAACAAGGCTTGAAAATGCATACAAGGAAGTGTAAAGGTGTTGAGGAAGTATTGGAAATAGGCATTAAAAGAGAGGGCTATGAGGCTATGGATGTAGATGACAGCTATGAAGATCTGGTGAAGAGACCTAGCGTGAAACAAATCAGGGAGAACATTGTCATAGTCATTAATATGTCTACGGCGATACCTTTTAATTTTTACAAAAACAAATTTAATTGCTTCTATTGCTCGAAAGATTTCGCAGACTCCGATGCAATGCGTGATCACACGGTCTTAGAACATCCTGTATGCGACGTAAAGCAGAAATGTATTAGGAAATGTAGGGAATCGGTGGCGTGCGTTAAAATCGACATATCGACGCTGGCTTGTAAGGTTTGTTTCCAGTCCATTAGCGAATTAGATCTTCTGATAGACCATTTAATAGATAAGCACAATGCTAATTATGATAAATCTATAACGACATGCTTACAACCCTATAAACTAATTAAAGACCATATGGCGTGTCCAGTTTGTCCCAATGAGGTTTTCAGGTTTTTCGGCACGCTACTCAAACATATGAATAACAGACATACAAACAATAATATAATTTGCGTGTACTGCGGACAGACTTTCAGGCGCGATCAAAATCTTAGAGTCCACATATGGCGGCACCATAGAGACGGTAGGTTTAAATGTAACATTTGCGGCGCCGAATGTAATATACCTTCCCGCTTGTATATGCATATGGCTAAAGTTCACGGTGTAAAAGCGGCGAAGTGTCCGAAGTGTCCTGAATCGTTTGCCACGCAGTATTTGCGGCAAAAACATTTGATCGACGCCCACGAATCTGGTCACAAGTGTTCCTACTGCGGCAAACTGTTCACTCGGAACTCTTTCATGCGGGACCACGTCAGGCGCACCCATTTGAAGGAGAAGAACGTGGAGTGTACGATTTGTAACATGAAGTTCTTTAACAATATTCTCTTGAGGAGGCATATGGTGAAGCACAGTGGTGAGAAAAATTTCAACTGTGACATATGCGGCGAACGGTTTTACTGGAGGAAAAGTCTGCGCACCCACATGACTCGACATAGTAAACACGTCACCACATTACAATTGTAACTGAAACATGCGAAAACTCACCAAACATGAATCAGTATTATTAATTTAAGTGCTTTATCCGCGAACTGATAGGATGATAATTTCTTTACAGAACAAAATCACGAGGCAATCGCCGAAGAGGCTGTGATGCGTAGGAGAAGAATTTTGGCAATTCTGTTTAATAATACAACGATTATACCGTTTAAATGGTGTGGGAACTACATCTGCTTCTACTGCGGTTTAAAATTTGTTCAATATAAAGAACTTTACGAACACACAAAGTCACACAGGCCTTATGATGTACAGGATGTTTCTTTAAAATGTGATCCCACAAAATCATTTAAAGAACACTTGCAATATTTCGGAGAACCGAAATTCGATTTATCTAATCTAATATGTGAACTGTGCGAGAGGTCATTCGATGATTTATCCGCTGTAATTGATCATTTAATCGATGAACACAAATTCGATATAGATAAGGAGGTAGATATTTCTGCAGGGGGATACAATTTAAAAGATCTAGAATGCGCATTATGTGACAAAAAGTTGGATTGTATAGAAGATTTGATTTCGCATGTTTATATCAAGCATTCGCAAAGATCTTCGCCCGTTAAAGATTTTCGACAAAGTGAAACTTGGAAAACGCCAGCTAAACAGACGCGTCTTAATACAAAATATTCTAAAGAGCTTCCGTCGAAATTTCCAAAAAGCCGTCAGTTAAAGGAGGGAAATAATAGAAGACGGTATACCGGTAAACATGATAAATCTTCTAAATCTCTTGGTATTTCTCGTCGTCAGATGATAAAAATGAACCGGAAAAATCTCGCGTGCATTATAAAAATGTCTACTGCAATGCCATTTAAATACTATCAGAATCGATTTACCTGTTTCTACTGTTCAAAAACCTTCTTAGAGCACGAAGAGATGAGGGAGCATACCATTTCCGTTCACTCCTTTGCGGAAATTGAGGGTAGCCTATCAGAAATTCTCAAGAAGTTCACTTCACGCGCTACCGTAGACATCTCTTCATTGTCTTGTAGAGTATGTAATGAAAATTTAGAAGACTTAGATAAATTGATTGATCATTTAATTGTGGCACATCACGTTAAATGCGACAGAAGTGTAACTGGTGCAATACAAGCTTTTAAATTAGTCAAATACGAAATGAAATGTCCATCTTGTCCGAATAAATATTCGTATTTTAACACGTTATTAAAACATATAAATGAAGAACATAAAGCGAAATCGCATTTGTGTTCGACTTGTGGCGTTCGGTTCGGAAGCGAAGCTGTCCTTACGTCACACGTAACTCGGACTCATAGTAAAACTGCTTTTCAGTGTACAGAGTGCAATGCCAGTTTCAAAGTATTAATTAAACTGAAGAGTCACAAGGCTAGGGCGCATGGATCGAAAGAATTCCCGTGCTCGATGTGTGACGAGAAGTTCTTGACCGATTACGGGAAGCACAAACATTTGCTGACGATGCATGGCGTCGGTCATAGATGTACACACTGCGATAGAATGTTCATAAAGGATTCCTTCATGAGAAACCACGTTCGTAGAATTCATCTGGTAGAACGTGAGATCGAGTGTACGGTCTGCAAAAAAAAGTTCTTCGACAAGGAACAACTTAAATTCCATATGGTGAAACATATCGGTTCCAGAGATTTCCACTGCGACGTCTGTGGCAAAAGTTTCTTCTGGAAGAAGAACCTTCGTGTACATATAAACTCGCATAATAAACATACACCGGTCAGTGTGAAATCTATATAAACAGAGATTTAAACAGAGACAGAAATGTAAAAATAATCTTGGTAAGATGTGACGGCACCAGATTGAGCCAACTTTTTTTTTAAAGAAATGCTATAATATGCCAATAAACTTGTCAGATCCATTTCAGCTTGTTAATCAAGATTCTCATAATTATTTTTGTTGAATCTAATGTATATTTCGTAGATTATATGGACATGTGTATTAAATTAATTGAGTGACTTTTTTAAATTATGTTTTATCATATTAAGTCTTTCTATTCCACATATTAATTTTGATGGTTAAAATATTTATATTTATTTGAATATAAAATATTGGTTTCAATTAAAAAAAAGGTTTTATTTTCTTTTTTTAAGTGTTGCCATTGGTTTGTTTTACTACAATAATTGTACAATGTTAATAAATTATACTGCGTTGATTGCATAATATTAAAAATAAAAAAGTAAATTTCCTGATATCCGCATACTTCACATTCGCCATATTAGAAAACACAACATCGTCGATAACATATCCATACTCGATTCTCGTCTCAAAACAAAACGAGGCATCGTCCAATGAATCAAAAGCCGCAAAATAAAGTCAGTTATGTCATGAGCTAGATAATATGAACCTATATATTTAAAATCAATGTCTTAATGCTCCTAAATCGTACTTGTAGAAATAAGAAAGTACTCAACGGCATTGATTCAATAATACTAAGGATACCTATTACATGAGAGAAAAATTTATTTACAGATAAAAAGGGTCGAGCTAAGACGCCCAGTTGCAATAAACTAAGGCGGAGAAACCTTCAGATTCTATTTAATAACACAACGTTAATCCCTTTCAAATGGCGCGGAAAGTACATGTGTTTTTATTGCGGGGAGGATTTGCCAGAGTACGAGGAACTAAGAAAGCATACGAAAGCGCACGGCTCGTGTTCTGAAACTGATCGAGCGATTAAACTCGTTAAAGCTGGCGATGCTGAAGTTAAAATCGATGTATCGAACATAGCTTGTGAATTATGCGAAGACACGTTTAACAATTTTGATGAAATAGTTGATCATTTGTATACTAAACATGGACTGTCATATGATAGAAAGGTGCGTTTAGAAATAACGAAATACCGGCTCGCAGATCTCAAATGTTTACTTTGTGATCAACAATTTAGCTACTTCAATAAATTAGTGATTCACGTAAATAATTGTCATCCGAATCAATGCTTGTTATGTCATGAATGTGATCAGAAGTTCAATAAAAGACGGGACTTAGATGCACATATTAGATCTCATCATAAAAAAGGTTACACTTGCTTAAAGTGTCCCATAACGTTCAAATCTAATGCCGAGCTACAGACTCATAAAATGAACGCTCACGCGTCCTCGTGTAATATTTGTTTCAGACAGTTCTCTTCAGCAAACAAAAGGTTAAAACATATGAAGGTAGATCATGTCTCTGATGCTTTACAGTGTGGATTCTGCCTTAAAGTTATGACTACAAAGCAGGGTTTCCTGCGACACGCAACAACTTGTACACGCATTGTTGATGGCGTTAGAATATCCGATGCCATTTTAGTAGATGACAAAGAAAAGAAACCTTCAGTTAAGCAAATACGAAATGATTTAGCTTGCATTCTAAATATGTCTACAGCTATCCCTTTTAAACATTACATGAGTAGATTTAGATGTTTCTATTGTTCCAAAGATTTCACGGATTGCGATGATCTAAAGCAACACACTGTTATGGAGCATCCTCTCTGTGATATCGGATTAAAGGCTATGAAACTACGAAATAGGGAAGAGGGTCGTATTAAAATTGATACGTCCAAATTGTCCTGCAAAGTCTGCTATGAATCTTTGCTCGATTTAAATCATTTAATAGACCATCTAACAACAGAACACAAAGCTAATATAGATAAAACTGTTGATATCCAATTGCAGCCGTACAAACTTACGAAGGATAACTTTGCTTGTCCTATTTGCGGGGAGGTCTATAGATATTTTGCGATGCTATTGAAACATGTTAGTGTTACGCATACGGACAACAAAAATGTCTGCTCTTATTGCGGTAAATGCTTTAGGTCCCATCCAAATCTTCGTGCTCACGTATCGCGGCGACACAGAGCTGCGGCGTTTAGATGTGAGCATTGCAACTCGGAATTTATCTCTAATAATCACCTGCGAACGCATTTGGGCAAAGCACACGGCACCAAAGTGGTGCAATGTTTGGAGTGCAAAGAGCGATTCACGTCGCGCTATTTCATGCAGAGGCATTTGATAAATTCGCATCAATCTGGTCATAAATGTTCTTACTGCGGCAAATTATTCATTAGGAATTCATTTATGGTTAATCATATAAGGCGGACGCATTTTAAAGAGAAGAATGTCGAATGTTCCTTGTGTCGCGAAAGGTTTTTTGATGCGCAACGCTTAAAAATGCACATGGTGAAACATTATGGGGAAAGAAATTTCCATTGCGATGTTTGTGGAAAGAAATTTCTTTGGAAGAAAAATCTGAGAGGTCACATGATATCACACTTTAAAAGCCCTAACACACAAACGAGGTTTTACGACGAATTAAAAAAGCAATAAAATAAAGGGAGATGTTTTCAGAACATTATAGAAAGGATAATTTCTTTTCAGATGAAATTCCGCAAGGGCCGTACGAGAACTGTACCTCTGAGAGAAGGAGGAAAAACTTGCAAATTCTTTTCAACAATACAACTATTTTGCCGTTCAAGTGGCGAGGAAGGTGCCTCTGTTTCTATTGCGGAAAGAGTTACACGGAGTATACGGATTTGCGGAAACACACCCAATCACACGGCCCTTGCACCACGAAAGACTATTCATTGAAACTAATAAAAGGAAATCACATTGAAATTAAAATCGATGTATCTGATATCACGTGTGAAATTTGCAATGAACCTTTCACTACATTCGACGAAATAATCGATCATTTAATTGGAAAACACAACATGGACTACGATAAAAGTATAGAGACGCCTCTTCAAGAATACAGACTTGCGGATTTCCGTTGTCTATTTTGTGACCAACAGTTTACTTACTTCGGATATTTGGTGAATCATGTCAACAACGTTCATCCGCAAAATAATTATGTTTGTAATGATTGCGGTGTGAGTTTCAATAAGAAAAGAGATTTAGCGTTGCATATACGACATAACCATCGCCAAGGAGGATACTCTTGTCCAGAATGCCCACAGAGTTTCGAATCTCATGGCCTTCTTCGTAAACATCGAAACGATTTCCATTTCAGGAAATGTAAACGTTGTGGTATGAACTTTGCTTCCTATAGTCTACTATTGAAACATTTACAATGTGATCATCCAGATGACGCCAGCGCCAAATGTCCGCATTGTTCCAAACAATGCCACTCGTCTCAAGGTTTAAAACAACACATAAATAAGTGTAAAGTTAATATGCTTGTACAAATAGATCAGCCTGTAGATAACCTTACCCTCGACAATATGCTGCAACCGAAAAAGAAACAAAACGTCTTACAAATACGACAGAATATTCAGTGCGTTCTGAACATGTCTACAGCGTTACCGTTTAAGTTTTTCGCGAAATATTACTGTTTTTATTGCTCGAAGAAATTCGTTGAATTTGACGAACTAAGGGAACACACTTTAGTAGAACATCCTGTATGCGATTTAAAATCAAAAAGCTTGAAGAAATGTAAAGGAGACAGAATAACCGTAAAAGTAGATATAACAAAACTAAGTTGTAAAATTTGCGGCCAGCCTATGGACAATTTAGACATTCTAATAGATCACTTAGTCTCACAACATGACGCCAACTACGACAAATCTGTAACGGGTTGTCTAGAGCCTTACAGGGTGATAAAAGACAACATGCCGTGCCCGATCTGTCCAAATCGCGTGTTCAGATACTTTGGAATTCTACTTAGGCATATAAACTCGGAGCACAGTAACAACAACAGGATCTGCGATTTTTGCGGCCGCAGTTTTAAGAATGTGACAAATCTAAAGGTGCATATTACTTACGCACACACCGGCGCCTGCGAATGCGACATTTGCGGCACGAAGTACAAGAATCAGTGGTGTTTGAACCGGCACAAAGCCAAAAGCCACAACGCGAAAGATTACAAATGCCCGAAATGCCCAGAGTGTTTCCAGTCAGAGTACCACAAGCAAAAACATTTGATCAAAGTCCACGACATCGGTCACAAGTGTACGTACTGCGGGAAAATGTTCACTAGAAACTCGTTTATGAAGGACCATATACGTAGGACGCATCTGAAGGAGAAGAATGTGATCTGTTCGGTCTGCAATGAGAGATTCTTTGACAACTACCTGCTGAGAATGCATATGGTGAAGCACGAGGGCGAGCGGAAGTTCAGCTGTGAAGTTTGCGGCAAAGCGTTTCTTAGGAGGAGCAACCTCAGTTCGCACAAGGAAATGCATAAGAAGTATGGACATTTACAGCCGTAAACGAAAAAATTAATCAAATTCCACTTCGAAATTTCCAATTTAATTATTTTTTATAATAACACGAATACTGCACATGAAATAATACTAATTTTATCGCGTTTAATTCATATATTTTTTTTAAATTATATTAATTCCTGACGCACCCATGGTTACGGGTGGGTTTGAGGTGTTTGACGTTTCGATGTTAGATGGTTAACCCGGGCTACCTTTAACTTTTGATTTGGTCCGATCTGCGCAGAACTAGCTTACAGTTACTTGCTTATGGTCTTGCAGTGGTATGCTTGGGTTTGGATTTAATTTAGAATAACCTCGTGAATCATCCTTGGTGCGAAGCAGTTTTTTTTAATACTGTAAGGTCATTCTTTCTTTATTTTTTACGCGTTACGTTACCACCGCACTAGGATTGTCTCCTGTATCGTGGAGACAGTTTACATATATAAATTTCAAAAGTACAAACATCCAGACACGGAACAATTATTTGAGGCCATACAAATACTTGCTCCGTGCGGAATTTAAACCCGCGGCTCTTAGCGCGGCAACTCAGCCACTGTGCCACGAAGCGTTCTGCGTAGATGGAGAAATAATCCACAGCTGAAGGTAGCCCGGGTTAAATATGACATCCGGACATACATGGGTGCTGTAAAGCATCCGAAACATCGTTAATCAAAATTAGTAAAAATAAAAATGAAAATCTCGTTAAAATCTAATGCCTAGCTACAGACTCATAAAATGAACGCTCACGCGTCCTCGTGTAATATTTGTTTCCGACAGTTCTCTTCAGAAAACAAAAGGTTAAAACATATGAAGGTTTTACAATGTACAATTAGATCAACCTGTAGATAGCAACCGTTCTACAATATGTTGCAACCGAAAAAGAAACAAAACATCCTACAAATACGACAGAATATTCAGTGCGTTTTGAATATGTCCACAGCGTTACCCTTTAAGTTTTTCGCGAAATATTACTGTTTTTATTGTTCGAAGAAATTCGTTGAATTTGACGAACTAAGGGAACACACTTTAGTAGAACATCCTGTATGCGATTTAAAATCAAAAAGCTTGAAGAAATGTAAAGGAGACAGAATAACCGTAAAAGTAGATATAACAAAACTAAGCTGTAAAATTTGCGGCCAGCCTATGGACAATTTAGACATTCTAATAGATCACTTAGTCTCACAACATGACGCCAACTACGACAAATCTGTAACGGGTTGTCTAGAGCCTTACAGGGTGATAAAAGACAACATGCCGTGCCCGATCTGTCCAAATCGCGTGTTCAGATACTTTGGAATTCTACTTAGGCATATAAACTCGGAGCACAGTAACAACAACAGGATCTGCGATTTTTGCGGCCGCAGTTTTAAGGACATAACAAATCTAAAGGTGCATATTATTAACGCACATAATACCGGCGCCTGCGAGTGTGATATTTGCGGCACGAAGTACAAGAATCAGTTGTGTTTGAGCCGGCACAAAGCGAAAAGCCACAACGCGAAAGATTACAAATGCCCGAAATGCCCAGAGTTTTTTCAGTCAGAGTACCACAACCAAAAACATCTGATTAAAGTCCACGACATCGGTCACAAGTGTACGTACTGCGGGAAAATGTTCACTAGAAACTCGTTCATGAAGGACCATATACGTAGGACTCATCTGAAGGAGAAGAATGTGATCTGTTCGGTCTGTAACGAGATATTCTTCGACAACTACCTGCTGAGAATGCATATGGTGAAGCACGAGGGCGAGCGGAAGTTCAACTGTGAAGTTTGCGGCAAAGCGTTTCTTAGGAGGAGCAACCTCAGTAAGCATAAGGAACTGCATCAGAAGTAAGGACATTTACAGCCGTAAACGAAAAAATTAATCAAATTCCACTTCGAAATTTCCAATTTAATGATTTTTTATAAGAATACAAATTAGTAAAATATGACATCGGGACATAGGGGCTATAAAGCACCCGAAACATTGATAACTAAAATTAGTAAAAATAAAAATGAAATATTAGACGCTATAAAATCCTTAAAATTGGTCATTGAAGTCGAAACTAAAGAACACTGTTTAAAAACAATATCAGTTTTATTAGTTCTTTGCGTAGTTCATTTTAAGGTTCAGTAATTCGGTTTACTTAGGTGGGTAGGTACCACCCTTTTACCTATTTCCTTGATTCCCATAGTTCGTTGGGATGGCAGTCTGACACAACCGGATAGAGATCAGCCGCAGGACCAACGGCTTTACGTGCTTTCCGAGGCAAGTGAGATCATTGGAATGTCAATCTGACAAAACCGGAGAGAGATCAGGCAAGGGTCCAACGGCTTTACGCGCTTTCCGAGGCAAGGGAGTTCGTTGCAACGGCAATCTGACACAACCGGAGAGAGATCAGGCGCAGAACCAACTGCTTACGCGCTTTCCGAGGCAAGAGAGTTCGTTGGGATGGCAGTCTGACACAACCGTAGAGAAATCAGGCGCAGAACTTTCCGAGGCAAGGGGTAATACATCGCTCCACTTTCTGACCCCGGGCTGCTCATGACAATTTCTCGACAGAAAAACTCAGTGGCCCGTTTTTTGGTCCGACACGGGATTCGAACCGGGACCTCATAATCAGAAATCGCGTTTAAGATCTCTACACTAAACCGCAATGGTAAACAACTTTAAATAGGTTCGTAATTAATAAAAAGAAATGATCACTTTATTAGTTTACATGCTTTACACGCTTTAATTCCTCCCTCTCCTTTCCATCGTCGAACAACCAGACGGTCGGCGGGTCTTCACCCCTTTGTAATTGATATTCCACGCATTAGAACCAAACGGTTTGCTTCATCTTTTGTAATGCGTAAAGGAGTGGAATAATTTACCAGTCTCTCTTCCGTCCGAATACAATCTGGGCGTCTTCAAGGCAAGAGTGAATAGGCTTTTGTTGCGCTAAGACAGTGCGATTTGCCATCTAGGGCTGCATCACCACTTTTGAGATGGTGGTCAAGCACTGGCTTATAATAAGTAAAAAAAATAAGTTATTGCAAACTCGTTTGTGTCCACAAATTTTATAAATATAAACATGTTAATTTATGTACGTTGGATGAAAGTTTTTATTCTAGTATATCGTAAGGAAATATTGTAATCGCTAGGTTTAACGATTTAGTGAACAACTGTATGTACATTCAGACCTTTTTATCTCTGACAACATAGATAATTTTATTATATTATAACATGAGATGATGTCCATTTACTTCCTTCTTATTTTTACAACTTTACCCATTTCACAGGAAACTCTTGTGAACTCTTGTGCGCAACTGTGGGATGGACAAAGGCTGTAATTTTATTGCTTGACCTACTTCTATAGTCTTAAAAACCTAAAAATATTGCAATACTATATTTTATATTTGTGAGATGTAAGGGCGAATTTTGTATATCGAGAAAATCGCAATGTAAGGATACTCGTATTTAAATAAAACGTACATAATATAAACATAAGTTTACATTTTTTAGAAACTGTACTAATACACAGATAGTGTATATAATATCATAAGTAATACTTTAATCTGTGAAGATCTGATTCCTAGAACATGACATAAGCTAAGTTCGCTAAATATTTGTATTATTTAAAATACCTTATTAGTTTTGTGTATTTTGATTGCGTTCCGATTTACGTAAAGAAATTTATAAAAATATATGTGTGAATATTTATGTTTGTATCATTTCCATCCTTATAAAATTTGATAAATAAATAATAAAATCTGTTTCGACACTAACATTATTTTGATTGTAAATTTAACTAACGGAGTGAAAAAAAAGAAAAATTGGAGGGAAATAAATCAAAAGAAAGTAAAGACGAAAATTTCTTTCCAGGTGCAAAATTGAGCACAGTGGAGGACAAATATAAGAAAACTGAAATGGCGCGTAAGTTATTGATTAAGAGGCGTAATGTGGAATATGTTTTACAATACGGCAATGTTACGCCTTTTATGTGGTATAAGGGCAGGTACAGGTGTTTCTATTGCTCCGAGCCAATGAAAGATCCCGACTTGTTGAGGGAGCACACCGCCAAAGTTCATCAGTTCGCCAACCTAGAACTAGTCGTTTACGATAGGACTAAAAACAACAGGAACAGGGACGCGGCAGTCAAAATAGACGTCACTAGAATCTCCTGTAAGTTGTGTTCAAAGTCGGTGAACGATCTGGAGCAACTTATACACCACTTGATCATAGCGCACGACGCGGAATATGACGTCAGTGTGCCGAACTGTTTACTACCCTTCAAATTGGACAAGGAGCAACCAACGTGCCCAATTTGCAATATGAAATTCATCTTCTTTGAATATTTGCTCCGGCATTCCAATAAGCATCACCTTTCACACGACTATATTTGTGATGTCTGTGGTACCAGCTTCCAAGGGGAGAATCACCTGAAAATGCACAACCGTTATTACCATAGAGAAGGGGGGTACACTTGCGAACATTGTGGTATTACTCTAGCCACATTATCCAAAAAGATACTCCACGAGAAGAACGTTCACATGGTCAATTTATCAACGTGCCCCCATTGCCCGGAGACATTCAAGAGTCCGTACTTCAAAAAGTTGCATCTAGCAAACGTGCACGGTGTCGAAGAGTTGAAAATCAAATGTCCTTATTGCCCGAAAGTCTATCCCCAAGAGAGTATTATGTCCCGTCATATGAGACGGGTACATCTGAGAGAGAAGAACGTTGAGTGCGAAATTTGTGGAGACCGATTCTTCGGTCCTTATGACGTAAAATTGCATATGCTTAAGCATAATGGCGACAAGAAATTCGTTTGCGCGGTATGCGGGAAAAAGTTTTCCAAAAAGAACAATTTGAACACCCATTCGGTTATACATACTGGGAGAAAGAATTATACGTGCAACGTGTGCAATAAATCGTTTGCGCACCAACCTAATTTAAAGATGCATTACAAAACAAGGCATCCGCAAAACGAGGCTAAAAGTACAGAGCAAAATGTAAACATCATCGATGAATTAGATGAGGGCGAAATTGTGCAAATGGAGTTTGTCAGAGACGAATTAGAGGGAGCCGAAATAACCGGAGAATACATACATTAAAGCTGCTACAATACGTGTAATTGTTTAAAATACATTGGTATAAAAATCTATCTAGAATTGCAGTTTGTCTTCAGGTCTAAAACGAAAACTGTATATAATGTTGTATATAATTTCAATAATATTTAAAAGAGTAGACATAGATCTAACTTAAACTATCTTAAATTCTTTCCAACTATCATTAAGTACCCATACTGGCGACGGGAGCACTTTTAAAGTTGTGAAATTTTACAAATGGACCCATGTCCAATTGTAGACTTAAACGGGATGATGATCTTATCTATCTATTCTATCACAATCTAAAAAACCCATAGCTGAACGTATGTCTCCCCCATAGATTATCTCTTAGGGGGGATTTTACCTAAGTTGCCAAGCTTAGCAGGTGGGTTGCCAACCGCAGTTTTTTATATTTTTTTAGTTGTTGTCAGGAAGATGCTGCTGCCCTTCTCCTGTTTCAGTTTCCCTCTGTCGTTCACGGGAGGATATTGAAGTGGATGCTCTTACCTCACCTCGCTTAGAAAGAGGGATTATTTATTAAAGCAAACACCAACTAATTCTATAACAAAAAAACCAACACACGTTACAATAGACAGCAGATTAATTAACTTATAACTACAGATATAAAAAAAATCTTAAGTCAAACCAATTTTTTTATAGAATAAGGGTGACAAACGAGCATACAGTCCACCTGATAGTAAGTGTTTGCTGTGGCCCATAGACATAGTGGCCATAGACATCTATCTTCGTCTTACTATCAGGACCCAATTACATGATAACACCAAAGTATACAAACCAACAGCATCACTACCAATCTCAATGTAACACAGGGCAGCCTTTCAGCAATACGACCATCCTTGCCTACACTAGTAGAATACCCCAACGGGCATAGTAACGACAGTGATACTCTTAGAATTACAGACTGACTGAACCCTCTTAGTCGACTGCGTGATACTTTATACTGCTAAAACAAGTAGGAGATTATAGTTCTACCTTCAATATTTCTTATTTTCTTTTATTATTTTACACTCTTCCCTAACAATACTATTAATATAGCTGCAGCATGGCTCTACTACGTAAAGAATGTAATTATAAGGTTTATGGTGCGGGTTACGGGGTTTATCTGCGTGATAAACACAAATGAGGATATCCGCGGGCATTTCCTTGCCCTAAATCCCAGGGAGAGGAAGCCTGTGCCCAGCAGTGGGACGTACATATATAAGCAGTAACTTTATTTTTATATTGTGAGTAAAAAAGAAGATAGATGTTACAGACTAGGTTCTATTTGCGCCTTTTCGCGACTCATTTTAAACGACTATACTCGTAATAAAAGCACTGTCAAAAGTAATCAAAACTCAACAAAAGAACAACTTAATTAGTTTTCCATCGATTTCAAAAAAACTTGATTTGACTGTATGTTTTTTTATGTGTGTTACCTCATAACTTTTTTCTGGGTGAACCGATTTCGATGATTCTTTTGTTATTTGAAAGCTGATGCTTCTCATGTGGTCCTATAGATCAAGATCTGACCAATAGTTTTCGAGTTATTCTTAATCATTTATATGAAGGCGGTTGTACAAAATTTTGAAACGAAGTTCCTTATCGGATGGTACGAATTTGGCGGATGGGTGTTAGGCGAGAAAAAGTGTAAGATTTTTCAACCACGACCCCTTCTGATGTAGTGTAGACGGCCTTGGCGGCTGTAAGGAAGCGAGATGGAATAATATGCATCTCCCTCGCACTTTTACTTCTTTTTTTTTACAGAATATGGGTGACAAAGAGCACAGTCCAGCTGATGGTAAGTGATTGCTGTGACCCATAGACATCTATCTTCGGTTACGAATCAAAATGCAGATGCGTTGTCAGCCGTGAGGACTGAGATGGTATGCCTCGTTTCTAGTAAAAAATGGCGGATTTTAATCCACGACTTTTTTAGTTTGCAGTCCGTGCCCCAGCCATTAAGCTGCTGTCGCTTATAATTACGTTGACGAACGAGCTGTCACTCCACCTAATGGTAAGTGGCTTCTGCATACCAAGGATATCTGCAACCAACATCAAACAAAGAATGCCAAAGTGAGCTGTCACCCCTGAAGTTGTTTGCAGGTTAACATGAGGAGGATTATTTTTTACGTGATAAAGCCATGCTGCAGCTATGTTAGTAGCATAGTTGTGGTTCCCTCGACCGGGGAAAGGCCGCGCTCTCACAGAACCTTTATACTGGAAACAAGGCATTCCATCTTAGTCCTCAGTAATCGAGGATAGATGTAGATGGTCTATAGGCCACAGCGACCTCTTACAATCAGGTGAACTGTGTGCTCGTTTGTCACGCTTATCCAATAAAAAAAAGTTTAAACACCTGGCAGCTTATGTTCTTTCATTTCTATCTAGCCTTTCTTATCCTTCGGAAACATGCACTCTCGCACGGACAATGCTGCTGCCCATTTCAAGGTTTTAGGCTGAAATCTATAGACCGTACTTTGACTTTGCTCAGACTTTACTTTCGAGCTAAGACAATGTCGGTATTTATATAGCTAGCTTCGAGGTCGTGCTGAGTGCGCGCTTAGCAAAGCCTAAGTCAACGATATCGACGACTTACGTAAAACTCAGGATATTATTCAAAACCACCGTATTATTAATTTAAATTGTTGTTTTTATGTTACTCTAAATAATTATAACAATAAATAGATAGTTTTAGGTCGTCTTCTAGTTTTAAATAGTATAATTTCATTTTCTATTTAATTTCAATCTTATTTAGGTTTTCTAAAAATCTTTTATTTTTTAGTTTGCACTCATCCATTCTCATACGCTCGTTTTCTATTTCATGTAATACTAACTTATTTATGATATACAAATTGGACTGTTTTCGATATATATATATATATATATATATATATATATATATATATATATATATATATATATATATTTTATACAGTAAAATCAAAAATGAAATGAAGCATCCATTAATATTCGGACTGTCTGGGCCTTAGCATAAGCTTAGCTTAATCTTATCCCGGTACAACTATAAATACAGAATCAAAGTTTATGCTAAGCATATACTCAACTAAGTTTCTCGTAAGCTAAGTCTGAGCAAAGTCAAAGTATGATCTATAGACCTCAGCCATAGAGCCGTACTGGTTTAGTTACAGGGCAGTCGACAGTAAACGGTTAAGTGGCAGTAGCTATCAAATATCTTTGTGGCGAGTTTAGTTATAGAAGTATAATTTTATATTTTGAGTGTCGAACGCGAACACGTTCCGTCCTGTCAACTTATGCACTGAACTAAACCCCTTTCGTTCACACGAGCGGTGAGTTTAGTTGCGGGTGTCGGGAGACGAGCGAGAAGGCAACACTTCGAACTTAACTCGCCGAAAAATAGCCCGGCCGGCTATCCCGTTCAACTTGATTATTAATTTGTTACTTAATTCACTAATTGCCGTTCAAACGAGATTTTTACTTAACTGGTCAGGTTTCCAAGTTAACTCGCTACTGTACTTGTCGAAGTGTAAATCGGCTTTTAGGGTGACCAGGCGAGAAATTTGTTCCCTTCCCATTTAACAAGCTAGTGTTTGACTACATTCCCACTTATTGACTAATCTAATGCACCTGATTGTAATTTCTGATGTACCTAAGCCGAGACTGTAATCCAAGTTAGCTATAATATGACTTTAATACGTCTAACAACTGAGTCCTTCTCCAAACCATGGTAGCTTCAAGGCACTCTAAAACGTTCCTTTACCAGTGACTTCTCGGGTAAACGCACGGGTCAATTCAACTAAAGCTGTCATTACCAGTTCTAGAATTTGGTTTTGATATATATGGTTAGTTGCCGTTTGTCACCGATCACCACAGAACTCTGTTCTTTAGCTAACAGGCTCTACTACGTAGAGGTGAAGTAGACACATTACGCCCAAAATTGAATGATTCAATTGATCCTTTATTTTCTTTTTTTTATAATTCTACGACAATATTGTTATTAGTGATTGTAATTAAAAAACCACTATTCGATATTGAAAACAAAATGTCAACTGGCGTAAACGATCGAAATATCTTTGCAGGGGCAAAGATCAAGCGCCAAGAACACGAGACGTATCTCGAACGTTTGAACAGCATCAGAAGGAACATAATACTGTTACTGCACTTTGGCAATGTGGTCCCTTTTCATTGGAATTCTAGAGGCTTTAAGTGCTTCTACTGCGGCAAGCACATGAAAGACTGCGATATGTTAAAAGAACACACCATCAACCATAAGTCGATCGACCTAGAAAAGTTTATTCCACAACGAGTAATTTCTAAAGATGTACCGGTGAAAATTGATGTGGCTGAAATCGCTTGCAAAGTATGTTCTACTGACGTAAGTAATGTGGACGAGTTGATCGCACATATCGTTTCTCAACACGACCAAGAATACGACGGATCGAACGGAGTGTGCGTTTTCCCGTTCGTCCTTAATAGACAGTTGATGCAGTGCGTTCTCTGCGATGGTGAATACGACAACTTCACCTGTATCCTTGCACACATGTTCAAGAAGCACATCGAGCACAGATATATTTGTCAGATTTGCGGCCTCAGCTTCATCGACCAAGTCAGACTGAAGAGGCATATCAATAACAGTCATAACGGATACAGGTGTAAGGTGTGCGGGAAAATATTCGACGCGTTCCACAAATTGGACAAACACAAGCAGCGAATACACGGGCAAGTGCGATCACATGGATGCAGTTTATGCAGTGCGACTTTTGCGACTCCGTACCAAGTTAAAGTACATATGGGCAAAGTGCATAACGTGGAGAAATATAGGATACAATGTGAACACTGCCCAAAAATCTGTACGACAAAAGGGGCGATGCTACTACACGTGCAGTCTCTACACTCAGATGCTAGATATGAATGTGATCTCTGTGAATATAGAACCGGGATCAAATGGATGTTAAAGTTACACAAACGGAAGCATTTCGGGGAGAAAAATTACGAATGCAGCATATGTGAGAGACGCTTCGGAAGATCGAGTAACCTGCGAGCGCATATGAAAGTGCACACGGGCCATTTTGGACGCGTATGCCGATGGTGTAGACATGGATTTGCTGATTTTGATACTTTAAACGCACACGAGAAGGAATCGCATTACTACGAACAATATAAATGATCGGCTCTAGTTATAATCGTTCATAATTGCTTACATAATTGAAACATTATTTTATTTCTATACTTGTTTCTTTCTATTGTCATTCAGTGACAAGAGAGAGAGATAGAAAGAAAGAGAGAGATAGTATCTTCAAAAAAATTTTGTCGTCGATTTTTATGAGTAAGACCGGATATTATGTCTTATCGTTTAAATTCAACCACACGAGTTGCATTTTCATTTTTGCTTTACCCCAACGAAGATAATATCAATAATACTCTTAAATACAGGATTTTAAACTACCTTCGTTTTAGCTTTAACTTATAGTAGTATATATATTTAGATTACTTATTACAGAAACTCACGCCAAAAATTTTCCATCTTTAATACGAGGTTTTGCTTTTGTCACTAGTCCACGTAAAATTGACAAAGAACAGAGGAGATTTGTCTGTGGCGGCTGTACAATTCTTCATTAAAGTTATTTATATGATTGTTTTTGTAATTATTTATTTTACCCCCATTCGTCAGGCGTTTCGTAAACACCATAAATATAAAAACTTACTTTGCAATAAAAATTAAGCATTGAGATTAAACAAAATAGCGTTAAGTACAACAGGTACGTAAGTCCCTCCGCTTACAGCAAATGAAGTGCCTATTGAAGTAATACGATGCTAAGTGAGGTGGATTGGCAAAAGGGGGTGAGAAGACCTTGCATAGATAGTAATATATTTCAGTATCTTAAGGGTTGATGGGACGGCAGACACGACCGGAAAGAGATCAGGAGCAGGACCAACGGCTTTACGTTCTTTTCGAGACACGAGGGTAAAACACCGTTCAACTTCCTGACTTCTACTATCTTCTTCTTCTATTAACTTCTTTACAAAAAAATCTTAATAACCGATTTCGATCCGATCCGGAATCGAACCTAGGACCACATGATTAGCATCACGCTTACGACCGCTAGACCAATAAGGCAGTCAAAAAATTGATAGTGAAAAAGGTCGTCGTGCCCTTTAATATTAGATAATACACACATTATTTTTCCATGCGTTGCAGTGTCGGTTACCAATTATAAACACAGACACACATGTTGAGTGGTAAGTGGAATTGTATTTTGAATTATATTTTAAAATAATAAATAAGGTTACATAATTATCTGAAATAAACTTTAAAGCACGTTGACTAAGGTGCGCACATACATGACAGCGTTTACTTGGTCACCAGTGTTGGATTGTCGAAAACAACGTTCGCGACTAACAAAAAAAAGAAGTACTCTTCTTGGCCGTTCGCAGTCGACTCGAAGTTACGGAGAATTGACCGTAACTTAGTGCGTAAAGTATTCTTACCGTAATCTCTTAGTATACATCAGTGTTTGGCTACCGCACATAGACCTCTCCCGTTATAGGATTTACGTTACTCGTCAGACTTGGCAGGCGGAGTCTCACCGTACTGATTATATACGTCATCTATCGGAAAGTAGGAGATCTTTCTGTCTTGAGATTTTTCATTCTCAGGAGTAAGAGCATATCTAAGGGTTTATCCCTTAGCTGTGTACCTCGCATCAACGTGTACACAACGCGTGATTCATGAACCATTAATCTACCCTACGGGAAAAAATCGAGGAGTTAGCGGAAAAGCGCTGGTTTCCAGCAGTGTTCCATTTACCTCAAGATATCTGTGAGCTTCCATAAACCACCATTTAAATTCTATACATGAACCAGATACCCTTTTTACTAAACAAGGCAGTCCATCTTGTTCTCAGGGATGACAACGCATCTGCATGCCTGTCGTGTATATGTTCCACAGCATTCTTATTATTAATTAGCTCGTTGTCACCCTCAATTGGATAGAGATATATAGAAATAGGAATTATGAAATTATTTAAAGAATAAAGGTGACAAAGGAGCACACAGTTCACCTGATGGTAAGTGGATGCTGTAGCCCACAGACATCTACATTTATCTTTGATTAACAATCAAAATGAAGATGCGTTGTCAGTTGTCTCCCCTGAGGACTAAGATGGAATGCCCTATTGCCATGAAAATGGGTCCCCAGTTCTCTACGCTCACCATACAAAACACAGCAGCATTAACCTCGTATTCTAAATTCTTAATTGGGTAGAAAGAAATAGGAATGAATGATGAATATTATGAAATGTTTGAAATTCGTAATTTGTAAAAGGTTGCTACTCGCACAATTTTCTGATCACCTTTAGAAAGAAGCCCACTGCAAAGTCTGGGCGAAGTCGGGCCGCAGTCAAACACGCAGTAATACAATTGCGCGAGTGTACACAGCACCCGCGACCCGACTCCGTCTCTAATTATATCAGTGAGCGCATATTTGATCCTAAGGAAAACGCATAGGAGGCGTGCCTCTAAAATGTCCCCACCGCGATCTTTCTCTGAGCGGTACGTTTTAGAGGAGTGATTGTATGTGAAGAATAAACGAAAGTTTTCCTTCCAGGAGAACCTAGAGGTGGTCAGAAAACTGCGAAACAGCCGAGCGACAATACTGACCCACCAATCGGCGAAGAAGAATCGATTCCAATTGCAGAAATGACCACAAAGCCGAAAGTGGCACTGACTTCGAAAGGACGACTGAAAATAATGAGGAACAACGTGCTCCAAGTGCTGTTGAAGTCGACCGTGATGCCGTTTCGATGGCTTAAGAGCTCTTACAGATGTTTCTATTGCTATGATATTTTCCAAGAGTCTTCTGAACTGAAGGACCATCAACAGATCCATACTGGGGACAACCTTAAAGAGCAAGCGATGAATAACTATTGGGAACAGGTTGTTTACGTTGACATTTCAAATATGGCATGTAAAATGTGTCCAGAGAAAATAAATGATCTATACGACCTAATAGACCATCTAGTAGAGAAGCATGGTATTGTGTACAACAAGGACATTGGTGTGTGTATGGTGGCGTTCAAGTTAGACAACTTCGCAGTGAACTGCCTCGCGTGTGGTGCTTGCTTCTACACATTTGGACCACTTTTGCATCATACCAACAAGGACCATAAGGGCATATCGGCGATCCTCTGCGAGGTGTGCGGGCAAAACTTCAAAGATGCAAACCTCTTGAGGTTGCACGTTAAAACGGTTCATGAAAACACCGGGGTCCTGTGTCCCGAATGCGGGGTTAAGTTTGAAACGCGCTCGAAGCTAAAGACTCACCAGAAGAACCAGCACGATTTGGACAAAAAATACAAATGCTTGGTGTGTACCCAGACTTTCCAGAGCCACTACAAGAGATCCCGACATATGGCGGCCGAACATAAGAATAAACAAGAAGTGAAGTGCCTGCACTGTCCGAAAACCTTCGTGTTCAGGAGTATGATGATGACGCACCTGCGGGATACGCATCTGAAAGTGAGGAATCATGTTTGCGGCGTTTGTGGGTGGAAAGCTTTCAACAGTAACCGATTAAAGAACCACATGTACAAGCATAGCGGGGAGAAGAACTTCAAGTGTGAGGCTTGTGACAAAGCATTCACTACAAAGAAAATCATGAGAGCACACTATGCGAGGATGCACAAAGTGGTCCAACAGCCAGTGATGCCGTATGACAACCCTTACGCTGTCCATCAGTGATCTACTCAATTACAAGACTTTTATATTTAGTAAGGACGCCAGAGGCAAAGTCCTCTCTTTTTTTTTTCGAAATACCTATCATCCATACTTGATATAGTCTCATGATGACAGATTCTTAGAGATAATACCGAATGCATTTTTGATTGAGTTCCCATTTGTATATACTCAGGATTCAAAGCAGTCTGACCCAATCTTGGTTTCGATCTCAGTTGTCCTCGATTATATAATAACGTTATAATATACTAAGAACGTTAATATACCGAGATTTCGGGCTTGATTAGTACTATTTTCTATATATTTTTACAGGTAGATGCTTGGAACCTGAATCTAGCAGAGTTATTTTGGTTTGACCAAGACCATGGTATCGGTCGCTGCTGTTTTCGAACAAATGATACAGCTTAATATGGATAGATATGTACATAACACTTGTTGATCTCGTTTGGTCTCCGTTGTCGTCGAACAAATTAAAATTTTGGTCTCAATAAGGTAACTTCTTAGCCATAATCGATGTAATGATGCAGTATTTAGGAGGACATCCGGACGGTTAATTTGAATAACATATACCTCTGTTTTCTCCCTAGATAATGACACTAGAGAAAACATTTTTTTTAATAGGAATATGCCAGCGGTGAACATAGAAAAAAAGACTATCAGATAAATGTCTATGCACTCGAATTATCGTCATGAAAGTGGAAGATTATGGTGCAGAAAGACAATTTTTTTTGCATTTTGAGGCAGTAGTTTACTCTTTTTCTTCTCGCAGACTATCCCAGCTGCAATGAATAGACGCTCTGAAGAATAAACAACTTCCTTCCCGGCCGAATACTTTTGCCTAATATTCGGCCAGGAAGTCCTCAGAATATTCGGTATTCGGCGTGTGAATGTACCCGTTACAATTCTAATTTCTTCCTTAATCGCCGCAATACACTTTACAAGCAATATATTCAATGTTTAGCTTTGTTGTCAGCAGATATAATAAGTCTATTTATGAAATTGCCGTTTTACTGAATTGTTCACGTCGAGCAACACGGGCCATCGGTGGACCGGAGGGGCCATTTGTAGATGTTCCCCTCTGTCAAAATATAAAATATAAATCCATGCTTCATGTAGAGGCGAAACACGTGTGTCGTATTATCTACGGTGATGTGTCCTTCCTAGTGTAGCGGTGTTAGGAGTAGTATAGTGCACTTCATACTAGGTAAGACACATCGTTTTATTCTATTAAGCTGATCTTAGCAAACAAATTTTAAAGATCTTTAATATAATGGATATTCGCAAAGTAATGCCTGATTCTATTAATTAAGTGTCATCAAAATTTCCGAATACCAATTCATATTTATAAGAGCTTTTACTGCTGTAATTTTACTTACTTTTTTATTTTATTTATGTGATACTTTACATGTCACGAATAAATGTCTTTTCTTACATTCGTTGTTGTTTAAATATCCTGGTCTGTTTGACCACTATCCTTGTGAATTACGTGCTCCTGGTCGGTTTGACCCTGGCGACGATTTCAAATTATTAGGTATCTACTTCATAATTATAAATTTCTTCTTCATATAATATTCTAGCAATCTGCCCCGGCTTCACACGCGTGATTTCTGTATCTCGACAACAACGCCACCTACCGGATCCAATTGTGAATCTAAACCATTTTTAAATTAACTTAATCACATACACATAATTTCACACACACACACATATAAATACAGGCTGTTAGTGAAACGCTCCCGAAAACGAAGATAGACGATAGTACTAACGATACCTTTGATGACGGGTTGGAAAGAAAATCGATCACGAAGAAAAAATCATCAGTTCACAACATTTTATTAGCTTTATTCACGCTCCATCATATTAATACTTAAACATAAAACCAGCAGTGTCATTTAAATCAGCTGACTAGGGTCAATATCCGCGCGGACGCCGAATGCGCGCCGCCCGCATCTAGCGATCTTACCAGTACCTAATAATTATGCCTAAATACCTAACATATCTACTTAACCTACTATTTTGCCACTGTGCTTGTCTCCACCTAGCCACTTTTATTCGAATTCACAGGTTAAATAAACCAAATATCTGGTTCGATTTCCCGCTAATGAAAAATTTACTTATGAAATGTTAACAAGGATAGAGTCATGCTTTTTTATCCATCGCGTAGGAATGTTTATTATTCTGAAGTATTCAGTTATGTACCTTTTCAGATCAGTTCAGTACTAAGTTATTTAAAAAAAATTGGTATGAAACAGCTTACCGATCTAAATCTTCCATGACATGACATGCCATTATGAGATTCTCCAAGGATTACGCTTTGTGTTGCCGTATTCACGAGCACTATAAACGTAAGCGTTGGGCATTATTAAAACACAACAAGAAACACCAAACGTAACAATAAGTAATAACAACAAGAATTTTATAAACAAAACGACTGTCGTTCACGCGCACGTGGTGGTCAATACAGAACTGGCTCAAAAGCTAAAATTAATAACCAATCCCGCCAAAACAAAATGCCTACCGCTAAGTGCGTGCGTCCTAACGTCCTTGCGGTAAGCACTGATCATTTTCACAAATCGTTAAACCGTTACGACATTGCCAACTTTAATTTTATAAGTTTAGTTATCCCTACGACTAGCCTTCATATGGAATTTAGAAGTTATAGTTGTCATTTTTAATACAATTAGACAATCAATTGTACTCTGACGCAACAAGCAGTTCGTTACCACAAAAATCATATTGAAATTAATAAACGTACATAATTGGGTTCTCACTTACACAATTATAAACACTACACAGACACTTGTACAAGAAAATAGAAATGAAATGATAATTAAAAAAGGGAGTCATTCCATATTCATAAGTAACCTAATAAAAATGTTAAGATAAGTATTTAGATTTCATGAAAAAAGGTTCTGACTTGGCCCGGACTATCGATTTTCAAAAACCCACGTTTTCCCCGCATAACCGTGGTAGAGCCACGCGGCAGCTTTTGCTGTCGCACGGACGGGCTGGCTCGAACCGGGGTGGTACCACGACCTCACAGAATACCAGCGTGAAGAAGAGTTTTACCTCTGCGTTTCGCTTGGTTAGTGCAAGTGGCCGGAGGCATTGTAATAGAGGATAGATGAGAGGTAGATGTCTATGGACCGCAGTAACCACTTACCATCAGGTGGACTGTGTGCTCGTTTGTCAGCCTTATCCTATAAAAAACCCAACCAACTCTAAATTCCCCGCAATTTGGGGAATTCCCCACATGTTGGAAAGGTTGAGATGTGTGCGCTGTCGGCAGCGCGTGTGTGAAAGGGAAGGTTAGAGTGAGTAGTAATACCTAATGCATTGTTTAGTCAGTTTCGTACCGAGCTAGATAAAAGAATTCGGCGTCCGCGTGGATATTGACCCTAGTCAGCTGATTAAAATTACACTGCTGGTTTTGTTTAAGTATTTTCATGATTTTCTTTATGAAATTATCGTTTCATTTAGCTGTACTAACATGATGGAGTTGAGCGTGAATAAAGCTAATAAAGCGTTGTGAAAAGATGATTTTCTTTTCTTCGGGATCGATTTTCTTTCTGACACATCATCAAAGGTATCGGTAGTACTATGGTCTGTCTTCGTTTTCGGAAGCGTTTCACAAACACCCGATATAAACCTTCCTGTTGAAACATTCTGTCTATTGATGAAAATCATAAATATAAGCTGCTGTCCATCGCAGGGCCTGTATTTTACGTCGTTTTTTTATAGAATAAGGGTGACGAACGAGGACACAGTCCACCTGATGATAAGTGGATGCTGTGGCCCTTAGATATTTACATCTATTCTCGATTAAGAATTAAATTGCAGATGAGTTGTTACCCCTAAGGACATGTAATGCCTCGTCGCCAGTTCTCTGGTTCTATACACTCACCACACGAAATACACCACCATTATTCTGCTGTTCTTATTCTGTAAGAACCTGGTCCTACTCCAGTCTTACCGACCCATTCGTGCTGCAGAAAAATCACAAAAATTTAGTTTCACATCACCGGGTAAGAGAAGATGAGTATCTACGATCGTTAACCGATTCGTTGCGGCACCAATTTTCAACAACTTTTAGCTGTGGCGGCAAACAAATATATCATAACACGCCAGGCGTGTTATGCGCCACATAAGTTGATGACACGCCTATTGTGCCATCCGCCATGTGTAAAAATAATTATCCTTTTCATGCTTTTTTCACTTGTTTAGACCTAACTAAGTTCAGTTGACATCAAACATTAGTTACAAACGGAAGGATACTTGTTTTTGGTGGGTAACTACGTGTTTTTCTACGTGTTTTCTTTGAAATTGAAAGTAAGTGACTTTTTTATGCAGAGATTACAAACATTTTGTACTATTTTTTGTTTTATAAAAAAATCATTTATATAAGTAGGTACAGCTAAATCACACTAGAAAACCTTGGTTTTTATTAAATTAAATTTTCACCTAATAATAATATTTGTAAATATCAAGCAATCAAGAACCTTAGTTTGGAAAAAAATAAGGTTTATGATTCATTAATATTTACAAATGTTAAATATTATTTAATGTTATACAAATGTAAAAGTAAAGTCGATTTGAAAACGTCTAATTAGTAAGAATAGCAAAACAAGTGTTTTTAAAAGGAAACAAACGCCGGCGCTATACGGCGCCGGATCGACACAAGACTATTTATTAGCGAACTTTTTTTATGCATGAACGGTTTCAAACTGTTTGAAGAAAAAATAAACCTTATACCCTATCACAAGAGCACATGGTACTTCGGAGGTCTATTCGGCCATATGATAGTAATAAGACGGCAGTTCAACCATTTTAAGCAAAATTAAACTATAAGACAAACGCATTTTTTTTTTTAACAGGAGACTTGTTTTCCAGAAATTTATTTACAACTTGAGTTTGTGAGCGATCGCAATGTGTGCTATGATTTGTTACTTATTAGACTATTTTTTCACAACATGATTGAAAACCCACAAAGTAAAAAGAGTACCATGTACAAGTTAAAAAAAGGTTGTCAACCGCTAAAAATTTCAAATTACGCTATAGAAAACTATTAATTAACCGGAATGACATCTTTTTTTATAACTTAAGGGTGACAAACGAGCACACAGTCCACATGATGGTAAGTGGAGTTGTGGCCGTATCTATCCTACTATCCTAACATCTACATCTATCCTCGATTACGAATACAGAATGCAGATGCGTTGTCAGCCATGGGGACTAAGATGGAGTGCCTCGTTTCCAGTAAAAAGAACCTCCGATTCTCTACACTCACCACACGAAACACAGCGGCGTTAAGCTAGTATTCTGTGAGAGCGTGGTCCTTCCCCGGTCGATGGGAGCCAACCCATTCGTGTTACAACTATACCAGTAATATAGCTGCAGCATGGTTCTACCATGTAATAACTTAAAATATATCTGAACATTAAGTCACGTAATTTCATCTTGGCTAACTTCGTTGTAATATCAGCATTTGCCATTCTATTTTTATTTTTTATGTATGTAACCGTACAATAACGCATTTAAGTATAAGAATAATATAAGAGAGAGAGAGAGATACACGCAGTGATGATCATGATAATTATTTTATTCTATCTTACTGATCCTGGTCAAGATACTAGGATAAAGTTTTTAAGTTATTGTGTTGTCATCGGTCCTTGATAAGAGTGCAAATGTTCAAGTCAATCGGCCGTCTACAAGTTGGTGAAAATTACATTAATAGATTCCGTTACACAGCTAGATACGCGCGAAGCTAATGAAGGCCTGTTAAAATTCAGAGCCAATAAAAAGTTTAAGTTACAGTCTATATACGTCCCACTGTTGGGCACAGGCCTCTCGTTTCTGACAGGGTTTTAGGGCAAGGAATGAGGGCATCCACGACTTTTTGTGCCACCAGTGCGGCGCCACTAGAAAGTGGGGTATAATATTTGACAGATTTCATAGCGGGGAAGTTAATTTGGTCGGAAAATGTAAAAGTTATTGTTTCTCTCTGTACTATTAGCAATATTTTAAATTAATAACATTAAAAATAAATAAATCAAAGCACAGATATTCATAAAAGTAGAATAATAAAAAAAAACTTAAAAATATGCAAAAAATTATAGAGCAAACCACTGACTGACTTTGTGTATTTAATATAATACTCTAGAAACTGATAAACTTTTATTAAAAAACCACTTCTCAATTAAATGACATTGTGTAACAAAAAAATTTCCTCAGTGTCAACTAGCGACATCTGGTGAGCAGAAAATTATTAGCCCTCATTGTCCGCTGCTCTGTCCCAATACGTGTTGACGAAGAGCACGTGTTAAATCAGCACTTATTGGTGCCGGCGGGAATCGAACCCGGGTTGCTCGCGTACTGTAAAATTTACACCGGGCACTTAGCCCCTGCGCTACCACGGCTCTTATGGAGATAATAACTCCGTAAAATTAAACCCGCCCTTTGAAACCTGTTGTTTTTATTTATGTGGTAAAAAGTTGACAAGTTTTACTTTCTTGCATGAATTTTTCTTAAATGAAAGTTTAAATTGTAATAACATTACATTATACGTGGTAGAGCCATGCTGAAGCTATATTAATAGTATAGTTGTAGCACGAATGGGTCGGCTCGACCGGGGAAGGACCACGCTCTCACAGAATACCAGCGTAAAATGGCAGCTTAATGCTGCTGTGTTTCGTATGGTGAGTGTAGAGAACCGGAGACCCATTTTACTGGAAAAGAGGCATTCTATCTTAGTTCTCAAGGCTGACAACGCATCTGCATTTTAATTCGCAAACGAAGATAGATGCACATGTCTATGGGCCACAGCAACCACTTACCATCAGGTGAACTGTGTGTCCGTTTGTCACCCTTATTCTATATAAAAATAATTTAAAATAAGATGTGTTGAAAAAGCCTATATAAAAGTAAAACTAATTGCAATTTAAATGAGTCATTTGCTATCGTAGTAAGCTTGTGAGCTTGAGTTACCTAACCCTTTAAAGTCTCCTTCTCTCCTTTAAGGCCTCCCCCATAGATTGCCTCATAGATAGAGGGATAATTGCGCGCTTGGCAATCGGACTGGCAACCGCAATTTTTCATTTTTAGTCGTTATTAGGAAGACGATGCTGGCCATCCTGATTTGTTTCCTTTTGTCGCCTCTTACGACACCCACAGGATGATATGGGGTAGTGGATATTCTTACACCGCCACTACATGGTACCTAAATATTAGTAAAAATTTCATTTTCCCTTATCAGCCATGTACAAAGCGAAAAGTGCACAAAAAACTTTTAGAAAACAAAATAATGGTTTAATAATTTACAAACGATTTAAAATTGTTTTATTTCTAGTAGTCTTCAAATAAATATGATTTGACATGCATTTCACATATAATAAAACAGATTGCAACAAAGAGCAGTGTTTCTTTAATATAGGAGTTGAGTTAAAGGTTAAAAGTGTTTTTTGTGTATCTGGGGTCAAAGTTTACAAGAGATGGAAAGTGTGAGAGTGATATCGAAAGAAGAGTGAATGCAGGAAACATGGTGAATGGAGCTTTGCACTCCTTTATGAGCAGTCGGAAGGTGTCTAACAAGGCTCGTTTGGCTGTGCATGAGGGGGTGTTGGTTCCAACACTCATGTACGGAAGTGAAAGTTGGGTATGGCAGAAGAAACATGAAAGCAGAATAAATGCAGTTGAGATGAGAGCATTAAGAAGTATGATAGGAGTTAAACTGAGTGACAGGATAAGAAATAGTGAGATAAGGAAAAGTTGTGGTCTGAAAGAAGATGTAGTGACAAAAATTGAGAAAGGTATGCTGAGATGGTTTGGCCACGTCGAGAGAATGAATGAAGAACGATTGACGAAAAAAGTGTATAAGGCGAGTGTGAATGAAAGTGTTGGAAGGGGTAGACCTAGGCGGACATTTCTAGACCAAATTGGGGACGTCTTGAAAAAAGGCCAGGTTAAGAGTACCCTAAACCGTAGAGCATGTATGAAGGGAATAATGAAAGTGGACGAAGCGAAACAAGTATGTAAGGATCGTAGCAAGTGGAAAGAAGTGGTCTCTGCCTACCCCTACGGGAAAGAGGCGTGATTATATGTATGTATGTATGTACACTGAGACTAAATACATAGGTCCTAAATCCACTCTTTAAAGTTACCACCTAGATACGTCCCACTGCTGGGCACAGGCCCCCTCTTAACCAGAGCTCGGAACCGGTTTAAAAAGAGCGGTTAATTTCGTTTATGCGGCATCGCCGCATGCGGACATACTTATCACCAATTATCCTCTAAGCGATACGTTTTTTCATTCGCGATCAGAGTGTGTAGTGGGAGTTTGGCGTTTACGAAAAACGTGAAAGTATAGAGAAGTTTTGAAGAAGGAAAGGCAATTATTGTGTTTGGTTTTTTGGTTAAGACTGGACTTGTCTCATAACAAAGAAAATAATTTATTCTTCTGTATCTTACTTAACTAACTTACTTATCTTCACGCACAATCCCTGACGGGGTAGCCAGAGAGAACAGATCGCCAAGTGTCATGATCCTTACATACCTCTTTCGCTTCTTTCAGATTCATTATCTTCATCATACATACACGTCTAGGTATCCGAGTACTCTTGACCCTCCCCTCTTCGAGCAATTTGCTCACCTGGTCTTCGAAAGTTAGTCTCGGTCTACCTCGACACCTTTTAATATTAACTTCCGCGCTATATATTTTCTTCACCATTCGGTCTTCACTCATTCGCTCAACGTGCCCAAACCATCGAAGCACGCCCTTATCAATTTTTGTGATAAGGTCATCTTTCAAACCTGCCATATTGCGAATCTCTTCGTTTCGCTTCCGGTCGGCCATGGTAACGCCGCACATTTTACGAAGAGATCGCATCTCCACTGCATTCAACTTGCTTTTATGCTTCTTCTGGCATACCCAGGTTTCGCTGCCATATAACAAAGTCCCTTTCAAATACCAGAACCTTAGCATTCAAAGGGATACCTTTAATTTCACATTCCTCTTTCATACACGTGACTAATGCCTGCAGTTCTGCCTCTGATGGTGCAATAAGCACTGCATCATCAGCATACAGCAAACAATTTACTTTTATGTCACCCAATTTCACACCCAAACAGCTATCTTTCAGCTTCTGTAAACAGCTGTCGAGATACAGTATGAACAGCCAGGAAGACATGACACAACCCTGTTTTACGCCCGTTTGGACGCTAAACATGGGTGACAGGTCATGCCCTACCCGCACACAGGCTTTACAGTCACAGTAAAGTGACTGCACAGCCCTTAGCAATCGACCATCCACACCGTACCCCGGCATCAGTTCCCACATTTTCTTCCTTACAACCTTATCAAATGCTTTCTCAAGATCCACAAAAGTACAGAAAATCTTCTGGTTAGCAGCCAGAAGCTTTTCCGTGATCATGCGGAGAGAAAACATTTGATCCGTGTATCCTCTTCCAGGTCTAAATCCGCATTGTGCCTCCCATAGAAATCTTTCCGATTTCTCTTACATCCTACGTGTCAAAACCTTCGAGTAAACTTTACTTGCTAAACTGGTCAAGCTGATCGCCCGATAGCACCCGCAGTCAAAATGTGAACCTTTACCTTTATATAAAGGCACAATGACTGCGGATCGCCAATCATCCGGGACATCCCCCGTCCGCCAGCACAATACTTGACCCATTTCAGCAATAACTCTGTCTAGTCCCGCAGCCTTACCGCATTTCAAACTTCGAATCGCACGTTCAATCTCTTTCATACTGATGACCTCAGTGTCATCGAGGTCCGGGTCTGGCGTACCAGTCACGGCGTCATCCTCGGATCCCTCACTAAGATCATCACACGCATACATTTCTCTATAAAATTCGCTCCACCGCTGCATGACGTCCGATTTTTCTGAGAGGACGTCATTAGTTCTCGAAAGCACTTTGTTCATTCTTAAGGCCGTCGCAACACTTCGGATCCTTCCAACCTTTTTCCAGAAGAGTTTGGAGTTCTTCTTAAAGTTGTTCGACAACCTTTCGTCCGCTTCCATTCTACACCTTTTACGCACTTCCTCAATCAATGCTTTCGTGTGAACTTTCTGCAGCTTATATCTTTCTTTCATCTTCTCTCTCATATCCTTTGCCTACGCGGATCCCGGATGTGAAGGTTCATGCACCTTACCTGTTGCAACTTCTGCTGACCTCTCATCCGGACGGATATCAGGTTACCTACGACACCCCTCATGGCTCCAAGTGCCATTGTCCAGAAAGTGGTGTCACTCACACTATCATCGCGGTTGCATTCTGCAGGCTGCCGCCGTATTTGGCACTATAGGTCGGCCGATTGGGAAAGGATGCGGGCTTTTTTTGCGTTCTACCTTTGAGGGCGGATTTGCTTCTTACCGGACAATCCCAGCAATGTTGCTGATTCTGTTGCTAATGTGGTACTTCAGGATATGGAACTTTTTATTCCATCTTCTGTGGTGCCCATCGGAGGCAGATTCCAGCCATGGTTTGGTCGCTTATGTAAAATAGCATTACACTATAAGCAGGAGTGCTACCAGGCCTGAGCTGACGACATCATTAGCTGAGACATCAACGTCTCGGGATGTAAACACCAGCGCTCTTCAAAAGAAGATATTTGTGTTGTAATGATTATACTTCTTTTGTAGAGCGCTGAACCTGAAGGCTTCCGCCTCCAGGTTCTTCAAAATTCATTGCGAAGACAAGGTCAGAGCACATCGGCGGTATTGGTGAGAGGCTAGTTTGTGTTCCTTCGGTAACCCGTGCATTCTAGTCTCTTGCCAAGGCTGTCCAAGGGAACTTCTGTCAGCCATCTCTGCAAAGAGCGGACGAATCACTGAGTCCATGCCACAAAGGAGAAAGCCGATCTGTTAATCTCTCTTTTTGCGTCCAACTCGACTCTCGATGACGGAGGTACACACCGCCGACCATCCCGCGATTTGAGTGTTCTATGCCAGATGTGCGGTTTACATAGTGGTCGGTTCGCAAAGCACTCCCTTACTTCATGTAATTAACGAGAATAGTGGTGTTAATAATGTTGTTAGTATTTTTCCTTAAATAGAAAAAAGGAAACATGGCTACGGAGCAAAAATACTAGAGCACGAAGAAGTTATTTATTAATTATAAAGAAATATGCTTGGAGTTAGATTCACACTGAAAGCATTTGATAAAAAAAAATCTAAGAAGAAATTTTACTTTCAGGCCGCTGTACGAATACCACAGAATCAGAAAATCATGAAACTGCATGCTTTAAAGAAGATAACGTATGCGATGATGGTTTAACGGCACCGCCTATTCAAAGACCAATGGGTTTCTCCGCAATGGAAAGAAGGAAAATCATGAGAAAGAACGTTATCCAAATTCTGCAGAATTCAACCCTGACGCCCTTCAGATGGCTGAGAAAATTTTACAGATGCTTCTTCTGTCAGGAAATTTTCAAAACACCTAAAGAATGGAAATCACATCAGTCACTGCATAACTTTACTAGGGAACTGCACGCGGCCATGAATAGATATTGGGAGTCTGTGGTCTATGTGGACGTTTCGAACATTGCTTGCAAATTGTGCACGGATGCAATAACAGATTTAAACGAATTGATAGGTCATCTAATGGATAAACACTGTATCAAGTTCAACGAAGCAATCGGTAGATGCATGAGGGGTTTCAAATTGGACGATAGTTTCGTCTATTGCCTTTACTGTGACAAGAAATTTTACACGTTCAGTCATGTTCTAGTGCACACCAATAAGGACCATAAGGGTGGAAATGATGTGCTCTGTGACATCTGCGGGCAGTATTACAGAAGTTTGATCTATCTACGCTATCATATCCGATCGGAACACAGTGACGGCGTTAAATGCAGGCATTGTGGTATTCTACTCCGGTATACAAAACTAAGAACGCATATGCAAAACGTGCATGGGAAAAAATACAAATGTTTCAATTGTTTGGAGATGTTCGAGACGCAGTACAAAAGAGCACAGCATACAATGAACGTGCATGGTGATAGAAAGGTGATCAGTTGTCAATACTGTTCCAAAACGTTCGTGTACAAAAGCACAATGTTGCGGCACGTGAGGGAGACGCATCTCCGGGAAAGGAACACGGAATGCAGTATATGCGGTTGGAAGTCGTTCGCAGTGCATGGCTTGCAGCGGCATATGATAAAGCATAGTACAGTTAGGAGCGTGAAGTGTCCTTCCTGCGACAAAACATTTAAAACCAACAAAACTATGAAACAACATTGCATTAATATTCATCAGAAAATATGAAAGTTTGACGTAAGGTAATTGCATCTAATAAGGACCGGGTTTTTGGAAATCCTTATAGATCAATTTTGAGAACTCTTTTGATTTGTAAAACATCATGATCAAATAAACTGTTTATATTTGAAGAGAAAATACTGTACATAAACAAGGTACCAAGATCGAGGTACTTACAAAATAAGTTTTTTAAAAGCTTGTCCATGGTCCCTATACGGCACTAGAGCTCTAAATAAGTTCCATAATTGAACTGCAAGATTTTAGGCGTTATATACCAGAAATCACACCTTTATAAAGCAATGGCTTTAAACATCTATTAAATTCGCGGCTTTCGCATAATGAAACGTTAATTCATATGAATTAGTGTCGTGGCCCTTATAAAGTATTAGGAAATGAATATAAGTTATAACTAATTAATTTTATAGTTATAAATGAAACAAGTTGTAGTTGTGTGCAGATTTTTATTAACTCTAGTAAAGAAAATCACAAAATATTAATAATCAGTCATTTTTTCAATCTTAGGCCCTTATTAGGTGTAATCATAGTCGATTTTTTTGTCACTAAAAGGATTTTTTACGTTGTTTTTTCCACAAAATAAGTAAATTTGTTTACGTTTTATTTTGGTGTTAAAGGTATCAGGCAAAGGTAATATTTGAAAACTTCTTAATTCTCTCTACCAATTCCTTTTCCTGTGTGTCGGTAAAAACAGCATTCCTTCTCATCCTCTTCACCACGCTTCCAGATTTTATGTGATTTTTCAAAGTTCGCCGTATTTTAAAGCTGATGCACGCTTAGACATTTGGCTGTTTTTTCATATCATCTAGAGCATCCTGAAAATCAATTAGAGACCATCCTGAGAATCGTTTACTTTTTTGCGAAGGTTCTATTTTTGTCTTTACTGGAAACAATATACTTATATTATGTAGGAACAATACTTATGTCAAAAGCTACTGTTGATTGGCGTAAATAAAATCTTATAAAACTACGTAAAAACGAATGGGTAAATGTGTTGCTAAGTATAAAACTCGAAAGCGTCTGGATTATTTTTTTCAATATTAGTTGAAGTGCAAGGAAGGAAAGGTGTCTAGACATGTGGCGTTTTTGTGCGATAGGTATGGCCTAGCGTGGTGATCTGTCGTTATCAAGGCACAAAAGTGCCACTTGCCAGGCCAACTGCTTATTTACACTTATATAATTCATTAAGTAACTGATCACGCCTATTTTAAAGCTTCTTGTCCATAATAAGGTTTGGACCTTATTTTGAGACAAAAAGTGGACCTTGTTAAGCACTTAGATATGTCCTGAGAAAACCTAACTAATCCTGATAAAAAAGTAATAAATTTGGTAACTTACCTCGTCAATCTACCCTCTGAAAGTATTTTAACATTGCTATTGCAGAATTATTACATAACGACCGTGTTTTATTACTAAAACAACGCAAAATTGAATCAGAATATTTTATAGATTGAGTCACGTCGACCGCCCCTGAAGTTATACCCAGAGCCATTGAAAAAATGGCCACTGCGAAAGCAATGAACGCCGGTGCACTTTTGTAATTGGTTACTGGGGAGTGGCAGCGCGATGTCCATTTTAGTTTAAGTATTAATTCCGATAAGTTTAAAGAGATGGACCTTATTTGTAACCGACCCTTTTTAGGCGGACCCACCTTATTCCCGTAATAGTAGTCGTATTAAAAATTTTGTACAGCCGACTTCAATATAAATTGTGAAGAATAACTCAGTAAAGTCAGAACTTGATCAAATTTATATGGGACCACATGTGAAGCACCAGCTTTTAAATACAAAGAGAATCATCGAAATCGGCTCACTGAGTAAAAAGTTGTGAGGCAACACACATAAAAAAACATACAGTCGAATTGAATACAGTAAATAGTCTCACCAGTAAGACTAGTACCGGGAGTTTTCTTTCTATTAGACTTGCTAGTAAAACTCCTGTGGATTTTCGTTCCAATATACCATTTATTTTGGTTGGTTAGTTAATACGACAATAATCTAGTGAATATTGTATGTATTCTTATCTCTGAAGTACCAGGCGAACAGAAGTTCATACAAGTAGTATCAATGTACAAAATACACAAACGTTAAAATGATGATGCGAATTATCCCACTGGCTTTATTGATTTTATATCTGCCCAGTACTATTCCAGTAGGAATTATAAGTTATTTTGTTATTCCTACTGAATTATGTATGGATTGTAAATCATCTGTAAGCATGCAAACAAATTAAAGTCAATAAAAAAACCCGAAAACTTTATACCCTTTGTGACTTCCACAACTAAGACGATAATATTACCCAGCCGATGTTATTCTGCCCTTTCTATTTGGTGGCGCGATGAATTTATTTTCACAATCAACGTTAAACCAAATCACTAATTTTGATATAGCATTATTCACTTCGTCACATTTAAATGATTGACGTTTAAGTTTAAAAATCAAGGAAGTATCATCAGCAAATAATACTTTATCATGACTATCCCCTACAAGGTGAGGTAAGTCATTAATATACACCAGAAACAGGAATAAGTCGAGAATCGAGTCCTGAGGAACACCCATTAGTACAGGTGACCCGGAAGAACTTTTACCATTGATAATAACCTTCTGCTTTCTATTACTTAAATATGAAATAATAAGTTTAAGCGCTGTGTTCTTGACACCATAGTACTGTAGCTTCCTGATTAATGTCTCATGGTGAACACAGTCGAAGGCCTTGGAAAGGTCACAAAATATACCCAAAGCGTCCTCTGAATTCTCCCATGCACAAAAAATATGTTTAATAAGCTCAACTCCAGCGTCAGTTGTCGAGCGACCCCTTGTAAAACCGAATTGATTTTTATGTAGAAATTTATTAATATTAAAGAAACTTAACATCTGATCTAAAATAATTTTTTCAAAAATTTTACTTAATGTTGGTAGTACAGAAATTGGTCTAAAATTGGCGGAGTCTAATGTACTACCAGATTTAAATATAGGTATGACTTTACTATGTTTCATTAAATCAGGAAACACACCAGATTCGACGCTTATATTAAATATAGTGGCTAGATAAGGTGCTAATATATCTATTATAGATAAAATAACTTTAACGGAAATCCCCCATAAGTCGGCCGTTTTCTTAACATCAGTAGTTTTAAAATATTTAACGATATCTTTGGGCAGTACTCTATGGAATTTGAAAGTATTTGAACAAGCCTTTACATTTTGTTACAAGGCTCATAGACATCTACATCTATCTTCGTTTGCGAATTAAAATGCAGATGCGTTGTCTGAGGACTAAGATGGAATGCCTCTTTTCCATTAAAAAGGGTCTCCGATTCTCTACACTCACCATACGAAACAGCAGCATTAGGATGCTATTTGACGCTGGTATTCTGTGAGAGCGTGGTCCTTCCCCGATCGAGCCGACCCATTCGTGCTACAACTATACTACTAATATCGCTGCAGCATGGCTCTACCACATAAAAATGATGAGTAAACTAAAGTGGTAATAGGCCGGTCATTTAGTTCCAAGAACCGACAACCGATGGGGTATAAAGGTTTTCGAGTGGCAGCTACTTACTGACGCTTGCCAGTACGAGCCTGCCATTGTTGGGCGACCTGATAAAACGCAGGCAGTTAATGCAAGTGGGTCGAGACCTTGCTTTGTGGCAGACTATGGGGGAGGCCTATGTAATAGTAAGTCGAGAAGTTGGGATCATAAAACCTGGACCGAAGTAAACACAGCATTATTTGTATTAACTACTGCGCACTTCTTTCGAATCGAATCCCAGTTATCACGCGGGTGTTGATGGTTCGAAGTTTGAACTCTTTTTTAACTAGGTAATATACCAGTGCTTCAATAATATCCCACCTGATGCTAATGCAGCCAAAGATGGTAAAGCGCATAGCTTAACAAAAACTTTTGTACGTGGTAGAGCCCTGCTGCAGCTATTACTGGTATAGTTGTAGCACGAATGGGTCGGCTCGACCGGGGAAGGACCACGCACTCACAGAATACCAGCGTAAAATAGCAGCTTAATGCTGCTGTTTCGTATGGTGAGTGTAGAGAACCGGAGACCCTTTTTACTGGAAATGAGGCATTCCATCTTAGTCCTCAGTGGTGACTACGTATCTGCATTTTGATTTGTAATAAAGGATAGATGTAGATGTATCTATGGGCCACAGCAACCACTTACCATCAGGTGGACTGTGTGTCCATTTGTTACCCTTATCATATAAAAAAACCTATTCACTCTTAACTTGAAGACAACCACATTGTAATCAGATGGAAAGACAATGCTGACTAGTTATTTCACTCCTTTGATATATTATGAACGACGAAGCAAAGCGTTTAGTTCGTATGCATAGTATGTCGACAACAAGGGCTGGAGATCGGCCGAGCGTCTGATGGTCCGATGATGACACGGAGAAACCTTTATTTCTCCCATGTCTTCGTACGTGTAATAAGTAGTGTTAAAAATTGACGATAAAAAGGGCTAATAATTTTACGTTCACCAAATGATGAGCCGGGGTAGTTCAGGGGCTTAGCGCTCGCTGTAAACTTCACAGTACGCGAGCAACCTGGGTTCGATCCCCGCCGGCACCAATGAAATTGTTACTTGCAATTTTAAGTGCTGATTTACCACGTGCTCGGCTGTGAAGGAAAACATCGTGAGGAAACCTGCATGCCTGAGAAATAATATCATTTCAAAGATAATATGTGAAGTCCGCCAACACGCATTGGGGCAGCGCAGTGGGCACTTCCTTGGCCTAAAACCATTTCAGAAGTGAAAAGAGTCCTGTGCCCAGCAGTGGGACGTGTATAGGCCGTAACTTTAACTATTAAATTTAAAGATGTTATTTGTTACCACCACAGTTAGACCGACCTAACTACCGCATACTATATCTACCTCCTCGCTTAACCAAGTAGTAATAAACATTTTTTTTTACAGGAAGACTGCCCTTGAAGCCCATAATCGACGACCGACTCGCAGAAAAAAGGAGAAAAGACGAACTGGCAAAACTTCTTGCAATTATTCTAGAATATTCGACAATAATGCCGTTCCGGTGGTATGCGAATAAGTACATGTGCTTTTTCTGTTGCTGTCCATTCATAGACAGCTCCAAGCTTAAGCAGCACACGAAAGAGGAGCATCACGGTGCTAAATTAAGGAATCTCTTGCGCAGTATCGTAGGACAAAGTAGAATAAAACTGGACTTGTCCGAGATATCCTGCAGGAAGTGTCCGAAATCGATCAGAACTTTGGAGGAGTTCTTGAAGCACGCCTCTGAAGTCCACGCGGTGAGGGTAGATGAGGAAGTCAGCAGACACCTTTTCGCTTTTAAACTGTCCGACGATGGAATGTGCTGTATTGAATGCGGGCTTCAGTTCCGTTTCTTCGGGCCACTTTTGGCCCACGTACATAAATATCACAACAAGACTAGCACATTTCTGTGCGAGATCTGTGGCCAGGGTTTCGTGGCTAAGGCGAATATAGATAGTCACGTAAAAAACGTGCACTCAACAATCAGTTGCCACTGTGAGAAATGCGACAAGACTTTCCCTTCCAATTACGCTCTCAACAACCATTTAATGAAGGTGCACAAATCTGATAAACTAAAATGTCCCAAATGTCCCGAGATTTTGGGTAGCAGGTACTTAAAAAAGCGACATCTAGCGTTGGTGCACGACGTGAAAAGTTCGCAGTTTGCCTGCGAGCAGTGTTCAAAGGTGTTCACAACTAAAAGTACCCTCGTCCAACACAATTTAAGAGTGCATCTAAAAGAGAAATCATTCGCTTGTGAGATTTGTGGCTTTAAAGTATTCAGTAAGGACTTACTAAGGCGGCATATGGTAAAACACGACGACGCGAGGCCTTTCCAATGCGAATATTGCAAGAAAAGTTTTCAGAGGAAGAAGACCTTGGACTTCCATAGAAGAATACATACGAATGACAGAAGATACGCGTGCACAGAATGCGATAAAGCATTTGTACAAGTAACTAGTTTAAAACTGCATTGTAGGGTACACCATTCACTTGTGAATGAGGGTATTCACTGATATTAAATTATGAATGACGTATCGTTATAAATTGTTATTTATTTTTAAGGATTGTTAATATGTAAAGGTGCCTTTTATTTTTTGGCATAGATGATAAAATAAACTACCGATCTGACCTCTTTTTTTCTTTTTTATTCATATAGAATTAAAGTCCACTGCTGAACATAGGCCTCCCCCATAGATTTCCTCATAAGGGATATTTGCCATAGTTGTAACTCTTGGCAAATGGGTTGGCAACCGCAGTTTTTTTATTATTTTGAGTTGTTATTAGGAAGATGCTGCTGCCCATCTCCTAATTTTTTTTTATAGGATATGGGTGACAAATGAGCACACAGTCCACCTGATGGTAAGTGGTTGCTGCGGCCCATAGACATCTACATCTATCCTTCGATTACGAACCAAAATGTAGATGCGTTGTCACCCGTGAGGACTAAGATGGTATGCCTCATTTCCAGTAAAAAGGGCCTACGGCCACCTGCACTCACCAAGCGAAACGCAGAGGTAAACCTCTACTTCACGCTGGTTTTCTGTGAGGTCGTGGTACCACCCCGGTTCGAGCCGGCCCATCCGTACGACAGCAAAAGCTGCCGCGTTGCTCTACCACTGTTATTTCCCTCTGTCGCCTCTTACAATACCCACGGGACGATATGGGGTAGTGGATATTCTTACACCGCCACTACGTGTTTTTTTTTAGTAATGAGCTTCAAATTAAATATGGTGTGCCTCAGGGAAGCATATTAGGTCCAACGCTGTTTCCCATTTTTATAAATGATATGTACAAGATCCACCTGCCTCGAATTGTTACCTTTGGTGACGATACAGCTCTCGTTGTCAATGGCGACGGCGTGTGGCGTGAAAGGAAGTCTTTGAACTTGCGCAAAATGGTTTAAACATTGTTAATAAAAGGTTAACTGTTATCGTACTTATACTTAGAGATACCGCAGACTGCAGACTTTCTATCGGACTACAGTTTAGTCGGGTTGGGCTGCTAGTGCGAAGACTGGGCCAATGAAACAGTCGGGTTAGTGGTGAGTGCGCACACTAGCCAACAGTCGGCTGATCGTTTGCCAAAAAATTGTAGTTAGTAAGCAGCTCTTGAAGTGAGTAGTTGCGGAAAAGACGTGCTTTTCCGCGCCAACATTCTGTGCAAAATGACGTTATCGACTGAGTCGGCCGACTAAAGTTGGCCGATATTTGACCGAAAAATAAGGGAATCGTGTAGCCCATCAAACTGATTTATCGGCCGATAACTACTCGTTGCCGTGTAGTGGCGGTCAAGAATATCCACTACCCCATATCTTCCTGTGGGTGTCGTAAAAAGCGACAAAGGGAAACAGGCAGGAGATGGGCAGCAGCATCTTCCTGATAATAGCAAAATTACAATAAAAAAAACTGTGGTTATATGATGAGAGTAACAAACAGACGGCCCCCAGTCCCCGGCGGCCCCGCTATTCTTGGCTACGGTGGCGACCATGGTAATGGCTGGGCCGGGGGTGCTAAGAATCTCCGGTGGAGGTTCGGTTGCCACCTAAGACGACTCGACCTGGTAAAGTACAACGCACGCACCCTGAGGACTGACGAGAAGATCGTGGAGCTGGAAGAAGAGATAAACAAGTTACGCTGGCATATTATAGAATTATTCGAAGTCCGAAGAGAAGGGGAGGACACGGTAATCCTCGAATCCGGCAACTTGCTCTATTACCGGGAGGGCGACCATCGGTCCCAAGGAGGTGTTGGATTTATCGTCCACAAGTCTCTCATTAACAACGTTGTAAAGATTGAGTGTGTCGACGAGGGTTGCGTACCTTATACTCAGAATCACCAAACGGTATTCGCTGAAGGTCATACAGGTTTACGCACTAACCTCGGTACACCCCGATGAGGAGGTGGAGGAAATGTATGAGGATATCTCTAGAGTCATGCATTCCTCCAAAACCCAATATACGGTGTTAATGGGAGACTTCAATGCAAAACTAGGCACAAGAGAGAACGGTGAGCTGAAAGTAGGGAAATTTGGAATAGGGCAACGGAACCCAAGGGGCTAGCAGCTGGCCGACTTCAAGGAGAAAGAGGGACTCATTATGATGAACTCTTTCTTTTAGAAGCGACTCCACAGGAAGTGGACCTGGTCGAGCCCTGACGGTTCAACAAAAAATGAGAATGACTTTATTATAACGACAAGACGACAACTGTTCAGTGATGTCTCAGTGATCGCGAGAGTGAAAACTGGTAGCGATTTTAACAGTGGTAGAGCCACGCGGCAGCTTTTGCTGTCGCACGGATGGGCCGGCTCGAACCGGGGTGGTACCACGACCTCACAGAAAACCAGCGTGAAGTAGAGATTTACCTCTGCGTTTCGCTTGGTGAGTGCAGGTGGCCGGAGGCCCTTTTTACTGGAAATGAGGCATTCCATCTTAGTCCTCACGGGTGACAACGCATCTACATTTTGATTTGTAATAGAGGATAGATGTAGATGTCTATGGGCCACAGTAACCACTTACCATCAGGTGGACTGTGTGCTCGTTTGTCACCCTTATCCTATAAAAAAAAAAAAAAAAAACCGAATAATTAGAGGCACACTGAACCTAAACGTTAAGTTGGGGAGGTCTCGTCTAATGAAGTGAACGCTCCGTCCCCCTCGTGCTCTGTTCCAAAGTCCCGAAACCTTTCAGTTCGAGTTACATAACCGTTTTCAGTGTCTAGAAGACTGCAATAAAGTGGACGATATGAATGACAAGCTCGTGGAAACTGTCCATGCGGTCGGAGCAGAGTTCTGCAAGACCCGCCGCAGAAGAACACATAAACTTTCCGATCACACTCTTAATCTCATGGCTATTAGACGGGGGATGAAGCTACGGTGTTCAACAGATTTGACAGCATACAGGCAACTGAACAAACAGATCTCCAAATGCATGCGGCGGGACTTGCGCAACTTTAATACAGCTCGTATTGAAGAAGCTATCGAGCGGAACCAGGGCTCCAAAGTCTTTGCCAAAGATCTGTCTGCCAGATAGAGCCAACTGTCAAAGCTGAAGATCGAGTGTGGCAGCATCGTTTCCGGGGCACCTGAGATTTTGAGTGAGATTGAGAGGTTCTATGGACAGCTGTACACGTCATCGTTGGGGCCACACGCAAGTGATCGATCGAATGAACGATCCAAGAGCGACTCTTATCCGACACTATTCCGAAGATATCCCGGACGTCAGTCTGAGCGAGATTAAAATGGCTCTCCAGCACCTTAAAAACGGCAAGGCCCCAGGCGAGGATGGAATTACAGCGGAGCTTCTGAAAGCGGGTGGAAAACCGGTAATTGAAGTCCTTCAGAAGCTCTTTAATTCCGTCCTCCATGGTGGCCATTACACCGGAGGTGTGGAGCAGAAGTACGGTGGTTTTGTTCTTCAAGAAAGGTGACAACGCTCTCTTGAAGAACTACAGACCGATTTCCCTTCTGAGCCGCGTCTACGTGCTGTTTTCGAGAGTCATTACGAATCTTCTCGCGCGCAGACTTTACGACTTCCAGCCTCCCGAACAAGCCGGTTTCCGAAAGGGCTTTAGCACCATAGACCTCATACATACCCTTCAGGAAGTTGTACAGAATTTCGAGGAGTACAATTTGCCACTATGTCTGGCGTATGTGGACTATGAGAAAGCCTTTCATTCCGTCGAAATTTGGGCGGTGCTGCAGTCCCTTCAGCGGTGCCAAGTTGACTGTCGGTATATCGAAGTGCTGAAGTGCTTGTACAGTAGGGCTACGATGGCAATCCGAGTACAGAACCAGAGTACGAAACCTATCCAAAGATGTAAGACAGGGTGACGTTTATATCCCCGAAACTCTTCGCCGCTGCATTGGAAGACGTTTTTAAGCTTCTGGACTGGAAAGGATACGGTATTAACATCAATGGCGAGTACATCACTCACCCTCGATTTGCCGACGATATAGTCCTTATGGCAGAATCGCTGGAGGACCTAAGCACTATGCTCAATGACCTTAATAGTGTCTCCCAACGGATAGGTCTTAAGATGAACATGGACAAAACAAAGATCATATTTAATGTCCATGTCACACCTATGCCGGTAGTTGTTGGGAGCACTAAGCTCGAAGTTGTTGACGAGTATGTTTACCTGGGACAAATAGTCTGACTAAGTAAGTCCAACTTCGAGCGAGAGTTCAATCGACGGATTCAACTCGGCTGGGCAGCGTTCGGGAAACTACGGCACATCTTCTCGTCAGACATACCTCAAAACCTTAAAACGAAATTGTACAACCAGTGCGTGTTGCCAGTTGCCAGTGATGACTTACGGATCTGAGACGTGGTCCTTCACTGCTGGCTGTATGAGGAGGCTCAAGGTAGCTCAGCGAGCTATGGAGAGAGCTATGCTCGGAGTTTATCTGCGTGATAAACTTAAACATGAGGATATCCACAGTAGAACCAGAGTGACCGACATAACCCAACGGATTAGTAAGCTGAAGTGGCAGTGGGCCAGCCATATAGCTCGAAGAACCGACAACCGATGAGTAAGAAAGGTTCTTGAGTGGCATCCTCGTACCGGTAGGCGAAGTGTAGGGCGACCCCCCACGAGATGGAGTGACGACCTGGTAAGACATGCCAGGAAGTCGATGGATGCAGGTGGCTCAGGAGCGTTCTTTGTGGCATTCTTGGGGGAGGCCTATGTTCAGCAGTGGACTTATGAAAGGCTGTAATGATGATGATGATGAACTACTAGTTATAATTTGCGCACTTGCATATACATCTTAATACTGATTAAGTAACCGACTAAATTCTCGCCCAACGGAAAGTCTGCAGTGTGCAATGTCTCTTAATGTAACAACGACCCACTTGCCAAGCGTGACAACTATGGCAAAATCTCCCCATGAAGCAATCTATCAGAGAGGCCTATGTTCAGCAGTGAGCTTTTATAGGCTGTAATGGATGGATAAATGGATGCCTTAAGAAAGTCTAGTCTACAAACTTCTGGCTCTATCATTGCTCATTGCTGTGACTCTGCCAATGACACCTCTTGCTTGTGCCTACGCTGACGAGGTTTCCTCCCATCGAATAACCAGGCGTCATTCTTGATTCAACTCTCACGTTCCAGCGATCATTAAGCTGCCTGTAAAACGCGACCATTAACGCAAACCCGCCCTGCAATGGGAGAGGCTTATGCCCAGTTTCTATAAGAATAAAAGAAGGCTGGAAACATCATTAATGTCTTTCCTAATAATACTGGTGCCAAATGGGAAGCTTTCTTAGGAAGTTTTTTTTATAAAATAAGCTAGATGCGCACCACGATTTTATTAATAGAATAATGGTGACAAACGAGCACAGTCCCTGATGGTAAGTGGATGCTGTGGCCCATAGCTCATCTTCGATTAAAAATCAAATGTAGATGCGTTGTTACCCCTGAAGGCCATATACCCTACCTCACACCTATACTCAATTAAGAAAAAATTTGTTGCGTTGTCATCCCTGAAGATTATTTTAGAATAATGGTGACAAACGAGCACACAGTCCCTGATGGTAAGTGGATGCTGTGGCCCATAGCTCATCTTCGATTAAAAATCAAATGTAGAAGCGTTGTTACCCCTGAAGGCCATATGCCCTACCTTACACCTATTTTCGATTAAGAAAAAATTTGTTGCGTTGTCATCCCTGAAGATTATTTTAGAATAATGGTGACAAACGAGCACACAGTCCCTGATGATAAGTGGATGCTGTGGCCCATAGCTCATCTTCGATTAAAAATCAAATGTAGAAGCGTTGTTACCCCTGAAGGCCATATACCCTACCTTACACCTATTTTCGATTAAGAAAAAATTTGTTACGTTGTCATCCCTGAAGATTATTTTAGAATAATGGTGACAAACGAGCGCACAGTTCACATGGTGGTAGGTGAATGCTGTGGTCCATAAACATCTTCATATATCCTCGATTAAGAATCAAATTCAGATCCCTTGTTACCTATGAGGACTAAGATGGAATGCCTCGTTAACAGTAAAAAGGGGTATCCGGTGCTCCACACTCACTATACGAAACACAGCTGCATTAAGCTTACTATCTTGCGCTTTCCTTAAGAGCTTGGCCCTTTTCCGGTCGAGCCGACCCATTTGTGTTACAACCATAATATAGTTGCAGCATGGCTTGACCTGATTTAATTTATCTTTTTAATAGTAACTTTATCTTTTTTATGTTTAATAAAAATATTTTCAAATCGAATTAGGAATTAGAAATTTTAACCGACGGCAGTTCACCTAATGGTTATAACAGGCCTTTGTCTGCAACCTATTTGAAAGAAAAGAATGAATAGAATGACATGCCTTCGTCTTTAATAATATTGGCTTTACCATATAAACAATAACGCAACGGTGGTGCTCTGGTGCTTGGCGGTAGATGTAGTAAACAGTATGGTATTTGTTACGGACGGCGAAGGAGCCGCCGCCCCGTCATCCTCTTATGCCCCGTTACACCTCGCACACCACCCGGTCGTCACGTGATGCCCGCGTCCAACAAGCGCACAGCGAAGCACAGGAACCCATCGACGGACGAACCCCCGTCGCGTGAATATAAGTAGGGCCGCCGGGAGACATTCACTTCGATTCGATAAAAGAGCACAAAAATCAGTTGGTGAATAAGGCGGGCTCGTACTCCCCAGTGAGAGATGCTGCCCCTCATAGAAGACGTAGGTCCTCGCTTACGAGCCTAATTCTATCAAGCTGTCAAGGTAGCAGGGCCAACAGCGTACTTTCAGAAAACGAGGGAGCCATTCGATTCCCAAGCGGCAGAGAAGATACTCAAGATAGAATACTCAAGAAATAAATAATCCCTGTAGCGTCCCTATTGTAAATAGTTAATTGTAAATACTGCCGCATTGTAAAATAGTCAATTAATAGCGTTTATAATTGCCCCACCTTTTCTTTATCATACAGTCCGCTCAGTAGTCAGTGCTAATTTGTCTCAGTTAATAAATAATAGAAACTATCGAAATAAAGTTCAAGTCAGTCGCTCTCTACAAACATATTCAGTACACTTGCACTCAACATCACTCCACTGTCGACGGCTTAAATATTACTCCAAACACAGATAATATACAGGGTTATTTTGCAATACCGACCAAATTTGCAGAGAAGGTTCAGAATAAATAATATAGGCAAATGGTGACAGAGGCCTGCTAGTACCTTCTCATTGAAAGAGGTGAATTGTGCGCCGACGATCTAAGAATCAATTATTTCGGAAACGCGATACTGAACTTTACTCCAGGAAGCTACTAAGAGTAATTAACCTACGACATCTGCGAATATTAAATATCTCATCTCGGAAGCTTAGCGATTTTCAGCCTACTTCAAAGCAAAGGAGGAGGTTCTAACTTCAACTGTATTTTTTTATGTGTTACCTCAGAAATGTTTTCTTGATTTTGATGATTCTGAATGAAATGAAAAATGGTGCTTCTCATGTGGTCCCATTTAAATTTGATCAAGATCTCAACAGTAGTTTTTGAGTTATCCTTAATTGAATTCGACTACATTGATGATGTTCTCATTTTATTTATATTGAAGTCGGTCCACAAAATGTTTAATTTGACCACTTGTTGATGACGTGATGGTTGGTATACTTGATGTGTGTGTAGAAGAATACATCAATTTTAATTTTAAGACGTGGTACAGCCATTCTGCAGCTATATTAGTGGTATAGTTGTAGCACGAATAGGCAGGCCAGACCGGGGTAGGAGCACCCTCTCACAGAATACCTACGTAAAATAGCAGTTTAATGATGCTGTGTTTCGTATGGTGAGTGTAGAGAACCGGAGACCGTTTTTAGTGGAAACGAGGCATTCCATCTTAGTCTTCACGGCTGACAACACATCTGCATTTTCATTCGCAAGCGAGGATAGGTGTAGATGTCTATGGGCCACAGCAACCACTTACCATCAGGTGGACTGCGTGTTCGTTTGTCACCCTTATTCTATAAAAAAAATATCATAATTTCTCTAATCAGCATTTTTACTTCCCCCCCCCCCCCCCCCCCGTACATGGGTCAACTTTTGAGTATAAATGAAATACGTATGATTATTTTACACATTTATTTATCACAACACATATTCGTATATATGTACACAATAAAATACAAAAACACACCAATATTTACAACCGAAAATTAAACATATTTAAACTGTAACTATTTTACAAGTTTTTATAAGACGAGCATTAGTTTAGAAAAAGTAATCCATCGTAGATGGCGCTGAAGTGTTTAAGTTCATTAAGAAAATATTATTGCATTTAGGTATGTTTTGTTTTTGCGTTGTCACGTAAAATGGAACGCCTCACAGCGTCTTATTATACTGGCTCCTATCCTATACCTTTAGGACCGAAACATAGCAGTGCAAGCACTACTTGATAGTAGAGAGATATTAGGTTAAAAGGTGGTACCTACATTGAAATTTTCGATTTTTTTGTGTTTCAACTACCACGGCTTTCAGCATCATTACAGCACTTCACAAATCCACTGTTGAATATAGGCCTCCCCCAAGGAATGCCACAAAGCACGGCGCTGAGCCACCTGCATCCATCGACTTCCTGCAAATCTTACCAGTTCATCACTCCATCTAGTGAGGGGTCGCCCTGTACTTCACCTACCGGTACGCGGCCGCCACTCGAGAAACTTTTTTCCACATCGGTCGGTACTTCGAGCTATATGGCCCGCCCATTGCCACTTCAGCTTACTAATCCGTCCGGATTTAACTCCTAGTAAACACACTGAAGCGATTTGTAGTAGAGTATACTTATCTTCACAACATAAATTACTACCGTTACAGACTATTAAAGTCAATATATGCCTTCCCCAGATTGGTTCATGGGAGGATATTTGCCACCTTTACCGTGTAGTGGCGGTGTAAGAACATCCACTGCCCCATATCATCTCGTGGGTGTCGTAAGAGGCGACAGAGGGAAAGAAATCAGGAGATGGGCAGCAGCGTCTCCCTAATAACGACTAAAAATAACAAAACAGCGGTTGCCAACCCGCTTGCCAAGCGTTATATAGCTAAATCATATATAAATCAATCAATATATAGCTAAATCATTTAGACTGTCTCTTATTTGACTAGAAAATTAAATATCTAGCCCATAACCTATATATACAAGTAAAAGTTAACTATATACAAGCGACTTTTGGCGGATTATTGATACGTAAGATGATATCTGTGAAAATCAATTTTTCTTACTTTTGCTGACAAACGGAGCGGGGAGAATATTAAATATTTTACGTTAGATGATTTTTTTTAATTAAAAATATAAAAATATATTTAAAACTGAATTTAGACGATAAGCTATCAATTGTTAATGATGTAGAAACTTGGATACGGAGCCCGTGGACTATAAATGATTCTTTTTTGCTAATTTTTAACATATTTCAAAAAGGAGGAGGTTCTCAATTCGAGTTTATATTTTTTCTTTATTAGCAATTTTAAGTCGGGTTTTACTGTTTGTTAAAAGTTATAATTATATTAAAACATTAATACTTTAATTTTAAAAATAATTGTGTCTTTTAAATTTTAACTTTAAAACTTAACAAAAGATTTGGAAGTCTTACCATTTGGGGGATGGGGGAATTCGCAATTTTTTTTATTTTTACTTATAGAGGGTTCTAAAAGAGAGTTTGCTTACGTATACTTGGAAGGCGTCCTCATAAACGTTAAAACTGTTTTTAATTCGCCAATATATAACTTAATGTAAAGTGAAAGCTTATTTCACTAAAATCAGTTTTTCATAAATATAAAATAAAAACGATGTAATTAACCACATCTACAAGTATTTAATGAGTATTAATGTGTACATAAAATACCTTATATGTTAAATATTAGTTCTGTGGACGTCTGTGGCGAATATTCTAGTACATCTTGCATACCAAAACAAATCAATTAATACATTTTAAAAATACCCAGCAACTCAGAAAAGCATGGTTAAACATTTACATTGGTCTTCTTACAAATGTTGCTACAATAAAAAGGAATAATATTTGCAAATAACGTGTTTAACGTTTCAGTAGCGTTGTAGCTAAGAATTAGCTTAAATATAATTGCTCCGGGTCTAAATGTTTGTCTATATGCAATTTATGTACGTCAGCACATTACAGTAACATATATTTTAAGTGATAATAAAATAATTTTTTCAGTAATTAGCGTTATAACTGTTGGCTGCATGGTCTTTGGGTCTTTGTCTTTTACGAGCATTTAAAAAAAATAACATGAGATCGGGGAGTTTTGGCGGGAATCTGAGCGCCGACAGCGGATGCTGTACCTGTATTAGTTTTTAAATAATGGTTTTAAGTGGATTTTGACATTTAAAGGTGGTGAGATTTTGTGTATTTAATATCTACGCATGTGAAATATTAATGGAATCGATGAAACAACTGCTCTGATAGTGATGTAAGTCTCAAATAATTTTGTCTTATTGGGCGTCTTGAGGTGCTATCTAATCGAATGTCTGCTGGCTCAAGATGCCGTCAAAATCTTCCAAAGCCTACGCAATATGATGCATTAATATATTGTGGAGAATTTTTTAAACAAATTATTATATAGGATAATTTTCTATAACTCGACACTGATCAATGTCGCACAAGTCCAACACTAAAGGAAAAATATTAAAATAAAAAAAACCTAAAAAAAACACGTATTGATCATTAGCGGTGATGATCCTACAGGGAATTATTCAGGTCATCATAATCGATACTAGGAAGAAGTTTTTAAATTATTTTATTGTCATGGTCTTTCACACGAGTGCAAATTTTTAAGTCAAGGGCGTCTACAAGTTAGTGAAAATTATATTATAATAATAATAATATATTTAATATATAGATAGATACAGGCGAAGCCAATAAAAGCATGTTAAAAAGTCTCTCTCACTTTTTATGTCTCCTTTCATTTCTAAGAGGTTTTTAGGCTTAGCTTTCCAATACCTTCCATCGAGTTTGGTGTTGATACGTATTTTTACAGAAAGGTTACATTTTTATAAGCACACACACAAAGTTTCAATATGCGGAAACACGTAATTTTTGAGAAAAAAAACATTATTTGTAAATTAATTATTTTTGCAGTGTTTAAGTTACATTCCTAGCGTAAAACTGGCGCCATTTTGTAACGTCATTGTCGTCGTCAGTACGGATGTCGATTCTTTCCGAACAAGATAGACTTTTAAATCGATTCGAATCGTAAGCTGTCGTGATATCACAAAAAATGGGTTACATTTTTATAAGCACACACACACAATGTTTAAATATGCGGAAACAGGTAATTTTTGAGAAATAAATTAATAAAAATCACTAATTTCAATATATTGTTGTTTTTCTTTAATTGGCTTTACGGCTCTGGGTTCTAGCCCTTTTGAGCCTATTTAATTTCCAGACATTCATCGAATGGAGGGGGGGGGGGGGGGGAAGGAGGTGTAGGAGGACTAATTCAGAGGGATTTCCATGGAAAGCTAAGGAATTAATTAAAGCAATACAATATGTGTATAAAATTGATTAATAAATTATTGATTATATTTGATTTGTTTTATTTTAACAGTACCTATTAGGGCAGATAATAAATAAAATAGGTTAGGTTCTACTTATGTCAAAGAACCAAATTTATTGACCCCGACTCCACGTGGTACGAGTCTGTCCTACCCCTAGAATGGTTATATAGAACCGGAGGCGCGTAGGGGGAGCAGCCTCCGCCTGCTGTAACAAATCGTAGGCATCGGACGAGCCGGAGCGGCTGAGGCTGGTCGCCGAAGGCAACCAACAAGCCGAAGCTGCGGAGGCGAGGAGGGATGCCTGCGATTTGTTACGCAAAGGCGTAAAGGCTGCTCTTCCCGCAGCGCCGGAGACGTTGCAGTCTCAAAATAGATACAGAAATCCCTCTGAATTAGTCCTCCCACACCTCTTCTCCCCCCTCAATGCGACGAATGTCAATGGAAATTCGTAATAAAGTAGGCTCAAAAGGGCTAGAACCCAGAGCCGTAAAGCCAATTTAAAAAAAACAACAAAATATTGTTAAAATAAGTGATTTTTATTAATTTATTTCTCAAAAAGTACGTGTTTCCGCATATTGAAACTTTGTGTGTGTGCTTATAAAAATGTAACCTTTCTGTAAAAATACGTATCAACACCAAACTCAATGGAAGGTAATGGAAAGTCGTACCGGTTTTTAGGGCAAGGATATTTTTTTTTATAGGATAAGGGTGACAAACGAGCACACAGTCCACCTGATGGTAAGTGGTTGCTGCGGCCCATAGACATCTACATCTATCCTCGTTTGCGAATCAAAATGTAGATGCGTTGTCACCCGTGAGGACTAAGATGGAATGCCTCTTTTCCAGTAAAAAGGGCCTCCGGCCACCTGCACTCACTAAGCGAAACGCAGAGGTAAACCTCTCTTCACGCTGGTATTCTGAGAGGTCGTGGTACCACCCCGGTTCGAGCCGGCCCATCCGTGCGACAACACAAGTGCCGCGCTGCCTCAATGCATGTTGGCGAACTTCAAATGTCTTCGAATTATATTTTTTTAATTTATCAGACATGAAGATTTCCTCACGATGTTTTACTTCACCGCCGAGCACGTGGTAAATCAGCACTTAAAATTGCAACGAACAATTTCATTGATGCAGACAGGGACTAATCCGGGCTGCTCGAGTACTGTAAAATTAAGTGAGCGCTTAGCTCATGAGTTACAACGGCACTTAACCTTTTTTTTAAATCCTCATATATACGTTAGTATCTATCTTAACCCGGTCACTGTCTCGTGTTCCACATATGGTTCATTGCTGTTGTTAAACTATTGTGTCTGAAAATTGAACAGTGGAAGTGTTACGCGAACATCGAAAATTTTCGATCTTTTTTTCATCGAGTTTTTAGTATTTCTTATAAGGGTGGTAGTAGATGTAAAAAAAAAGAAATGTGTGTATGATGCCGCTAAGACAGGTAAAATAAAGTGAACCTACACGATATTTTCCATATAAAATGTTTCAACCAATTAAATTGTCGAATTTTGAACTGACGTAATACTAAAATTTAGTACCTATACAGAGTGATATGAAAATCACCATTCTCTATGGTGATTTCATATAAAACTTTGGTGACTTAAATATGTTTTGTCTTTTTCTAACTATATTCCTTACTGTTAATATCTTCAGAACGACTTCTTACTTCTCTGCGGAAGTATCGAGTCTTTCGCGAAGCTGAAGAAGGATAGGAGGCTGTATGGTTTCCCCTTACGAGATAAATAATCTGTAACAACGTTGTTATCGCCTGAAATAGAAAAAAGATGACATTTGTCATTATCAAGTAAGTGACAATTATATAACGGGTTTTTCAACAAGAACTTTGTTTTTCAATTGGGGCAACACCAAAAACATGACAGTTTTGACATTTAGTTTTTTGACCTATTCGTAGTAGATGCTTTGGCAATTGCTACAATGAATTCAATTTCGCTCGAAAATCGCATTAAAATAATTAAAATCCAATATGAAAATGGTGGTTCTGTTAAAGTTACGTTTCGTAAAATTCGTTATATTTTCGGACAACATAATAGTCCTTCTGAGACCGCTATTAAGAATTAGGTCGCTAAATTTGAATCGACAGGCTCGGTACAAAATGCGCCAACACCAACGCGTGTTCGACCGGGTCATTCAACCGAAAACATCGCAGCCGTGAGCCACAGTGTTGAAGAAGATCCAAATTTGTCAATTCCTCGACGTTCTCAACAATTGGGGTTATCCAAAACCACCACATGGCGAATTTTGCGTAAGGATTTGGCTTTGAAGCCTTACAAGGTTCAACTGGTGCAGGAATTGAAGCTGACCGACCATTCACATCGCCATAGATTCGCTCAATTCATTCAGGAACAGCCCGCTGGTTTTTCTGAAAAAATAATTTTTTTCAGACGAAGCCCATTTTCACTTGTCAGGGTACGTCAACAAGCAAAATTGGCGCATCTGGGCTTCTGAAAATCCTAAAGCGATTATTGAGAAGCCTTTGCATGCTCAACGTGTCACTGTATGGCGCGCTATGTGGTCTGGAGGCGTGATTGGGCCGTTTTTTTTTCGAAGATGAGGCTGGAAATGCTGTAACGGTCTATGGATCACGCTATCGCGAGATGTTAACATCTTAATTTTGGCCTATTATTGATGACATCGATATCACAAACATGTGGTTTCAACAGGACGGTGCCACATGTCACACAGCCAACGAAACGATCAATTTATTGCAAAGCAAATTTCCCGATCGCATAATTTCACGAAATTCAGCTGTTAAATGGCCAGCCAGATCGTGTGATTTAACACCACTGGATTATTTTTTGTGGGGCTATGTTAAGGACAGAGTCTATACGGAGCCAATCGAATCGATCGCGGCCTTAAAACTCAAAATCCGTGACGTGATTAACGAAATAGACCCGCCATTTTGCCAAAAAGTGATTAAAAACTTTGATGAAAGAATCGACATCTGTCAGCGTGGTCGTGGTGGACATTTGCCAGATATCATTTTTCATTCATAATTACCAAACTTTTCTCTTTGTAATACAATAAAAATTTGAATCATCTTCATCTAAACTCTTTGTTTTATTTTGTTTTAGAAAACAAAGTTCTTGTTGAAAAACCCTTTATAACATATTTATCTATAGAATAGAATCATTTTTATTCAATATATGTAGTTCAGTACTACCTATACTGAAATAGTTCAGTATAGGTAGTACTGAAATAGGTCTAAAATTGACTGGGTCCAGTGATAACTTTACTATGCTTCATTAAATGAGGAACACACAAGATTCGATATTAGTATTAAAAATTATAGCTAGTTTTCTACTGACTTCAAAAAGGAGACGGTAATCAATTCGACTGTATGTTTTATTTTCTTTTTTTATATGTGTTACCTCATAACTTTTTTCTGGGTTTTTTTTTTAAAAGGATAAGGGTGACAAACGAGCACACAGTCCACCTAATGTTAAGTGGTTGCTATATATGCCCATAGACATCTACATCTATACTCTATTACAAATCAAAATGCAGATGCGTTGTCATCCGTGAGGACTAAGATGGAATGCCTCATTTTCAATAAAAAGGGCCTCCGGCCACCTGCACTCACCAAGCGAAACGCAGAGGTAAACCTCTACTTCACGCTGGTTTTCTGTGAGGTCGTGGTACCACCCCGGTTCGAGCCGGCCCATCCGTGCAACAGCAAAAGCTGCCGCGTGACTCTACCACTGCTAACTGGGTGAACCGATTTCGATGATTCTTTTATATTTGAAAGCTGGTGCTTGTCATGTGGTTGATCAACACTTAACAAATAGCTTTTGAGTTATTCTTAATAATTTATATTGAAGTTCGAGCGATAAGCGCCCTTCTACGCACAGCTCGGTTCGAGTATACGCACGCTAAATACATCGTCCTCCAGACCGAATTTCGGTCACGGCGGTCAGTCTCATCGGAGACTAGCCATCTGCGCAGGACAGGATTATAGTGCACGAGTGTATGCGCAAGCACAGGTGCACTCTCTATTCCCTCACTCTCACAGTCCGATGGGACAGTAAACCGACACGAGCGAAGAGAGATCAGGCGCAGGCCCAACGGCTTTACGTGCTTCCCGAAGCTAAGAGGTGCTCACATAGCCAGCTTCTTGACTCTGGGCAGCTAATGAGAATTCCTTGACAGAAAAATCCAATAACTGACTTTTAGCCTGACCCGGGATTCGAGCTCAGGACAGGCAGGTGCAAATATTGCAGTAATAAGTGTTTTTTTTATTTATTTATCCCCAATTAAGAATCAAAATGCAGAAGCTTTGTCACTCCTGAGGATAAAGGTGGAATGCCTCGTTTCCAGTAAAAAGGGTCTCCGGTTCTCTGCACTCACCATGCGAAAAGGCAGTGTTAAGTTCCTATAAAATAATTGTAGTAAATAATGTTTACCCAGGAGTGGTTGCTTCTCTCCCGTTGTAGGCAACACATAGTCGTTGGCTGATAGAGATACAAACAGTGCAAATGGTACCACCCACAAGCACAGCGTGAAGTATGCCAGCACCTGGAAATATTACACCATGTGGTAGAAATGAGGGTAAAATAATGAAGAACAATAAGAACTGAGGGTGGAAATGTAATCTCTCACTCTTTCTAGCAGTATAAAGTATCGCGCAAGCGACTAAGGGGAATCAGTCTTTTTTTTATAGAATAAGGGTGACAAACAAACACACAGACCACCTGATAGTCAGTGGTTTCTGTGGCCCATAGACACTTACATCTATCCTTGTTTGCGAATTAAAATGCAGATGAGCGTTGTCAGCCGTGAGGACTAAGATAGAATGCCTCTTTTCCAGTAAAATGGGTTTCCGGTTCTCAACACTCACCATAATAAACACAGCAGCATTAAGCTGCTATTTTACGCTGGTATCCTCTGAGAGCGTGGGCCTTCCCCGGTCGAGCCGACCCATTCATGCTACAACTATACTATCAATATAGCTGCAGCATGGCTCTACCATATTCTCTGTAATTCTATTAGTATCACTGTTGTTACTATGCCCATTGGGGTATTCTACTAGGCAGGAAGGTAGGCAAGGAAGATCGTGTTGCTGAGAGGCTACCCTGTGTTACATTGAGATGGGTAGTGATGCTGTTGGTTTGCATACTCTGGTGTTATCATGTAATTGGCGTCCTGATAGTAAGCAGGGTTAGTTACCGGGTAGTGTTATTTTATTTAAATAATTTTGAGAATTTAATAATTTCTTACACATGCAGAAGTGGAATAATTTCTTACACATGCTTATTAAGTAAACAGCCAATTTATTTTATTAAGTAGTAGGTAACAGGGCGCGGGCGAAGTGGGCCCTCGCCCACAGCCTCGTACTTAAATGAGGCCTCGTGAGGCCCCTTAAAATGCGTTGCCCACAGACTTTACCACAGATGACTAATTCATTTGATCACTTTTACACTCGAAAAAGAACGTCACAAATTTTAAAAGCGTGTTCGTTTGGGACCTCGCAAGAAGCCCCTCTTAAATGCGACTGCCAGGCCGTTGTAAGTTGTAACTACCTTCAAATACCAGGACCGTTAGGTTGACGGAATACGAGACTTGTCTGTAATTAATAGCTATAAGTAGGTATGTCGTGTCTAAGCGTGTTTGGTAGGATAGATCTATTGGGTAGATCTTGGAAACGAAAGAAAAGGGGCCCCGTTGATGCGACGCCGCCCACGTCTATATTAGTCCACGCTACGCCTCTGAGTAGGAGCTTTTTTAGCCAAAAGTCCGTCTGGATAAGTAGCACCTCTTTACTATTTATTTGTTTATTCTTTATTGCATTTGTTAAAACAAAAGAACACAAAGAGCGGACTTAATGCCTTGAGGCATTCTCTACCAGTCAACCCATGGGAGTGGTTAGAATTTGACGTAAGTGTAGCAATATAGAATAAAGAACAAAATAAAAATTATAATTAACTTCGTATAACATAATATTTGTGAAGTCAAAACTCATAACCGGTCAAAACCACTTTTGATTGCAAATTATTAGTATTTTCCCCTCCCCGTTGTTGGCCCATTGACATCTACATTTAGCTTTGAATAAGAATCATAATGCTGCTGCCATCTCCATTCTATTTCCCTCTATCGCTTCGCACGGATCACCCACAAAATGATACAAATTTAATATTAAATATTTATTGTACATAAAATTACTACTACGTTAATAATTACTCGAGTGGCAGCCTCGTATCGGTAGGAGAAATGCAGAGCGAATTCCCACAAATTGCAGTGACGACCTGGTAAGACATGTAGGAAGTCGATGGATGTAGGTGGTACAGGACCGTGCTTTGTGGCATTCCTTGGGAGCGACCTATGTTCAACAGTGGACTTGTGAACAGCTGTAAAGATGACTATGAAAATTACTCAAAAATACTCACTTCCGAAAAACTATAGTACACATTTCCGAAGTACATAAACGCCATATAATGGTGTAGCACCAGGTTGGCTACGGCCAGAATAAACGTTACACTTGTCACTTTGACCACAGGGAAGTCACGTATCAGCGCCCCGTGAAGGAGCTGCTGTATCAGTCCCAGTATGTTCAGGTGGAGGGGAATGTCCTCAAATATTATTAGACCCACATGGATAGCTGCTGTCACCTAGAAATATGCAATAGCTATGTTAGTTGTGAGATGAAGATTGTGTAGGAAGAAACATATTATAGCTAGCTTCTTTGCACACTCAAGGGCTGGAGAATATTAGAATGTTCAAATCATACCTAACAGTTTCATTAATATATATATATATATATATATATATATATATATATATATATATATATATATATATATATTATGTTATAGTCCATTCATATAATATAATAATATTATCTTTATATATAAAAATTATGTGTCACATTGTTTGTCCGTGATGAACTCCTGAACTATTGAACTGATTTCAATGAAATTTTGTACACTGTGTGCAGCTTGATCCAATTTAAGAGATAGGATACTTTTTATCCCGATAAGTGACATTCAATATTTTTTATTGCGAATTTAAGAATTTTTATAGGACACAGGGTCCCAGAACAACGTCTGCCTGGCCAGCTAGTATTATATATAATATAACATATATAAGTAATATAATATTTATATATATATATATATATATATATATATATATATATATATATATATATATATATATATTATTGCACCTATATATTATAGGTGTAGCATGAATGGCTCGACTCGACTGGGGAAGGACCACGCCCTCACAGGATACATGCATAAAATAGCAGCTTAATGCTACATAATATGGTGAGTGTAGAGAAGAGACCCAGACACCCTTTATACTGGATATTAGGCAAACCCTTTTAGTTCTCAGGGGTGACAACACTTCTGCGTTTTGATTATTATTTGAGGATAGACATAGAAGTCTCTGGGTCACAGCATCCACTTACTAAATTAAATGTACCTTATGTTATAAGTTATAACATAATTATAACCAAATTATTATTATGTAAACGACTGTAAAAGCTGTTAATTTTACTGTAGTGATAAAATTACTTTTAAGTTTTGCAGTCAAATCATTAAAAAAGGTTCTGTTCTAAAAAGTTTGTGATTAATTAAGTAAGTGTAATTTAACAAGTTTTCATTTTAGAATCAAAAAATTACATTTTAATAGAATAAGATTTTTATTTTATTTGTATTTTTCGTACACTAGTGTATTTATGAAAGATTATTTTGTGTGATAAAGTATTATTTTGAGATAGCTCCTAATAACTTTGAATTTCTTAACCCTCAAACCCTACTCGCGGTGCTGGAGCACCTCACAAGGTTTATTTTTCTTATTTATTTCGTCGATTGATAATGCACGTGTTTGGCGCCTACTACACACTCGATAATTATCACGATATTTAACTTGATTTTTATCTTGCAATATTTTTGATCGAATCTACATACTACATACTCGATACTAATCGCGTCAGTACAACCAGCAAGCTTACTCTTGAATCCAATATCAATTTCGATCCAATGTCAATTTCAATCCAATGTAATTTCAAATTTGACAGATTACCGTACTCTCGAAAACAATTTTGGTAATATTGGATTGAAATCTAAATTGCGCTTCTATTGGCCCAAAATGTTTTCGTACCAGATGAAGTTAGCTGCGTTACTCTCAGCAATAAGATGTTTCATTTATCGTAAAACCGGTGAAGCTGTAATAAATGCTGTGTAACTTTCTTAAATTAGCGTTTAAGTAATAAAAAAACATAAAAAAGTGTGTTTCGACAAACTTAACATGTTTTCACACGGTTCTTGTAAAAACAGCTTGATTTACGAACTTTGAATGTTTTTATAGCCTGTAAAGTGTGTGTGCCTTTACCTTTTTTTTGTTAGACATACTTGAAAAACATTTCATAAGTTCATAACTCAATTTCAAAATAAAAGTTTTTAAGTATTTCTGAAATAATTAAAGACTTGAAAAGTTGAAAAAGGGGTATGAAAGTCCTCAGTAGCTTGCTTTTACGTTGATACTAGCGCCATCTCATAGTCAGCTAAAGTACTATTTTCCCCGATATTTTTGCACATATTATTACAAGATAGCGCCACTGTTGGTATTCATTATTTATGGGTGAATATTTGCAAATGAGCATATTAGACAATTTTAAAGAATGAAATAATAGTACTTACAAAACTGTTCTTTAGATGTTCAAAGCAAAGCTGATAGCATACACATACAAAAAATGCATGAGACCAAAAAATAAGCCTTTATATACGTCACAATTTGAATTTGAAATTATTGTGTAAACGGTAATGAGAAATCAAACAAATGGTAAAGAGAATTTTAGAATGGTAATTATATTATAGGAATGGTAATTAGTAAAGCACAAATTGCAGTGATGTTATTTACTCAATTATTTAAAAAATAAACAATTTCCGACACAGTATCAAATTTAGAAAAGATATGCCTGCACGTGTGGTTGAAAACTTTATCACTAGATGATAATTGAAATCTCCTTTGCATTTAAAAGACCAGTCACATCTATCAAATTAAAGTTAACTGTATATGAAAAATATTAATAACTGTTTTTTGCAAAGTTTTATTAAATAAAACATAATTTAAACGAATTCAAATTCGAATAAAATTAACTTCTTAAGAAATTACTTACACTATTAAAGCGTCAGTCTTAGTATTAATGAACTTTGGCAAATAACAGTCTACAAAAATCACATAGGTAGGTAATCTAACACTTTTTGGTTATGATAATATAAACAGTGTAATTTTATTGGTATACTACACACCAAAATAAAAAAGTAAGTAGAAACTTGTGTTTTCCGATAAAACACATAACATAAAAGTAATTGCAATTTCTTTGGATATTAAACAATACCTAAAATTTAATATGAAAACCTTAAATGTAGCTATTTTCTTGTACATAGTCAAAACAATTAAAAAATATTATAATCCAAAGTATCTGAATCAATATCATCATTACGACACTGGCACTTTTCAGACTCAGAAACACTCACCTGATGTTTCGGAGTCTGAAAAGTGTCAGTCTCATAACGATCTCTTATTGCTTCCAACTCTGAAGATTCAATAAACTCCTGGTATATACCAGAAAAGTTAGCCTCAACAGCTCAACAGCTTCTTTAGGGTTAGTTGTTATTTTTGTTTTTGATATTATTCTTTTATTTTTCTTAATGTCTTTGGATTCATAACTGGTTGTAGAATTTTGCCATTGTTTGAATTTTATTAGGTCCTTATTATCAAATTCTTCGTAGCAAATGGTTTTGTTTTCGCACAAGTTACAACGCTCAATAAGACATTTATTTTTTCCACAAAAGAGAAAATTGATTACATCATTGATGCTCGCGTGTTTTATAATTCTTCTTTTGTACAGAGCCTGAATCAATAGTTCCATATTTGCATGCATTTTATAAACACATGTATCTTTTTGGTTTGCACTTGGAATCAATACCCAGTATGGACGTTGTTTGCAAAAGTAAGAATAACTCACTGTTCGAAATTCGGATCCAAATATTTTATGCAGATTCTTCATGTTATCTAACTAATACCTCTTCTGCTTTCTCTCCCTTTGTCGTGTTATAAACTCATTCTTGCCTGCCGTAGCTCTAGAAACGTTGTCCCGTTCAAAAAATTCTTGTATATCTTGTTTTAACTTTTCGTCTTCTACATTTTTTTGTTTGGGCTGTTTCTTCTCTCTCACCAAGAAATCTGTGCTTCTGACAAAATTTTATGCTTCTTTAAAATGTGTTTTTCACGCATAATTGTATTGTGGAATTCTCTTTTCTCAGTATTTGATTTTAAAGCTTTTGTAGCTGCCTTCTAATGTCTTTTTCATAGCCTCCCCAAACAAAATCTGTTTTTTCGCTTCTTCTATTTTCGTTTTATTCTGCAGTAGAGCTTTTGCTTTTGTCTTAGGACTCTGTAAGCGTTTCCTAAGTCTCAGAATTATTTTTTTGTATTTGATTGATGTTTTTTATTATGTTCTGTGACAATGACAGAAAAAAGCGCAGAAAGTGCTATTTTGCGCTTTTCTTGAATCTGAAAGTAGTGGTTTAGTAATTTACACGGCAGTTTAAATATAGCATGTATTGAAACAATATTACATTTAAATAGAAAAAAATACCTCCTTACCAGCCCAGCTTGCTCCTTACCATTCGGGTTCACATTTTGAACGGGAAAAATGGTAAATAGTAAAATGGTACGTAGATATTTGGAAACATTTGTGTACGTTGCATTATTTATTAGACTTATGAGACTAAATACGTTATCAGACGAGAAATAATCTTATGGAAAATATTTAGATCATTAATTAAATTAACCTGAACAAATAACTTACATTTAGAAGACACGAACGGGAAGGAGATTTTATTTTGACCTGGACGAATTTTTGTAGATTATTAATATTTCGTTGGCGCCTAATCGCTCTTTAAGACGTGTGATCTGCTCAAGTCACTAGCGGGCACTAAGGTCGTGGTGGGGAGTCTTCGTGAGGATTACATTTACCATTGGGTACAATTCTATTTCACTATCAATATTCGCGAACGGTAAGTAGTACGAAGGGTGGGACAAATTTTGAATTGGTATAAAATTAACTGAAACTGTTCTTTATATCATATATTTTATTCCAGTTTATACAATAACTATTATATTTACTAAATAATAAGAAAAAATGTTATTCTTCGAAGGTTTAGTTTAATTTTTCTTATCATAATGGTTGAAAATTGCAAAAAGGGACACGAATGGTAATGAGGTTTTGGGAACTATTTTTTTAATAAAATGGCTTATAGTTTATAAAACACAATAAATTGACCTGCAATATGTACCCCACTTAATTAACTATGTATATAAAAAAAGTGATCAAAATCGATTTAGCTTTAATGTGTTATTCACAGCGAGACATCAAAAATGTACGTTTTCAAATATTCACCCTTATACCGAAACCTAAATCATGCTATCGAAGTTTTAAAATACAGCGGTATATATATATATAGAATAATTCTATTAGAATAAACGAATAAATTTAAACCATGCTCATCTAAAACAAACTAAATAAAGAGTTGTTTAAAACAAATTAGGTAGTAATTATATACATTTCCTCTTAATTTTATTGAAATATACATACATACATACATATAATCACGCCTCTTTCCCGTAGGGGTAGGCAGAGACCACTTCTTTCCACTTGCTACGATCCTTACATACTTGTTTCGCTTCGTCCACTTTCATTATTCCCTTCATACATGCTCTACGGTTTAGGGTACTCTTAACCTGGCCTTTTTTCAAGACGTCCCTAATTTGGTCTAGAAATGTCCGCCTAGGTCTACCCCTTCCAACACTTTCATTCACACTCGCCTTATACACTTTTTTCGTCAATCGTTCTTCATTCATTCTCTTGACGTGGCCAAACCATCTCAGCATACCTTTCTCAATTTTTGTCACTACATCTTCTTTCAGACCACAACGTTTCCTTATCTCACTATTTCTTATCCTGTCACTCAGTTTAACTCCTATAATACTTCTTAATGCTCTCATCTCAACTGCATTTATTCTGCTTTCGTGTTTCTTCTGCCATACCCAACTTTCACTTCCGTACATGAGTGTCGGAACCAACACCCCCTCATGCAAAGCCAATCGAGCCTTGTTAGACACCTTCCGACTGCTCATAAAGGAGTGCAAAGCTCCATTCACCATGTTTCCTGCATTCACTCTTCTTTCGATATCACTCTCACACTTTCCATCTCTTGTAAACTTTGACCCCAGATACACAAACTCTTTCACCTGTTCAATTTGTTCATCTTCAATCACGATATTGCAGTCTGTCACTGCCTCATCTTTTTCAAACACCATCACTTTCGTCTTCCTTACATTCATCTTCATTCCCTTTCTAACAAAAGCTCCACTCATAGCAGTTACCATCTCCTGCAACTCCTCGGCCGAAGACGCAAGTAATACTTGGTCATCAGCATAGAGAAAACATTTGACGAGTAACTCATTCATTCTCAACCCACTTTCATTCTCTTTTAAATCTGTCAAACAATTGTCCATGAACAGATTAAACAGCCACGGTGACGCTACACATCCGTGTCTAACACCTTTTTCGATATTAAACCATTCAGTGTATGCCCCGTTTATCCTTACACAAGCACTAGAATCCCTATAAAGAGATTGCAATGCTCGTATGAGGATACTGCTCACACCGTTCATAGACAGTGCTGACCACAATTCATTCCTCCCCACTCTATCATAGGCCTTTTCTAGATCTACGAAGGCGCAGTAGACTTTCTTGTTTTTAGCCAAACACTTTTCGGCTATGCACCGCAAGGAAAAGACCTGATCCGTACATCCCATTCCCTTTCTAAATCCCGCTTATGCATCCCATACTTTCTCGTCTGTTTCATTCACAACCCTTTCAATCAACACTTTCGCATACAATTTACCGACAACGCTAAGAAGGCTTATACCACGGTAATTTATGCAGTCCTGCCGTGACCCTTTTCCCTTATACAATGGCACGATTACGGCTTTGCACCAGTCTCCCGGTACTTGCCCATTTCGCCAGCACAGATTGAAAAGGCGGTACAGCTGACTAGCCACCAGGCCCTGTCCAGCCCTTAGCATCTCGACGGTAATCCTGTCATACCCTGCAGCCTTACCTAATCTCATACTTTTCAACGCTTTCACTATTTCATCCATGCTTATCTCATTTTCATCAACATTTATATTAGTTTCCGTGGAAGATGGCAGATGCTGTACCTGCACTTCCTCTCTTTCAAACAAACTTTCAAAGTATTCTTTCCATCTCTTTAACATACATTCTTCTCCTTTTATAATGCTCCCATCTTGACTCCTGATTGTACTCAGCTCCGAGTTAGAAGTTTTTCCTCTGGCTGTTTTGATGGTTTTCCAGAAAAACTTAATGTTTGACTGGAAATCTTCAGTGAGCCTCCTATCGAAATCATCTTTTCGTTCTTCTTTCTTTCTAGACACAATTTCTTTCGCTGCTGTTTTCAATCTTTTATACTTCGTTCTTGCTTCCTTTATCTCGTCATCCGTTGCCTTTTGAACTTTTTGGTTAGCTTTTGTTGCTAACCAATCCAACCACGCTTTCTTCTTTTCTTGCACAACCCTTTGTACATCTTTATCCATCCACGCGTTATCATTCTTTCTCCCTTTCCTTCTTTTAGCTATCCCGCATACCTCAATTGCAACATTTACAACCCCTTTCTTAAATGTCTCCCACAAATCTTCAATCACTCCTATCTCTTCTATCCCTTTAAAACTTTCTTTCAGTTTCTCTACATACTCGTCTTTCTTTTCTTTTTCTTGTAGATTTTCCACTTTTACTCTGTCCAAAACACTCGTAGGCTCGGCCCCTCGGTGTCGCCACCGTTTAAACAGGCCACGCATTCGGGCTATGACCAGGAAGTGGTCTGTGTCGAGGCCTACACCGCGGTATGCCCGAGTGTCTAGCACTTTCTTCCGCAGTCTTTCATCCACAATTACAAAATCAATCATACTTCTAGACTCACCCTCATCTCTTGTATACAAATGGATCTTTTTGTGGTCAAACATTGTGTTGGCCACGCACAGATTCCATTCCAAGCATACTTCAAGCAGGCTTCTCCCATTGTCATTCACTCTCTCGTCCCCAAACATACCCAGAACTCCTTCATACACATCACGCTTTACTCCAACCCATCCATTAAAGTCCCCTAACATCACGATCCGTTCATTTTCTCCGCATTTATTCAAGACCTCTCTCATGCTATCCCAAAATTCCTCTCTCTTGTTGTGATTTTAGTGACCCACCTCCACGCAGATCCGTCGGTGCATAGACCCCAAGGATAAATAAGCGAGTGAGTCCGACTTTTAACCTATCCAGAGGAGTCTTGGGCTTACACATTCATGCTCCATCACACATTCAACCATTCGAGATGAAAGAATCACACCAACTCCCTGACAGCCTCGGCTAGTTTGGGGGACTCCCGACCAGTATGCCGTGTAGGGGCCATGAACCGTGGTGTCACATCCTTTCCTCTTGGTTTCGTTCACGCACAGAATATCAAGGCAACGTTCATCCATCATCTGACATACTTCATCTACCTTACCATCCATTCCTCCTCTTACATTCAACGTAGCGAAGCGGCTCTCCGTGGGCCGCTTTTCGCCCCCGCGAGAAACGAGACGTGATGGGTGGCGAACCACATCGCCGCCATTTTGGTTAATTTTATGGTTTTCCATTGCGTTCCCACGAATAGCGAAGGAAAGGTTTGTCCCCCCCAGCAGAGCCCCGCATGCCAGGGTAAGGCTAGCCTAATTCTGGGGTCGCCCGGTCCCAGGGCAGTGTGGCACGCTAACGACTAGGCTCGCCCCTAGCTATGCATCCATCCGCGCGGCCGACGTTGAATTGGCGGAGGGTAGGAATAGGAAAACAGGAAGGATAGTTGGTGTGTAAAGGAAGAGTAAGGTAAGTTAGGGTAGGAAATAGGAAATGTAGGATATTACCGTCCATGAGGGCAAGGGATAGGACAGTAATAGCTAGGGAAGCCGGGGTCGCATACCCGTATACCATACCATTGAAATATGTACGAAATAATAATGCACCTAGTTGATAGCGCCCTCTAGTGTAATTTTCAGTAATTTATAATCCCAACGCCATCTCGAAGAGCGCTCAAGAGACTTCCCTCTTTTCGACACCTAATAATTTGTCAGAGTGGCTCATCTATACCCTATATAGTATATTATCTATGAGTACAACGGTAGATTTCATTCACTAAAGACGTGTACTTCCATAATTCGATGCCAGTAACGTAATGAGTGGCTATAAAAATAAAGCTCGCGTTGCTATTATATTAGCGATAGCATTAAAAACGCGTATAAAGAGAAAAAAATGGATGAAGCATTGGCTCCATCCATATTTTTCTCTTTACACGTCTCTCTCACGTGAATTCTTTCAAGGTTTTTTGGTCATTCGTTTGAGGCACGGCTGGCGCCGCCACTGCATCAAGAAGCGCATCCTCCACCATCGCTGACAATGAATACTGACGATAAATATCGACCAGAGACTAGACACTCGATATTTATCGACGATACTTGATACAGATCGTTGGATTTCTGGATTTTTAGAAATCCAGCGAACCGTATCACAATCCAAGATATGCTATACTACACACTCGATAAATATCGTAATCTTAGATTACGATCCAAATATCGTGATAATTATCGAGTGTGTAGTAGGCGCCTTTGATTTTCCGCGTATTTTACTTTGAGGTTACGCGCCACGGATTGGCCAGTGTCGCGGCGACCACAGAGTACATTATATCAGCCGGCTGTTGTAGACGTGTGCACGTGTGTCGTTGGGTGCTGTAGCACCCCAGTGTAGGAACAACGTAAGTTTTTAAAAATTTATAAAACTATTTTTTAAGCTTACTTCTATAGTTGAACTATTTTATTATAAACGTATAGATTGCGGGTCAAACATTTGATTATAGAGGTTATGTTGTAAAATAAAACATAACCTATACAATTCAATTTTACTTAATTTTTCCTTTAAAATTCAAAAATATGTATTGCACTACAGTATATTTTTCAATGTTTTTAGTGTTTTTACGTTATGGTTTGCAGATGGCTGTAGAAGGTGGACTGAATGATGAAGAAATACGTCTCATGGTAAATCAGGAATCAAGTGACGAGGAAGACCTAGTTTTTCGTGGTTCAGTTACAGAAGATTCTGATGATGAACCTGATGGTGTTTTAGAAGATTTTCGTCATATGAATGTGATTGGTCAAACAAATAATGAAGAGGAAGCCTTTAGTAGTGATGATGATATGACTTTGCAAGAGCTATCTCAGGATTTAAGAAGACAAGGAAAACTAAAGGTATTGAATGTTCCAAGAGTTCTCTACGAGAAAGGAAAAAATAATAGACCCAAGTGGAGTGGAGAAAAGCGCCAGTGAGGCGTAGAACTTAACAGCGCAACATTATTATGCATTTATCTGGAAACAAAGGTGAAGCAAAAAGTATTACAAAGCCAATAGAAGGTTGGGCTCTCTTTCTAAATGACGAAATACTAAATAAAATTGCATATCATACAAATAAAGAAATTGAAAAAGAACGTAAGAAATATAAAGGCTTTCAGGAGGAAGAAGATGGTGAAGAGAATATCGGCTCGTCCAGTTTACCATCATTTGTAAAACCAGTATCATTGGTAGAGTTAAAGGTTTTAATTGGGCTTTATTATCTCGCAGGAGTGTTTAAAATGAACGACATAAATACCAAAGAGTTGTTTGACAAATTTACTGGCGTGATGCTTTTCAGAGCCACAATGTCCCGTTGTCGATTCGAGTTCTTGACAAATTGCCTTAGATTTGATTACAGAGACATACGCGAAGAACGTCGAGCTACCGATCGCTTAGCTTCGATTCGTGAAGTGTTTGATCATATTGTAAAAAAGTGTGACAAATACTACACACCAACTGATTGTTGTACTATCGACGAACAATTATTGGCTTTTAGAGGGCGCTGTGTCTTTAAAATGTACATACCCTGAAAGCCCGATAAGTACGGGATAAAAATTTTGATGAACTGCGATTCTAAGACAGCTTACATGTTGAATGCCATTGTTTACGTAGGTCAAACACCCTCCCCTCAAAATATGTCAGTGCCTGAGTACTACGTTATGGAACTCTCCAAGCCATTGTATGGATCCCGTCGCAACATAACCATGGACAACTGGTTCACCAGCATACCATTAGCCAAAAATCTGATTGGAAAGGAATTGACCATGGTCGGAACGACGCGAAAAAAGAAAGGAGAAATACCAGAGTCCTTTTTGGAGTTAACAAACAGAGAAAATATACCGCTATGTTTGCGTATGATGGACCTCTAACTCTGTTGTCCTATTGCCCACCGAAATCGACAAAGAAAAAAGTCATCATCATGTTGTCAACTCTCCACGATTCCCCAGATAACAACAATGAAGTTGAGCTTCCAGAAATTATTCATTTTTATAATAAAACAAAGGGAGGAGTGGATGTGTTCGATGCAATGGCTAAAAAATACTCTGTCCAAAGAAGAACTAAATGTTGGCCAATGTGCATTTTCTATGGGTTATTGAATGGAGTTGGTATTAACTCTTGGGTTCTCTCTCTACAAATGCTCAAACGTAAATAATAAGCCTGACATAAAGCTTCATCGGAGTTTTCTAAAAGAATTGGGAATGAATCTTATAGATGAACATTGGAAAATGCGCCTACAAACACCAACTTTGAAGAGGGATATAAAGGAGAGTATCGCGGCGATTCTGAAGCAACCCATGCCTGTCGATTCTTCTGGGTCTGAACGTCACACACAGGGGCGTTGTGGTTTCTGTCCGAGAAACAGGGATCGGAAGAACAAAACTAGGTGCACCAAGTGCAAAATTACAATTTGCTTGGAACACCAAGTTAAAGTATGCCAAAAGTGCTCAAATAGATATGTAATGTAAAATTTTAAGGCTGATTCGTGATCTCATAATGTCAATTAATATAAATAAAAGTATAATTTTCTATAACTGTTTTTATTTCTACACTTTACTAACTATTTTATTTTGGGGTGCCTTGTCACTAGGCTTGCCAACCGTCCCGGATTTTCCGGGACGTCTCGCTTCTGGGTCAAATTTGGACCGTCCCGCCGTAACCCCTTGCGGGACGCCTTTAGTCCCGGAAATCAGTGATTATATGATATTAGTATCTATCTTGTACCAACTACACCACCAAATATACTAATTTGTTACACATTATTAAAATTTCTTAATACCTGCGCATTGCGTATACACAAATTATTTATGTCCACGAAAGACGCACTTGGCTTTCTACATATCTTTCAGATGGTAGTAGCAATGCATGTACAGACAGCAGAAATAAGCTGTCTGTTAACTACGCCAAGGCTGAACTACAAATTAAATTTTTTTTTATAGGATAAGGGTGAAAAACGAGCACACAGTCCACCTGATGGTAAGTGGTTGCTGCGGTCCATAGACATCTACATCTATCCTCTATTACAAATCAAAATGCAGATGCGTTTTCACTCGTGAGGACTAGTATGGAATGCCTCATTTCCAGTAAAAAAGGCCTCCGGCCACCTGCACTCACGAAGCGAAACGCAGAGGTAAACCTCTACTTTACGCTGGTATTCTGTGAGGTCGTGGTACCACCCCGGTTCAAGCCGGCCCATCCGTGCAACAGCAAGAGCTGCCGCCTGGCTCTACCACTGTTACGTAGTAAATAATAATAATGTTACATAATAATAATAAATTAATTTTGATCAAAAATGAAGTGAATTTTATAACTACGTATTGCAAAACAAAACTTGTTAAAATTCGCAAAAGAAGTACAGTTTTAAAACAAAAAATAAATTTAATTTAAAATGTTTGTCAAACATTAATAATGATTTTTTTATTAAATGATTAATAAAATATATAGTGTTTTTTTTCTAACCAATTTGTATGTGGTGTGTTGTGTTGTGTCCCGCGTAATATAACGAAGTCCCGGATGTCGAGCTGAGTAATCCCGGAACTGCCTTCTTTGGAGTTGGCAAGCCTACTTGTCACCCCTGTGTAGGAATACTGTATATGCCAGGCAGTGTAGGGTTTGAGGGTTAAGATTTTAAAGGCACATTCTAAATGTTGTGGACTCCATAGCTGCCCGTCACAATACATAGACTTTCTTGGTAATGAGCATAATAAGTGAGATCGCAGTTTGACCGTTATAATGACTAAAAATGAGCCCAAATAGGAAAATCGTTACTGAAGGACTTATTTTTAAATCAGACTTATAGGGAGTGGTATTAATGGTAATAATACAATTTACATCAAATCATTCACATACTAAGGCAAAAAGACTTACTTTTTGTAATGATTTGATAATTGAATATCTATCTATATATTCCTGGTACCCTAATATATACATATATGACCATAACATCATATGAAATGGACTGATCACATTGAATCTGTATGCGATAAGCTACGAGCAATCCTAGCAAAATTTTATCTCATCAAGAGTAAAGTACCTTACCAGATGTTACTATTACTATATAACGCACTCGGTGAATCAATAGTCTCGTACGGGTTGAGCAGTTACGGACGCACTTATAAAACCCACCTTGAAAAAATATACGAGCTACAATTGCGCATCCTTAAATGTATCAACCCTCTCAAAATAAAAGATAAATATAAAAAAAATCCTTATGGTCTTTTCCATCATTGCAAAATACTACCAGTACACGACAAAGTGAAATACCTGTTGCTACTTGAAAATTATGGCAAGAAAGAATTAAAAATTAGCCGTATTTATACAAAGTTTACTCGACAAGCCCTCAATCCATATATGATTATCACAAAATACAAAAATATGTATGGAAAATTTAGATTACAATATCAAATTCCCGCTCTTTTGAACCAAATTCCCAAACCAATAAAAAACGAACTTACTGAAAAAAATATTAAATATATGCTTCAACAGTATTTTATCGACAAATTGTTAACGATACCTACTAATAATTTAAACTAATATATAAAACTATATCCACTAACACACATCATAATATAATATACATAAATAAAATTTTACTCATAAATATATGCATAGATACACACAATTATAACATTATTATCTCAATTACTAATCTTCATTTAACATACTAACCATATTTTGCTTTGGTATACACCTAGTTAAAAAAAAACATCTTACTATTTTGTCACACCATTTATAGTCATTAAATAAGTTGTTGCAACGCGTAGCGATTGAACATGAGCGAAGTTACGAATCGGCGGTACATGGAAAAACTTTTGTAAGTTTATTTGTACTGTCGGATATTATTAAATAAATATACTTTGTAATGAATAAATAAATAAATAAATAACAAACCTTCACATAAATCATCTGCCCTAAATTATATATATAAGGTTGCATGTGTAAACCAAAAGTGTGACCAATGAAACTGTATAAGGCTATATGATTGTATGAATACTTTGAATGAGGCCTACAATGACTACCAGCTAAAAAGTATGAGAAAGTAGTAAGCAAGTAAGAAAGATCCTCCCTGCAAATGAAAAAGTAAAGTAGTAGTAATGCAAGTTGTTTTCTTCATAAAACGTTTATTTTTAACAAGTTACAATTTATACATAACATTACAAAGTTATAATGCAGCTAGTTGTACGTAATTTTCTATTGAGTGGTAACGAAATTTTTGTGCAATTTATAAGTAACTATTACTCACTAACTTGTTAATTCTACTTAGCTGTGATAGATTTTCTTTTAACTTCATTAAATGGTGGGGGGGGGGGGGGTTAGAGTTTATGTAGATGTCTATGGGCCACAGCATCCACTTACCATCAGGTAGACTGTGGCTCGTTTGTCTGCCGCATTCTATAAAAGTTTATTGAAATTTAAAAATAAAAATAAAATTAAAACTGTCATCATGTAGATGACACCAAGTACTTACAATAATCATCCACGAAATTATGTATTTTGCCATTACTGTGTACTCCTCTACTACTTCTGCCAAATAATAGAGACCGGCAGCTAAAACAAATTATCAACACATTTGTAGGCTTATTATTTTAAGACTGTGGTAATGAATGATGCGAAGAATGCATGTATGAACATCTTCAATCACTCAAGAAACAACGCATATTATTTTTAAAAAAGTTGATAAATGTATTTATTGTAGTTCTTTTTTTTAAATCAATTTTCGAACAAAATTTTATCAGAGTAAATGATCCAATTTTCTATTTTCGTGTATACTCACCAATTGCCATTGTAACAAACACTGCTTGGACTGTGAGTGACAAAATACTCAATAAATAGAGGAATAACATTTTAAAATAATATTTTGCTTATTTCCTATTGTTATGATTATTCAAAATTGAGGTTATATGCGTTGTCATATGTCAACTGTCATGCCTACTATCATAGATTACTGTATATACCACTGACTTAGAAGTATATGGACTGGGCATACCTACAGGATGAGGGCATCCACAACTTTTTCTGCCACCAGGGCGGCGCCACTTTACAGTGAGGTAAAATATTTGACAGATTTCATAGCGGGACGATAATTTCTTAGGAAAATGTAATATTTAAGGTTTCTTTACGTATTGTTAGTTATATTTTTTATTAATTACATTAGAAATGAATAAACTAAACTATAAATATAACTTAAAGTAGATAAATTAAAAAAAAGAGTTATAAAGTGCATAAAATTAAAAATCAAACCATTGACGCATTTTGTTGTATATTAATATAAAACTCTAGATAATGATAAACTATTATTCAAAACTAATTTCTTAATTAACTGACACTATGTAACGAAAAACTTTACCTCAGTCACAACAAGCGACATCTGGTGAGTGGAAGATTATAGCCCTCATTAGCGTGACTACCTAAACAACTCTGGCGCATATAATGGCCGCTTTTTATAGGGTTGTAACTCAACAATCTACGTAGCTGATATCGATATTTTTACAAATATGAGTTTGTTCTTATTTCATATATAATTATAGAAATTAAATCCATAGCCTAATTACGCAACACACCTAAAATGGCAAACCAAATCAATTTGACAGTTTAACGGATGGATGTTCCATTGCGTGGTTTTTGTTGTCGAGCAAACGAATTTTTCAATCACATGAAGCAATGGATATTGTTGGGTTGTTAAATTAGTTTTGGATTGCTATCCCTTAAATTTCGCTTGAGCTGCTTCACGAGGCTTCACTGCAGATGTACACTTACGCAATGCACACTGCTACAGATTTTTTGTGTTAGGTACACAGTCAAACAATGAGTTAATTATAATAAATAATATACAATATTGTAATCCCATATTGTAGTATTTTAATATAAAATAATAATAATTAGTTGATTAAAAATTAAATAAACTGTTTATAAAATCAATACTTATTTATTATTAATCGTTATATAGGAACGTTCTGCACATAATTTATCACAAATAGTAAGTTATATAAGGAAGTTCGGTCCTGCCGGATATCATATTTAATTTTTTAATTCAGATTTTTAAATGAAAAATATTATTATTTTCGCAGGTACATCAATTCTGTTCATTTAAAATTCGAAAATCTGGCATGATCATGAAATGGTGGATGAAATATGATATCCAGGATTTATAAACTATTATTATTATTATATATTCATTTCTGAACAAAATTAATTTATTAAAATAATTTCTATCGACACCATTGATAAGAGTTTACGACACTATTTCACTGCTTTTTGACAGTTTGACAGCAGGTCTACCTCAAAACTTGGCACTTAACATGGCGGCGCAGTCACGAATGGTATATACACAGTCAGGTCCATAGAGATATATACCTATGGAGAGGGCATATTCCACTATAGAAATAATAGTTATACAAATATCTATAATATCGACACACACTTGTCAAAAACAGTTTTGTCTCTTTTTAACAAAGCAGTAGCTACAATAGAAAAGAGAGACATCTACAGTTCGTAAAGTGCTTATTTTGGTAATACTTTCGTGTGACGTCATTAGCTCATCCTTGCGTGACTGCACCGCCATGTTAAGCGCCATGTTTTGAGGTAGATCTGCTGTGAAACTCAAAAAAGCAGTGAAATAGTGTCATACACTCTTATCCATGGTGCCGATAGAAATTATTTTAATAAATTAATTTTGGTCAGAAACGAATATATAATATTAATAATAGTTTATAAATCCTGGATTTCATATTTCATCCACCGTTTCATGATCATGGCAGATTTTTGAATTTTAAAAGAACAAAATTGATGTACCTGCGAAAATAATAATATTTTTATTTAAAATCTGAATAAAAAAATTAAATATGATATCCGGCAGGACCAAACATGCTTATATAACTTACCATTTGTGATCAATTATGTGTAGATCGTTCCTATATACTAATTAATAATAAATGAGGTATTGATTTTTAAAACAGTTTATTTAATTTTTACTCAATTAATCATTATTATTTTATATTAAAAATATTATAATATGGGATTACAATATGGAATCAAGGATTTCCATCCCATCCCCATACATTTGTTTACTATACAATATTATTGTACAATAAACAAATAATATTATTGTACAGTAAACAAAGGTGTTTCGTATACATGCAAAAATATTCCTTTTCCTACTACTCTGTCAATATTTATTTTTATTGTGTGCGTTATAACTTTTCAACAGTGGTAGAGCCACGCGGCAGCTTTTGCTGTCGCACGGATGGGCCGGCTCGAACCGGGGTGGTACCACGACCTCACAGAAAACCAGCGTGAAGTAGAGGTTTACCTCTGCGTTTCCCTTGATGAGTGCAGGTGGTCGGAGGCCCTTTTTACTGGAAATGAGGCATTCCATCTTAGTCCTCACGGGTAACAACGGATCTACACTTTGATTAGTAATAGAGGATAGATGTAGATGTCTATGGGCCGCAGCAAGCACTTACCATCAGGTGGACTGTGTGCTCGTTTGTCACCCTTATCCTATAAAAAAAAACTTTGTTCACATTGATATAAAACAAAACATGTGTGTGTACTTATGTACGCACGTAAGAAGTTATACTTCTTTAGCGTAACAACACAAGGCTAGGATTTAATTTCTATAATTATATTAAATAAGAACTAACTCATATAAAAATAAAAATATCGATATCAGCTGCCTATATTGCTGAGTTACAACCCTATAAAAGGCGGCCAATTTATGCGCCAAATTTGTTTAGGTAGTCACGCTAATTCTGTTTGTATGCCCAATCCATATACTTCTAAGTCAGTGGTCAGGTCATAAGTATTGTCACACAGTAAAAACTTTTCTTTTAGAATGCTGGCCACAAAAAAGTTTATTGAATTCGAATTTCGAATTGTTCATGAAAATAAAACTGTATACTTTTTAGAATTTTACTCATTTTTAAATATGGAGTGGATGCTTAAAGAAGACCGTGTTGCAGTTATTGCGTTGCATCATTGCGGTTACGCGCCAATTCAAACTTTTGACATACTGAAAAATTTGAATATAACCAAAAGATTCGTTTATCGTACCATCAAACGATACAATGAAGACTCTAGTGTAGATGGCAGGTCAAGAAGTGGTCGCCCTCGGTCTGTTAGGATTCCAGCAGTGATAAAAGCTGTGAAGGCGCGAATTCAAAGAAATCCCAAACGTAAGCAGAAACTGTTGGCTCTTCAGATGGGGTTAAGCAGAACCACGGTGAAAACGGTGTTAAATGAAGACTTAGGGCTTCGGGCATATCGAAGAAAAATAGGACATCGTTTGAATGCTCGTCTAATGGACCTGAAACTGAAGAGATGCCGCGCTTTGTTGAAGCGATACGTAGGAAAAAAATATCGGAAAATTCTTTTTTCGGATGAAAAAATTTTTACCGTAGAAGAGAGCTACAACAAACAAAATGATAAAGTGTACGCACACAGTAGTTAAGAAGCGAGCAACCGTATTCCGCGTGTCCAACGAGGTCATTTTCCATCCTCGCTCATGGTATGGTTGGGAGTATCTTATTGGGGCTTAACAGAGGTATATTTTTGTGAGAAAGGTGTAAAAACGAATGCATTTGTGTATCAAAATACAGTGCTGACGAACCTTGTGTAACCTGTTTCTCATACTATGTTCAATAACATGCCCTGGGTATTCCAACAAGATTCGGCGCCAGCTCATAGAACGAAGAGCACACTAGACTGGCTGGCGGCGCGTGAAATCGACTTCATCCGGCACGAAGACTGGCCCTCCTCCAGTCCACATTTGAATCCGTTAGATTACAAGATATGGCAACACTTGGAGGAAAAGGCGTGCTCAACGCCCCATCCCAATTTGGAGTAACTCAAGACATCCTTATTGACCGCCGCCGATATTGACATGGACCTCGTTCGTACTGCGATAGACGACTGGCCGCGCAGATTAAAGGCCTGTATTCAAAATCACGGAGGTCATTTTGAATAAACTTTAGTGTTATAAGAATCTATGTTTTGTTAAGTTCATTTTGGTATATAAACGGTTACATAATGAATAAACTTGTTTCAATTATTTTATATTAAACATGAGACAGAATTTATGACCTGACTAGGTATATATACTAGAGATAGATGCGCGACTCAAATTTAATTTTCTTTAGTGTCGTGCTTTGCATAACAGAAGGCGCTTACAAAAGCAGGAACTTGAAAAAAAGGGAAAAAATAAACACATCTTTAAATTTCGGGACCGCCCGATTATCCACCTGAGCTATTATAACCTTGTGCGTTGTGGCGAAATTTACTTTCGTATTCTAATTATATTTTAGCAGTTTTTAATTGTCTGAAAACTCAGATAAAATGGCATTTTCTAAAAATAAATAATGTTCAATAAATATTAATAATAATTTAAGCGTAACTACCAGTGACCGCTACTAACTGCGTAGTGCGCGTGGATTATTGCGTACATAGGCTGCACTAAAAGTATCGGGAATGGAATATTTCCACTGTTCCTGTCATATTAAAATCTTTTTAATTGAAAACTCCTAGGTTTTATAAATCGAATACCATTTATTTATTTAAAAAAAGATTCTCAGTCTTGTTAGGTTTTGTCAAACTTGTTTAGTCGTTGAGAAAATGGAACTGACTCGAGAAAATTCAAGAGCGATGATTTATTATGACTTTCAAAGGGGTTTAACACAAAAACAGTGTGTTGACCGGATGATTTCTGCATTTGGTGATGAAGCCCCATCCAAAACCACAATTTATCGCTGGTTTGCTGAATTTCAACGTGGACGTGTCAAGCTCAGTGATTATCCCCGTCAAGGTCGTCCAAAAACTGCAGTCACCCAAGAAAACGTTGATGCTGTGCGTAAGCTGATTGAGGAAGATCGACATGTGACATATCGCGAAATTCAGGCAACTGTAGACATTGGCATGAGTCAAATACAAATAATCTTGCATGAACAATTAGGTGTAAAAAAGTTGTTTTCCCGATGGATACCGCATTCGCTCTGTGAAGAGCAAAAAGCGGCTCGCGTTACTTGCTGCGTCAGAACTCTCGAAAGATTCCACGCAGAATCCTGAAATGCTGTATACAACATCGTATCAGGTGACGAATCCTGGATATACGCGTACGAACAAGAAACAAAAAACCAGTCCCGAGTTTGGGTGTTTGAAAATGAGTTAAAGCCAACAAAAATTGTTCGTTCACGGAGTGTTGCAAAAAAAATTGTGGCCACGTTTGTCTCCAAAACCGGCCATGTTACGACTATTTCTCTTGAGGGACAGAGAACGGTTAATGCAGAATGGTATGCTAGCATTTGTTTGCCACAGGTCGTTTCTGAACTCCGTAAAGAAAACTGCAACCGCCGCACCATCCTCCATCACGACAATGCGAGTTCTCACACCGCACACAGAACAAAAGAGTTTTTAGAGCAACAATACATAGAATTATTAGACCATCCGCCGTACAGCCCCGACCTTAACCCTAATGATTTCTATACTTTGCCTAAAATAAAGAATAAATTGCGTGGACAGAGATTTTCATCACCTGAAGAAGCTGTGGACGCCTACAAAACGGCCATTTTGGAAACCCCATCTTCCGAATGGAATGGTTGCTTCAATGATTGGTTCCATCGTAGGGAAAAATGTGTCAAATTTTCCGAAGAATACTTCGAAAAGCAATAAATATATTTTTAAATAGTAATGTTGTGTCACTTCTTTGATTCCCGAAATTTTCAGTGTCGCCCTCGTATTCATAGACTTAATATATAAATGCCCTCTAGTGATATTAAAATAAGTGTAGCCTAGCGCTTCGGAATGTAGATGGAAGCACATAAAACTTATCATTTTGTTCGCGAAATAATGTTTTAAGTTGCATGCCCATGCTATTATTTTATTCTATAGACTCTTTGGGTGCCTACTCTATTGTCTAGGGAGGAAAGATAAAATAATCGAGTCTTCGTTGGTATCGATACTTTTGTTTCAATGCTCAGTACTTTTGTAATCAAATACTTATGTTCTGATATTAAACTAGGAAATAACTTTCGCAATATGATTTTTGTAAGTCCTTTGGAAGGAAAGCAGCGGAGAAAAAACGCCTAAGCTGGTTTCCGCCTAAATAAATTATTGTCATATTCTTAAATCAATAATTGGAAATTTAGATATATTTGTAAGATATCAGCGATTTAATTTCAGAAATAATTAACCGCCTTAAAATGTATGCGAATCTGCATTTGCATGTGCACATTTTTGCACATATGAATGGCCGACATAAAAATATTACACTGTTAAAACTAAATAAATGAAAGTAATAAGTCAGTGTCACAGTGTTGTCAAAGCCAAATTTTTGATTGCCGTGGTTGATAAGCAGTATAATAGGGTTTTCGAGTGCTGTATCATGAAAAGGAAAATAAACGAAAAAAGGAAAGTAAGCCCGGCCAACATGTTCACACAAAACCGACTTTGGTATGCGGTTAACAACACCGATTTTCACTCCAGCAATGTTTATTGTGAAAATTAATAATGGCCTGGTGAAGGTGGCTTCGCCTGTAAATGGAGAGACAGATAACTCTGTATTGCATTTAAAACATAGAGTTGTTATAATAACAGAATACTTATGAACTACAAGCGGTGGTCATATTGATTTATATAGTAACACAACAGTAAAACTTTATATAATACTTTATATATATATATTATATAACTTTATATATATTAAATACATGAGTATTGAGGGGGTCATTGTAGAAGCGTGCTCGTCGCGACCCCTGCCAGCCCTTTTCAGGGCTGCAATTCTACACAGCTGCGCACCCATGTCAACGAGGGTTAGGGCGTCCCCCCAAGGCGACGCACACCAGCTAGTCCCCGTAGGTGTGGAATGCAGCGCGCAATGCGGCGATGGGGACTGCCACCCGTCACGCACAGCCCGAAACGGCGGAAGGTGGAGGACAGAGTGCAGAGTTGGCACGTGGAATGTTAGAGGAGGCATGAAAGATAAGACGAATGAGTTGATTGAAATAATGAAAGAAAGAGAATTAGATGTCGTGTGTATGTCGGAGACCAAACGGAAGGGCAGTGGTACTGAAGAGCTCCCTGGCGGGGCGTTAGTTCTATGGTCCGGAGTCCCGGAGAGCGAGAGCGCCCGCCAGGGAGTGGGGGTGCTGCTGTCGTCTCGGTTAGTCGATGTTATGACTGAATATAAGGTTGTGAACTCAAGACTTCTCTGGGTTCGCTTTAAATTGGGACTGACGAAGTTATTCCTTTTGGCTGTTTATGCACCGGTAGCTTCGTCGTCCAGGGCTGAGCTGGAGGAGTTTTGGGAGAATGTAAGAGAAGTTCTAGATTTGGCTAGGGGAAACGAAAGAATTGTTGTGTGTGGTGATTTGAATGGATGGGTTGGTACCGCTCGACCAGGGTACGAGTCGGTGCTTGGAAAGTTTGGCGATAAAAGGGTTAATGATGCTGGCAAGCTTATACTGGCGGTATGCAAGGAAAAGGGTCTTCTTGTGACAAACACTGTGTTTAATCACAAGAAAATCCATATGTATACTAGAGAAAGAAAGAATGAGAGAAGTGTGATCGATTTGTTTCTGGTGGATGACCGACTGCGAAAACAGGTGATGGATACGCGAGTGTTCAGGGGTGCTGACCTGGGAACGGATCACTATCTAGTGATTACTAGATTTAGGGGTCTGTTCGCGGGTTGGCGCTACCGGACGGCAGTAACAGAACCACAGTCCGTCTGTCGCATCCGAAGTTGGAAGCTTCAGGAAGCGAATACTAGGGACAAATATCATGCGAGGGTAGCCGAAAAGCTTCACACCATCGATGGCAGAAAAGAATGTGTGGAAAGAACATGGCAGAACCTTAGGGATGGAATGGTAAGTGCAGCGGAAGAAGTGTGTGGAACGATAAAAAGAGGCAGTAGTAAAAGAAGAGATGCATAGTGGAATGATGGAGTGAAAGAAGCTGTAGAGAAGAAGAAGAAAGCATGGTTAGACTACTTGGCCTCTAGTAATGATAAGGATATGAGAGAGAAGATGAAAGAAAGATATAAGCTGCAGAAAGTTCACACGAAAGCATTGATTGAGGAAGTGCGTGAAAGGTGTAGAATGCAAGCGGACGAAAGGTTGTCGCACAACTTTAAGGAGAACTCCAAACTCTTCTGGAAAGAGGTTGGAAGGACCCGAAGTGGTGCGACGGCCTTAAGAATGAACAAAGTGCTTTCGAGAACTAATGACGTCCTCACAGAAGAATCGGACGTCATGCAGCGATGGAGCGAATTTTATAGAGAAATGTATGCGTGTGATGATCTTAGTGAAGGGTCCGGGGATGACGCCGTGACTGGTACGCCAGACCCGGACCTCGATGACACTGAGGTCATCAGTATGAAAGAGATTGAACGTGCGATTCGAAGTTTGAAATGCGGTAAGGCTGCGGGACTAGACAATTACTGCTGAAATGTTCAAGTATGGTGGGCCTCGCGTTTGGGACAGCTTTCATCTGCTGTGCAATTTGTGCTGGCGGACGGGGGAAGTCCCGGATGATTGGCGATCCGCAGTCATTGTGCCTTTATATAAAGGTAAAGGTTCACATTTTGACTGCGGGTGCTATCGGGCGATCAGCTTGACCAGTTTAGCAAGTAAAGTTTACTCGAAGGTTTTGACACGTAGGATGCAAGAGAAATCGGAAAGATTTCTATGGGAGGCACAATGCGGATTTAGACCTGGAAGAGGATGCACGGATCAAATGTTTTCTCTACGCATGATCACGGAAAAGCTTCTGGCTGCTAACCAGAAGATTTTCTGTGCTTTTGTGGATCTTGAGAAAGCATTTGATAAGGTTGTAAGGAAGAAAATGTGGGAACTGTTGCCGGGGTACGGTGTGGATGGTCGATTGCTAAGGGCTGTGCAGTCAATTTACTGTGACTGTAAAGCCTGTGTGCGGGTAGGGCATGACCTGTCACCCATGTTTAGCGTCCAAACGGGCGTAAAACAGGGTTGTGTCATGTCTTCCTGGCTGTTCATACTGTATCTCGACAGCTGTTTACAGAAGCTGAAAGATAGCTGTTTGGGTGTGAAATTGGGTGACATAAAAGTAAATTGTCTGCTGTATGCTGATGATGCAGTGCTTATTGCACCATCAGAGGCAGAACTGCAGCAAAACTGCGCGAAAGTTAATATTAAAAGGTGTCGAGGTAGACCGAGACTAACTTTCGAAGACCATGTGAGCAAACTGCTCGAAGAGGGGATGGTCAAGAGTACTCGGATACCTAGACGTGCATGTGTGAAGAAGATAATGAATCTGAAAGAAGCAAAAGAGATATGTAAGGATCGTGACACTTGGCGATCTGTTCTCTCTGACTACCCCGTCAGGGATTGTGCGTGAAGATAAGTTATGAGTAATATATAGATTAATATAATATTTAATGATGCCCTATTCGTGAAGTAGCTTTCACTGTCTTTTGCAACATGCTTAAATCATTTTGCAACATTTACAGTACTTTCTTGAGGGTTTTGTAAGAATATCGATTCCTGTAAATTGAGAAGATACGACTATCGACCACGGCATTGGCAAGGCTTTTTGACTGAACCGATTTTAAAATACATATTTCCTCTAAATCTCTAAATGTATTAAAAAAAGACTTGTCATTAAAGGCAAGCAAGTTAATTGGCATAGATTCTGCTACGCAATGGGTAGCACCATAAGCCATAGGTTGTAAGAAGTATTTTCCTAATTTCCACAGAACGGACTATTTTTACGGATTTTATCGAGTTTAATTCACTTATTTTTAATTTCCAACGTTACAGGTGCTTTGCAGCACCTATGGTCACAAGAGGGGCTGAGATGATTAACGTCCCGATGTCAAAGTTAACCCAGAGTACATTAAGTTTTTTATTACTACATTTTGTCTGATCTACACAGAATGAGCTTAGGGTGTCTCGAGGTTTAGCAGGATTCCAAGCAGCCGCCAGCCCGCGAGATGGCGCTGAAATCATCATTTTTTAGTTTATTTGGGTTTTTGTGTAATTGGTACATTATTTAGTCGTAGAAGTAGCAATCGCGGTACTCGGTACTCATTTTATTTTACTAGGTCATATCATTGCCTCAAAATCGACACAATTCAACACAAAGTCCGAAAATAACATCTGTCATTGAATATAGTGTCGTTTACACACACAAGCGTGGATGAATTCTTAGTCCCTACATTTACGAAAATTGAACACTAGATGGTGTGAATGAAAAAAAAGTTTTCCTTTTTTTCTGTATGGGCAGAACTACAGAACGCCACTTGCTACGATATATATTATGTACGATTCATCATCTTCCTAGCCTTTTTCCCAACTATATTGGGGTCGATTCCCAGTCAAACCAGATTCAACTGAATACCAGTATTTTACGATTATGTTATAAAAATAAAAGTTATATTTGTAAAATGAGCCGTGTTAGCTCAGATGGTTAGCATTCGCTGTAAGTTGCACAGTACGCGAGAAACCCGGGTTCGATCCCCGCCGGCACCATTGTAATTGTTAATTGCAATTTTAAGTGCTGATTTACCACGTGCTCGGCGATGAAGGAAAACATCGTGAGGAAACCTGCATGTCTGCCAAATAAGAAAATATATATATATATTTTATGCGGTAGAGCTATGCTGCAGCGATATTAGTAGTATAGTTGTAGCACGAATGGGCGGCTCGACCGGGGAAGGACTACGCTCTCACAGAATACCAGCATAAAATGGCAGCTTGGCACTGCTGTGTTTCGTATGGCGAGTGTAGAGAACTGGAGACCCATTTTACTGGAAAAGAGGCATTCCATCTTAGTCTTCACGGGTGACGACACATCTGCATTTTGATTCTTCATTGAGGATAAATGTAGATGTCTATGGGCCACAGCAACCACTTACCATCAGGTGGATTGTGTGCTCCTTTGTTACCCTATCCTATATAAAAAAATATATATTTTGAAAACATGTCAAGTTCGCCAACACGCAATGGGGCAGCGCCTTTTACCTTTCCTTGCCCTAAAACCCTCTCAGAGATAAGAGGAGGCCTGTGCCCAGCAGTGGGACGTGTGTATAGGCTGTAACTTTAACTTTTTCAACTTATATATAACTTGGTGATAATAAGGCTGGTTCTTTTCTCGCTCAAAGGCTAAGTATTGCCATTCAGCGGGGAAACGCAGCCAGCGTTCTTGGCGCGATACCGCGGGGAGTAGGACTATATTATAATTAAGTTTATAGTTTTAGTTTTTTTATTATTATAGTTTTTAATTTTGTAGGCGTAAATAAACTATTTAATTCAATAATAATCTTGGAAAATAAATTATGTCAATACTAAGAACAATAAAACGCAGTTTTAATTTATAACCTTACAATATTGCAATTAATGATCAAAGCAAGTATTTGAAGTAACACGCCTGATACATGTCATTCACTCAAAACTAATAACACAGATGATTTGCAACATAACCAATTATTACGTTTGACATTACATAATACGTAAGAAACTATTCATAAACAAGACATAACAACAAATCTAAAACACGATTTAGTAGGCGATAATTACCAGGTAGGTGAAAAAATATTTCCTAATTTTAAAGCACACACAACTAGAAAAGCTTTTACTAAAACAAAAATCATTTGACTTGTTGATTATTTTTTTATTAGATTAGTTTTAGGACAAGAAAAGAAAATGTCCGCCGCAGTGCAATTAACAAATTCATCGGTGCCGGCAGGGCTCGAACTTGGGTTGCTAGCGTAGTCTGAAATTTGCAGTGAGCGCTAACCATCTGAACTACTACGGCTCGTATACATGTTTACCAATTTTTAAATAATATACTTACATTTATTTCTATTCTTTTTTTATAAAGTTTAATATTTATAATTATTTTATTGATAAACATTTTATTAATAAATATGACGGGACCAGCACCAGTGCACGTGCGGCGCGGTAGCCTTCAGTGCAGTTAGACAGAATTCTTGTAAAAGACACGTGTACCGCACACCTGCGGCATTGCACCTGCGGTGCCGCCCGTCCTGCTTGTATAAAACGGACGGAGCGGCCACTGTTAAGGCTCTGACGTGAAACGGTACGCTTGTCGTATTCCGTTACTAGTTTATCCTCGACTCGTTGGATAATTAATTTGTGTAAACGAATTAATTATTATTCCTTACTACAAAATTAGTCTCTGTACTATACTCAATTACCCTTTCTACATCAGAAGTAGGATAAAGTCCCCATTTTTGCCCACATTTAATCTTCGAATAGTATGAGGATTATTACATTTGTGGAAGACTGTAATGCATTCCGCATTGATGAATCTGTTTTTATGTTAAATACCGTAATGAAATTTGCTGTGCTACTTTCGATATTTTCGTATCATTAAAGTGTAGAGAAAAGATAAAGTGAAATTATTTAAGCCATTTTTTTTTTAATTTGTTCGATTTGTATTAAAAGTACCCCGCAAGTATTTTCATTATTTCTTGATATGTTAACAAATGTCGAAAGAAGTTGGAGGCTTTCTAATTAACTTATTCAAGTTATGTTGTAATTTCATAGTTCACGCGAAACATGATTATCATTTGCTATATTTTGAAGTTCAAAACTTTTAAGGGATGTACCAAAATAAAGGATTAACTTTAACACGCTATGAATTGAAAATAATAAGTGACATTTTTGTGTTCTAATGTGTTGATCAGTCTTGCAGTTTGCTCCGAATATTGTGTCGTCGACAAGATTGGGGTTTGATGTCGAGGGATTCGTAGAAGTCTCTACAACATTGATCAATGAGGAAGATGTTGTGACGGCTAATCGAACATGGTCAAGTACGGCCGAGCGCTGGTAAGATTGAGCCTACACCGCTACAGTCGGTAACTTATCGGCTGATCTTACGGCAGGTCAATTCATGCGGCCGCCGAACAAATGGTGCTTTGGCGCTGTAAATGAACGTCTGAGGTCGGTTTTCGTAGATTTTGCGCAGTTGCTTCCTTCCCTTTGAAATATGTGGTGGTATCCGTTTCTACACATAGTTTCAGTTTTTTTTTGCAATATTTTCAAATGTCATACAGTTGCCGTTTCATAAGAGAATATGTGATGAATTTTGGAAGCTCGATATTCCATGGTTTGCAATACATTTATCTCGATTTCTTATAATTTTGCAAAGCAGTGCGACGATTCGCTAGCGCAAGTATGGCACGACGGCTTGCTGGTGCGATTGTGGCACGAACGCAGCAGAACGAAAAGCTGGAGTGCGTTTGCCTGGAGGTAGCCATATCGGCGCGTTCATGACTTAAATGAAGTGGTCGACCGTTGAAATATTTAACAAGAGTTAATATCTGTTAGCAGGTGGTGATAACTGATAGACCGTATGCTGTTCACTGTCAACCGCACAAGGACGTGCGACAGTCAGAGGTAGCCGTATCTGTGCATCTAGAAAATACTAGAGACGTTGCAACACTCTAGCGAAGTAATTATTCTTGTGCAGGAAAGGAACATGGAGTTGCAGGAAGGCTGGTCTGTACTGCACTGGGATGTGTCGTGTTGCTGTTGGTTTACATACTTAGGTGTTATCATGTCACTACGTCCCTCACGATACACTTTTGTGTGATTGTGACAGGTACATGTTTGCGGTATGGTTGGTCTGTACCTGTTCTATATTGAATTGAAAAAAAAGAGAGTAAGAAAAAAAATAGTTCTTACTATCATTGCAGGGCTTTGTGCCGGTCCAATGATATAGCTATAGGGAATAGTGATTCCGGACTAGCGAAAACAGTACTTGAAAAAAAAAGAGAAAATAGAAAAGCTACAGACTAATCATTCCGATCTCGCATAAAGTTGATTAAAGTTTTGTAGGGCTTACTGCCGGATCAAAACAGATTGTCACACAAGTCTGAAGGGTCAATATGGACCGGACCAGACGCTGTTATGTCAGGATAGTCGAACGATGTTTTTTTCTCTACAGATAACTAAAATTGTGATGGAGCGCGTGCGAGGACGCACGCATGTCAGTATGGCCGTGACGGGACCAGCACTATTGCACGTGCGGCGCGGTAGCCGTCAGTGCAGTTAGACAGAATTCTTGTAAAAGACACGTGTACCGCACACCTGCGGCATTGCACCTGCGGTGCCGCCCGTCCTGCTTGTATAAAACGGACGGAGCGGCCACCGTTAAGGCAGTCTTGGCTCTGACGTGAAACGGTACGCTTGTCGTATTCCGTTACTAGTTTATCCTCGACTCGTTGGATAATTAATTTGTGTAAACGAATTAATTATTATTCCTTACTACAAAATTAGTCTCTGTACTATACTCAATTACCCTTTCTACAAATACATAATTTTTAATCTAATAACCATAATAAAACAAAATTAATAATAAATACATAAGCATTATTTTCATCTGTTATCCAAGGTGTGCTCGTCTGCCCGCGTTGCACGCGAACATTTGTAAATAAGATCGGCTACGTTAGCCATGCACGAGCACACCAACGACAGGATCGGAGCTGAACAGGTCGCCGTGGCCGAAATGGGTCGAGGAGATTATTATTACAATAAATTACAATACATTGTATTATATTGGAATCAAATACATATTAGAAATATTGTAAATTGAATCAATAAAAATCATACAAAAATATAAGAAAGAAAGAAGATCCGCAAGAAATTCCGCGCGCAAATCCTGTCTCTTGACAATCGAGAATTACTTTAGAATGTTTAAATTTTACTACAGTCAAGCAAGAGAAGTTTGGCATCGCTTTTTCTTCTTTCAACGTAGTGCATCTAGTTGAAGGTTAGGAAGTACGGCATCGCTACATAATATCTACCTACGAATAATGGTATTTGTTGCACAAAAATATCGTCTGCACGCCATCTAGCGTGCCAATGTTTAAACTATGTTTTTGGCGCTTTTGCTTGTCAAGTTTAAAATTCACTCACACTACTAAAGAAATGTCAAAATGTTCCTAGATTTCACTATTATTTTTATTGATAAATACTGTAAGTTATTTCTTAATAAGGTCAATCGCAGGCACATTTCAGTGTAGAAAAGTGATAAAATGATTAGTTTTAAACAAATAGTGTCAGAGTTTAATGTATATGTCAAAACAAAAATGTATGGGCAGGTTAGCGGAACATCCCGCTTAAGGTGAAAGTGCCAGGGTGGCCCGCGAAATTCAAATTTTCTTACGGTTTTTGGAATTTGCAGGTCAGGGTCAGGTTATATATTTAACAAAATATGATTCGTGACCGTAACGAATATGTGCTTACAGAATGAGGGCTAATAATTTTCTGCTCACCAGATGTTGCTAGTTGACACTGAGGTAAAGTTTCATTTTGTTACACTATGTAATTTAAAGGAGAAGTTGGTTTTTAATAAAAGTCTATCAGTTTCTAGAGTATTTATTATATTAATACACAAAACTATGGGTCAGTGGTTTGCTCTTTAACTTTTTGCACTTTTTAACTTTTTATATTTTTCTAATTTTATGAATATCTGTGGTTTTGATTATTTATTTTTAATGTTGTTGATATAAAATATAGCTAATAGTACAGAAAGTAAAGCTAAGGTAATTGTGCCTTACATTGGGAAAGGCCTATGTCTATATGTATGTTTTATACGTAGTAGAGCCATGTTAGAGATATATTATAGATGAAGCAGGAAGGGGTCAGTTCGAACGAGAAAGACCATGCTCTTACAGAATACTAGCCGAAATAGCAGCTTAATAATCCAGTGTTTCATATGGTGGATGTAGACAACCGGGGATCTTACTCACTGGTAACAAGGCCTTCCACCTTAGCTCTCAGAGATGACAACGCATTTGCATTTTGATTCATAATCAAGGATAAATGTATTTTGATGTCTATGGGCCATATCATCCACTTACCAACAAGTGGACTGTGTGCTCCAAAAAAATGTCCAGCTTTGGACGTTGACGGGCGCATGAATTAGAAGAAAAAGCATTCAGATCAGTATTTTAAAATAAAACAAACAGGTACATAATATTAACAGTATATTTTATTTCAAATTTAAGAAACGTACAACAAAGTTTCCGCGTAAACCTCTCCATTTCCGTTGTATCCTTTACATCCGTAATACCCTGCGTCGCTTCCCTCCAATTTCTTAATGGTCAAATCAGCAACCGTATTATTTCCCACCGACGATTGTTTTACACTTATCCTATCTGTCCGAGGCAAAGGTTTTGCGTTGTAGGTCCAAGTGGCTTCCGGTGCTGGAACACCAAGGATTTGGCAGTGGATTGTGATCTCTTCGCCATGTTTCGCTATTATTTTCGTTTGTGGACGTTTGCTGAATACCGGAGCACCTGGAATAATATTTTTTTTCAGATACAATTTCACGTTGCACGTGATAGAATCATACTGCAGATGTATGCACACACATAGCTGCGTTGGAGTAGAAGACCATTTTTAATGACCATGACATTGTGCCAGTCCAACAAATAATCACGTTGTCTACATATCGATAATAGTATAAGATATTTTGTCAACTATATGTTATATACAATATTTAAAACTATAATTAAAAAAACTAGTCACTTAATTATCATATAGTCCTACTCCCCGCGGTATCGTGCAAAGAATGCCGGCTGCATTTCCCCTCTGAATGGGTATACTAAGCTTTTGAGCGAGAAAAAAATCAGCCCTATTATAACCAGTCGCGAATAGAACTCCTTTAGGAACTTCACCACACGTGGACCCCACGTACCGATAGTCTCTACAGCAAATGGTACAAATATGTAGTAATTTCTATATGTTGTTAAAGAATAAGTCGATAAACTATATGTTGTTTTTCGAAATTATCCATGTAAATGTCCACCATAAGAGGACTTAGAGAGGACCCCGTGGCTAGCCCTTCTTTAATGATAGAAACGGTTATTAAACAGAAATAGTTTTGTTTCATACAGAGAGAGGTTAAGTTAAGATCATTTGTTTCCCCGGGATGTAGACGACGTTTATTAAAGAGATCTGAGAGTATATGCAAACAGTCTGGGGATGGGACATTTGTGAAAAGACTATCAACGTCTAAAGATAACAACAAGGATTTAGGAGGAATATGAATATCTTTAATTTTGGAAATGAGATCTAAACTAAATTTAAGGCTGTAAGTTGGATTGAACCCATATTTATCCCGCAGGAGGAATTCCATCTTAGTCTTTTGGGGTGAAAATCCATTTGTAGTTTGATTCTTAATCGAGCAGAGGAGATGTCTATAGCCACAGCGCTCAATTCACTTAACAGCAGGTGGACTAAGCAGCAGTGCTGCTATTTCACGCAAATATTCGGTACGAGCGTGGTTCTTGCTCGATCGAACTGTTCTGTTATGCTGTAACTGCGTACTTAAGGGTGCAGCATTACCACAACGTTTCACTCTACTAGTCTACTTGATTTGTCTTCAATGTGTTTTGCTAGAAAAATGCTTTATTTATAGAATGATGGTAAGTGGTTGCTGTGGCCCATAGACATCCACATCTATCTTCGTTTGCGAATTAAAATGCAGATGCGTTGTCACCCGTGAGGACTAAGATAGAATGTCTTGTTTCCAGTAAAAAGGGTCTCTGGTTCTCTACACTCACCATACGAAACACAGCAGCATTAAGCTGCTATTTCATTCTGGTATTATGTGCGAACGTGGTCGAGCCGACCCATTTGTGATACAACCATAATATAGCTGCAGCATGGCTCTACCACGTTAAAAACTCTTGAGAACCCAGATTTTCAAACAACTAACTCCTAAGGAAGGAACCTTAAGTACTTACTGATTACAGTCAAGTGCACAGTGTGCTCCTTGACTTTGTCCACTTCATTATCAGCGAAGCAGGTGTAGTTCCCCTCATCAACCAGCCAGGTGTCCTTGATGAGCAGACGTTTGCCTCCAGTTCCGTTGTACTTCGTTACGCGGTCTTCGGGTTCGTCCTTGATCGTCTGTCCGTTCTTTCTCCAGCCCGGATAGGCAAGAGGACTGAGAAAGTAGAAAAGAATATTTATACTTAATAGATATGGATATTTTTGTTTGTCAAAAAAGCCTGCGTAAGAAACATATAGCTGACGTTCCGGGAAGTCTGCAGTCAGTGAACATGTTCAAGATTTATGTTCACACTTATTATTATTATTTGTGTTCAAGATCGACCCCGCCACTACATTAGATTTGATAGACCACAAATCCTTGCAAAAGAACACCGATTCCTACCAAGGATGATGCGATAATTTCAATAGAGAATACCAGCTCGTAACAACAAATTGCTGATGACTTTTGTCGAAAATTGAAGTTTTCATGATATCAAGGCATTCCTTCTGAGTCCTCGGGAGTGACATGGCGTCTTTTTTTATAGAAGAAGGGGCAAAAGAGCATGCGGCTCACCTGATGGTAAATGACTACCGCCGCCCATGAACAACCGCAACACCAGGGGAATTGCAGATGCATTGCCGGCCTTTTAGAAAGGTGTAAGCTCTTTTCTGTCTGTCTGTGGCTTCGCTACATATATAGTACGTGAGGATAATATGGTCATCCGGTTAATATGGTCACTTTCTTACAACTTAAAAACTACAGCCTTGTTTGCATGGATTGCTCTCTGATACGATAGCTCTTCATCAGTCAATGAAATACAAAGGGCCAATAGGGCGCTGTTTTATCGACGCCATTTTGACACTTGACTTTATATATATATTAAATATTTTAGTCGATTTTAGTATTGAGTAATGTCGTTAGTTTTTTTAAGGAGATTTTTCGAAGTGTTCCTAATTATTTCCAAAGCCAGTTTGCTATTTTTTTCTTAATATATTACTTATACTTAGTATACGGCTTTGTGTTTTTGTCTCTGTAGGTACTCCTAGTTTTGGTTTTATAGGGTGGCAAAGCTTAAGGCATATTACCCTCACGTACCTTTTAATTAATATGAATGTGTGTATGGATGTTTGGATGTTTGTTACTCAATCATGCAAAAAACTGAACGGATTTTGATAAAACTTTGCATCCATTGCAAAACCAGAAGCAGACAGAATAGGACAAGCTATATTTTTGTAAAAAATAAAGTTTAAGTTTGTCCAAAATTATTGTTTTTGATCTATGGTCCTAATTAAAATTGACGACAAAAAATTTATTCTTAACGTGCGCTGCGTTATCTATAAAAAATTTCGAATCAAACTTTTTACTAGTATCTTCAAAAAAGCCGCGATAGATTTAGTGTATCTATTTAACATAGGTACTCTTTGATTATTAAGTCACAATTACTGCTTCTTTGTTAAAAAAATAAAAAATATTGTGAGTTTTGTGCATATTATATGCAGAATAACGTCCTGCAACATTTAGTTGAAATAATTTCAGTAACAATTGAAATGTCGGTTTCCAATAAACGCAAGCTAGCAGCGGGTACAAACTACTAAACAATAAAACGCAACGTAACGGAGCGGGAAACATTTTTTGAAGAATGCGCGAGGTAAAAAAGGTGAAAGTTACAATTCATACTCACGTTCCACCGTAGATGCAGTAAATCATCGTAACCTTGCCGACCTGCACCGTCATATCTTTACTTAAGTACTGCGCCACCAGTTCTCCAGTGTTCTCCTCTTTATTATCAACAAGATCTTCTATGTAATGCTCTGCAAGTATCACCGGTCCCTCCGCGGCCGGGGTCAAGGCTTGACACACGTATTTCATATCGGCATGGACATCTTTTTCAGTAACGTTGGCAAACCAGAGGTTACCGTCCGGTGATTTTGTGATATGGTATTCTATTTCTAGGATCCCTTTGGAATTACTTGGATCAGTGACCGATTGCAGAACCCACTGCAGTTCTGGCTCTGGATAGGCGTTGGGCACGGAGCAGTCTAGTTTGAAAGGCTTCCCTTTGACAGGTTTGTGTTTTAATGGAATTACTTTTGGCGCGTCTATAAATAGCTTTTCTACTTTGATCACTCCAGTGGTAGCGACTCCAAAGTTTGATTCGGCGAAACATTGATACTGTCCGGCGTCCTCGTCCCTTGGCTTCTGGATAGTGAGAGTGCCTTCGTCTGGTTTTTGGGCAATATCGGATCTTGATTTCCATTCAAATGTATCTCCATCCTTTCTCCATGTGTATCTGAACGTAATATATTAACATCATAAAATGATAAACATACCGGTTTGTAATATTTTATCAAATTTTATGTGTGCACAATATTATTGTTGTGGCACCAGTGGTTCGGCTCGACCGCGGTAGGACCGAGCTCTCACAGAATACCAGCGTAAATAGCAGCTTAACACTGTTGTGTTTCGTATGGTGAGTGTAGAGGACCGGAGACCCTTTTTACTGGAAACGAGGCATTTTATGTTAGTCCTCACGGGTGACGACGCATCTGCATTTTGATTCGTAATCGAGGATAGATGTTGATGTATGGGCCACAGGATCCACTTACCATCCGGTGGACTGTGTACTCGTTTGTCACCCTTATTGTATAAAGAAAATACATTGAAACATTACATTAGCCGTACAGTGCCAAGTAAAAGAATACACCAGCCCACTTTCCCATATCTTCTTGTGAAAAAAAACTGGAATAGGAGATAGGCAACAGCATCTTGACAGCGACAATAATTAACGGGCAAAGTGCGAATCGGACTCGCGCATGAAGGGTTCCGTACCATCGTAGAACACATTTCCAGTAGGCGAGTCCCCTTAATTTTTTTTTTATTATTTGTTGTAACATCGGCAACAGAAATACAAATTCTGTGAAAATTTCAACTATCTATTACGGATCATGGTATACAGTCCGCTAGTTACCATTTGGGTACGGAACCCTAAAAACTACGGTTCCCAACCAGCCTGCCGAACGTGTTAACTATGGCAAACATTCCACATATATTATCTATGTAGAGGCTTGTGTTCAGAAGTAGACTTTTTATAAGCCGTAATTATTGAATGAAAGAAAGAATTACACTCCCTATAAGGACCTATTTTTTTTGTTTTGTATGGGGAAATGCCTAATGCATACCCGCCTGGCGGGGACAAGGACGGGTTGTGCGCACTTGCACCAACTAAAACTCACACCAACATGGCGTTCATATTGGCAGGGTCACGGGAATGCTTTCGCAACGGCTGCCCAATAGCGGCCATTTCTCGAGAGATGTTTACTCTTCGTCCATCTCCTTCTCAGGTAAGGCGTACCCAGAACTCATGGCGCACCTGCAGCCTAATCGTAGGATGCGGACCGCGAACTCAAAAGGTTGTGGGTTCGAATCCGCCACTCGACTATTATCGTGAACCACTCCCAACACATGCGTTTTAAGCTTACCAGGAGTTAGGGATGGCAAGGGAAAAATATATCGATATATATCGCGTGATAAATATTGACATATCGATATATCGTCATCATTTGCATGATGTAAAAATAAGGTCCAAAATTTTATTTACTGGCGGTTGGACGACGAAAAAAACGATCAAACATTTTAAAATATATCGAAATTGATACAAATTCGATACTCTAAAATAAATATCGATATATCGCGATTTTTGCCCAAGCCTACCAGGAGTGGTTAGCTATTTTTCCTTTTACTTATTATAAGCCAGTGCTTGACCACAATCCTACTTGGTGGTAAGTGGCGATGTAGTCTTAGATGGTAAATCGCACTGTCTTAGCGCAACAAAAGCCTTATTCTCTCGGTACTTGAAGACGCCCAGATTGTATTTGGACGGAAGAATAGACGCCGGAAAATTATTCATTAACTAATTATACATAGAACATAATATGACACTAAAGCTGACACTAAAGCCTAACATTTTTTTCAAAAAGGAGACGGTACTTAATTCGACTGTATGTTTTTTTTTATGTGCTGTACCTCATAACTTTTTACTGGGTCAATTGATTTTGATGATTCTTTTTTATTTGAAAGATTGTGCATCACAAGTGGTCCCATATAAATTTGATCAAGGTCAGACCAATAGATTTTGAGTTATTCTTAAATAACTTACATTCAAGTCGCCTGTACAAAATTTTTAATTTTAAATTATGTTACGCCAAGACAGTGCAGTTTACTTTCTCGAGCTTTGTCGCCACTTACCACCAGGTGGGATGGTATTCAAACACTGGCTTCAAATATGTAAAATATAAATATTTTTTTTATAGGATAAGGATGACAAACGAGCACAAAGTCCACCTGATGGTAAGTGGTTGCTGCGGCCCATAGACATCTACATCTATTCTCGATTACGAATCAAAATGCAGATGCGTTGTCACCCGTGAGGACTAAGATGTAATGCCTCGATTCCAGTAAAAAGGGTCTTTGGTTCTCTACACTCACCATACGAAATAAGCAGCGTTAAGCTGATATTTTACGTTGGTATTCTGTGAGAGCGTGGTCCTTCCCCGATCCAGCCGACCCATTCAGGCTACAACTATACCTACTACTAATATATCTGCATGGCTCTACCACGTAAAAATTGAGAAATGAACTTTACTTGATGTTCTTGGCGTTCTCGACGACACAGTTCAGAATCAGTGGCGAGGGCTTGTCAGAAACCTTGAAGCCGACGCTTTTAGGAACCTCCTTCAGCATTGGCAGCTGATCCACCGGCTGAGATGCACCTGAGAGTGGTTTAATTTAAAATAAAAGAAACACCATCGTTTGTACACATTGTTTTAATATAGACACACGCAAATGTGTCAGCCACTGCACTGCACTGGCAGTGTGTATGTTTTCACAAATTCTAACCTGTACCTAATCTTAAATTTCATGAATATACCTACGAGGGCGGCACTGAAAATTTCGAGAATCAAGGAAGTGACACAACATTACTATTTAAAAATGTATTTATTGCTTTTCGAAGTATTCTCCGCGAAATTTGACACATTTTTTCCATACGATGGAACCAATCATTGAAGCAACCATTCCATTCGGAAGTTGGGGTCTCCAAAATGGCCTTTCTGTAGGCGTCCACAGCTTCTTCAGGTGCTGAAAATCTCTGTCCATGCAATTTATTCTTTATTTTAGGGAAAGTATAGAAATCATTAGGGCTTAGGTCGGGGCTGTACGGCGGATCGTCTAATAATTCTATGTTTTCTTACTCTAAAAACTCTTTTGTTCTGTGTGCGGTGTGAGAACTCGCATTGTCGTGATGGAGGATGATGCGGCGGTTGCAGTTCTCTTTATGGAGTTCAGAAACAACCTGTGGTAAACAAATGCTAGCATACCATTCTGCATTAACCGTTCTTTGTCCCTCAAGAGGAATAGTCGTAACATGCCGGTTTTGGAGACAAACGTGGCCCCATTTTTTTTTTGCAACACTCCGTGAACGAACAATTTTTGTTGGCTTTAACTCATTTTCGAACACCCAAACTCGTGACTGGTTTTTTGTTTCGGGTTCGTACGCGTATATCCAGGATGCGTCACCTGACACGATGTTGTATACAGCATTTGAATCTTTCGAGAGTTCTGACGCACCAAGTAACGCTAGCCGCTTTTTGCTCTTCACAGAGCGAATGCGGTATCCATCGGGAAAACAACTTTTTTACACCTAATTGTTCATGCAAGATTATTTGTATTTGACTCATACCAATGTCTAAAGTTGCCTGAATTTCGCGATATGTCACATGTCGATCTTCCTCAATCAGCTTGTGCACAGCATCAACGTTTTCTTAGGTGACTGCAGTTTTTGGACGACCTTGACACGGATCATCACTGAGCTTGACACGTCCACGTTGAAATTCAGCAAACCAGCGATAAATTGTGGTTTTGGATGGGGCTTCATCACCAAATGCAGAAATCATCCGGTCAACACACTGTTTTTGTGTTAAACCACTTCGAAAGTCATAATAAATCATCGCTCTTTAATTTTTTCGGGTCAATTCCATTTTCTCAACGACTAAACAAGTTTAACAAAACCTGACAAGACCGAGAATCTTTTTTTTTTAATAAAAAAATGGTATTCGATTTTTAAAACCAAGGACTTCAATTAAAAAGATTTTAATATGACAGGAACAGTGGAAATATTCCATTTCCGATACTTTTAGTGCAGCCCTCGTATTAGGTAGGATATTAGGTCTTTAGCTATGAATTTGCCGTTTTTTATGACATAAGTAACGTAATTATTTTCTATATTTTTTATTTCTGTTAATCAAAGTAATCACCCATGCAATCTATGCATCTTTGCCAACGCAGTGACAGTTTATTAATGCCCTTCTTGAAGAAATCAGCTGGACGGGAAGCAACAAATTCTTTAAAGGCATTTTGTACTGCCTCTTGGGTATTGAATTTTTTTCCCGCCAAAAAGTTATCCAAATTCTGGAAAATGTAGAAGTCTGTAGGCGCAAGTCTGGTGAGGACGGCGGATGATGGAAAGCTTCCAACCCCGGCTCTTGTAACTTGGAGATCGATTGTTGTGCAGTATGAGGCGCGTTGCCGTGCAGGAGTAGCGGGGTCGAGCGGTAGACCAAACCTGGTTGGAGACGTGCGAGCTTCACCATCATAGTGTTCAGTTCTTTATAGTACACATCAGCAGTAATGCTCATCATATATTTGGCAAAAAGCTGTGATGAATCACATCGACGCTAGACCACCAAACAGTGACCATCACTTTTCTAAGATTACGTTTTCGTTTAGAGCATTATATAGGTGCTGAACCAGGATACAACCAACTTACTGAGCGCTTGCGATGGTCAAACAGAATCTATTTTTCGTCGCAGGTAACAAACAATGCGGTTCGAAATTCTTTCGTTTGTGTGCCTGTTGAGCAGTGGAAGATACGTCTCGACGTGTTCGTGGGACACCCATTAAGCTTTTTTACCTTCCCAATTTGACGCAAATGGACCAATATTGTTTTGATGCTAACGTCGAAAGCTGCTGCTAATATAGCCGTAGGATGAGTATCCTTCCACAATCGCCTTTAATTTGTCATCGACCACGGGATTCATTCTTCAGGTCAACATTTCCAGAACGGAAGCGGACAAACCAATAACAGGTGGTGCGTTCGTTTGTAGTATTCGCTCCGTAAACGTCGTTGATGTTGAGGGTCGCTTGTGCCGCGTTGCTGCCACGACGGTATACATATTCCATAATTACTCGAATTTTTAAAGTATCCGGGATGACGAAAAAGATTTAAATGCATTAAAAGTATAACGATAAATCATAAAACAAATTACTAATTTTGAAAAAATAATTCCATGTTTTTAAAATAAAATTATTTTGAAATTAGAATTCTTAGCCAAACAAAATTATTTTGATTTGACATGGCCAGTACTACAGAGCGGCAATGTCATAGGTGAAGACCTATTAGTTCTTGAGGTATTAAGGTCTGAAAAGTACCATTTATCTCACTCACACTCACTCATCAAACACCTAAGCCACTTCTAGGTTACTTAAAAACTTGAAAATTGGTATAAAAGGAGTAGATTAATAGACCTTTAACAAATGAAAATATTTGAAAACTATAAACTATTGACACTCGGTGTCGACAAAGTTATTGGGGCGGTTACGTTATCGTTCTGTACTTAAAACTAAACGCAACAATAACTTAATAATAAGAATTAAATATTAAATGACAAACTACACTAACGTATTTTTAAACGACGAAAATTCAAAATAGAACACGTGAAGCGTAAACGCAAGAAAAAACGTTAAAGGTCATCAAGTATTTATATGATTAAATAAAAGGATAAAACTATTTTTCAAAAAATAATTATATATCAAAGGGGACTCCCCTACTAGAAACGTGTTTTACGATGGTACGGATCCCTTCTTGCGCGAGCTCGACTCGCACTTGGCCGGTTAGTTATTGTTGTTGTCAAGATGCTGTTGCCTCCTATTCCATCTCCTATTCCAGGTTCCCTCTGTTCTCTCTTACGATATGGGTAGGTGGGGTAGTGTTTTTATAGGATAAGGATAATCAAGCACACAGTCCACGTGATGGCAAGTGCATGCTATGGCCTACAGATATCTACATATTTCCTATATTAAAAATAAAAATCCAGATGCGTGGTCACCCCTGAGGACTAAGATCGAATGCCTCGTTTCCAATAAAAGGGGTCTATGGTTCTCTGCACTAATCATACGAAACACAGCAGCGTTGAGCTGCTATTTTACGCTGGTATTCTGTGAGAGCGTGGTCCGTTCTCGGTCGAGCCGACCCATTCGTGTTACAACCATAATATAGCTGCAGTATCACATTGGGTAACCAAGTTAAATAAATATAAATTACTTTTGGTGTTTACGGCATCGCTGATATAGCGAACGAAACAAAACTGCATTAGCAGTTCCAAAAACGTCGAACATTCCTATATATCCTATACTTTAAGCTTTGATTGACATCGTGGAGTTTAATTTAAACTCTAAATTGTCTCCAAATACCGCCTTAGGTCTTCAGGAGCAACAAGGCATCTGTATTTGATTCTTAAACTAAGGCAAAGGCTTGTGTCAATGGGCCACAGCCCACTGTATCCACTTACCATCGGGTTGGCTGTGTAAATTTATCACTCTTGTATCATAAATGTGCTTATTTCAGTTTTAAGTTATAATTTATATCCTGTACATTCATTTGTAATATAACTTAGAATTAACGTCTAGAAATTTTCGGCGCAAAATTAAAAAAAAAAAACCAAGACTTTACAAAACAAGCAAATAATTGCAAATAATACTACTTACATACAACGGCACATAACGTCCAAACTGCCAGTCCTTTTAAATAAGTCATAGTTTCAAACTGTAAAAAGTAAAAATTATTTATTTAAAATCTTAATAGGATGAAATTATAAATTAGGCACACATTGAAGGACTAAGATGTCAGACTGTCAGAGGACTAAGATGGAATGCCTCTTTTCCAGTAAAATCGGTCTTTGGTTCTCTACACTCACCATAAGAAGCACAGCAGCATTAAGCTGCTATTTTACGCTGGTATTATGTGAGAGCATGGTCCTTCCCCGGTCGATCCGACCCATTCGTGCTACAACTATACTACTAATATAGCTGCAGCATGGCTCTACCACGTAAATAATCACTGGGTTTATTAAATAAGAACAAGCTAATTGCTGCCATCTTCTTGGGATACTAATAATAATCAATTTAAATCACGAGTGCCCCTGTAGGAAGCAGCGTCGACAAGTTTGGGCTCCACGGACTTTCATGTAAAAAAAGCGCTGGTAGATTTTCACGACACAGTTCTTTGCACGATGTCATCCGAAGGGCTCTTGTTTCTATAAATGTTCCCTCGGTTTTTGAGCCTTGTGGAATATTTACAGACGATGAGGAGACCCGACGTTATAACATTGGTCCCTAGGGAGAGATGTAAAGCCCTAGTGTGGGATGCTACTTGCGTAGACACTCTGGCGGCCTCTCATCTCAGGGGTACCTCGTTTAGAGCCGGGGCGGCCTCAGAGGCAGCTGTACTAAGTGGCGCAAATATGAGCCTCTGAGAGATGACTACATATTTGTGCCATTTGCTGTAGAGACTATCGGTCCGTGGAGTCCACGTGCGGTGAACTTCCTAAAGGAACTGCATCCGCGGCTGGTCGTTGCTGCTGTTGATAAGAGGGCTGGTTCTTTTCTCGCTCCAAGGCTAAGTATAGCCATTCAGCGGGGAAACGCAACCAGCGTTCTTGGCACGATACCACGGGGAGTAGTACAGTAGTACTATATAATAATTAAGTTTCTAGTTTTAGTTTTTATTATTATTATTATGATTATAGTTTTTAATATTATATATAATTAAATTAAAAAAAATTAAATGCAAATATCATATCATAACACTACAAAACTCATTGCTAAAAGTAGCCCGTAGCCATCGATACTGTGAACAAATCTTTAGAATAGCAAAAAAAAAATTACGCAATAATAAAATCTTTAAAAATAATTAAAATATGCATGGCGATTATTTAAATACACATAGAAACGTGTTTTTAATTGAACAGATATTTAAAAGAAAATTATAATTGTATACAGTAATAAATAAAATAATATTTCTGAACGCACCGATAATAATGACTTTGGCGGGAAAGCACTGAACCTGAACTGAAACAAAGATGGCAGGCTATTATTTTATATAGAGATGTGCCAATGCCATAGCTTAAAAATACAATCCATGTAAAGTACCGCGGGATGAACGCACATGACCTTTGTAGATTGCATGCGTGAATGACGTAGTGTACATCCATTATGTTAAACATATTGCTTTCAATAAGTTGTTTTCCTTATAAGTAAAGTCCCTTAATTATATATTTAACGAAAGGAGGAAACTGTGTAGTGATGTGGTAAGAATATCCACCAGCCTATATAGTCCCGTGAGTGTTGTCGTGTGAGAGATAACAATGGCAAATGTCCAATTATGTTCAGCAGTAGACTTTATTAAAAAAAAAATGAAAGAAGGAAAACAACATATTTTTTGTAGATCTCCCGCCGGTCAAGGTGTTCAGCTCGGGGAGCCATCGCTCCACGTGGTGGTATTTCGGAGCTAGTTCTATGTATTGCTAAATCGTTTGGAAACTTAGATAGCGTAATTTAGCGCTTCGGTTCGTTTAATTGTAGTATAATGACAGGGCTGCTACAACGCTCCTGCTCAAAGGGGAGGTCATGTGAGTTGAGAAGAAGGCAGTAAGCGCTCACAGACGTGCGGAACACTTCAGCGCAAAGAGCAGCTTGAAGGAACGCGAAGCGACAATAAATGTGTTCATATTTTAAGCAATAGGAACAAACATAAGTTTATAATCCCAGTTACTAGACTCCACAGAATTAGTAATTCATTTATGGGGCAATGCAAAAACGAACCTACGCTTTTATAACAAAATCCCAGAAATTGTACAAAGTTTGCCAATCAACAAGTTTAAAAGTTTTATTAAGAAATATTGTACGTAAATGGTTATTTGTAACTAGCTGTGCCCTGCGGTTTCACTCGCGTCATCACGCGTCGGAGGTGCGCGACATGACCAAGTTCAAGCATTTTATAATTACAATTAAATATTTTATTTGATAGCAATGTATGGAAAAATTGGCATAATTAATGGACTACTTTTATCTGTCGGCATATTATGTATGATGTAGAGCGTAGTTAAATTTTATCCACTTTCCTTCCCCCACCCCCATCTCCCAGCCCACGTCCCAGAAAGTGTCCCAAAGCGCGGTTTTTTCCAGTTTTAAAGAAAACCGTACACGATACATGAAAAGTGTGTAGGCATGAAATGATTCTTGATAAATTTGCTATCAAACTCTCATACTTATTAATCAATTAAATTTTCAAAATACCATGGCAACGAGAAATTAAAGAGTTCAGAAATAAAGATGTAACTAATCATTGTCATAAAACAATAAAACAAAAAACATAAAACAGTGGTAGAGCCACGCGGCAGCTTCTGCTGACGCACGGATGGGCAGGCTCGAACCGGGGTGGTACCACGACCTCACAGAAAACCAGCGTGAAGTAGAGGCTTACCTCTGCGTTTCGCTTGGTGAGTGCAGGTGGCCGGAGGCCCTTTTTACTGGAAATGAGGCATTCCATCTTAGTCCTCACGGGTGACAACGCATCTACATTTTGATTTGTAATAGAGGATAGATGTAGATGTCTATGGGCCGCAGCAACCACTTACCATCAGGTGGACTATGTGCTCGTTTGTCACCCTTATCTTATAAAAAATAATAAAAAATAAAAGCACGCAATTAATTTTTAATTTATTTTAGCTATATTGATTGAACAAACCTCGCTCATAGAAGCTTTCAATACTGGCTTCTGGCAGTTCTCAACGGGCGCGATCGCGCGCCCAGCCAAGTATTGAATTATTTTAATTTTACATTATCTCTTAAACTATGCGTCCGAATAACATGGTATAAAGAACAAAGTTTATCTTCATAAAATTGTCTTGATGACGAAGTAACTTTCGTTCGTAAGGATAAATAGGCCATGCCGAATAATAACGCTCATAAATCACTTTCATTTTCAATATTTTTTGTCACAAAATACCTAATTATGGCTTATGTATAAGAAGTAGAAATATGGTATCGCGGACTTTTTTTAGACGGAGTAAATATCTATTTTTTTCTAGAGCATTGTATTTACGTATCCCTAACGATAACACCAGCGTACGCGGATAAATAATTTTGGGAGTGTTTTTTCTTCTGACTTGCTTAATAAATATCCATATTTAAGGCTAGCTGAGTGATATAGCTTAATGCTAGATAGTCTATACTATTCCACATGAATGCGGCTGTAATATACAAAAAGAATTTTTGAAATCGGACTGTTAGTTCCAGAGATTAGCGCGTTTAAACAAACAAAAAAACAAAAAAACTCTTCCGCTTTATTATATTAGTATAGATATACATATTACGGGAATACAAGAACGAAAATAATGAAAAATTGTAAAAAACATATTGTAAAACTATATTATGTCTAAAAGATATAATTAGACAGAGGTAGGTGCTATTTTTTAAGATAATCATCAAAGAACATTAAAATATCAATTTTTGGATTTCTCCCAAAATATATCCGTGTTTTCGGATAAAATAGCTTTTGAACGTGGTAGAGCCATGCTGTAGCTATATTAGTAGTATAGTTGTAGCACGAATGGGTCGGCTCGACCGGGGAAGGACCACGCTCTCACAGAATACCAGTGTCAAATAGCAGCTTAACACTGCTGTGTTTCGTATGGTGAGTGTAGAGAACCGGAGACCCTTTTTACTGGAAAAGAGGCATCCCATCTTAGTCCTCACGGGTGACAACGCATCTGCATTTCAATCCTTTAATGAGGATAGATATAGATCTAATAGATCCTTTAATGAGGATAGATCAGTCTATTGGTCACAGCAATCACTTACCACCAGGTGGACTGTGCGAGCACACAGTTTGTCACCCGATCCGATAAAAATAAAAATTGCTAAAAACTATAGTAATGTAAAAAAATATATAGAAGAGTCAAGAATTAATGACAGTAATAAAAATAAAATTAAGAATAATAAAAATGGCAACAATTTTTTAACGCACCGTGGCTTCACGCGGCGGCGGGAAATGCACTAATGCAGCTATGGCGGGAATTGTACTTTATATAATGGCCGACTAGTCATCGGCCATCTTCATGTAAAGTACCGCAATCGTTACCTACAACCTTTTATGTACTCAGGACTATTCTCAAATCAGATTTAGTAAATGACGTAAATAATTACGTGCGACTCAATTTATCAATTGATTTGGGTTTTATTATTTTCGATTTTTGATCGATGTTTAGTTAATTTTTTTATAGGATAGGGTGACAAACTAGCACACAGTCCACTTGATGGTAAGTGGCTGCTGCGACCCATAGACATAGCTACATCTATCCTCAATAAGAAATCAAAATGCAGATGCGTTGTCACCCGTGAGAACTAAGAATGCCTCTTTTCCAGTAAAAAGTGTCTCCGGTTCTCTACACTCATCATACGAAACACAGCAGTGTTAAGCTGCTATTTTACGCTGGTATTCTGTCAGAGCGTACTCCTTCCTTGGTCGAGGCGATCTATTCGTGCTACAACTATTAATTAATATAGCTGCGGCATGGCTCTACTACGTAAGACAGTGGTATTGTTGTTAAGCGCTGGCTTAGAATTGTAAATAAAGTGACACTCGATGTTATAGTTCACCTCATGGCAAGTGGATAGTGTAGTACATGAACATCTCCAGACAGTTTCATACGAACCGGGCGACAAGATGCTTTGTTACCTGTGAGGACTAAGATGGAACGCCTCACAACCTGTAGTTATACTGTCTACTGGTAGAGACATGCTGCAACTGTATTATAGTTACAGCATATATATGGATGCTCTAACTATAACACAGTTATAATACAGTACACATGTGTAAATGTTTATATATAAAATGTGTTGACGGTAACAATTGAGTTGAACTAGAAGGAATCAGAGTAATTGTTTTTTTCTTTTTGTTGAAAAACGCTTTTTAAACTTTTTTTTGAAGTGAAAACTTCTTTAGCGGCGTTTTGCACTTTTTTGTAATGGGTAAAAAATGTTAAACTCGCGTCAGGTCACGTGTCCTGATCGAAAATTCGTAAGACGGACGGAGGGTACATAGCCGGCGCGGCGTAGTAGTATTATTCAGGTTAGGTTAGGTTTAATTAATTTTCATTTATTAATTAATATAATTTTATTATTAAGATTAGGTTTCGATCGAGTCTACTGTACTGCTTGAATAAATTATTAATATAGATACATATGTACTTACACATTATAGATGTAATATTTGTAATATGTTTATACTTTATAGCATTAACCTATATTTTCATAACATCACAATAAGCACATTTCCGGTGTAGGTTTACCAAACAAATAATTTCGAATGAAAATAAATGAAATAAGATAATAATAAATAATCTCCGCCATTCCAAAATATCAAAAATGCACAACGTTAATATTCAAGTTTTCACTTTTGCCGGCACTCCCGGAGTGCAACCCGTCGTTTTTTTTATTCAAATTAGGTTGATAGTGATAATTCAATATTTTATTGCAATACAATGACAACATTGACCTGTTAAAGAGATGTTAAGAGCAGTGTGAATGCAGCAGGCTGTTGCTTTTCAACGTGACGTCGCTGTGGCAATAGGCACCAGGCTAAATGTAATTTTCAAGTTGTGGTAACGCTGTCGTGCCACAGGGGAGGTTGCGCAAAGACATCCAGGACCAAGCCGCATTACTGCATCCATAAAAGGACATTTTTTGCAAATTGCAATTGCGATGCAATTGGTCCAAAGCTCAGTCTGAACACCAGGTGCTTGTGAGTGACCAAACTGTGAGGAAGAGACTGTACGAAGTGAACTTTCATGCTCGTAGACAACTTCGAATTACAGCTCTAAGAAGAGGTAATCGTGGACGAAGATTGCAATGGACTAGAGAACATGTGAACTGGGAACCTCATCAATGGTCGTTGGGTGCTTTCCACCGATGAATCCCGATTTCACCTTCATCCTGATTTGAGGAGAATACGTGTCAAGAGAGTCACTGCTCCAACGCACTCAAGAAGTTCATCCATACCAAGGTGGTACATTTATGGTGTGGACAGAAATTCGTTTTGGTGAAAGAACACACCCATAGTTTGGAGACATTGCACTATTACGGCTGAAAAATATAGTAATGAGGTGCTAGAACTAATAGTCTTGCCACATCAAACACAAATTGGTCGAAATTTCCTGCTATATATGACAATGCCCGTTTAAATACGGCCAGGGTGGTAACAGCCTGGTTGACGAACATGATGTCACGACCCTAGAATGGCCAGCGTAATCCCCAGATTTAAATCCCATTGATCATGCTTGGGATATGCTCCTAAGGGCTCTGAAGAATTTTTCTGAAAATCTGGTTACCCTGGGACAATATTCCTCAACAGGTTGTTGTTGTTGTTTATATTATTCGCTCGAAAGAGCAGGCAAAGGAACTATGCCATACAGCCTTGTCTTTTTTATTTTGAATACATAGAATTTCACTGCTTCACAATATGTTGATGCGTCACATTGTGCAGCCCTTGGGATATTTTGACGGCAACTTGAGCCAGCAGATAGCTGACAGTTGGCGATGGTATCTAAAGGCGCTTATGCAGACAAACAGCTTATCTTGAGAATCCATCACCATCAGAGCACTTGTTTCACCGTTTTCACTAATAGTTCACATGCGCAGACACTTAATACACAAAATTGCACCACTTTTATATATCAAATTCAATTTAAAAAACATTATTTAAACAATAATACAGGAGCAGCAATCCACCGCCGGTCAAGTTCCCGCGAAAATTCCAACCACTGACAACCTCATTTTGAGTATGATACGTTATGAATGTCATGGGTGCTTTTACTTATTACATTTTACAGAATTAATAGCCGCCGTTAAAATATTTTTAACAGTGGTAGAGCCAGGCGGCACCTTTTGCTGTCGCATGGATGGGCCGGCTCGAATCGGGGTGGTACCACGACCTCACAGAATACCAGCGTGAAGTAGAGGTTTACCTCTGCGTTTCGCTTGGTGAGTGCAGGTGGCCGGAGGCCCTTTTTACTGAAAATGAGGCATTCCATCCTAGTCCTCACGGGTGAAAACGCATCTGCATTTTGATTTGTAACAGAGGATAGATGTAGATGTCTATGGGCCGCAGCAACCACTTACCATCAGGTGGACTGTGTGCTTGTTTTTCACCCTTATCCTATAAAAAAAAACTTAACTATATAAAAATATATTAAATAAGCTTTCATGATGTACATATTACACTCTTGCGTTTATTTTTTTCTGCATAAAAATCTGAAATCTCATTTAAAATCAATGTTTATATAAAAAAAACAGTTGTCTGTAAAGTCGGTTTACTGACGATAGTTGAACGTGACAACGTCATAAGAAATATTTAATATCGAAAGAATCATTACCTTTATCGCCGCAATTATCGTTGCTATAAACAATTGACACCACATTCGCTCCCACAGTCGCTCGTTCCGCGCTCTCGCTTGCACTTTAAATGGAACGCCTAGTTAACGCCGCACGAGTCATGTTTTTTTGTGTGTGCAGCGAGCTTCATCGATTTATAAGACGCTGTCACGTCAAAAATGGTACATCATTAAATAAACTTTTCTTGGATATATAAAACATGTCTTACGTAAATACTGACATACTTTTTGGAATTCATTTGTTATTAAAATATTCCTACACCCTGTTGATGTGTTTATCACGAATAACTTTTTAAACAAATTATTATAAGGGTGATTATTTTTACTTGACAGTGGCAAAAGTGCAACCGTCATGTACTCGCTATTACCACATGAGTGTATTACTAAAGAAAAAAGCCAGGTTTTCAATATACCGATAAAGTTGTTGACATAAAGGAAATAAAAACAAGACGACTCACTGCTAAACACGTCACCTACAAATACTTAAATTATTATTTTTCTTGGCTTTCGAAATAAAGAGACTACCTTTACATAAAAGGTATAATATCCAAAGATCTATGACCTCAATGTAAAAGCTAACCAAGCCAACCTGTTTTTATAATAACTCCAGAACTCCAGATCATTGGCGCGGTAGCACGGATAAAAATACAAAAAATCTAGTAAAAGCGATAAGCGAGCAAGTGTCTTGCAATGTGTTGCCATTTGTTACGGCAAATGCCGTGTTCTGCGGAAATTAGGGAAATATTTCTAAGAACCTATAGCATAACCTCCATTGCCGTAACATAATTTTTGCCAATAATGAGAAATATTAAACTACACTTTTCTAACAAATTAAATTCCCCCGCTGTGAATGTCCAAGGGACCACGGATAAATATAATTTTATTAATCAACAAAATACTGACCCCTGGAAATACTCATCTCATCAGTATCCACTTACCATCAGGTGGAATGTGTCCTCATTTGTCACCCCATTCTATAAAAATTGATTTAAAAAAATTACATTTAACAAATTGAATTTTAATTTCTAAGGTCAGGTGGGGTAAAAGGGACACCGGGGAAGAGGGACTAGGGACCATAATTAGTAAACCGAAGTGCTTATGACTGAACTTTCCTTCAATAAAACAGTGAAGGCGAAATAGTATGAACGGTTTTCAACTGATGCCGCTACGTGATTCAGAAGCCACAAAAAATGAAGACACTTTTGACAGCAGTGAATTCGACTAGCACAAAGTTAGCGCGTTTTTTTGCGAACCAATAGTTTGGTGAAAAAAGAGTGCTGGAAATATTTTGAATGTAATGATACATAAAGAAAATTGTAATTAATTATTTTTATTAATCATTTTAGTTTAAAATCAAGTAATAATATGAGTTTCTTTCGCTTGAAAATCCTAACCTCCTAAAACAATAGCTGGGGTAAGAGGCTCACGATGAAAGAGGAACATATGTTTCTCTTCCCCCATGTCAGGGGTAACACACATTTTGAATAATTTATAATTATAGGTAGATAAAATGAAATAATTGACTGACTGTTCTGTACCTACTACAATTTTAAATTATAACTAAACTAGAAATGTCCCGCGACTTCGTCCGCGTGTAATTTAACTTTCTCGTAACTTTGCCGTTTTATCGTATAATTTATAGCCTGTGTAACCCAGGGATAATGCAGCATTCTATGTGTTAAAGAATTTTTTAAATCGGTCTTCTAGGTTTTGAGTTGCCTAAATCATAACAAACAAATAAAAAATCAATTTTTTTTTATTATATTAGTTTAGATAAATAAAGTTTCATTCGTTTTTGGATACATCCCTTTCTTTTTATTTGTAATATTTTGTTATAATATAGCACTTTTGACTGTTGCAGGAATTTTATAAGAATTAAAAGACTGATTCGCAATATTGATCTCGTTACATAGTGCCATTGTTATTTTTAAAGAGTAACTAAGTGGGTTAGGGAGAGACTTTATTATTACTGTTTATATGATTAAATAAATACAGAAATATAACTGGTCAATTTATTTTTTAGTTGGCCACCCCTGATCGAACCTGTATGTCCCTCTTACCCCGAAGTGATTTATTTTTCTTTTTCATTCCAAATGATACCTTTATTCATCGATTGTAAGATCTAATATTGATCGAAGCAGTTCTACCTACAAAGTAACGAATATTTAGCAACGAATATTTTAACTCGAACTTCAATCTTAAGAAATACAATGACTGTCCCTATTACCCCATGTGAGGGGGAAGAGGAACGTTTACTTAATCTTGACATTTACGTCAATATCGTCCTAAGAACTGATAATAGCGTAATGACATTTAGCCCATTGGAAGCTATACATAAAGGCAAGTTTTGTGTGTTTCAAAGATCTTAAAAGACTTTAGCTGTTCTTCCTAGCACTCAAAATATTTTACTGAAAATAAAGTGTTTCTCTTACCCCACCTGACCTTATATAATATATTTCGAAATAAAAAAAAATCATTTTCATTTTTTTTGTAATATTGATTTTATACGTGGTAAAAGCACGCTTTAGCGTACTACGATTGGAGCACGAATGTATCAGCTCGACCTGGAAACGACCACGCTCGAACAGAATACGCGCGTGAAATATCAACATAATTCTGCTATGTTTTTTTTACACTTTTTAATGGCAACGAGGCATTTCATCTAAGACCTCAGCACGGCTAGCATGGGCTGGGAACAAAAAATTTATCCCCCGATTATATCCATGGACAAGAGATGAAATTATCTTGTCCTTATGCCAACGCGCGGCAACGGGGAGAAGTATATCCCCGTTTAACATAACGAGTAAACATATATCCCCCGTCCGTAGCATGGAGCTAAATGAAAGATAAAAAATTATGCTTTTTGACATTTGAAAGGGACAATTTTATCGTAGTTCATTGGACGTGGGTTTAATATAAAATTCAGACACAAAATCTATCTAAGTCTAAGTCTATGTCCCATTTTATCTACTTCGGATATTATATCCACCGGTGCGCCCACGCTCGAAGGGTGGATAAAACTAAGCGAGGGGATAAACATGTTCTCCTTTCTCCGGGGATGAAATTGTCTCCTGCCCATACTAGCCATGCTGGGGTGACAACTGACAACGCATCTACATATTGATTCCTCATCGAAAATAGATGTAGTTCTCTCTAGAGCATTCACTTACCATGAGGTAGGTCGCATTTTGTTTTTTACCCTTACTTCTACAGAAGCGTTATTGTTCTTCTTGCAGAGTTTTTTTTTATAGAAGAGGCGGCAAATGAACATGCGGCTCACCTGATGGTAAGTGACTACCGCCGCCCATGAACAACCGCAACACCAGGGGAATTGCAGATGCGTTGCCGGCCTTTTAGAAAGGTATAAGCGCTTTTCTTGAAGGTTCCTAAGTCGTATCTGTCCGGAAAATTCGCTGGTGGTAATCGATTCCACAAGAAAGATGTGCGAGGAAGAAAACATCTTCTAAATAGCACAGTGGTGGACCGCCAATCATCCAGATGGTATGAATGGTATCACGAGATTTGTCGCGATGTGCGATGGTGAAATTGAGCGGCTGGAATTAGACCGAACAATTCCTCAGAGCACTTCCCGTGATAGATGCGATAAAATACGCAAAGAGATGCAAGTATTATTATATCTGTCTTTGTCTCAGACCAACCAAAAGAAGATAGACGAAGCGCTGCATTCCAAGTGATGCCGAAACCACGCTCTTCTGGACAGTTACTCACTCACACATCTTTCTTCTTTCTTTGTTCATCAGCTTGTAAATGTTCACAGCCTGACGCACACATGTGCACCTAAAACCTCAGAATAAATAATAGTTAAAAGAACTAAAACCAGGTTGTAGGTTGCGATTGACGTAAACGCATAATATATCTTCTAGGTGAGTTTGTTCTTACAATCAGTTGAGTATGGTTTTGGTTTAGTTTTTACTCCATGTAACAATGAGGGCATCCACGACTTTTTCCGCCACCAGGGCGGTGCCATTTAATAATGAGGTCTAATATTTGACAGATTTCATAGCGGGGAAGTTAATTTGTTCGGAAAATGTAAAGGTTAATATTTCTTTCTGTACTATTAGCTATATTTTATATTAATAAGATTAAAAATAAATAAAACAAACCATAGATATTCATAAAAGTACAACATATGTATATTTAATTTATTGCATACATAAATATATGCAAAAAATTAAGGAGCAAACCACTGAAGCATCGAAATAAAACCAGTTTTACGGATTTTATCGCGTATAATAACTTATTTTATATTCCCGACGTTTCGAGCACTTTGCAGCACCCATGGTCACTGGGAGGGACTGAGGTGTTTGACATCCCAATGTCATAGTCAACCACGGCTACCTCTAGATTAAAATTATGAATTTTTGTTCCGATCTCCGCAGTATGAACTTAATTAATTGAACCTAATTAAACAAACATTCCAACCATCGTGCCTGCAGCCCTTGAGACACGAGGCTGACTAGCAGAAGTTCAGGTGAGTGCACATGCATTTCTTCACATCCTTCCTATAGCGTGAGTATAGGGGCATTTGCAGTATCGCGAAATAATATACTCACACCATACAATTCATTAATTACGTAAAATCATCTTTTTAATAAATATGAACCAGCAGTTGGTCATTTGAACCAACTCACCATTTATGGCCCTGCGCCAGGATCAGATATACAACTTAGCTGAGACACAGACTTATAGGGGCTGGTATTTAAAAAAAATTAAAAAAACTTTTGCAAATCCGATCCAATAGCACCCCACACGATGGAATAGATGGGTAAAACAGAATCACCCAATATAAAAATGTTTTACAAATTCATTGGGTTATATGTACTACGTACTAGATATGAGCGGCGAAGGCCAATTCCACGGCGGCGGCGTGGCCTGATAATTTTCTCGGCGGTGGCGGCGTCGCGGCGGCGCGGCGTGGCTGCCCATAGGCCTTAGATATTGTTTTATCAGGAAGAGATTTCTTAAAAAAAACTTAAAGAAAACCATATTGTTGGTACCAAAAACAGCTTTATATTTTTTAATAATTCCCTGGGGAGCCCCAGCCCAGTGATGGGAACAATATTCCATGTGAGGCCGAACCTGCGCCTTGTAAAGTTGCAGGCGGTGTGCCGGCATGAAATACTGCCCCGCTCTGCTGTGCATGTAAAGCGTTTCAGAGGCCAATTTGGCCTTCTCTTCCAAGTGATTACGAAACTTGCACGTCACTCGATATGTCGACCCAGAGGATTCCGATACTGGCTGAGGCAACAAGGGGAGTGCCTTGAAACTGAGGAGATGCTCCGTTCTGCAAGAAAGCTGGTGATTCAATTGCACAATTTCTCGGGAAGCCCATAGAAAGGGAGCTTGGAAAGAAGCGCTTTGTGCCAAACCCGATCGAAGGCCTTCGCAATGTCCAAACTAACGGCCAATGCCTCCCCTTGGACTCATATGCCTCCGCCCATCTATGAGTCAGGTAGACTAGAAGATCACCATCTGCCCGACCCCGACGAAAACCGTATTGGCGATCACTAATTAGCTGGTGGTCCTCAAGATACCGCATGAGCTGGCAGTTTATAATGCATTCCATTATTTTGGAGAATAAGGTAATGGGGATAAGCATAGCTAGACGGGTCTGAGCGGTCGCCTTTTTTAGCCAGCCTGCAGAATGCAATCGTGATGTTAGTGTGCGTGGCACCACACTCCGGACTAGACAATGATCTGAGGAGCCAAGAGGGGAGTGGACGGAGACTATATATCTATCTGAATGAGAGGTCAGCAGAAGGCCCAACAGGAACAGGGAATCCGCGTAGGCGAAGTTACCAGTTGTGTTAGACCATATGCCAAGGCAAAATCATGAACAGATTTCCCCGCATGATCGGTTAAACGTGAACCGAGCCATTCAGCGTGGTGGGCGTTACAATCGCCGAGGATGACAATCTCTGCGGATGGGATCTGCTGTAGCAAGGAATCTGTAGCCATTGGAACGTGGTGGATGAGTCGGTCTGTTTCGGCATTACCGCTATGGGACCTATAGAGGCACCCGTAGACATGCGGATGATCGTCGCTGTCTACGCGTAGCCAAAGGATGGACAGGTCCTTCAAGACTGCCGAGGCGTCGAGAACAGATGTCCTCTCTGATGTATACGCAAACTCGAGCCCGAGGCACAATGAGTGTTCCAATTTGTACCCTGGGTAGGAGAGATACGAAGTATCAGCCGGAGAGGATACCTGCGTCTCAGTCAGAAAAAGCAACGCCGGCTTCGTTGTCTCAAGATGATAGTGGACGGCGTTTTCGTTCGAGTGAAGTACCCTGATGTTACAAAAAAGTCGCGTGGCAGGGGTCGCCTTGGCTTTGTTGCTCAGCTTGCCCCAAGCAGTTATTGTCTTGAGCGGAATTTTGCCCCTCACCCCTCCCCCGAAATAGGTGGGGCAGCCTGAGCACCCAGGAGTGGTAATTCCCTCCTCAGGAGTGGAGTAGCTTGATCGTGGATGCTCGGCAAGGAATTCTCCATTACCAGGGGTGCTGGTACCCTCCTGGGATAGTATTACATTTAATTCCATTACCACCCCGGCTTGAGCCGACCCATACGTGCAACAGTTGAAGTTGCTGCCATTGTTAATTTGTTAACACCACACAACAATACACGTTCACTCGGTGAAATATTCGACTCGACTGAGTGAGTGACGAGCGTGGCAAGGCGACATGGCGAACTAATACGGTCGGGCCGCGCGTGTTAACGGGAAAGTTGCGACTCGTCGCAACGGCGCGCCGCGTGCTTCACGCGGCGGCGACGCGTCGACATGAACTCACGGCGACGGCGGCGCGTCGGCGCGGCGCTCATATCTACTACGTACTAGAGAAGCCATTCCAAACAAAAATTGTGTCTATATCTTTGCGCATGTGCGGGAGTAGTAGTCGCGCATGCGCGAAGACTTTAATTTAATATAAAATAAGATATTTATATAAAATAAATATAAGAATTTAATATAAAATATCTTAATTTAATCTAAACAAACATATTTCTAAATAAAATGTAATAATAATTATTTTATGGAATTCACAAATCTTCAATTTACGCTATATTTAGTTTGTACGGATTGCAGTACAGTTCAGTTGAACATAGTCAATGTTCGGAATGGCTTCTCTGGTACGTAGTACATATAACTCAATGTACAAATTATTTTTTTCACAACTTTTGTAGGCGTAATTAATATCTATAACTATGCCAAATTACAGTTTTGTAGCGCCTAAGCTCTCTGAGTAAAACCGCCGATGGCGAAACTATAAAGGTTCCTTGTTGTTTAACTATGGATCCCTAAAAATCGAGGACATGTGATGTGTACCAACACGAAATGGGGCAGCGCGGCGGACATTTCCTTGCCCTAAAACCCTCTCAAAATTGAGAGGAGGCCTGTGCCAAGCAGTGGGACGTATATAGGCTGTAACATTATTTTACTTTTTATTATTTATGATTTATTTCCATTATGATATATGAGGGCTAATAATAATTTTACGCTCACAAGATGTCGCTAGTGTACTAAGGTGAACTTATTTGTTACACAGGCGGTCACACAATGATATCATCATGCGATTTAATTGTAAGTTTTTCCGTTTTCTTGGGTATGTATACACACAAAACAACGCCTCAGTGTTATATTCTATACCTATCTTTTGTACATTTATAACTTTTTTATTCTTTTTCTTTTAGGATTATACGTAGTTTGGTTTGTCAATTTTCAATCAAATTAAGATACTGGCGGTCCACTCCGGCTTCCTGATTTCTGGATCTCGACAATAGCGCCACCTACCGTGTCAAATCTATACAAATAAATAAAATTGAAGTGTCTATTTGTAATATTAAAATAACAGCTTTTTACTAAATGCATATGAAAGTATATACGGTACTTATAACAAAAACACAATTTTTAAAATTTTTGTCTGTCTGTCTGTCGGTCTGTCTGTCTGTCTGTTTGTTCCGGCTTATCTCCGAGACGGCTGGACCGATTTCGACGGGGCTTTCACTGGCAGATAGCTGATGTTATTAGGAGTAACTTAGGCTACATATCTTTTAGAAAAAAAATAGGGTTTCGCGCAACATAATTAAAACCCTAAATTACACGCGGGCTAAGTCGCGGTGAACAGCTAGTTAGTAATATAAGCCATCAAGAGACCCAATCAAATACACACAAAAAACTTCATATAAATTGGTCGAGCCTTTTTTGAGTTTAGCGAGAATAACGGACAGCAGTTGATTTTTATATATAGAGATATATCCTAACAAATGAACTTCCCCCGCTATGAAATCTATCTAATATTTCACCTCGTTAGCAAGTGGCGCCACCCTGGTGCCAGAAAAAGTCGTAGATTCCCTCATTCAGAATGAGCCCAGTTGTGACCAGGTGCTATACAAAGAAAGAATATTTTTTTCATAATCAACATTTACCATTTCAATATTCCAACTTCTATATTATTTCATATAGTTATCACAGAATACCAGCGTAAAATAGCAGCTTAATACTGCTGTATTTCGTATGGTGAGTGTAGAGAACTGGAGAACACTTTTTTACAGGAAACGAGGCATTCATCTATTGTGTGTGTATATATATATATATATATATATATATATATATATATATATATATATATATATATATATATCTTTATATATAAAAATTACGTGTCACATTGTTTGTCCGCGATAGACTCCTAAACTACTGAACTGATTTCAATGAAATTATGCACACTGTGTGCATTTTGGTCCAACTTGATAGATAGGATAGTTTTTATCCCGATAAATGACCCTCAAAGTTTTTTATTGCGAATTTAAGAATTTTTATAGGAACGGTCGTCAGAAAGGGCAGAACAACGTCTGCCTGGCGAGCTAGTATATATATATATATATATATATGAATAAATGTAGACGTCCACGGACCACAACATCCCCTTACCATCAGGTGTACTGTGTGCTCGTTTGTCATTCTTATTCTGTATAAAAACAAAAAAAAATCCGATGAGGAAAACCATCTTGCTGTCTTTCCTTATTTTATTTTGCATCGCGGTGAATCCCGAAGCTAACGGTGTTATTTGCTAAGATAGCAATTGATCTTGTCACTAACCAATTACCATAAATGCTTTTTAAACTTTACAGATTATAAATTGACCTATTATAATTAAAGTATAAGTATAGCTTGTTTATTTATATTATAAGATTGACCTATTGATTTATTTTATATTTGTTACTGGCCGGAAAATTTTACGTGTTTATTTATCTACTTAGAAAAATGAATAGTTAAAAACAATTTTCCTTTATTAGATTTTGCGAAGCGACAGTATCCTAGTGGTTAAGTTGTTATCGAACTCTGAAAATCGCGATGGGTTCGAAACCGCCGTTCGACTACTGTCGTGAACAATTTCTATCATATTTTCAGTGTTAGTAATATTTTTTTAAATAAAAAGAAATAAGACACCCTTTTTTATTTGCCACTCGACAATAACTATAGTATAGTAGTAGTATAATATATAAATATTATATAAGTAGGGTGTATTTAAACATTTTATAAGAAGTACAAAGTGCAATCGGACTTGCCAACTAAAAAGTAAATACGTGGTAGAGCCACGCTGCAGCTATATGATGGCTGTAGCACGAATGGGTCAGCTCGATGAGGGTAGGACCACGCTCTCACAGAATACCAGCATATAATTTAAATTTTAAAATTTTGTACAACCGACTTCAATATACATTATTAAGAATAACTCAAAAACTATTCGTCAGACCTTGATCAAATTATATAGGAACACGTGTGAAGCATGGGCTTTCAAATAAAGAAAGAATCATCGAAATCGGTTCACACAGTAAAAAGTAATGAGGTAACACACATAAAAAAAAGAAAAACATACAGTCGAATTGAGTACCGTCTCCTTTTTGAAGTCGGTAGCAGCTTAATGCTTCTGCGTATTATATAGTGAGTGCAGAGAACCGGAGACCCCTTTTTACTGGAAACAAGGCATTCCATCTCAGTCCTCACGGGTGACAACGCATCTGCGTCTTGATTCTTAATCGAGGATAGATGTAGATGTCTATGGGCCACAGCAACCACTTACCATCAGGTGGATTGTGCTCGTTTGTCACCCCTATTCCATAAAAAAGAACTCTCTTATACCGGACCACTATTGAGAATTTTTGATAGAAAAATTCAATAACTGATTTTGGCCCAACCCGGCATTCGTTCCAGACCGCGTTATTAGCAACCGCGTTAGGAAAACCCAATAACTGATGCTTTGATTATATGACATGTATATAATCAAAGAACTGATGAGACTTTTTCCTTAACTTTAATAAGACACGAGTCTTATTAGGTTAAGGAGTTATGCCCTGTTGTGAATATAATCACATCAGACCACATCGTCACCTCAATTGCTTCTGATTCAATAACAAATAAAAACTATTGACATCTCAATGCGTCAGGAATTATTCAACTGGTTATTCCATTAAATATTAGGTACATACTCGTATTACCGAGGGTTTATAAGAAACGGAAAACTTTGAGGAAACTTTAAAAAATTATAGAAACTAATTTTTGTTTGTTACATGGTATATGGCTGCAGCTATATTACTACATATTACGGCAGCGTCGGGAAGGGACGCCCTGTGCGAAAGTTTATCGACCAAATTGGCGACATATTGAATATGGGCCAAATCAAGAGTACCTTTAACCGACGAGCGTGTATGCGTAGGTATATCGATGTGGAGGAAGCGAGAGAGGTGTGTCAGGATCGTGCCAAATGGAAGTCAATAGTCTCTGCCTACCCTTCTGGGTGACAGGCGTGAATGTTTTTATGTTATGTCTATATTACTGGTATATTTGTAGCACAAATAGGTCAACCAGGAAGCGACGACGCTCTGTCAGTATACCAGCGTAAAATAGCAACTCAACGCTGCTGTGTTTCGTATGGTCTGTGTAGAGAACCGGAGACGCCTTTTACTGGAAAAGAGGAATTTCATCTTAGTCCTCACGGCTGACAACGTATCTGCATTTTGATTCGTAATTGAGGATAGATGTACATGTCTATGGGTCATAGCAACCACTTACCATGAGGTGGACTGTGTGCTCGTTTGCCACCCTTATCTTTTTAAAGAATGTCTCATCATCACAATCATTAGAGTCAAATGGAATATCACTACGTCACAATACCACCCACATCATCTGGATACTTGGCGGTCCACCACTGTGCTTTTTACTAGGATTTTTCTTCCTCGTACGATCGCTTTGTAGAATCGTCTACCACCGGCGATCTTTCCGAACCGATACGACTTAGGCACCTTCAAGAAAAGAGGTTACTCCTTTCTAAAAGGCCGGCAACGCACCGGCAATTACCCTGCTGTTGCAGTGGTTAATGGGGTGGCCACAGACTACTTAGTGGATACTACGTATGGCGGTCGACACTTAAGCGAGCAAGCAGGTTGATTTTTATTTTGCACGCCTCAAGCGCAAAGCGCGTAGGTAAGTTCTACTAGCGGCTAAAAATCAAGCTATACCAATGTTTTGTCGCATGAAATCGTAGGTGTAACAATCATATTGAACATAAAATGATATAAAAAGCACATTGTCAGAAATATAAATGATTGTTGAACTTATTATTTTTTTTTAAATCGATTAATTGTTATTTTTACATAAATATATTCTTTATGGGGGGGGGGGGGGGGGGGTTATATTTGCGATTGTTGTCACCCCTGACAAACAGGTTGATTTTTATTTTTAGTCCTTATTATAACGGTGTAAGAATATCCACTAGTCCACATCATCCAGTGCATATCGTAAGAGGCGACAGAGAGAAACAAATATAGAGATTTTATATTCCAATAAATAAGTACGAATACAAATCATCCCTATGCTGCCAGTTGCTCTGCTTAATAAGCTGTATAATATAATCGTCTATTCAATTAAAAGATAAGAGTGTACTTAAGGCGTGCGTAGTTTTATTACAAAAACTACAAACAGGTTGAGTTAAAACAGACTTCATTATAATTTTAAACCTATCAAGGCTTTAATAAGTTTAGCGATTCAGGCACAATTTTTAACAGTGGTAGAGCCACGCGGCAGCTTTTACTGTCGCACGGATGGGCCGGCTCGAACCGGGGTGGTACCACGAACTCACAGAAAACCAGCGTGAAGTAGAGGTTTACCCCTGCGTTTCGCTTGGTGAGTGCAGGTGGCCGGAGGCCCTTTTTACTGAAAATGAGGCATTCCATCTTAGTCCTCACGGGTGACAACGCATCTACATTTTGATTTGTAATAGAGGATAGATGTAGATGTCTATGGGCCGCAGCAGCCATTTACCATCAGGTGGACTGTGTGCTCGTTTGTCACCCTTGTCCTATAAAAAAAAACATACTAAAGCTAATTGACAACCTTAAAATGACATACTTAGACTATCATATAGTACCAATTGTTACAGATATTTCTGTAGTAATTTACTCATAAAGTTGAAAAAAGAGGTGCTGAAAGGTTTTAGGCAGGGTTGCCAGATGGTAGGGATTCGTTTGGATTCTCCCGACACTTTAAATGATCTCCAGACTCCCGACAAAACTCAAAATCTCCCAACAAACGGCTGCTCGGAAAGTTTGATTTAACAAAAGTTGAGATAGTAATCAGACTGAACTTTGAAGTAAATTGTTTGAATTTTAAATCTTTTCTGAATACTACTAAAGGATCCAAATTGGTGGACTCTAATAAAGTCCAATGCTAAATAAATATGGCAACCTAAAAATTAAGTGTACTTAAATAATTTGTATTTCAACAATGTTAAGTCTATTAGTAGCCTCTTAATTAAAAAAAATAACCTTTTTATTTTTAATATACCGCACTAATAAGAATGATAGAAGAATATCGGATAATTTCCAGTTCTGGAAACTCGTAAGAACTGCCAGGGGACATTCAAAACAGCCTAGAATGAATGCTATACGAGACCAGAATGGCTGTATTCTGAATGACAAAGTTTTGAGTTTAAGGAGATGGAAGGAATACTTCGAAAGCGTGTTTATGAGTGATGAGACGTTTGAATTAAATGAAATAGAAATGACGAAAGAAGAGGAAATAGATAGAGATATAAGTATAGATGAAATAATGAAAGCAATGAAAAGTGTAAAGTAGACAGTAGTAGAGACACACGGCAGAATTGCTGTCGCACGGATGGGCCGGCTCGAACTGGGGTGGTACCACGACCTCACAGAATACCAGCGTGAAGTAGAGGTTTACCTCTGCGTTTCGCTTGGTGAGTGCAGGTGGCCGGAGGCCCTTTTTACTGGAAATGAGGCATTCCATCTTAGTCCTCACGGGTGACAACGCATCTGCATTTTGATTCGCAAACGAGGATAGATGTAGATGTCTATGGGCCGCAGCAACCACTTACCATCAGTTGGGCTGTGTGATCGTTTGTCACCCTTATCCTATAAAAAAAAAAAGTATGAAAGCAGGTAAGGCAGCCGGATATGATAGAGTATCTCTCGTATGCTAAGGGCTGGAGAGGGTGTGGTGTCAGACCTGCTGTGCACCTTGTTTAATTTATGTTGGGAACTGAAGCGGGTACCGGGAGACTGGTGCAAATCCGTGATAGTCCCAATATATAAAGGAAAAGGATCACAGCAGGACTGTAAAAACTACCGTGGTATCAGCCTTCTTAGGATTATAGGAAAATTGTATGCTAAGGTACTAATTGAAAGAGTTATGAAAGAAACTGATGGAAAAATTTGGGATGTGCAAGTGGGATTTAGAAAGGTAATGGGATGCACGGATCAGGTCTTTTCCATGCGCATGGTCGCGGAGAAGTTTTTGGTCAAAAACCAAAAAGTTTTTTGTGCGTTCGTGGACTTGGAAAAGGCTTATGACAGAGTGGACAGGGGTGTGTTATGGCAAACACTGAACTCATTTGGATTGAGCGCTGGGTTGATACAGGCATTGAAGTCTCTGTATAGGGACTCTAGTGCGTGTGTCAGGATCAACGGGGCCTACTCGGACTGGTTTAGCATCCATAAAGGTGTTAGACAGGGCTGTGTGGCTGTTCAACCTATTTATGAACAGTTGTTTGGAAAATTTGAAAGTAGTAGATGCGGGTTAAGAATGGGTGAGTTAACCGTCAAATGCCTTTTGTACGCCGATGATCAAGTCATACTTGCGTCGTCGGCGCCCAAGCTGCAAATGATGGTTACATTAATGAACATGATATTAAAAGAAAAGGGAATGAAAGTGAACGCAAGTAAGACGAAAGTTATGGTTTTTGAAAGAGAAGAAAGTAAAACGATATGTGAAATAAGAATAGAAGGGGAGTTGGTCGAGCAAGTAGATGAGTTTGTGTATTTGGGATGTGTGTTTAGCAGGGATGGTAGATATGATAAGGATATAGAACGACGAGTGAATGCAGGAAATGGAGTGAATGGGGCTCTACACCCTATTGTGAAAAGTGAGAATGTGTCCAAAAAGGCACGTATGGCAATTCACAATGCTGCGTTTGTACCTACTTTAATGTATGGTAGTGAAAGTTGGGTGTGGCAGAAGAAGCACGAGAGTAAAATAAATGCTGTAGAAATGCGGTCATTAAGGGGTATGTTAGGGATGAATCTGAATGACAGAGTGAGAAATTGTTTGATAAGAGAAGAGTGTGGTTTGCAAGATGATGTTGTGACCAGGATTAAAAAAGGAATGATTCGGTGGTTTGGTCATGTAGAAAGAATAAATGAGGAAAGAGTGACAAAGCAAATTTATGTTACAGAGGTGAACCGCAGAGTCGGAAAGGGTCGGCCTAGGCGAAAGTTTATCGACCAAATTGGCGATATATTGAAAATGAGCCAAATCAAGAGTACCTTTAACTGACGAGCGTGTATGCGTAGGTATAGGGATGTGGAGGAAGCGAGAGAGGTGTGTCAGGATCGTGCCAAATGGAAGTCCATAGTCTCTGCCTACCCCTCTGGGTGACAGGCGTGAGTGTTTATGTATGTAAAAAATCAAACGCTGTCCGTTAGTCTCACAAAACCGGCTCGACCGATTTTGATGAAATATTTTGTGTGTGTTTGTGTGAGTTCCTGGATGATCTAAACGATTCACAATTGCACTCGGTAGGTGGCGCTGTTTTCGAGATCCAGAAATCACTTGCTCAACGTCGGGGCGGATCGCTAATACTTAATAAACTTAACTAAACATCGTAAACATGGTAAAAACCCAAATCGATTAACAAATTGACTATTAAAAATAACGTCCCACGTAATTATTTATGTCATTTACTAAATCTGATCTGAGAATAGTCCTGAGTACATAAAAGGTTGTAGGTATCGATTGCGGTACTTCACACGAAGATGGCCGATGACTAGGCGGCCATTATATAAACTGCAATTCCCGCCATAGCCGCATTAGTGCATTTCCCGCCGACGCGTGAAGCCACGGTGCGTTCAGAAATTGTTTCCATTTTTATTATTCTTAATTCTATTTTTACTAGTCATTATTCACTTGACTTTTCTATATATTTAACATTACAATTTTTTATTTATTGTAAATAATATAATAATAATTACTTAAATTAATATAATAATATAATTATAAAAAAAATAATTAATATAATTATTTAAAATCATATTATAATAATATAATTTAAAAAAAAATAAAAAATTAGAATAGCTATATTATGGTTATAGCACGAATCGGTTGGCTCGACCGGGTTTACGTAGTAACATTATTTTAAACTGTGACCGGGGTATGACCACGCTCTCACAGAATACCAGCGTAAAATTAATAGTAGCTTAACGCTGCTGTGTTTCGTATGGTGAGTGTAGAGAACCGGAGACCCATTCTACTGGAAATGAGGCATTCCATGTTACATGTTATCCCTCAGGGTGATAAGACATCAGCATTTTCATTCCTAAGCGAGGATAAAAATGTAGACGTCTATGGATTATAGCATCCACTTACCATCAGGTGAACTGTGTGCTCGTTTGTCACACTTATTCTATTAAAAATAAACTTAACAAAATATTGTTATTAGTATTGTAAAAAATTTGCGATATAAAATTAAATACTATATATATTTTTTATTAACACTTCTCTTTTATAATGTTGGTATTGAGTTAAAATTATTTTTTGTTTATTATCCAGGCCACAGGAATGGGTATACTAAAGAAATTCACCGTGCTCGCAGCCTTCGCAGTCGTGTGTGAGTTTTTTTTTATAAATTCTAACGCATCAATAATTCTAGTATTATCGCTTTTTATATGCTCCGTCTATAAAAATTATAAAGTTTTTTTTTAAGTTACTCCCACAATATGATTTTCTCCTGTATTGTGGATACAGTTCACATGCATAAATTGCACAAGGACAAACATCTAGACTCGGAACAATAATTTGTAGGCCATATAAATACTTGTTCCGCGCGGGATTCGAACGGGCGGCCCTCAGCGCTGTGACTCATTGCTGAGCCACTGCGCCACGGAACAGTCAAGTAATTATAATAAGTAAAAAGTTGTTTTGCATAGTAAATTTATAGACTGGGGCCATGTAACATAGCTGCTTCGGACCGATACGACCTAGAGACCTTCAAGAAAATAGCCTACTCCTTTTTCAATCGACTTCAAAAAAGGAGCAGATTCTCAATTCGTCGGAATCTTTTTTTTTTAAGTATGTTCACCTATTACTGGAAGACGCCTGAACCGATTTGCAAAATTCTTTTTTTGTTTCAAGATGCATAATATTTTCCAAGCGGTCCCATTAAAGATTTATCGAAATCGGTCGAGCGGTTTTAAAAAAAATTAACAATAAATTATTTATATTGAAGTAGGTTGTACAAAAATTTTAATACCACTACGTAAAATTTTTGCTTTTACTGGCCTTGGCAACGCAGGTACAGTTGTAGGCCCGAGGTGCTTGCGGCACCTTCGGGCACTATAATCTTGTCCTGTGCAGATGGCTAGTCTTCGTTGAGGTTGGCGGCCTGACCAAAATTCGGTTTGGAGGACATTATTGAAACTAAGTTCCTTATCGGACGGTACGGGTTTGGCGAATGGGAGCTAGGCGACAAAAAGTGTAAGATTTTTCGTCACTACCCCTACGTCATAGTGTAGACGGCCTTGGCGGCGAAGTAAGGAAGTGAGATGGAATAATATCCATCTCCTTCGCACTTTTCTTATCTTGCCATGAAAGAAATATTATTTTATTTCACATGACGCTTCATTTTAATAGACGCTAGTAATTCATTTATTTGTAATTTGTTAGTCAATAATAAAATACCTATGTTTATTAATAATAATATACTACGCAAGGAACTTCGTTCCAACCGAGTGTTCCATGACACTTACGCATTTTTTATTATTAATATGACCCACACAATCGCTGTTTTTTATAGGATAGGATGACAAACGAGCACACAGTCCACCTGATGGTAAGTGGTTGATGTGGCCCATAGACATCTTTTATCCTCGTTTGCGAATCAAAACGCAGATGCGTTGTCACCCGTGAGGACTAAGATGGAATGCCTCTTTTCCTGTAAAAAGGGTCTCCGGATCTTTAAACTCACTATACGAATCACAGCAGCTACTATTTTACGCTGGTATTCTGTGAGAGCGTGGTCCTTCCCCGGTCGAGCCGACCCATTCGTGCTACAACTATACTACTAATATAGCTGCAGCATGACTCTACCACGTATAAACGTTCCGGATACTTTATACTTTACATGATTCGCGAGGCTATTGAAATAAAAAAAAAACATCCTCATTTCAATAGAGAAAATGGCTGGGTGCTACCATCTGCTTGGGATCCCATAATTAGTAAAATTAAATCCAAACCCAAGCATACTACTGCAAGATTTCAAGACATTATAAGCTTGTTCTGCATAGATCGGACCAAAAATTTATAATAAAAAAATTTAAAGTTGAAGGTAGCCTGCGTTAACTATGAAACTATGACATTGAGACGTCAAACACCTCAGTCCGCATTACTCCCCCCCCCCCCCATTATCATGGATGCTGTAAAGTGTCTGAAACGTCAGGAATTAAAAAAGTTAAAATACGTTGAATTAGTTTTATTACTTATTAAATCATTATAAACAGGCTCATCTCAACCGGTGGAGCAAAAACCAACCCTGGTAGAAGTTCCATCGACAGTGCTCTTCACTGTGTCCGACCCACCTCAGCAATTTACCCTGCCTTGTTCTACCAACGCCCGTGCTCAGAATGTCAAGTAAGTTTAGATGGTTAAGAATTTTGGTCAAAACTTTATGTGCTAATTTGTAGCGTATATCATAGGGGGGATTTTGCCATAGAAGTCGCTGCTGCGCATCTCCTATTTAATTTCTATCTGTCGCCTCTTACGACACCCACGGGATGATATGGGGCAGTGGATATTCTTACACCGGCACTACACGGTAGCGTATAAGAGCATCTTAATGTGCTGTGTTTCGTATGGTGAGTGTAAAGAACCGGAGATCATTTTACAGGTAACGTGTCATTCGAACTTTTTTTTTATAGGATAAGGGCGACAAACGAGCACACTGTCCACCTGATTGTAAGTGGTTGCTGTGACCCATAGACATCTACATCTATCCTCCATAAAGAACCAAAATGTAGATGCGTTGTGATCCGCGAAGACAGAGATGGAATGCCTCTTTACCAGTAAAAAGGGTCTCCGGTTCTCTACACTCACCATAAGAAACATAGCAGTGTTAAGCTGCTATTTTACGCTGGTATTCTGTGAGAGCGTGGTACTTTCCCGGTCGAGCCGACCCATTCGTACTACAACTAAACTACAATGTAGCTGCAGCATGGCTCTACCACGTAACGGACTTCACAAATGCTTCCACATTTTGATTTTTAGTCGTGGATAGATGCAAATGGTTACCGGTCACAGCATCCGCTTACCATCAAGTGGACTCTATGCCTGTTTGTAAAAAAATTGATTTAATAAGTATGTGTATGGATCCAGTAATGTAGGCTCGATGTGAAGGAGTTTCCAACGTCGGTTTGAAACACTATCGCAATGTGGGATATATGCAGTAGTGCATTCTGAGGGAATTGATCACAAAAATTATTGAGGTGTCATTCAAAGAATTAGTTTTTTTTGTACATACTTGTCCTTTCACATAATTATCGTCTTTTTAACATCCACTAGATTTAGGAGTAATTAAAGAGATAATTTAAAGTTTTAATGGATGTCCCATACTTAATGCTTTTTATTTAACCCCCATCAGGTTCTCCTGGCAGAAGGACGGCAAACCGTTCGAATGGAACACATCTGATGTCATCAAACGGGACAATGAAGGCACGATCGTATTCTTGAAGCCAAAAGACGAAGATGAAGGTCACTATCAATGCTTCGCGGTGTCCGATTCCGGTGTCGCCAGTACACGTATCGTCAATGTAAAGAAAGCCTATCTGACCGCTCCGAAGGTCTCCACTCAACGCCACAGACCCATCGAGGGCCAGCCCTTCATGCTCGAGTGCCCTATTCCCGACTCGTACCCACAGCCCAAAATCGAATGGAAACTCCAGCTCGAAACCGACCCCAGCGTTTTGAACGAGGTCGGTGATGGCCGAATAACCATCTCCCCTGATGGCACACTCTGGTTTTCGAACATAACAAAGAAGGACGCTCACGAAGATTTCAAATACGTATGCCTGGCTTCCTCGCCAGCTACGACTAAGGCAGTTGTGCTCGCTGAGCATTATATTGAGGGTTTGGAACCTAACAAGGACAAGGACTACAGCGAGGTGGTGGAACAATATGCGAGTCAGAATATGACGGCGAAGGTTGGAGAGGTCACAATGTTGTACTGCATCTTTGGCGGAAGGTGAGTGTCAAATTTACATTTTAAACACGCTTTTTAATTAAATAAAAATAAAAACACGTGTTATTATACGGGCCTATTTTGCCTATTTTATAGTAAAGAAAAATTAATTTAAAAAATTAAAAAATCTCAAACATTCTGTCCTTTTCATCTTTTAAATTCATAATGCGTTGTAATACATTATTTTAAATGATTGTGATTCATAAATATCTAACGCCTACTATTTTAATACGCACGCACGCATTTGTAAGGGTCGCTCGGTCGGCAAAAACGTTGTGGATTGAATCGCACACAGAGGAGCGCACGTACGCGTAGTTGTCGGCCATATATCACATTCAATTTGGGATAATTTAAAATAAAAGTAAAAGCCTTATTTACTCGTATTTTCAAAAATTGCAATAACGGTATATTATTATTTATATATTTGAACTTAAGTTTAAAATTTAGCTGCTCTTTAAAAAATAACCCTGTATATATTATAGCCTGTATATATGTTTATACGTTAGGGCTTTGCAGGACGGTAAAAATACAGTTTATTTATAGACGACTAGATAAACTTAAAAAGTAAAACATTATTTAAGTTAAAAATTTTATACAAATCGTGTTTCCGTACTTTATCAAGAAATGGTTTGGTGAGTGTAGAGAACCGGAAACCCTTTTTATTGGTAAAGAGACATTCCATCTTTGTCCTCACAGGTGACAACGCATCTGCATTTTGATTCGCAAACGAGGATAGATGTACATGTCTATGGGCCACAGCAACCACTTACCAACAGGTGGACTGTATGCTCGTTTGTCACCCTGTCCAATAAAAAAAAATGCTTAGTTCATAAATACGATCTCCTATTTACAAAGTATGCCATCTTGAAACCGTATTTTAAAGCTATTCCTTCGACAACTTACGACTACTTAAATTGAAACAATTTTAAATTGTAAGTTGTTGTAAACCAGTGTTATGTTTTGTAAATTAATATTCGATGCACTTCGTGAATTACAAAACGCAACGCAAGGAATAACAAAACGTTTTTTTTTTAAATATAGGAACCGGGCATAAGTATCATGTCGTCAATTTTATTTTAATCTTACGAACATGGAATAATCTACATAGCATTACAGAAAATTAACATAACAATATAAAACTTAAGGAAAAACTCTACGCGAAATTAAATGCCGATAAGATAAAGATAGACAAACAAGATCGGGGCTTTTCTCATAAAATCATAGATAATAATATATATGCGGCAAACGAGCACAGAGTCTACTTGATGGGAAATGGACGCTGTAACCAAAACATAAACATTTATATTTATCCTCGATTAAGAATCAAAATGCAGATACGTACCAGAAAAAAGGGTCTCCGGTTCTCTACACTCACCATACGAAACACAGCGGCATTAAGCTGTTATTTTACGCTGTTATTCTGTGAGGGCGTGGTCCCCGTTCTAGCCGATCCATTTGTGCTACAAGCATAATATAGCTGCAACGTGGCCCTATATTATATAAAACCCGTATTTCGATAATCTCCACGTAAAAACGCCTGAGTGCTGAGATTGAATGCCTTGTTTCTGGTAAAAAAAAAGGTCATAATCTCTCAACTCACCATACAAAACACTGCAGCATTAAGCTGTGTTTTATACTGGTATATTCTGTGAGAGTGTGGTCTTTCCCCGATCGAGCCGACCCATTCGTGCTAACACTATAATATAGTCAAAGAAAGCTGGTGTAATTACAGGCTATTATACATTCCATCTAGTCTTCAGTTCTTAGAGATGACAACGTACTTGAACCTGTAGCCTACTTAATGGCTGCAGGTGTACAAAAACTGCTGTAGCCACTTAGAACCAAGCGGTCTGCAAATTCCTTTGTCACTTTAGTTTAAAAAAACATGCGTGAGTGTGGTGGAACACTCGATTGGAACGAAGTTCCCTTTGTAGTATATTATTATTGATAAATGTATTATATTATTGATTAACAAATACAAATAAATGAATTACTAGCTCTGAATGAAGCGTCACTTAAAATAAAATAATATTTCTTTCATGGCAAGATAAGAAAAAGTGCGAGGGATATGGATATTATTCCATTTCGCTCGCACTATAGAAAAATATAGGGTCGTGACGGAAAGTATTTTTTCTCGCCTAGCCCCATCTGTCAAATTCATACCGTACGATAAGGAACTTCGCACCGAAAAACTAGCTTGACAACAATTAATTAAAATAGTAGGTACAATAGTGACCATGACGGTGGGTTGTGACCATGACCGTGACCATGGGTTGCTTGTAAAGCACCCCAAACGTTAGGAATTAAAATAAGTAAGTTAAACGCGAAAAAATCCGTAAACATACATAGTTTTATTCAAGGTACAATATTAATTCTAACAACAACAAAAGTCCCTCAAAGAATAGCACGTGTATGCGAAAACTTTGCATGTACATTAAACAATTATGACATAACGACGATGAAAACAATTTTATCTTTATGGTCATACAAACTTTTATTGTGTTCATAAGTTATGTTCAAGACTGAAGAGTATACATTAAGCAAGCTAATTAAAGTATACTCTATGGTCCTAGTTATGTACATTCCGTTCCTAATATTTAAAACATTTAACATCAAACAGACGCAATGCGTTACAGGCAATTTTCAACCGACTTCAAAAAGGAAGAGGTTTACACTTCGTCCGAATTTTTTTTAATGTATATTCGCCGATCCTTCGAAGCCGCTTGAACCAATTTGGAAAATATTTTTTTTGTTTCAAAGGTTATTACACTATTTTCCAAGTGGTGCCATTTAAATTTTATCGTAATCGATCGAGCGGTCTTTAAAAAATCAATAATAAATTATGTTTATATTGAAGTCGGTAGTACAACATTTTTAATTTTACCTAATATAATAAAGAGAAAATATTTGTTTGTTTGTTTGTATGGAATAGGCTCCGAAACTATTGGACTGATTTGTAAAATCCTTTCACCATTAGAATCCTACATTATCCCTAATGAACATAGAATATTTTCAAAAAAATTAGGGATCCGTATGAAAACTTCGTTAGTGTTACCCAAGGTGTGAAAAAAAATACCGAAAAGAATCCTTATACCGCGTACGCTGCGGAAACTATTGACAATAGAGCAAAGTGATGTACCACAATTTTATAGAGGACTAAATAATATAATACCGTGTAGGAGGTACCGTGTAGTGGCGGTTTAAGAATATCCACTACCTCATATCATCTCGTGGGTGTCGTAAGAGGGGACAGAGGGAAACTAATCAGGAGATGGGCAGCAGTGTCTTCCTAATAACGACTAAAAATAAAAAAACTGTTGTTGCCAACCCGCTTGCCAAGCGTGGCAACTATAGCATATATCCCCCCTATGAGGTAATATATACACGATGCCTACGTTCAGGAGCGGATCTGTATATGTATATGTATTTTGGGCTGCAGCCCAGGGCCCCGTGGATATAAAGGGCCCCTAACCATTGAATTCAATGGCTATCAAACAGAAACAGAAACTTTTTATTCAATATAGATTATAAAATAATACTTATTGAAAATCTCTCTCTGTTTAATTACCACTGGTTTGAAAAAAACCTCTGTCCTGGGAAGAACCAGCAAGAAACCCAGCGGCTTTTCTTTTAAATAACAGCTTACAATCATGTATGTTACACAATTAACAACACAAGAAATTAGAAATAGCTTGGTAGCGATCACCTCATTTCCAGGGGTTATTATCAACCATAAATTCCTTAATACTATAATAACCCTTTTTATACAAACTTAGTTTAATCAAATTTTTGAACTTAACACAGCAAAGGAGTGGAACAATTTGCCGGCGTCTATCTTTCCGTCCGAATACAATCTGAGCGTTTTCAAGGCAAGAGTGAATAGGTTTTTGTTACGTAAGACAGTGCGATATAACATCTAGGGCTGCATCACCACTTCCCACCAGGTGGGATTGTGGTCAAGCACTGACTTAAAATTAGTACAAAAATATCTTACAGGACCTAATAGAAGCGGTGGATTCTCGTTATATGGCTCACACATTTGCTACACCGAAAATCAGCGTTACGAATTGATGTATTTCTTCAATTCACGATTTAAAGCTGAGTGGAGACATGTAAGTTTATGAAGTTATACTTCTTTTGGGGCGTTTGGGAAAAATGATGAGAGTGAATTTTTACGATGCGCGCGCACACCGACACCTAAAAACGACACCATGAAGTTTCTTTGCAAACACATTTCTTTGTTTCTCACGAAGGTCTCACACCCCACATAGTAAATAATGCTTACATTCGTGGACAGTCAGATTGGTAGAGACCGTATCATATTTTTTCCAGCCCCCTGGCACACCCGGACTGGTTCAAGGACGGACAGGACGTGAACAACTCGCCCCAGGACCGCGTGACCCGTTACAACAAGAGCAAGGGGAAGCGCCTCCTCATCCGTGAGACCTGGCTTTCCGACCAGGGCACCTACACCTGCACGGTCGACAATGAGTTAGGCAAACCCAAACAACACTCAATGTACTTGACCGTTGTCAGTGAGTATCAATTTTTAGATTGAACATCTTAAGCAGGGATTTGCAAACTTTTTTCATTATGGACCAGAACAAGTTTTTCTTTTTAATTTTGTACTAAAAAAAATTAATACATATACCACGTTTTTTTCTACATTGTCATCCGATTCCGAGCTATCTTCAAAATTTAAATCACGAAAGTGCTCGAAATATTAGTTGCAAGATTCCACCCGGAACGACAGACAGACAGACGAACAAGAAAGTAACTTAATGACTTAACAATAAAAACGTGGTAAAAACGTAAGAAATTTCACGGGTTTGTTACGGAAATTTTAAATTTTAATCACAGTTGTTAAAGTAAGAAACAATAAGTTATAGTCCGTATAATGATGATGATGATGACGAAGTACAAATAAGTCTGCTAAACATAGGCCCCCCACAAGGAACACCATAAAGCAAGGTCCTGCGTCCATCGCCTCTTTTTTAAAGTATAGGGTGACAAACGAGCACACAGCTCACCTGATGGTAAGTGGTTGCTTTGACCCATAGACATTTAGATCTATCCTCAATAAAGAATCAAAATGCAGATGCGTTATCATCCCTTAGGACTAAGATGGAATGCCTCGTTTCCAGTAGAAAGGGTCTCCGGTTCTTTACACTGAACATACGAAACACAGCAGCATTGAACTGCTATTTTACGCTGGTATTTTGTAAGAGCGTGGTCCTTCCCAGGTCGAACCGACCCATTCGTGCTACAACTATACCACTAATATAGCTGCAACATGGTTTTACCACGCATAAAATATGATCGTACATCGTCCTATAGGTACGAGTATCATAAGAGGCAACAGAGGGAATCAAACCGAGTAGGTACATATTCTATGAGACCGCGTGGTCTTTCTTTGGTCGATCGTACGATTCAATTCCAGCAGCCGTGGGGCTCTACCTCTTTTGTATATAAAATGAAGTGACTATCGAACTCATGGTCCACCTGATTGTAATGAGGGATAAAAATTTCCTGCTCACCAGATGTCGCTAGTTGACACTGAGGTAAATTTTTTTGTTACGCAATGTCATTTAATCGAGAAGTTGTTATTTAATAAAAGTTGATCAGTTTCTAGAGTATTATAAATACACAAAACAATGTCTCAATGGTTGCTCTTTAATTTTTTGCTCATCTTTTACTTTTTAAAAAATTTCTACATTTATTTCTGTGGTTTGATTTATTTATTTCTAATATGGTTAATATAAAATATAGCTAATAGTACAGAAAGTAACAATAACTCTTACATTTTTCAAACAAATTAACTTCCCCGCTATGAAATCTATCAAATATTATACCTCACTTTTAAGTGGTGCCGCCCTGGTGGCAGAAAAAGTCGTGGATATCCTCATTGGCTGCAGCCCATGGACACCTTCAACCCACTTTAAAGAAATAAGACTACAAATGCGTCTTCACTGAGGACTGAGATGTAAAGACCTACAACCTTTAACTATACTTGCTCTGCCTGTATACCCTTCATACCGGAACATATCAGTGCACGCAATGCTAAAGTGGCGGCAGAGATATGTGATACGTATCCACATTTCCTGCCCAGTCTCTACCCACATTCCAATAATAATACAGTTATAATATTAAAATTTTCAATATTCTCCTGCTCCAGGTTCCCCCGCCTTCGACAAGAAACCCCCAACTCAACTCATGGTGAACGAAGGGCAAGCTGTGACCATTCCTTGTGCAATCCTTGGCGTTCCTCAACCCACTACATCTTGGACGTACAACGCACAGCTTATGTCGAAACGTGATGGAGTGACTATGAACAAGTCAACCGAGGGTAACCGGACCATTGCTGACCTGCACTTCAGCGGTGCTAAGAAGAGTGACTCTGGATATTATGGCTGTACCGGCATCAATGATTATGGCTATGTATACGCGGAAACACTGTTGCATGTGGCTTAAAGCGACATGTGCAGGCTAATATGCAGGTTGCTTCACGACGTTTAGTTATAAAAAAAATAGTGTCACTGTTATTTTTACAGTTAATACATGTGTTAACACGCGCATAATATGTGACAAATAACAGCAAGTATTAAACGGTGAAAATACAGTAGATATTATATATCCACAGAACAAAGCAACTATCTACGAAGAAATATTACCAATTAATTCGGTTTGAGATCTGTATGTATTATGAAGTAAAAATGAATATTTTTTTGGAAAAATAGTTTTTTTTTCTATTCCTTACCAAATATGTCTATTATATAAACTTAAACCCACGTCCAATGAACTAACATAGAATTGTCCCTTTCAAAAGTCAAAAAAATCATAATTTTTTTGTCTTTAATTTGGCTCCATGCTACGGTCGGGAGATATATGTCTACTTGTTATGTCAAACGGGGATATACTTCTCCCTGTTGCCATGCTTTGGCATAGGGACAAGATAATTTTATCTCTTGTCAGTGGATATAATCGGTGGATAAAATTTTTGTCCCCAGCCCATGCTAACCGTGCTGCAGGTGGTCTGTATGTTAGTTTGTCACTTCAGTGTTACATTTTACGTTAAAAAATAACACATTGGAATTTGAAGATATATAAGAGTCTTATGGCTAAATAATCAAACGCTACTCAATTTTAAAATGTCGTAAGTCTCGTGTTGTCTCAGTTATTTTGACTTAAAGTCTTAAAAGTCTTAAAGACTTAACGACATTTTAAAAGTGGCGAACGTTATTTGGGCAATAGAGGTTATTCTCAACGACTCGCTATAATTGAAATTTTTCTTCATAACTCGTTATTATTATATTCCAAATACAAACGTGTGACAGAATAATGCACTCTCATAGTCCGATGAGACTTTAATCCGAGACGACCGACAAGTGATCAGACGCAAGACCAACGACTTCACGTGCTTTAAAACGCAAGGGGGTGAGACACTGTCAGCTTGTTGATTCCGGGATACTAGTGAGTTTCTCGACCGAAAAAGGCAATAACGGCTTTTGGCCCTACCCGGCATTTGACCCTGGATCACAAGACCAGCAGTCGTAACTCACGAACGAGGCATTTCATCTCATTCTACAGCGGTGGCAAGGCATCTACATTTTGATTTTAATATACTTTAGAAGAGATGAGAAACGGCGCGTTCCATTTCAGTCCTCAGGGGTGACAACGCATCTTCATTTTGATTTTTAATTGAGGATAAATGTAGATATCTATTGACCACAACATCTACTTTCCATCAGATAGACTGTGTGCTCCTTTGTCACTCGTTTGTCAATTCTATAAAAAATCGTCTCTACCTCGCACCTCTGTATGTGCTAAGCTGCTAAGGTGGTGTATAGTAGCACAAATGCAGTTAATAATTTGTTCAATATGTTGCACTTATAGCAAGTATAGGCACGCTGCAGCTATGTTATGGTTGTAATGCGAATGGGCCTGCTCTACCGAGGAACCATCACGCTCTCACAGAATACTAGTGTAAAATAGCAGCTTAATGCTGCTGTGTTTCGTACTCATGAGTGTAGAGAACGATCGATTCGATTTTACTGGAACCGAGGAATTCCATCTGAACTCTCAAGGACGACAACGCATCTGCATTATAATTGTTAATCGAGGATAGATGTAGCTGTCTATGGGCCACAGCTTCCACGTACCATCAGGTGGACTGTTCGTCATCCTTGTAGGTATAACAATTTAACAATCGGACTGACGGATGTTTGGTGTTAAGATGTATAATATTTGGAAATAAATGGAAGTAAAGACTAGAAATGAGTTGGGGAGTGGCTCGAACTTTAGGCGTAGTCAGTTTGAATAGCCTATCATGTAGAGGATGTCATAGGGGGTTATAGTTGAAAAGGGCAGAAAGTTTTCATTACACTTCTAGGGGGTCAAAATGGCCAAAGACCAATAAATTAAAAATTCTTATTTCGGTTATAACTCCTCCTTCAGATGTTCTTGCACAGTCTTTACTTCACGCATCCCACTAGTTAACATGAGAAGGATATATTCGAAGCGTTGGTCAGATTAGTTGTAATATTAAATATTATTTATGTACGATTTATTAATATAAATAATAATAATAATAATAATAATAATAGTAATAAAAAACGTATATTTATAAATACTCGTAGTTCATATCTCTTTGTTATAGAGATGTAATAGTTGTTATTTTTATTAATGTCTAATCTTTGGTCACTTTTTTTAATGTTATAATCTGGAGGTGTTTGTCTATGAAATAAAACTGGTGTCTATGATAGAACATTTTGGACACCGTGAATTACTAGGTGTTTCATTATATTGGTCTTTTGAATGTGTTGAATGCGGTGTGAGTAACTTGCATCCTTCTTTAGGGCAAACGAAGTTCTTTTTTGCCTCCTTCTTTGGCATCGGCCAGGACGGAATAGGTGTCCACGGTTCAAAACTTTGTGCATACATTACATCGTCTCTCCTCTCTACTTGTTCATACTTTGTCTCTGACTCCGTGGTCATATTTTTAAACTGAAACTTAAGATCTTGATTGCTTGATTTTCCAAGTCTCAGAAAAACGTCTTCAGTGACCGACGCCTTCGTAAGATCTCGAGAGTTGTTTCCTACGTTGTGTGGAAGATTCCAATTGAATGTCGACGATCCAAACGCGTTTCTGAGTATATTCGTTGATGCAAAATCACATAGGATCAAGGTAATTGTGTCCTTGAATTTGTTGCCTATGTAGAATCCACACGGCTTGTTTTTGGGTGACGGACAAGGGCAAGGGCTCTGTGGAGGTGGACATATCGGGGGAGGCTTGCAAGGATCCTGTGGTGGAGGGCAAGGAACACACGGTTTTTCCGGTGGCGGACAGGGCGTAGGACAAGGATTTTTCGGTGGAGGACAGATAGGTGGTCGTTTACATGGACTTTCGGGTGTTGGACATGGCTTCTCCACAGAAGGATAAGGCGGGCAAGGTGTTTCGGGTTTAGGTGGACATGGTGATGAAGGCTTACAAGGATCTTTTCTAGGGCAAGGACTCGGTGGACATTGTCTATTCCGAGGTCTCAAGTCTAATGGTGGTAAGCAGGTAGATTTACTGAGCAAAGCATCTGTCTCCGAACACCGCAATGTCTTCAGCTCAGATTCCTTTTCTTGCTGTCTCTTATTCCGTTGCCTGATTCTTCTCAGTAATTCTGAAAGTGAAAGATTTTCTTCGTCGACTGAGTTTTCTGGTTTATTTATTGATCCAGCATTAGCGGATTTATTCTGCTTATCTTTAGTCATAGATATACATTCATTGCGACTTTCGCGACAGGTTTGGTCCAGCCAGGAACTTTTCGAATCTGATAATGCGCCACTGTTGAAGGAACCCGTTTGTTTGGATTGATTATATTTTTCAGTAATAGAATCTCTACATTCAATTGATTTCGGTAGAGTGTTAAAAGAAATTGCTGTATTTAATACCATTGGTTTCTCTTTTTTATCATCTTGCTCCATTTCTGATTTTCCGTCGGTAAGTATTTTGCTCGCCTGACTAGAGATCGCAGTTTCATTCGATGGTAAAGGAATCATTGTGAGTTCATATGGCGTAATCAATTGCCCGCTTCCAGGTTCTTCTAATTTTTTTAGAATCCTCTCTCTTGAAGAACTTTTCTCAATATACGTTAAAAATTCTACGGCCTCATTATTATAACTGATAACTGGCCTTTCATTACATCTCATAATTGGTCGATCCATTGCTTCTTCTGTTCTCTTATTATTACTATCCATGTCATGTATTTCATCTGTCTTCCTATTTTTTTGCATTAGAAAATTTCCATATGTCTCAAATTTTTCCTTTAATTTTCTATCGATTTCATTCCTTGGCAAGCTCATCAACTTAACAGCAATGTCGTCTAAAGTCGTCCCTTTATCGGTGCCATAAATATTTTGTAAACTGTGATCAATAGGATGTGAGGTGCGATGTTTATTTCCCAATACTTTAGGCGAAACATTAAAACCTTCGACTTTTGATTCAGCTTCTATGAATGGTTGCTCTTCTATCGTTTCTAATTTTTGAGTCAGCTTTTCTTCATCACGCTTAGCAGTTGTAGCATACACTGTTGATTGCTTATCATCAATGTTAAATGCTTTCGCAATTAGCTTTTCACATTTCTTACAGTTCGCATCTTTAGTGTTGCCAGTATTGAAACTGCTTATTGTAGTTTTACGAGCGTTTCGTAACTGACCAAGTGGCACTATAATAAAAAACGTAATGCATCATTTTCAAGCATTATTATTTTAAAATAGAATTGCTTAATAGAGATTTTTTTTAAATCATTCTTTTACAGTTTTTTCAATGGTTTTTTTTACAGATATTTAAAAAATTTGCAATAATGAGAAATCTGTATGTGTAAATTGTTACGACAGTTACTTGCGTGTTGCATCACATTTGCACGCGAATGTTCCCAAAACTCGAAAATCTAATAGAAATTACAATGATATATGGTAAGGCGGCCCTCCACTAGATGGAGTGACGACCTAGTAAGACATTCAGGAAGTCGATGGATGCAAGTGGCTGAGGACCCTGGTTTGTGGCATTCCTTGGGGGAGGCCTACGTTCAGCAGTGGACTTTGGAAAGGGCTGTAATGAATGAAAGGAATGGTAAGGAAGTTTATACGTCCGGATAATAAGGGATATTCAAGTTAATAAAAAGTATGGTCGTGAGAATGATGAAACTTATTAATTCGAGCAAGATACAACCATATGTCTACGATAATAAAACCTTTTCTCTTTTGGATATATTGTTCTTCACGTTTGTTCGGAATATCGGATTATAAGAGGAGAATATTTGAATGAGCCGAATTGGCCTAGAATCCTAGATAACTCTACTCTTCTCATAATGGATATCGTATAAAAGCGAGCACCCGCGAGCCTACGACACCTGCAGGTATTTTTATACCACCGCGAAGCTTAGCTATATTGGACGATGTTATTGTACATACATTCGGTGTGTACCCAACGGATTAGTAAGCTGAAGTGCAAATGGGTCAGGCATATAGTTTGGAGAACCGACAAACTATGAAGAAGGAAGGTTCTGGAGTAGTAGCCTTGTAGCAGCAATCGAAATGTAAGGCGGCCCCCCACTACATAGAGTGTCGACCTGGTAAAATATGCAGGGAGAGGATGGATGCAGGTATCTCAAAACCGTGCTTTATGGCGTTCCTTGAGAAGGCCTATTTTCAGCAGTGGACTTGTGATAGGCTATAATGATGGTGTTGGTGATGTGTGTGTGAACTCACCCCGCATGTAACAGTATAAAAATACTTCACGTTATAAAGACATGCCAGTAATGAACACTCTCCTCACCATCCTCACTTCATTTTAAAAAGAAGATGTTGCTAACATGAAATAAAAGACAAGAAGACATGAAAAATTACTAACATTTATCCAGTTTCAAGAGCACTGGTCGCATATTCCCGTGGAGTATTCTTGGAGCCATAATTAACTGCTTTATTACATAACTCTGTTATTTACTAATTTGTTGCAAAGTATTTACACAAAAATTTATTAATAGTAGTATCAACTAAAAACTGAAAAGAGCTACATGTTTTGTTTTGAATTTTTGATATGAAATTTAATCTAGGTTATATACCTAATGACTTTTGATTTGTCAAATTTTATTTTCTTTGTAAATAAAGTTGACCTTTTATTGGTTGCCAGTAATTGAAGAAGAGCCAGAAATCATTGAACTCCATATATTACTAGTAGGTACTAGTACTAGTAGGTACTCTCGACAGGCTATACCCTACAAAACGTTTGTGCCAATTTGAAGCGCTGCCATTGAGTGTACCGGGAACTATATTTGTCATTATTGGCAAATGTTGTTTTACTAAAAACTATTTAAAGTTTTAAACGAAAAACAGTGTGTGTTGTGTAGTTCGGTTATGTTTCATTTTAGTAATGTAGTAAAAAGTATTTTTAGCAACAATGATAATGTGAAATTCGTCACCAGGAGGGAAGTGTGAAAGTGCTACTTGTCTTATTAATGTAATTATAACTAACATGTTTGGCTTTGAATTACTTATTTTTATACACAATTATAATCAATAGGGTTGACGAGTTCCTTGTCGATAATACTTATCACAGACTAATATGATGATGTTTATCGATGTTTTTTCGATGTTTTTCCTTCCTATATCTGTTAACAACAATGAAAGATGGCAACAAAAGATAACAGTTTTCAGCAGAATCTACACTAAAACTGTGACTAGAAAGCATAAAACTTGTGGATTGGCGTCCGAAGCAAATTGATTATGACGTCAATGATTTGCGGTATAGTATTCTTTAATGTAATTTAAAGTTTGAAAATTTCTAACTGTACCTACAGATATTTTTGAAATAGGCATAATATTTTGGCAGTTTATCGATTTTCTCTATTACGAGGACTAAATGAATTATTAACAGTATTTTTATTACATATTTATATTATTTTTTTTTCGTTATCTACTCCAATTTTTCCTACTTTTAAAACTATCGAATGAACTATACATACCATATGGGGAAACCCGGAACAAAACCCCTTCTATAGTTACAAAGAAAAACGTAGACAACTAACGCAGCATCGACTTTTGTTTTATATGAGGTATTAAAATTGTGTCTATGGCACAAGAATTAAGGCGCAGGTTGAGCAAAATGTCGCGCTAGTCGTTATTTGTGCGGTTTTTAGGAGCTATCTACTTTTTATTTAAAAGATATATCAACAAATAAAAACACATTATATTTCTACATAATCTTGATTTCATAAGAGCTATATCCAATTTTTTTTAAAGCAATAAATATTAATATAATCTCCTTACAACGAAACCACATAAATGTGAAATTATTATTGATAACAGGCATCTCCTCGTAAAGTAAGTATTATTTTATTTTGCGATTTAGACCAATGGATATGCAATTTATTAATGAACATTTCTATTGTAAAAGTTTTTTCAAAAGACCAAAATTTGATTTTATTAAGAAATTATTTTAAAATCTGGGCGTATTCACTGCCCACGGGCTTGCTGGAGTCAGTGACCGCCACAGAACATATATACCCCTTGGTGAGCGCTGGGCTCTTCAACGTGACACCCGTATCGTTAGCGCGTCTGCCAGCGCACACGCTCACGTCATCTTATCAGTCGATAATATTATTACTTATTAGGTTATTTGTTTGTTTTGGGTATAATTTTTCGTATTAGTTGTACATATATTTGTTGTGTTTTTTACTGCGCGATGAAGCTTTTTGCGTGTACTTTCTTTGAAGTAAATGCAAATAAAAAAATGAAGTACCATTGGTATGTAAGGTTCGAATCCATAATTAACATTTCGAGAAATATTATAATTTACACTATGAAAGGCTAATTCAATATTATCAGTATAGTATACAGTTAAAAATAATCCTAATACCCAACCACAATATCTTATTAGGTATAGTACTGCCTCGTTGGTCTAGTGGTTGTAGTAGTGCAACTGCTGATCATGAGGTCCCGGGTTCGTATCCCGGGTCGGGCCAAAAAGTCAGTTATGAGTTTTTCATTTATGTTCTAAGTTATAATTAGTATTACTAAGTTATAGTATTTGCTAAAATATAGTATATTATTTAATGCTTGTTTTTTTCTTCTCTCTCAAAAAATAATTGAGTACATAAGGTGTTCTATACGCCGAATGTCAGAGAGCAAAGCTAGTACATCTTTTGCTAAACTTTAAAATCTAAAACCAATTTTAAAACAGACGAATTGATCATAACTCCCTTACCTATAAAATAAGTTATGATCTAATTTATGGTATTTATTCCAGTTTATGGCAGCCCTGATTTATATTATGTGGCTGAAATTAGGTACTTCTTATTAGGTACGTCAACCAAATAACAGCCGGGCGGCTGACATTATGCACTCCATACATTTCTTATATCTAATTACAGCCCAATTAATTTCCACTAAAAGAAAATAAATAACTTGTAAATTCAAACAAAAATAACTGCATTACTATGTCTATAGTCATATTCATACAAGTCAAAAAGCCTATATATGAGATAATGTAAAGTAAGCATAATTTTTACCGGGATCATAACTTGTCAAATTATTAGGAAAAATATTGTTTTTCGTTGCGTACCTGTTTTGATTTTAACACTGTTAGGTTTAAAACTGCGAGGTAATATTTGAATAAATATATTTTCCTCTAGGTACAAAGAACTTTTTAGATGACAATATTTGTAGTTAAGACTACTAGAAATCTTATTTATGGAGTAAAAAGGCGAAAAGACTGGAATTAGGGGCATGACTGGTATTATGGGCTTCCACCCTATTTCGGTAAAAAATATCTAAGTAGGTATTAATATACCTACTTTTTACTCTAAAATTTTTTAAAACTAAATTTAACTAAAAAAAACTAAGCTGACCATTTATTTTTTAACTCAAAACAGGACATGGGTTTATTTATACTCTAAAAACTATAACTTAATACAATTAGTGTTCACTATAAAATTATATTCGGTATAGACGGCAATTATTAAATGCAACATATTTATTTTAATTATTAATTACATTTGTCAGTGGATTAAAGGAGACGGTCCAAAATTGTATGAAGCGTAGGCCTAGTTTATGTACTAGTATGGAAATAAATTAAAATAAAATATTTAACCACTTTTGATCATTCAAATCCACGAATTTGCCCTAATTTCAGTGCAATTAATATTTTATTCTCACCAAAAACTGCAAGACTAATGGCGGATTGAAGTCGTTTTGATTTGACGTTAGCTGTCATCTCTGATATCTCTGATATATCGCCTATCAGGTAGATTTATTACGTAAAATAGCTAAAATGTCTCGACACTAGTAGGAAAGTAAGGCAAAATAGTTGTATTTTTGGATCAAAACAAGAATAACGTGTAATAAAGATTGTGTATGTGCTTTTTGATCTTAAAACAACTAGCGTTTTTGTTGATATTTGAATATCATAAATGCAGTTCAGGAGAAAACAAATGTAAAAAGTACTACCTAATTCCAGACAAGAAGATTGTTGAGATAAATCAAGGTGTCTACACACAAAATTATTTAATTGCATTAATTAGTGTGTACTAATGCACACTTCAGTGCCAAGGGCATCCAGGACTTATTTTGTTTTACGTGGGGAAATGAGGCCTAAGTAATTTGTTAGATACTTAAGGTAATATAAATAAAACAGCTTAATTTTATTATTTTTTATTTATCCTACTTCAAAATCCTCTCTTACTAAAGTGCCATCCAGAATTTAGGAAGGTGCGGTTATGGAATTTTGATACCGAGCCCAACACAAATACCAGACAACGGTCATTATGTGGGCACAGCAAGTCTCTTGTCCAGAAGTGCAACTGCAATAATAACCTGCAATCATCTCATCCCAACTTGTCCCATGTCTCGCCAACAGTACCTATATATGTATGATAATAACCTCTGCCCGAGTGATGACGAGATTTTATACGGCCTCTTATTATAACAGAGTCTTGTTGGGATGATATTAACCGGGTCACAAATTATCTACTACCCAGTCTTCGTTGATACCAAACATACAATATACTGATAGTATTGGCATTAGGGCGCTGGAGCTCATTTTCAAGATTTGTGCCGACAGATAATTCTTGTAATACGTTTGCAAAACATTGTGAACATATGGGTGCATTTTCATCCATCTAGAACAAAACAATCTTATTTTAATAAACGAAGCGCAACTAACAGAAGCGAATTTTAAACAGTGCAACATGTTTTAACACATGAATTGAAAGATAATTACATCATTAAGATTTTGCAGCCATTATAAACTTATATAGAAATTAATAATTATTAACGGACTACAGATAGAAGCATGTCATTCAAATGCGTTTAATAGCCTAATGAAACATCTTTCTTTAGTACATACCTGCTTACTGATACAAAATGTGATTCTACAGAATACAGATATCCGATATCAACGAATTCGAAATCTCACGTAAATCATTAAGTCCATAAAACAAAAGCAAAGTCAAAGATAGTAATCCAAAGTCCAAACAAAAAACCAAATCGCCAAAGATATCCACAATTAATTACATTCACGAGTTTAGAACAAGTTCGAAATAAATAAAAATATCATTTGACAGAAATGACATTTGACAAACAACCGTGTCTTTTTTACTTTTTTATGACTGGAAGGGCACCATCCTGTAAAACCATCAAAAGCTTGGGATTGCATTTTTATTTTTTGCAAGTTATTTAGTTTTGATTTATTCTCTCATTTTATTTTTAACAAAATCACTGAATTTTTCTCTTTTTTACGGTATACTGTACATAGACTGGGCCAGAAATGGACCGTCTCCTTTGCTTTAATAAAGTTGGTGATGATTTTAAATAAGAATAAAATTCTGCTCTAGTTTTTTTTATTGTCACCTTTGTTAACAACATCGCCTTTAGAACTGGAACCGTAAGTGTTTCTTTCGGACGTCCACAATTTATTCAAAATAAAAAAAATATTCTTTCTACTGGAGCATTTGTACCAGTAAGACATAAAATATATTCGAATAAAAAAAATTATGTTGAAGATTGTTGACTTTGAATACTTCCATCCAACGAGTTATGGGACAATTTTGTGTCCCGGGGCTTTGTTTGAGGACAATGGGACAGGTGACCGAGAAAAGGGACAGTCCCGTTCATAACGGGACGTATGGTCACTTTAGCTATAACCCGGATACGGCTCCGTGGCGCAGTGGCTTAGCAATAAGTTGTTGCGCTGGGGGCCGCGGGTTCGAATCCCGCACGGAACAAGTATTTGTATGGCCTACAAATAATTGTTCCGGGTCTGGATTTTTGTCCTTGTGCAATTTATGTTTGTAAACTGCCTCCACGACTCTCATTCTATATTACTCTCACTTATTTACCTATAGTGAGTAGGTATCTTTTAAACTCACAATTTTCAATGCTTCATTTTTAATATATAATTAATTATAAAATTTCATAATTAGATAATATATGAGAATACATAATTCTAATATAATGTAACTAATATACCGAATAAAAAAATTAAAATACATTTATCGTTGTACGCTATGTGTGTTTCCATAAAATAGTTTATTGATGTTATAATGGATGAACAGTGGACTGTATATTTATTTGTGACTGATTACTTAACGACTGATCTGAGGTTAGCTATACTAGGGGACTGCTTGAAGAAAAGATGGTACTTTTTAATATACTGTATTAACTATTTACAATAATTCGGCACTGACTAACTATAACTATGTCTAACACTATGTACAGAGGGAGGTCTTGATTTGGAGTCTTGAGTCTTCTTCAGGTTTCTTCCTTAGTGCCGCTCCGAAGTGAAATGAACAGCTCACAGACCGAGACGCCCTTCTTATATCTCGCTAGAAGGTGCCTCAGTCTGTGAGTAGTGCCGTGCGACGACAAATGGAGCCACACGCGCGCTGATTGGACGCCGACATCGCTGGTCGGCGCCGGTGTGCGGGGTGCGCGGGGGGTAGCGGGGTACGAAGGGGCGACGGGGCGGCGGGTCTCTAGCTGTCCTCAACATCCTCCCCCCGGCGTAGCTCGCGAGCCTCATCTTCTTTCGGGAGGACGGCGATCTTCCTGACCGGCCGCCGCAGCAATCCGCCCCTGGTCCGCACCTCCACGTTGCGCACCACGCCGTCTGGTCCGGGAAATGTCCGCGTTATAATTCCACGCGGCCACACGTTCCTTGGCAGGCTTCCGTCTGCCACCACGACGAGGTCCCCCTCTTGTAGTTGTCGCTGCTGCACATCCCGTGAGCCCCCGCGCGCAACCAGCGTCGGCAGGTACTCCTTCATCCAGCGCTTCCAGTACTCGTCGGCAAGTCCTTGCGCCGCTCTCCACGCCCGACGATCATTAGGCGTGCACGGCGCGGTTACTGGAAGGCTCGATGGTCCCAGCAGCAGGAAGTGGTTGGGTGTCAGCGCTTCTTCCTCGTCGATGTCGACCGGTACGTGTGTCAACGGTCGAGAGTTCACTGTATTCTCGGCTTCGGTGAGGAGCGTCACTAACGTCTCCTCCCGCGGGCTCTTCTGGTGTAGAGTGGCTTCGAGCGCGGTCTTCACTGAGCGCACGAGACGCTCCCATGCGCCTCCCTGGTTCGGCGCGCCCGGCGCGATGAACTTCCAGTCTGTCCGCCGAGTCAACGCGTAGTCCTTCAGCAGGGGTGCCCACTCCTCCATTGCCCGTCGTAGCTCGGTGTCCGCCCCATGGAAATTCGTTCCGTTGTCAGAGTAGATGACCCGTGGCCACCCACGCCTAGCCGCCATGCGCCGCAATGCCGATATCGCCGAGTCCGTCGTTAGGGAATAAACTATCTCTAGATGTACCGCGCGCGTCGTCAAACAAGTGAATAACGCTATCCACCGTTTTTCATGCCTACGTCCTATTGTTACCGTTATAGGCCCGAAATAGTCGATTCCGGTGTAGGTGAATGGTCGCGCGAATGCCCCTAACCGTTCAGGTGGTAGATCTCCGATAACCGCCGGCCGTGGTGTCGCCTTGCGTACCCTGCACTGCAGACATCTCCGCTCCACTTCTCTTACGGTCGGTCGTAGTCGAAGTATGTGATATCTCGTGCGTAGGTCGTTCACTACCCGTTCCCTGTTGGCGTGGCTTGCTTCCTTATGCGCCTTCTCCACAAGCAGCTTTACAAACTGGTGGCGTCCGTTCAGGATGGTGGGCCTCTTCATTTGGCTGTCCACATCGGCTGCGTCAATTCGTCCTCTAGCTCGCAGTATGCCATCTTCGAATATGGGGTCGAGCTTCCTCAACGCGCTGCCGGTTGCCAAGTTCTTTCCTTTCTGCAGTCGACTGATGTCTTCAGCAAAACTGTCTTGTTGACTTCGCTCTATCCACATCCGTTCTGCTTTCTGGATGTGGTCCAATGTTAGTCCGTGCGCCTTTCCTCTCATGGCATCGACGAACTGTAATATGCGAGCGGTGGCCCTGACCAATCTCTCATAAGAAGAGAACCTCTTGATGTCTGGCAGGTGTGGAGCGTCCCTGGTGTCGCTCTGGTGCGCCACGACTTCCTCCAGCTCGTCATCTTCATCCCCTGCCTTCTCTTCCCGACGTCGAGGCCATCGATCTTCATCTTCGTACAGGAATGGTGGTCCCGTAAACCATTTGTCGCTCTCTTCCTTGTACGTATAATTAATGCGCGTTGCCTGATCCGCGATGTTGTCTGCGGTCGGTATCCACCTCCATTGCTCGGGTGACGTCTTCTCCGATATCTCCCCTAATCTATGTGCTACGTATGGGGTGTAACGCGCCGTATCGTTCTGAATCCAATGGAGCGCCGTAGTGGAGTCTGTCCAATAAACTACCCTATCGGCTACCACTCTGTGCTCGCCTTGCACGAATTCCGCGAGTCGCGCGCCTATTAGATTCGCCTGTAACTCTAGCCGCGGAATGCTTTGCGCCTTTATCGGGGCGACTTTCGCCTTGGCCGCCACTAATCGTACCTTAACCGTTCCGTCGCGGTATCGTAATCGCCAATACGCCACGGATGCGTACGCACGTTCGCTTGCGTCGTTAAACACGTGAAGCTGACGCTCTACCACTCCCCCCGTAGGAGCATAGCACCTAGGCAGCCGCAGTCGTGATACTTCCTCGACGACTCGCAGCCACCTCTGGAATTCCTCAGCTGCCTCCTCGGGTAGTTCGTCGTCCCATCCGACCTTCTTCATCCGCCACAGGTCTTGCAGCAGGATCTTAGCGGTGATGGTGAGGTAGCTCAGCAGTCCCAGCGGGTCGAAGACCGACATGACTGCACTTAACGCCTCTCTTTTGGTCGGTGGCCTCTGCAGCGTCTTCACTTCGTTCGGTACCCTGTTCATGGATGTGTTGAACGTTAAGGCATCTTCATCGGCCATCCATAATAGCCCCAGGGTTCTGCCTGGGCTGTCTTGTCTCAAGCCTACCTCCTTAGGCTTGCTCGCTAGTAATTCCTCCGGCTTGTCTTCTAGTAGGGCTGCGTGGTTCGAATTCCAGCCTGCTAAGGTGAAGCCGGCCTGCTGGTGTACTTCCATAACCTGCCTCGCAGTGTTTACCGCTTCCTCTACCGTAGCATAACTGTCTAGGTAGTCATCCATGTAGTGACTACGTACGATAGCGTTAAGTGCCAACGGATGTGTCTCTGCGTGTGCGCGCGCGTTATGATCCCTAACACTATGTGCGAGAAACGGCGAGCTCCTCGCACCGAAAATCATTGAAGTCATAACGTATTCCCGCGGTGGGCTGGATCGCTCGTTGCCTCGCCACAGAAACAATTGCGCGGGTTGGTCGCGACGGTCTATCTTTACGCGTAAAAACATTTCCCTAATATCCGCGGACACGGCTATTTCGTTCTCCCTAAATCTAAATAGTATGCCCGGTAGGTTCCGTAACAAGTCGGGGCCGTCAAGTAAATAATCGTTCAAACATTTACCGGACGCACGCGCTGCCGCGTCGAAAACCACTCTTGTCTTCCCAGGCTTGTTCGGATTCTGTACTGCGAAGTGGGGCAGGTACCAGCTCTTGGGGTCCTCTCTCTCTGTCCCTTCAGCTTCCCTTGCGTATCCTTTCGCCAGGAGGTTGTCCATTTGTGCTGTATAGGCGTCTCGAAACTCCGGCGATTTGTCCATCTTCTTCTCGATCGTCCGCAGTCTTCGAGCAGCCATCTCGTAGCTGGGAGGCATCCGCACGTCGTCGTCCTTCCATGGCAGTCCCACCTGGTATTGCTCGCCGACCTTCTTGACGGTGCGCCGGAATATCTCGACAGCGCGCTCCTCTTCCCGTCGCGGCCTACTCTTTAGCGAGATACTGATGGAATCGATCTCGTACTGCCGTTTAAGGAGTTCCGTTAACTCCTCGTCCTGACTGGCGAACGTTCGAATGTCCCTATCTAACCGTCCGCTACTGCTTACGACGTGTAATACGGTTTCACCGTCCTCCCTACACGTGAATCGCGGCACGGTTCCCTGTATCACCCATCCCAATAACGTTCGTGCAGCTATAGGCTGCCTTCGACGTCCTATCCTTAAATTACGGGTGATTATTAAATGCCAGTTGTCGGCGCCTAGTAATAATCTCGGTTTGGCGTCCTCGTAGCAAACCGAGCTCGGTAGGTTGCGTAAGTGTTTCAACCGTAAACACTCTTTATTTACCGACTGCGAACCTATCTGTAAATTTGTTACTGTACGCGCATTTATTCTGTACATTTCGCTGCGCGTCTTGCCACGTATGCCTATGTTAACTAGCCTGCTATCGGCCTCGCGCTGACTATTGCTTACTCCTCTAATATTCAACGGCTTTACCGGTCCTTCCGCTCCTAACTCGCGCGCTAAGTCGTCGTCGATCTTGAAATGGTCGAGCCTTCGTCAAGCAACGCATACGTATCTATTTCCCTACCGCGTGGTCCACGTAACGTAATGGGACACACTTTCAATAATACGGACGCATTACTAGTGACGTTAGACGCGACGAGCACGGTCTCATCCGGTTTTGCCGATGTCTCGGGTGCGCGGGTCTTGCGGGTGTGAAGGAGGGCATGGTGGGGGGCGTTGCAGCCGTCGACGCCGCATTTCTTCGCTCTACATTTGAAAAAAATTGAATGTCAGAGAGCAAAGCTAGTACATCTTTTGCTAAACTTTAAAATCTAAAACCAATTTTAAAACAGACGAATTGATCATAACTCCCTTACCTATAAAATAAGTTATGATCTAATTTATGGTATTTATTCCAGTTTATGGCAGCCCTGATTTATATTATGTGGCTGAAATTAGGTACTTCTTATTAGGTACGTCAACCAAATAACAGCCGGGCGGCTGACATTATGCACTCCATACATTTCTTATATCTAATTACAGCCCAATTAATTTCCACTAAAAGAAAATAAATAACTTGTAAATTCAAACAAAAATAACTGCATTACTATGTCTATAGTCATATTCATACAAGTCAAAAAGCCTATATATGAGATAATGTAAAGTAAGCATAATTTTTACCGGGATCATAACTTGTCAAATTATTAGGAAAAATATTGTTTTTCGTTGCGTACCTGTTTTGATTTTAACACTGTTAGGTTTAAAACTGCGAGGTAATATTTGAATAAATATATTTTCCTCTAGGTACAAAGAACTTTTTAGATGACAATATTTGTAGTTAAGACTACTAGAAATCTTATTTATGGAGTAAAAAGGCGAAAAGACTGGAATTAGGGGCATGACTGGTATTATGGGCTTCCACCCTATTTCGGTAAAAAATATCTAAGTAGGTATTAATATACCTACTTTTTACTCTAAAATTTTTTAAAACTAAATTTAACTAAAAAAAACTAAGCTGACCATTTATTTTTTAACTCAAAACAGGACATGGGTTTATTTATACTCTAAAAACTATAACTTAATACAATTAGTGTTCACTATAAAATTATATTCGGTATAGACGGCAATTATTAAATGCAACATATTTATTTTAATTATTAATTACATTTGTCAGTGGATTAAAGGAGACGGTCCAAAATTGTATGAAGCGTAGGCCTAGTTTATGTACTAGTATGGAAATAAATTAAAATAAAATATTTAACCACTTTTGATCATTCAAATCCACGAATTTGCCCTAATTTCAGTGCAATTAATATTTTATTCTCACCAAAAACTGCAAGACTAATGGCGGATTGAAGTCGTTTTGATTTGACGTTAGCTGTCATCTCTGATATCTCTGATATATCGCCTATCAGGTAGATTTATTACGTAAAATAGCTAAAATGTCTCGACACTAGTAGGAAAGTAAGGCAAAATAGTTGTATTTTTGGATCAAAACAAGAATAACGTGTAATAAAGATTGTGTATGTGCTTTTTGATCTTAAAACAACTAGCGTTTTTGTTGATATTTGAATATCATAAATGCAGTTCAGGAGAAAACAAATGTAAAAAGTACTACCTAATTCCAGACAAGAAGATTGTTGAGATAAATCAAGGTGTCTACACACAAAATTATTTAATTGCATTAATTAGTGTGTACTAATGCACACTTCAGTGCCAAGGGCATCCAGGACTTATTTTGTTTTACGTGGGGAAATGAGGCCTAAGTAATTTGTTAGATACTTAAGGTAATATAAATAAAACAGCTTAATTTTATTATTTTTTATTTATCCTACTTCAAAATCCTCTCTTACTAAAGTGCCATCCAGAATTTAGGAAGGTGCGGTTATGGAATTTTGATACCGAGCCCAACACAAATACCAGACAACGGTCATTATGTGGGCACAGCAAGTCTCTTGTCCAGAAGTGCAACTGCAATAATAACCTGCAATCATCTCATCCCAACTTGTCCCATGTCTCGCCAACAGTACCTATATATGTATGATAATAACCTCTGCCCGAGTGATGACGAGATTTTATACGGCCTCTTATTATAACAGAGTCTTGTTGGGATGATATTAACCGGGTCACAAATTATCTACTACCCAGTCTTCGTTGATACCAAACATACAATATACTGATAGTATTGGCATTAGGGCGCTGGAGCTCATTTTCAAGATTTGTGCCGACAGATAATTCTTGTAATACGTTTGCAAAACATTGTGAACATATGGGTGCATTTTCATCCATCTAGAACAAAACAATCTTATTTTAATAAACGAAGCGCAACTAACAGAAGCGAATTTTAAACAGTGCAACATGTTTTAACACATGAATTGAAAGATAATTACATCATTAAGATTTTGCAGCCATTATAAACTTATATAGAAATTAATAATTATTAACGGACTACAGATAGAAGCATGTCATTCAAATGCGTTTAATAGCCTAATGAAACATCTTTCTTTAGTACATACCTGCTTACTGATACAAAATGTGATTCTACAGAATACAGATATCCGATATCAACGAATTCGAAATCTCACGTAAATCATTAAGTCCATAAAACAAAAGCAAAGTCAAAGATAGTAATCCAAAGTCCAAACAAAAAACCAAATCGCCAAAGATATCCACAATTAATTACATTCACGAGTTTAGAACAAGTTCGAAATAAATAAAAATATCATTTGACAGAAATGACATTTGACAAACAACCGTGTCTTTTTTACTTTTTTATGACTGGAAGGGCACCATCCTGTAAAACCATCAAAAGCTTGGGATTGCATTTTTATTTTTTGCAAGTTATTTAGTTTTGATTTATTCTCTCATTTTATTTTTAACAAAATCACTGAATTTTTCTCTTTTTTACGGTATACTGTACATAGACTGGGCCAGAAATGGACCGTCTCCTTTGCTTTAATAAAGTTGGTGATGATTTTAAATAAGAATAAAATTCTGCTCTAGTTTTTTTTATTGTCACCTTTGTTAACAACATCGCCTTTAGAACTGGAACCGTAAGTGTTTCTTTCGGACGTCCACAATTTATTCAAAATAAAAAAAATATTCTTTCTACTGGAGCATTTGTACCAGTAAGACATAAAATATATTCGAATAAAAAAAATTATGTTGAAGATTGTTGACTTTGAATACTTCCATCCAACGAGTTATGGGACAATTTTGTGTCCCGGGGCTTTGTTTGAGGACAATGGGACAGGTGACCGAGAAAAGGGACAGTCCCGTTCATAACGGGACGTATGGTCACTTTAGCTATAACCCGGATACGGCTCCGTGGCGCAGTGGCTTAGCAATAAGTTGTTGCGCTGGGGGCCGCGGGTTCGAATCCCGCACGGAACAAGTATTTGTATGGCCTACAAATAATTGTTCCGGGTCTGGATTTTTGTCCTTGTGCAATTTATGTTTGTAAACTGCCTCCACGACTCTCATTCTATATTACTCTCACTTATTTACCTATAGTGAGTAGGTATCTTTTAAACTCACAATTTTCAATGCTTCATTTTTAATATATAATTAATTATAAAATTTCATAATTAGATAATATATGAGAATACATAATTCTAATATAATGTAACTAATATACCGAATAAAAAAATTAAAATACATTTATCGTTGTACGCTATGTGTGTTTCCATAAAATAGTTTATTGATGTTATAATGGATGAACAGTGGACTGTATATTTATTTGTGACTGATTACTTAACGACTGATCTGAGGTTAGCTATACTAGGGGACTGCTTGAAGAAAAGATGGTACTTTTTAATATACTGTATTAACTATTTACAATAATTCGGCACTGACTAACTATAACTATGTCTAACACTATGTACAGAGGGAGGTCTTGATTTGGAGTCTTGAGTCTTCTTCAGGTTTCTTCCTTAGTGCCGCTCCGAAGTGAAATGAACAGCTCACAGACCGAGACGCCCTTCTTATATCTCGCTAGAAGGTGCCTCAGTCTGTGAGTAGTGCCGTGCGACGACAAATGGAGCCACACGCGCGCTGATTGGACGCCGACATCGCTGGTCGGCGCCGGTGTGCGGGGTGCGCGGGGGGTAGCGGGGTACGAAGGGGCGACGGGGCGGCGGGTCTCTAGCTGTCCTCAACATCCTCCCCCCGGCGTAGCTCGCGAGCCTCATCTTCTTTCGGGAGGACGGCGATCTTCCTGACCGGCCGCCGCAGCAATCCGCCCCTGGTCCGCACCTCCACGTTGCGCACCACGCCGTCTGGTCCGGGAAATGTCCGCGTTATAATTCCACGCGGCCACACGTTCCTTGGCAGGCTTCCGTCTGCCACCACGACGAGGTCCCCCTCTTGTAGTTGTCGCTGCTGCACATCCCGTGAGCCCCCGCGCGCAACCAGCGTCGGCAGGTACTCCTTCATCCAGCGCTTCCAGTACTCGTCGGCAAGTCCTTGCGCCGCTCTCCACGCCCGACGATCATTAGGCGTGCACGGCGCGGTTACTGGAAGGCTCGATGGTCCCAGCAGCAGGAAGTGGTTGGGTGTCAGCGCTTCTTCCTCGTCGATGTCGACCGGTACGTGTGTCAACGGTCGAGAGTTCACTGTATTCTCGGCTTCGGTGAGGAGCGTCACTAACGTCTCCTCCCGCGGGCTCTTCTGGTGTAGAGTGGCTTCGAGCGCGGTCTTCACTGAGCGCACGAGACGCTCCCATGCGCCTCCCTGGTTCGGCGCGCCCGGCGCGATGAACTTCCAGTCTGTCCGCCGAGTCAACGCGTAGTCCTTCAGCAGGGGTGCCCACTCCTCCATTGCCCGTCGTAGCTCGGTGTCCGCCCCATGGAAATTCGTTCCGTTGTCAGAGTAGATGACCCGTGGCCACCCACGCCTAGCCGCCATGCGCCGCAATGCCGATATCGCCGAGTCCGTCGTTAGGGAATAAACTATCTCTAGATGTACCGCGCGCGTCGTCAAACAAGTGAATAACGCTATCCACCGTTTTTCATGCCTACGTCCTATTGTTACCGTTATAGGCCCGAAATAGTCGATTCCGGTGTAGGTGAATGGTCGCGCGAATGCCCCTAACCGTTCAGGTGGTAGATCTCCGATAACCGCCGGCCGTGGTGTCGCCTTGCGTACCCTGCACTGCAGACATCTCCGCTCCACTTCTCTTACGGTCGGTCGTAGTCGAAGTATGTGATATCTCGTGCGTAGGTCGTTCACTACCCGTTCCCTGTTGGCGTGGCTTGCTTCCTTATGCGCCTTCTCCACAAGCAGCTTTACAAACTGGTGGCGTCCGTTCAGGATGGTGGGCCTCTTCATTTGGCTGTCCACATCGGCTGCGTCAATTCGTCCTCTAGCTCGCAGTATGCCATCTTCGAATATGGGGTCGAGCTTCCTCAACGCGCTGCCGGTTGCCAAGTTCTTTCCTTTCTGCAGTCGACTGATGTCTTCAGCAAAACTGTCTTGTTGACTTCGCTCTATCCACATCCGTTCTGCTTTCTGGATGTGGTCCAATGTTAGTCCGTGCGCCTTTCCTCTCATGGCATCGACGAACTGTAATATGCGAGCGGTGGCCCTGACCAATCTCTCATAAGAAGAGAACCTCTTGATGTCTGGCAGGTGTGGAGCGTCCCTGGTGTCGCTCTGGTGCGCCACGACTTCCTCCAGCTCGTCATCTTCATCCCCTGCCTTCTCTTCCCGACGTCGAGGCCATCGATCTTCATCTTCGTACAGGAATGGTGGTCCCGTAAACCATTTGTCGCTCTCTTCCTTGTACGTATAATTAATGCGCGTTGCCTGATCCGCGATGTTGTCTGCGGTCGGTATCCACCTCCATTGCTCGGGTGACGTCTTCTCCGATATCTCCCCTAATCTATGTGCTACGTATGGGGTGTAACGCGCCGTATCGTTCTGAATCCAATGGAGCGCCGTAGTGGAGTCTGTCCAATAAACTACCCTATCGGCTACCACTCTGTGCTCGCCTTGCACGAATTCCGCGAGTCGCGCGCCTATTAGATTCGCCTGTAACTCTAGCCGCGGAATGCTTTGCGCCTTTATCGGGGCGACTTTCGCCTTGGCCGCCACTAATCGTACCTTAACCGTTCCGTCGCGGTATCGTAATCGCCAATACGCCACGGATGCGTACGCACGTTCGCTTGCGTCGTTAAACACGTGAAGCTGACGCTCTACCACTCCCCCCGTAGGAGCATAGCACCTAGGCAGCCGCAGTCGTGATACTTCCTCGACGACTCGCAGCCACCTCTGGAATTCCTCAGCTGCCTCCTCGGGTAGTTCGTCGTCCCATCCGACCTTCTTCATCCGCCACAGGTCTTGCAGCAGGATCTTAGCGGTGATGGTGAGGTAGCTCAGCAGTCCCAGCGGGTCGAAGACCGACATGACTGCACTTAACGCCTCTCTTTTGGTCGGTGGCCTCTGCAGCGTCTTCACTTCGTTCGGTACCCTGTTCATGGATGTGTTGAACGTTAAGGCATCTTCATCGGCCATCCATAATAGCCCCAGGGTTCTGCCTGGGCTGTCTTGTCTCAAGCCTACCTCCTTAGGCTTGCTCGCTAGTAATTCCTCCGGCTTGTCTTCTAGTAGGGCTGCGTGGTTCGAATTCCAGCCTGCTAAGGTGAAGCCGGCCTGCTGGTGTACTTCCATAACCTGCCTCGCAGTGTTTACCGCTTCCTCTACCGTAGCATAACTGTCTAGGTAGTCATCCATGTAGTGACTACGTACGATAGCGTTAAGTGCCAACGGATGTGTCTCTGCGTGTGCGCGCGCGTTATGATCCCTAACACTATGTGCGAGAAACGGCGAGCTCCTCGCACCGAAAATCATTGAAGTCATAACGTATTCCCGCGGTGGGCTGGATCGCTCGTTGCCTCGCCACAGAAACAATTGCGCGGGTTGGTCGCGACGGTCTATCTTTACGCGTAAAAACATTTCCCTAATATCCGCGGACACGGCTATTTCGTTCTCCCTAAATCTAAATAGTATGCCCGGTAGGTTCCGTAACAAGTCGGGGCCGTCAAGTAAATAATCGTTCAAACATTTACCGGACGCACGCGCTGCCGCGTCGAAAACCACTCTTGTCTTCCCAGGCTTGTTCGGATTCTGTACTGCGAAGTGGGGCAGGTACCAGCTCTTGGGGTCCTCTCTCTCTGTCCCTTCAGCTTCCCTTGCGTATCCTTTCGCCAGGAGGTTGTCCATTTGTGCTGTATAGGCGTCTCGAAACTCCGGCGATTTGTCCATCTTCTTCTCGATCGTCCGCAGTCTTCGAGCAGCCATCTCGTAGCTGGGAGGCATCCGCACGTCGTCGTCCTTCCATGGCAGTCCCACCTGGTATTGCTCGCCGACCTTCTTGACGGTGCGCCGGAATATCTCGACAGCGCGCTCCTCTTCCCGTCGCGGCCTACTCTTTAGCGAGATACTGATGGAATCGATCTCGTACTGCCGTTTAAGGAGTTCCGTTAACTCCTCGTCCTGACTGGCGAACGTTCGAATGTCCCTATCTAACCGTCCGCTACTGCTTACGACGTGTAATACGGTTTCACCGTCCTCCCTACACGTGAATCGCGGCACGGTTCCCTGTATCACCCATCCCAATAACGTTCGTGCAGCTATAGGCTGCCTTCGACGTCCTATCCTTAAATTACGGGTGATTATTAAATGCCAGTTGTCGGCGCCTAGTAATAATCTCGGTTTGGCGTCCTCGTAGCAAACCGAGCTCGGTAGGTTGCGTAAGTGTTTCAACCGTAAACACTCTTTATTTACCGACTGCGAACCTATCTGTAAATTTGTTACTGTACGCGCATTTATTCTGTACATTTCGCTGCGCGTCTTGCCACGTATGCCTATGTTAACTAGCCTGCTATCGGCCTCGCGCTGACTATTGCTTACTCCTCTAATATTCAACGGCTTTACCGGTCCTTCCGCTCCTAACTCGCGCGCTAAGTCGTCGTCGATCTTGAAATGGTCGAGCCTTCGTCAAGCAACGCATACGTATCTATTTCCCTACCGCGTGGTCCACGTAACGTAATGGGACACACTTTCAATAATACGGACGCATTACTAGTGACGTTAGACGCGACGAGCACGGTCTCATCCGGTTTTGCCGATGTCTCGGGTGCGCGGGTCTTGCGGGTGTGAAGGAGGGCATGGTGGGGGGCGTTGCAGCCGTCGACGCCGCATTTCTTCGCTCTACATTTGAACCGTCGGTGTTTACTACTTAAACACAGAAAACATACCCCACCTTCCTTTACCCAATTCCACCGGTCGTCCACACCCATTTGCGCTAACTTTCTACACTTAGCGATCACGTGTTCACCTCCGCAACACATACAAGAGGCACTACCGGTGTCCTCCTGGGCGGTGAACGTTTTTACGTCGCGAGCCCTATTCTCTACGCGGCGTGTCACTATCCTTTTCGACGACGGGGCCTCTCGTCTTACGGGCGATTCCTTAGTCGGCTCTACGGACGTATAGGCATGACTCAACGCACGATCAGCCTCTTTCATCATGAACCTGGACAGTGTAACGATGTCCGGTTCGTCTGCACTTCCGTAGTGCTCCGCATAATCACACCAACGCGACCGTAAGTGAGGGCTTAACTTACTCGTTACTTCCCTAGTAAGCATTGGATTTTGCAGATATCCCTTGCCGTCAACGTTTTGCAAAATGCACACGATATTTTGCAACTTTATTGCGAACGCATTTAATTCCTGTGCGGTTTGACCCGGGCGCGGAAGGCGTTTCAATTCTTCTAACGCTCGATCGATAATTACTTCCGGGCGGCCGAAACACTGCTCTAATGTTCGCATAATATCGGCTGGATCCTTCGCGGTAAACAGCAGTGCCGATACTACCTCCCTAGCTTCACCGCGTAGACAGTTTCTTAACCTTGCCATATTTTCCGTATCTGTGAATCCATATAGACGCGTGGATTCTTTCATCGCGGCTTTGAACGCTAACCATTCCGCGGCCGAACCGTTAAAAATAGGCAAGTCCTGCGTCTGCTTCGCGGCAGCGGGCCTAACTCTGACCATATTCTCCAGAGCTTCCGCTAGTCGCTCTATACCCCTATCTTTCCCTCGCGGAGTAAGCGACCTATCTCTATCCCTATCTCTCTCTAGCCTACGTTGTGGCGCTGGCGTCCTATGCGCACCTACATCCCTATACGGCGACGATAATCTACGATCCGCGTGGCGATGTGGCGATGGCGATCTATGTACACCTACATCCCTATACGGCGACGGTGATCTACGATCCGCGTGGCGATGTGGCGATCTATGTGTAGGCGATAGAGTGCGGCGTTGGACGCGCGACGGCGACGTAACCCGTACACGACGATCCACCTGGTTCATTCCTACGGCGACTCCATCTTCCCTCTGTACCGAATCTATGCGGCGCGGTTGAACGTTATTCGCTTCCGTCCTCCCCTGGGCATCTTCACTGTGGTCGTAACCGATTACCCTGTTCGGTAAGGTCTGCTCTAACTCGATGCGGGGCGCGGGCTGAGAGGGGCGGGAAGGCGACTCCCCCCGCACAGTCTCTACGTTTTCTAACCACCTATCAACGCGTACCCTATTTTCAACTAACTCGTCTTCGTTGACACTTTCCCTATCTGTTTCTTCTTGCAGTTGCGCGACGTCCCTAGCGTACTTCTTCCTAATAAGATCTTCTTCCAACTGCAATTGCTTCCTCCTAATTGCAGCTAGTTCCTCCGCGGCGTTATACTCTATTTGCTTTAATTTAGCTATCGCACTAGCCGTCGACCGGGCAGAACGAACGGAGCGAACCGACGGGGCGCGGGGTGCGGGCCTATGTACGTCTGTTACAGGCGCGACGGTACGTACTATCGAACTAATCTCTGTAGACGGAAGATCTTCAATAATCGCGGCGAGTGTCTCTGTACGCGGCGCGGAAGTGCTAACCTCTCCCAAACGATCGGTCGTAGACACGGACATAGCGGGGCGCGGCGGCGGGGGCGCGGGCGCGGGCGTAGATGCGGGCGCGGGCGGGGCCTGGAGCGCGGGCGCGGCGGAGGGCGCTTGTGCCATTGCGAGATAATCGGACGGGGACGCGGGTGCTTCTTCGAATATGCGCATTCCTACCGGCATGTCATCATCGTTCCGTGTCTTCTGGCTTCGTGTCTTCCTCATGGTCCCACGTTGCGACCTCCGGTCGTCTTCAAAAAGACGTACGTACAGTCTTTAAAAAGACACACGTATGGATGTCGTTCCCGCCACAAGGGCGTTACCAGATGGTCACAGTTTGGCACCGTTAGGGAGTGACCACTGGCCGCGTAAACGCGGTTAAGAAACAAGAAATTGTCTGGAAACAGACAATAGACGTATGTGACGTAATCGTGACAAGAAACAGGGAAGAAATTAGTACCGACGATCTTCTCTCTTCGTCGACGAACTTCTTTCTTCCTTGAAGATCTTCTATAATGATCTTCTCTCTTCTATAATTATGTTCTTTCTTCTATAATTATGTTCTTTCTTGTTTCTTCTTACTTCTTGCTTCTTTCTTCTGGCTTGAATCCGGCGGCGATGGACCAAGAATATAATGGATGAACAGTGGACTGTATATTTATTTGTGACTGATTACTTAACGACTGATCTGAGGTTAGCTATACTAGGGGACTGCTTGAAGAAAAGATGGTACTTTTTAATATACTGTATTAACTATTTACAATAATTCGGCACTGACTAACTATAACTATGTCTAACACTATGTACAGAGGGAGGTCTTGATTTGGAGTCTTGAGTCTTCTTCAGGTTTCTTCCTTAGTGCCGCTCCGAAGTGAAATGAACAGCTCACAGACCGAGACGCCCTTCTTATATCTCGCTAGAAGGTGCCTCAGTCTGTGAGTAGTGCCGTGCGACGACAAATGGAGCCACACGCGCGCTGATTGGACGCCGACATCGCTGGTCGGCGCCGGTGTGCGGGGTGCGCGGGGGGTAGCGGGGTACGAAGGGGCGACGGGGCGGCGGGTCTCTAGCTGTCCTCAACAGATGTTGAAAAAATACTACGTTCTTACAGTATGTGGCGTCTTACATATTTCTTACGCGATATATTGTAGCGAGACGGCGCGGCACACCAAATGCTCAAGGTGGTTCGCATGGAGTAGCCCCTTAAATGATAAATTTATTTATTGTATTGCATTATATTAAAATTATACATAAATAAAATGGTAGCCCTGGGCATAATTTTTATCGATATATTTTGTCACACTAATCTATCCCTATTAATAGTTCCGTGGACGCTCACTACTGCTATCAGCGCAAAATGACGAAAATAAAAACTATAAAGATAAGTCTGAATGAAAAAGAATTCGCAGCACGCGCGTCACTTTTTTGAAGGATTTTCAGAGACTGTACGTTTATTCCTATAATCGATATATACACATTTAAAAAACCGGTTCGGCACCAAACCATGAAATTGAAAAACGTTTTAGTTTTCTTTCATTTATAACAATTAATAATTAATCAATTAATAACAATCGATTCTGACGAGTTGACAAAATATGCAATGATATGAAGAATTCTATCACGAAGACATTAATGCATTTGAGCTCAAATCAGAATGTTTTCATTTAGGGCAGCATTTTGATCAGCATTTGGAAAGGAATCAGCGGATTTGAGTATCTCTGCCTTACATAAACTAATAAAGTCTGAAAATTAGAAGAAACTTTTCCAAATGTTGAAGTTGCTACAAGAATGTTCATTTGCTTAATGGTTACCAATTGTAGTGGAAAACGCTCATTTTCAACCCTAGAGAGAATAAAAAATGAATTACGAACAACTAACTATGTTATAAGAACGACTAACAAATTTGTCAATTATGTGTAGAAAAAAATTGTATACAAAGTGATATCCTTAAAATAATAGACTTTGGAGATATAATAGAAGATTATGCACAACAGAAATCCCGAAAGGAACCACTGCCGTAATGGTAACCAATTCAAACCACCAACATACTTATCTAATTAATAACATGTTATTTAATTTTTACTAACTTTAATAAATATAACATCATAGCAGAAAAATGTTTTTGTCATTCACTTTTTTACTTTCAAACAGGGCCGCAAATTCTTGTGTGTTGCGGCCCCCATGGGCCCTGGTCAAAGAGTATAGTAACTGTCGTATACAGGAAGCCCCGGTATGGCCAAAGACGGTGTTACCAGTCCAACGTACTGCTTCCAACAAAATAGCTCTAGAGAAAGTACTACACTTTTATTCGGTAGAATCGACGCGTGTCAACCGAGTGTTGCCAGTTGCGCTGCCATGATTGCGCATCCAGTTGCGCGTCTCGGTATAATAGTGCCCTAATATACTGTAATGTGAGGTTTATAAACTTATGTCATGCATCGGTCATTTTTCTAAATATAAATAAAATAGTGGATAACCCTAATACGTAGTAATAACATACTCATTGGCATACCATTTGTCCACTTCAGACCACGTAATACGTGTTGATGGCCCGTTGGCTAGCAAACTCATAGTCTAATCTTCGGCCACAAATAAACTAGTAGTCAGCAAAATGCTGTCGTGTTGCTGTCACTGTGATAAGTGTGATATCATTCGTACAAGGACCGACGAGGCACCGAGCTTATTTTTGCTAGCACCACAAACTTACAATATTAAATTTGGTATAATATTCTCAAGAAATAATAAAGCAAGTGCCGCAAACGTTTTACTTGTTACTATACTGTAAAAATAAGAATTTAATTTATTTGGTGCCTTTCATTGAATGACTGGCTCAAAGAGTATAATATCGTTACATTTTAGAGTGGCTGTAATTCGAAATATTTAAATTTTTTAAACTCTCTTCTCTACCTCTAATTTAATTAGTTACTGCAGACCATAACAAAAAAATTGATAATAGTGAATCAAAATGCTAGAGTACGTGCGGGTAATATAGTCAGTCATCCGGTTAATATGGTCACTTTCTTATATCTCAAAAACTACAGTCTCATTTGCATAAATGGCTTTGTGATACGATAGCTCTTCATCAGTCATTCAAATAATAAAGTGTGAAAAGGCCGCCGCTTTATCGACGCCATTCTGACATTTGACATTATAGTAAGTACGTGAGTGTAACTTAAGATTTATCGCCCTATAAAACCAAAATTAGGAGGCGAACAGAGACAAAAACACAAAGTCGTATACTATAACTAATATATTAAGAAAAGAAATAGCAAACAAGTTTTGGAAATAATTAGGAACACTTCGAAAAATCTACTTAAAAAAACTAACTACACCCCACAGTACAAAAATCGACTAAAATATTTACAATAAGACATGACATGGAAGATAGTTAAAGAAGTTTGTAATCTAAGCCAATCAAAATAACCATTCCATCCATAAAGGCATTCCATCTTAGTCCTCACGGGTGACAACACATCTACATTTTGATTTGTAATAGTTGTAGATGTCTATGGGCCGCAGCAACCACTTACCATCAGGTGGACTGTGTGCTCGTTTGTCACCCTTATCCTATAAAATAAAATAAATAAAAATATAACCGACAACAGAATTGTTAAAAATTAAAGATACGCCAAAAGCTTCACTTAATCTAGTAAACACCTATTTCACAACAATTGGTTCACAGCTTGCAAATTATACTCTGAACACCATAGGCAAATCAGTTTCAGAACTTGCTGATAATTTGAAACAGACAGGTCCATCACATTCGATGGCTTTTTTCTTAACAGATCCTGAGGAAGTAAAAACTACTATTAACGAACTTAAATCAAATAATTCCCCTGCCTGGGACAAAATTACTGCTAATTTCGTTAAAAGGTATAGTCAAATTCTTTGTGCACCTATAGCATATCTATGTAATAGTAGTTTTCAGACAGGGTTATATATATATATATTTTTTTTTATAGAATATGGGTGACAAACGAGCACACAGTCCACCTGATGGTAAGTGGTTGCTGCGGCCCATAGACATCTACATCTATCCTCTATTACAAATCAAAATGTAGATGCGTTGTCACCCGTGAGGACTAAGATGGAATGCCTCATTTCCAGTAAAAAGGGCCTCCGGCCACCTGCACTCACCAAGCAAAACGCAGAGGTAAACCTCTACTTCACGCTGGTTTTCTGTGAGGTCGTGGTACCACCCCGGTTCGAGCCGGCCCATCCGTGCGACAGCAAAAGCTGCCGCGTGGCTCTACCACTGTTAAAAAAATATACATATACACATAAACACATCTATACATACACACATACATATACACATATACCTACATATACATACATAGAATACATACACTTTTATAAATATTTCTGTAATACATTATAACTATACCCTTGTAATACGTCCCAAAAAAAAGGAGAGATGTAAATGTACAATATTAGAACGAACATCTACGATAAAATACCTTGGGGTAATCCTCGACAAAAGATTAAATTGGCAACCTCATATGTTAAATATATCTAAACGAATTCGGAGACTCACTATAGTACTTAAGAACCTAAGAACTGTAGCGAATAAAAAACTGTTAATTGTCATTGTCTCATAAATTATAGCATCTGCTCATGGGGTGGAGCTCCAAAAACATATCTTATTGAGGCCGAGCGAGCTCAAAGATCTATACTAAAAATAATATTACATCTTCCTTATACATACCCAACAACTAAAGTTTACGAATTGTCAAATGTCCCCAGTGTACGAAAATCGTATATATACAAATGCATAAAACGATATCATAATTTTTACTCACTATATGTAGCTAAAAACAAAAGAACACAAAAATGTCCAGTAACATTTGTGAAAAGCGCATTTGCGAAAAGGCAATATGACTACCAAGCACCTCATTTATATAATACTACTAGTTACTATACTATACTACTCTACTCCTCCCAGTTTTGGTTTTATAAGGCGGCAAAGCTTGAGGTGATATTACCCTCACGTATCTTATTGAATATTGTTTGAATTTTATTGAAAACAGTCTATCTGACCGTCTGTTACCTTTATACATCTGCTGAAGAAATATCAACCCAGAAATATCTAAGAGATATCAACAAGGCACGGAGATAGACTGACTGCACCACGTGAATATAAATTTTACAGCAGGAAAATGCCTTATTCACACAGAAAAATAAAGCTAATAAAACATAAACACAGATTAATATGATATATTCGTGGTCCGGGCCATGAAGCAAATACAAAAAGGAGACGTCGTAATTAAATTTCACTATGTAACAACGTGTGACAATTTGCGGGGTGAGGGGATGCAAAGCCCCGCCCACTTTACACTACCTATATCTACCGATATATAGTAAAACTACTCGAATCGTTCCATATCGATGTTGTAATGTAGTTTAGCTACCTTGACGTTAGATGGCGGCCTGTTCACAAAATGATATAAACTATAAAAATAATATTTTAGCGATTAAAATTTCTTTATGTCTGAATGCAAAACAAATTTCAACACCTTCGTATGATTATTTTATCATGACTGAGCTCTACGTACTTAGAGTATTCAACTAACAGGAGACGTCATGCGCATAAAGTTCCAAACAAAAAAGTCTGTCACTTCTAGCGGGAAGCGAGGTAACGCACACTAAGCAAATCGTAAACATTGGGCCACGTCGTTACGCACGCACACAGCATAATATGAGCACACGATTAAGCAAAACGCACACAACCTTGAAAATCTCTCATAAATGTCTCATCGTTACAGTGCATAAGGCATAAACAACTAGTGCGAGGGCCTTGTCGATGAAATTTTATGCAAGTTACATTAGCAAATTAAATAAAATAAAAATTAACAAGTGTTTAATGTGTAATATTACATTCAAAGTAAAAAATACATAAGTAACAAAATAATAATACAAAATTACCAAAGTTAAAACAAATTGAAAAAGTATTATATTATATTATAACTGGTTTTTAAAGTGAATAAGTTTGGTATATATGTGACGAATACACTTTTCGGGATCACTCTTTTTTTGCGAGGTAGCTAATTCTAGTGCTTGCATATTTTTCCATCACCAAGTTTGCCAGTTCAATGTTATGTGGAACGTAATCATTATCGAAATAATGTTCCTGTATGCTTAAAAATATATAATATTTTTTTTTATAGGATAAGGGTGACAAACGAGCACACAGTCCACCTGATGGTAAGTGGTTGCTGCGGCCAATAGACATCTACATCTATCCTCGTTTGCGAATCAAAATGCAGATGCGTTGTCACCCGTGAGAACTAAGATGGAATGCCTCATTTCCAGTAAAAAGGGCCTCCGACCACCTGCACTCACCAAGCGAAACGCAGAGGTAAACCTCTACTTCACGCTGGTATTCTGTGAGGTCGTGGTACCACCCCGGTTCGAGCCGGCCCATCCGTGCGACAGCAAAAGCTGCCGCGTGGCTCTACCACTTTTATAAATGCCTATTTAATAATATGCCTAGTCTATGAAATATTTTTACCATTTTTTAATGTCATGATCAACCGAAAAGGTTATCTATATAGGGGTTTTAAACGGTCTAATTTTACAGATTTACCCAACCTATAGAGTTAAACCGTTTTAAGGCTTAGGGTTGAACTACATCTGGCAGCACGGAATCGCACTTTCCTGTGCTTCTATCCTTTTTGGTCACTCAGAAACGTTATTTACTAGAGCAAGAAAGAGAGCGGAAGTGTATAGTTTCACCCTCAAAAAGCCGATTGTAAACCGGTTTCAAAAGTTTATTTATCATTCTTGACAATCCATACTAATATAATATTATAAATTTGAAAGTGTGATTTTTTCTTTATTTGTTTTTGTCCTTCCTTTACGCAGCAACGGAATGGAGCAATTAAAAAAAAAATAAACATTTGCTATCTCTTGGCCGAAGTTTACGCTTAACCAAACATACATTTTTTCGTCATTTTACTTAGGATTGAAAAATAATTAATGTTATCGTAAAAAGTAGTAATATTTTGTGTTCTACAGTACAAAAGTGTAGTACTCTGTATATATTTAATAATAATAGAATATAAATATGACACTGAGATTATTTGTTTGTCCTTATTTATTTATTAAAGTGCTAATAATTCGTTTCTCATCTGAAAACAACAATTTGGTTGACACCATCTAAGACGATATACTAGTAAATAACATTTTAAAATGAATAAATATCATTCACTAAACCTTCCATTTCGATTTGTTACATGTTTTAAATTTTATCCTTCATAATGTTAAATAAACCTGTAGTAAAATAATAAACTTACTTCCAATAATTTCAAAGTCGGTACAGCAGTTTCATTTAGTTTCCTTTTATTATTTGATTGGATTACGAAAACCGATTGGTCAAAATGCTAGGAACAAATAGAGCTTGTTCGTTTAGGTACCCAGGTTATATGATTGCCACATGCTTTTATCCAAACTTGGCGCCTGTAAAGATCTTTTGGAAAACTGTAAAAACAAAGATCTTTTTTAAACATTGTACAAAAAAGAATTTTAAAGAACACCTTGGTATTATATACCAAGGTATTCATTATAGTCAAATAAAAACATCGACACTAAAGATTACAGTGAACATCACTATTATTGCCTTGATGATACCATTTTATATACTCGAAATTACCCTTCTTTTCATTTCATAACGTAACAAAATGAAATGAAAATATCTATTTAAAATGTTTTATATACAATAAAACAATTTAAATTGATGTTTTCATTTCGTTAAAAACAATTAAAGATTATTAATGTTGTTTGAAATAACAAAGTTTTGCAAATAGATCACAATAATATTAATGAATTTAAGACTATTCAATAACACGATTTTGTCTTGTGTAATAAGAACAAAGAGAAACGACATTTGTCTACAATTAAGCAAAATTTAATTATGTCCTAGTGGTGCAAAAGTCCTTACTATAGTATTAATACTTTAAGTTGGCAACACACCCTGCTCAGCTATATTAATCAGAATTTTCGTGATTTAATGCTTATATTAATTATTGAAATCAAAATAAATACTTAAAGATGAAAGGTCGTCTTTTTGTAAATTTGAGGTCTGTGATCTTTTTTTACAAGAAAACACACTGCAACTCGGCATTTTTCTGGAGGTCAACTCACGCTTACGACTACTTGTTAACTGATGCCGTACGCGGCGCAACTAGTTTTATATAACGGGAATGATCCGCGCTCTTGTACTTTTGACAGCGGGGAACGCTCTCCAATGTCGTCTCCTGTTAGTTTGATACTCTAAGTCTACGTACCTTTAATTTTTAGTTCACATGACACAAAGTGTCGCCATCTAGTGTCGAATATATTTAATTATATTTTAAAGCCGACGCAAAGAGATTTTTCTAGAACTATTTTAATAAATTAGGTGTAAAATTACTTACAAATTAAATGTGATGCCATCCATAGCATCGGAGCGTCTATCTCGTGAAGCAAATACATACAGACAAAGAAATTTTAATCGCCAAAATATTATTTTTGTAGTTTTCATAATAATTTTATGAACAGGCCGCCATCTCTCGTCAAGGTAGCTAAACTACTTTGTATTTGATTCATGGTCCAGGGAGTCACAGGCAAAACAAACCGGGAAGCGCATGTTCATAGTTAGCCAAGATTCCCTCTAACCCAGTCTACGAATTTGGAGTATATATATAAAAAAAATATTGACAGACCTATTTCAAATAGCACATCTCAAAATAATAATTATTTAAACTGCACCCATGTAGTTTAGAAATAAAATATATTTACAGGTCGCTCACCTTATAACGTCGATACTACGTCAAATAATTAGAATTAGGTACTTTTTGCAACATATAAAAAATGTACCTTGCTTGAATATACTTGCACCACCGTTAAAAATGCATAAAATGCATTTTCTATCAGTATTTTTAATTTTATATATACTCCTAATTCATAGGCTGGGGTAGGGGGGGGGGGCTTAGCCTAGGACTTTCAGAAAATCAGCCGCTGATTCGTACAGCGAAAATAAGCAAGGTTTTTAATGCTTTAACCAAAGAGCATATTATAATCACTATGTTTTACCTTTTACTGATTAAATGTAGCAAATTTTTAGATCTCCTCCCTTTTTCACTACGTCGGTTCATTCTTCGATATGCATTTGGCAATAAGCGGGGTACAAGACAAAAGCATGTATATATTATGGAAGCTAGAGGTAAGGAGAACTATCTCTATGCTAGCAGCAGGGTAAATTAAAAAAAAATCAGTAAAATTAATTTGGACCATTATAAAAAGTTTTATAACAGCTCACACTAAAAATTTACTAAACGTATTTGCAATTGCAAATGCAATTCTTAAAAATAAAATCACTCCACGTTTTCTCACAATGTTTATTTTAGGTTATATTTAAAAAAATAATTTTGGACTACGTGAATAGTTGAAGTTTTGTATACTGTCCCAAACAATTTTTTTATAGGATAGGGTAACAACCGACACACAATCCACCTGATGGTAACTGGTAGGCATGGGTAAAAAATATCGATATATCGAAATATCGATTTTTTTTAAATATATCGATATATATCGTCGATATTTTAGATAGCGATATATCGACATATCGATATTTATTTTAGAGTATCGAATTCGTATCAATTTCGATATATTTTAAAATGTTGTATCGTATTTTTTCGTTGACCAACCGTTAGTAGAGAAAATTTTGGACGTTATCTTTACATCATTCAAATGATGACGTTATATCGATATATCTATATTTATCACGCGATATATGTCGATACTGTTTAAAAATATAGATTCGATATATATCGATATATTTTTTCCCTTTGCACATCCCTAGTAACTGGTTACTGTGGCCCATAGACATCTATATTTATCCTGAATAAAGCATCAAAATGCAGATACGACGTCATCCGTGAGGACTAAGATGGAATGCCTCTTTTCCAGTAAAATGGGTCTCTGATCTGTAAGAGCGTGGTCCTTCCCCGATCGAGCCGACCCATTCGTGCTACAACTATACTACTAATATAAAAATATTTTCAATAATTTACAAGAAATGGACAATATAGAGATGGCTTGTGCATATCAATGTGATGTAGAAGATTTAAATAAATATTTAAAATTTAGAAGTACAGACTTCACAATTGTATGCCAGAATATAAGAAGTATTTATTCCAATTATGAAGATTTTCAACTGACATTAACTTCTCTACAAGTTAATTCAGATATATTAATATTAACAGAATGTAGGATTCAATCTAGTAAACCTATTCCATGTCCAGATAACTACTATGTCTATAACACTTATCATCACGTAAATCAAAATGACGGTGTAGTGGTTTATATTAAAAAAAATATGTCATCTCATGTTAAAGAAATAAATTTGGTACATGCATCTTGCATACAAATCCAACCACAAAACTTAGTAATACTGGGCATATATAGGCCACCATCTAATACCAATGCAGAGCAATTCATCAGTTCTCTTAGTGAACATCTGGACTCGTTAAAAAAACATTCAAATATTGTAATAACGGGAGATATTAATATAAATATAACACCTAGACTTACAGAACAAACATATGAAATAACGAATAGGTCTAACTACTTAAATATGCTTTCTACGTATGGGCTTTTACCGGGACATCATATCCCTACAAGAGAGAACAGCTGCTTGGATCATTTTATACTAAAATTAAATCAACAAACTATTTTTGCTCAGATTGCTGTATTAAACACTACTATCACAGATCATGCTATGATATTACTAAAATTAAGTAATATTAAACAAAACGCAATAAATGTTAAATTTAAATATTACACTGACTTTCATAAAGCACTTTCCAGTCTAGCTCAAAAAACCTATCGAACCTTCTTTTTAGCGATAATCCCGACTATATCATATACGAATTAATTTATAAAATAAAAGAATCAATTGAAGAAAATACAAAAATAGTAAATATTCCTAGTAAAAAGCGAAAAATTAAACCATGGATAACTACAGGTATTTTAAAATGTATACGAAATAGGAATTGTATGCAAAAAAAGCTAAGATCGGATCCTTATAATGAAGTATTAAAAATTACATATAAAAGGTATCGTAACTATGTTACTAAATTAATTAAGAAACTTAAACGAGAATATGAAAGGAAACTTCTAGCAATATCAACTAAATCAACTAAATGTCTCTGGAAGCATATAAAGGACATAACTTATACAAAACAATCACACACAATAGTTTGGACTTATTAAGTACGAAATCCTCACCGGGTGATTCGATTGATAAAGTAAACGAGTACTTTGCTAGTGTTGGTAAAAATCTTGCCGAGAACATAAATACTAACAATCCTAATATTTGTTCATCTTTTTGCCATATTGATCAAGTACATGAAACTGTATCTGTAAAGTCACATTCTTCCTTTGTAATGATGGAAACCTATCCGGAAGAGATAAATAGTATTATTTCAGGTCTCAAATCAGATTCCGCCCCTGGATGGGACAATATTTCAATGGGTTTTCTCAAGATGGCTAAACAATTACTTGTCCACATCTTCTGCCATTTTGCTAATACCTGTTTTGAAAAGGGTGTATTTCCGAAGCTGCTGAAGCGATCTATTGTAATTCCAATTTACAAAAGTGGAGATAAGAAAGAAGCGTGTAATTATTGACCAATCTCCTTGCTACCCGTGTTCTCAAAGATTTTGGAAAAGTTAATTAACAACAGATTAATACAGTATCTCTCTAAATTTGACATATTAGCAGACTCTCAATTTGGCTTTAGAAAGGGATGCTCTACGGAAGATGCAGTTGCTGCGTTGAGTTCTCAAATTGTTACTACTTTAGATAACGGTAACAAATGTCTTGCTGTCTTCCTGGATTTAAAAAAAGCCTTTGATACTGTATCAATCCCTATACTTATTAATAAATTAGAACGGATTGGAATCAGAGGTATCTAAAACTATTAAAAGACTACCTCTCTGATAGGACGCAGACGGTAAGAATAGGTCAATACACTAGTAGTTATATGAATGTAAATTATGGAGTACCGCAGGGAAGCGTCTTGGGCCCTACGCTATTCTTAGTATATATTAATAATCTATGTAATATGAGTGTGACCATGGGGAGAGTTTTCTCATACGCAGATGACACTGCGATGTTGTTTTGGGGAGACACGTGGGAAGAAGTGCACTTAATAGCGGAAAAACAATTAGCTAAAGTTGCTCGTTGGCTTGGCAACAACTTACTTACTTTGAACGTTACTAAAACTCAATTCATTTGTTTTTCTATGACTAGTCGATCACAGCCAAAGGATGATTTTAGAATCAAAATACATAAATGTAACAATCCTTCCAGCGGTAACTGTACATGTTTATCTATAGAAAAAGTTTCATATACAAAGTATCTGGGCGTTATGGTGGACCAGCGACTTTCCTGGTACAGACATGTTGAATTAGTATCTACTAGAATTCGAAAGCTCACGTGGATATTTAAAACTTTAAGACATGTTGCCAGTTTACATCTTTTGAATCAAATATATGTAGCCCTAGCTCAATCTATTATAATATATTGTATACCAATTTGAGGGGGGTACTTACAAAAGTAAATTTATTGAAATTGAAAGAGCTCAGAGATGTCTACTAAAGGTTATGCATTTTAAACCGTACAGGTACTCCACTAGCTTTTTGTATGCATCAAGTGGGCTGATTTCGGTGAGGCAGTTGTACATTTTACACACTGTATTGAAAAAACATAAATCTTTGGCTTTTAATCCTATTTACAGTAGTAAAAGAAGAAATTATAGCGTAGCTCCTATTTGGAGAACGAAAACCACCTTTGCGAAACATCAATATGACAAACAATCAGAACATTTATACAATCAGATTAATAAAATATTGCAAATATATCCATTAAAGACATATGACTGTAAGAAAAAAATAATGCAGTGGCTTAAGACACTTAATTACGATCAAACTGAAGCTTTATTACAATTTATCTTATAAGCTTATAACACATTCACTCACTGTCTTTTTTTTCATACATAATCACACGCACACATGCACACACGTACACACACACACACACACACACACACACACACACACACACACACACACACACACGCACGCACACACACGCACACACATGCACCCAAGCGCGGGCTCGGGCGCGTGCACGTACGTACACATACACACACCCTGTTTCTTTTTTATTGAATGTATTTAGTTAAGGGAGGGCGAGGACCTTCTACCACAAGTATTTTTATACTTAAAAGAAGTCCTCAAACTTATACTAATTTAAGGATATGTTGGAAACAATAAACTTTCATTTCATTTCATTTCAGTTGCGGCATGACTCTACCACGTATAAATGATATAATAAGTATATAATAAGAAATATATTCTACCTCTAGCCTATACAGTATAATATATCCGTGGCAAACATCATGCGTATGCATCATATTAGTCTGTGGTGGTAAGACGACTTAGAGCACAGAGTACTTTGAATAATCCTAAATCTAAAGCCCGCTTTTCAATATGGGATATAATCTTCTTTATATATAAAAATAACGGGTCACGTTATTTGTCCGCGATGGACTCCTAAACTACCCACTAAGCTGATTTCAATTAAATTTTTGAACAGTGGTAGAGCCAGGCGGCAGCTTTTGCTGTCGCATGGATGGGCCGCAGGGGCGGATCTACTTAAAGGCTTTTTGGGCTGCAGCCCAGGGCCCCGCGAATACAGAGGGACGTCGGGAATCACTGGACGATGAAGAATCTGATAAATCTTCTACTACAAAGAAATGGCCGAGCCGAGCCGAGTTGTTTCCGAGCGTTGTCCGTTGCCCGGCCGTTACTCGGTTGCCGCTCGGTATAGCGTGAGTGTGTCCATACAAAATATATGTAATATTAGTTGACCGTGCTACGGCCGACACTCGGCTCGGACCCGGCACGGTCTAGCGTGAGTCATCCTTAATAGTTTTTGAGTTATTCTTAAATAACTGTTATTGAAGTCGGCTGTACAAAATTTTAATTTTAAATTATCCGCACTTCTGCTGTCGTCGACCAAATTAACGAATTTACTTTGTTTTTGTTAATATTGTTATATGTTTAGTGTGTGTGTTTAGTTTACTAAGTGATAGATAACTATAAGTTATAAGGTAAAGATAAGTTATAAGGATCGGACCTTTCTTTTAATTTACTAAAATTGAAAGTATTCAGGATAACTAGACTTTTTGCTTTTAATAGGCAGTAGGTAAGTAAAAAGAATTATAAAACATGACTTTTTTATTTTTATTTCAGTTTTCAAAACTAAATGAATCGAACTCGTTCGATATTTAATCTCTCATACCTTGACATTTTATTGTTTATTGGACATAGTTAGAACTATGGTCAAGCCAAAGACGATTTTTTTAAAAAATGGTAAAAATAACTTAGAGTCATTACTATGTTCTTATCCAAAAATAAAAAAAAATATCAACACTTAAAATATCGAATTATTTGTATGGAGGTCAAGTGAGCGCTAGAGTAACGACGATTGCAAGACGATTTGTCGATAAATGAAATGTTTCGAGAAATTATCAATTACTGTGTAGTGGCGGTGTATGAATATTCATACTATTCCGTGGGTTTCGTAAAAACAGTATATGAGGAAATAATTGAGATTATGGGTAAACAGATAATTAAACAAATTATAACTAAAATAAATAACGACGACACAAAGTATTATTCAATTATGATGGATTCAACCCCAGATCTGTCTCACGATGATCAACTTGCTATTGTATTACGATACTGTTTTCGGGGAAAAGTGTATGAAAGATGTGTATCTTTCATTAAAGTTAGTAGTCATACTGGCTTATATTTATTTAATATTCTACAAGCATTTTTGCAAACAAATGGACCACTACTGGATAATTGCAGGGGACAGTCATATGACAACGCTGCTAATATGGCCGGAATCTACAATGGTACACAAACACTAGACTAAAAGAAAAAAATAAATCCGCGGATTACGTGCCATGTGCTGCGTATTCCCTTAACCTAGTTGGTCAAGAATCCGTGAAGGTTGCAACCGAAATTGTAAATATTTTTTGGAATAGTGCAAAAAATATACGTTTTCTTCTCTGCTTCGACCCATAGGTGGGAACTATTAAATCGTGAAACAAAACTAAAATTTACGTTAAAAAGTTTAAGCCAGACCAGATGGTCTTGTCACTTTGATGCTGTCAGAGCTTTGAAAAGTAATTATGATGGCATTATGAAAATTCTCAATAGTTTCGGCGAAAATGACGATGAAAAGGTTGATTTCGGAAAAGAAGCATGAAATTTATTTAATAAACTGACGAAACTAGAAACTGCAATTTTGATTGTTTTTTGGGAAAAAATTTTGGAGAGATTTAATGTAGTTAATAAAAAAAGTACAGAGCCCTGGTTTAGACATTGGTGAAGGCAATAAGTTAATTGTGTCATTAAAAGAGTTCGTGAAAAACATAAGGCAACAATCAGATCAGAAGCTAAAGGAATACAAAGAGAAAGCTAAAAAATTAAGTACTAGTGTGGGAACAGACTACAGTGACATAAATAAGAGACGCATTACTTCAAAATTTTCAGATAAATCTACAGATAAAGTCTCAGTAAAAGGCGCAGAAAAATTTAAAAGAGACACGCTTAACGTTGCGTTAGATAAGATGATTATGGATTTAAATAATAGAAACCAAGCCTATGAGACTTAGAGCAAAAAATTTAAATTTTTAATGGATTTGCAAGACAAAAATCAAGAACACGTAGATCTGGAAAGTGTACGTAATATTATTGATTATTATCCAAATGACGTAGACGAACATTTAGTTAATGAGTGCATTCAGTTAAAATCTTACTTACTGCAGTCTAAGACAGAGTCTTACACCTCTTGCAGTGAATTTTTTTGGCTGATTTATGAAAAGAAACTTGTTGATGTTTTCCCAAACTGCTATACCATCTTAAAGATTTTATTAACGATACCGATCACTAGATGTGAAGTGAAGCGTTCTTTCTCCAGGATGTCGTATATAGAAAACAAATACAGGACAACAATGTCGAACTATCGACTAAATCATTTATCAGTTCTTTCGATAAATTGCGATTTAGGTAACAAAGGACCTACAGTGCGATGACCAAATAAAAGAATTTACAGCACAAAAATGCAGAAAGGTTGCTTTATAATTTATATAACATAACCACCTATAACCTGTCAATTTATTTTGCAATAAATAATGTTTTAATAAATAAATAAAATATTTTGTTTTCCTACTTCATTCCTGTACTTAACATATATTACATTACATATACCTACATCACTACAGAAAACAGTTTCTTGTCAAAATGACAATTAGTTGAGTAATTAGGTAGGGCCCCTAAGCAGTATTAGCCCAGGGCCCCACAAATTCAAGATCCGCCCCTGATGGGCCGGCTCGAACCGGGGTGGTACCACGACCTCACAGAATACCAGCGTGAAGTAGAGTTTTACCTCTGCGTTTCGCTTGGTGAGTGCAGGTGGCCAGTGGCCCTTTTTACTGGAAATGAGGCATTCCATCTTGGTCCTCACGGGTGGAAACGCATCTGCATTTTGATCTGTAACAGGGGATGGATGTAGTCTATGGGCCGCAGCAACCACTTACCATCAGGTGGACTGTGTGCTCGTTTTTCACCCTTATACTATAAAAAAAAAAAATTTGCATACTATGTACATTTTGGTCCAACTTGAAAGAGAGGATAGTTTTTATCCCGGTAAATGACCCTCAAAATTTTTTATTGCGAATTTAAGGATTTTTATACGAAAGGTCGTTGGAAAGGGCAGAACAACGTCTGCCTGGCGAGCTAGGGTAATATATATTACATCTCGAGATATAAATTAATATCGCTCACCATACTTTTAAATGGAACCGTTGACTATTGAGCTATAATATGTATTACATCTCAAACTATAAATATTTATCCGATCGACCGAGCGATATTTTCATATTATATTTCGCCCTCTGTACCCCGCACACCTTTCCGCACCGCCGCAGAACCGTGTGAGAGGAACAGGGAGTAATCTAATGACGAAGGCACACTGGTTAAAAGATATAAAGTGTAAAGCCAATCGCGGGATATAATTTATATTTCGGGATATAATATATATTATATCCCATAGTGTAAAGCGAGCTTTAGAGTCACAGATCCCAACTTCTAAGGCTGGGGATACACTTACCAGTAAATCGGGAAAGTAGCTGGCATGAAAGTTACTAGCATGTACGAGTAACTGGCACACTACGGATACATTTGCATGTAATACTGGCATGCAAGTTGTGCCCTTGCATGCCAGTATTACCATTGCGTATACACAGGACAGTTCGTGAGTGTCACTCGGTACCTATTCTTGCGTGCCAAAAATGGATAACAATCGAAGTGAATTAAACAAAATAATGTTGTTACTAGCAATTGAATGTGTAGCAAAATTAATGAGAGATAAAAAGAGAAAAAGAAGAAGACGGGCTTGGGTAAGAGATTGGATTAGTAGAAGGGATGATTTTGGAGCAAGTAGTCTGCTTAAAGAAATGCGTCAAGAAGATCCTGATGGTTACAAAAACCATTTGAGAATGTTCCCAGAAAAATTTGATGAATTGTTACGAAAAATTAGGGACAAAATAACAAAAAATTATACTCACATGCGAAATGCCATCCCAGCAAAAACCAAATTGGAAATAACATTAAGATTTTTAGCTACAGGTGATTCATTTGTATCTTTAGAAGCATTGTACAGAGTAGGAAAATCGACGATTTCACAGTTCATTCCAATTGTTTGTAGTGAAATAGCTACTGCACTAAGGGATTTTATTGTGAGTAAAACAATGTTGAATTGAATATCTTTCATGTTTTTTATTTATTTCAGCATAGAAATTAGGCATTATTCCAAGCTTGGTTAAAAATATTCTGTCCTGATTCTTGACCAAAAGTGATAGTGTTATCTACTGTAGTGTTTGACTGCGTGTATGGTATAATGTGTATGAATCGTTCATCGGCAGAAGATGCTGCTGTTTCTTCAGAATATATAGATGTGTTAGAATACGGAGTGAGAGCGGGAGAGCGTGGTGTTTCTGTTTCAGTGTTCGATTGAGAGGAATGTTGTACCTGTAAGTTTTATTTTTTTAATTAAGTGTTGCAGGTAATATTCGTTACTTTATATGTGTTAACAGACATTTTGTTTTCAGATTCCTACGAGACAGGAATGGAAGGAGATAGAAAAAGGCTTACGAACCAAATGGAACTCAGTACTATTATTAACGGCTTCTGGCGTGATCAGTTACAAAGATCTTTACGGAATTTATCAGGAACACGAAATAATCGATCGTCTTGAGAAACGATACTTATTAGAAATAAATATGCAGATCTTTTCATTACAACAGAAGCAGTGCCTTAGCAAGATCGTATGATTAATATTTTAAATGAATAAATGTAATTGTCTAAGTACTTTTGCTTAATATAACTATTGTGTCAACTTTTTTTTTACATAATAATAGATAAAATATAGTATAAAAAAAACTAAAAAAACACGTTTTTAGAGCACATCGAACCAAAAAGTAAAACATAATTTTTAATATAAGCTGATATTATTCTGTTAGTAAATCGAGTCTAAAGAAGTCGGTTACAAACATATGAAGCTAATAAAAGTGTGTTAAAGAGAAAGAGTAGGTACTTACAACAGCGGTTTGGATTGAGTTTCTATATTCGAAACGTTCATTTATAATATACATTTCCTTATACCAAATCAAACTGGGTTTGTAAATGTCACTGGATCCAGCTCCGGATCGTTTTGAATTTTCCACTTTATTCTTTTCTTGATGATAAGTACTTCGCAGACTTTTGATTTTATTTTTAATTTCTTTTTCAGTCAGACTAAATTCTTCTTGTATTTTGGTGTAGGCATTGGCACGTGCTATTTTATTTTTGTAAAGCGGGCTAGTCGGCTTCCAAAGACATTCGTAGTCTCTGTACAAATGAATGAACTGTATAGTTCTCTCATCTGCCCATCGTGCCATGTTGAATACAAAAAAAACCAACAAAAGAATGAATTGAAAAAAACTTGACCTTCGACAAAAAACAATAACGTGCGCCTACGACCACAACGAGTCAGTTACTGGCATGCCCGTAGCTGTCGCGTCTGTTCACACGTGCCAGTTTGGCAACACCCCGCGTCCCCTCCCTCAACGGGCATGCAAGTAAATCAAATGTTGTGCTAGCTACTTGTATGCTAGTTACAGGCATGCCAGTTGCCGTGTCGACGGCGCGTTTTGTTCCACGCGCGCCTCAAAGAGCTGTCAGCAGCGTGAAGGGGCCCGCAAGGGCCGACGCCTGCCGGGGCTGCGGGCTGTTCGAAAGAGATACCGCGGCTCCGGAACGTAAGGGCACTGAAGGAACACGGATGGTTTTTAGTCAGTAAAAGTCTGACACTCCCTTCCGCTCCACCCAGAGCGAAAGGCGTCATTTGATGATATTCCATCCACAAAAAAAAAAGGCATGCCAGTTAGCGTATACACATGACAGTAGCTGGCACGTGCACCATAGATAAATATATATGTAGCAAGCTAACGTGCACACACATCCACAGAACACAGATCTGATGTATGCTTTTGCAATATTTCTCTAAAATTTTTTGAATATTTTTGCTTCAGGCTTTATTTAATTTTATTACTGAATTGACATAAACATTTTTACGATCTATTAAAATAAACGTATTTGAATTTTATTTGTAATTAATAAGTTTTATTGATATATTTTCATTTTAGACCATTTACTTCCAGTATATATATACTGTATTACTTTTCTTTATATGTAATATTACTATACTCTTTGATTTACACTTTAGAACGAAACGTCATTCCAAATTTCCAAATGCGAGAAAATAACAAAGATGGCTGAAGAACAGGTGAGTATCAAAATATTGGGTTTATTGTTAGATTTTAACTTAATTATGCATTAATTTATATTGAAAATTGTGTTTTATAATTTGAAAGACAGTGTCGCATAATGTGAAAGTTCATACTTCTATAACTTCCAAGTTTTATTAACATTAAAATTTCGAGACGTTGTACCCCGTATTGAAGCCCCTAAATAAAGTTTTTTTATTACTATTTTGCCCTCAAATTGTGTTAAATTACACCTTTTCTGGATAATAAATCTATTAATGACATAAAGATTTATAAACATACCGGCTTTTTGGTTATATTTCACAACAATGTTGACACAGAGTTAGCCTTGAAATCGTTCACCAAATATCCGATGTATTTTGTCATTATATGTCGCAGATGTACTTTCTCTGTTTCTCTCTGCTAAATATTAAGTATACCTATGTAACAAATTTTAAGTGTGTTGATTATATTCTGATACAGTTTAAAGTTACAAATCAAATAAATTAGTAACAAAAATACTTAAATCAATAAATTATTCGGCATAGTTTTGATTTGTATATAAACAACAGTTGCCCTAGTTTTATAACCGGTCATAATTAAATACAATATATGCTGGTGATGGATACCCGGAGAGTGTGGTGTATATTGTACATGCACCTTTATACTTTAGTACTAAGATGGAAAACCTCATTACTATACTCATAAAAAGGATATCCAGTTTTTGTCATTCACTATATGCATTACAGCATCACTATGCCGCAATTTCAAGCTGTTATTTTGTGAATCAACTTATAGTATCCATGGGTGTCATAAGCTATAGAGGGAAATTTATAAAATATCCACACTGTGTGCATCCTTTTTCAATTTCTTCAGTATAATAACACAAAATGATAACAGCTCAATATAATACAAAACTGCCTGTTGAGTGTGGCAACAGTGGAAAATAATATAAGGCAATTTATAATGGGAGACCTTTGTTGAGTAGTGGATATTTGATGATATAGTGATAGAGCCGTGGTAGATTAACAGTGTTAGAGCCACGTGGCAGCTTTTGCTGTCGCAGGGATAGGCCGGCTCAAACCGGGGTGGTACCACAACCTCACAGAATACCAGCGTGAAGTAGAGGTTTACCTCTGTGTTTCGCTTGGTGAGTGTAGGTGGCTGTAGGCCCTTTTTACTGGATATGAGGCATTCCATCTTAGTCCTCACGGATGACAACGTAACTGCGTTTTGATTTGTAATAGAGGATAGATGCAGATGTCTATGGGCCACAGCAACCACTTACCATCAGGTGGACTGTGTGCTCGTTTGTCACCCTATCCTATAAAAAAAGATAGTGATAAACTACAGCTTCTCCATAATTGTACACTGTAGTGGAAATGGCAGCTCACATCCTGCTTGTGTGCACTGCAGTCACCAGCGTCAAAGTTAAGTACCTTGCTGGTATGACTCTCTGAGATCTTTAACAACATTAATTAGTTATTAAGATTCCTCGAGGAGCTAGGACAGCCATATGTGCTTAGTTGTGGAGTTGCATAGTCCTACCTATATCATACGAACCTAAAGAACCTAAAACAATATCTCATCCAAAACTGTTTTTATACTCTAGATGATTTTTATTGTTATAAACCAAAATGATAAGTATTTTACAAGACATTTCATGTAAAATTGACTAAATAAATGTATATAAAATTAATAACTATTGACATGTACATTTGATTTGATATAATATGAATTTTTAATTTAGGACTTTTTCAACTTTTTTTTTAAAGTAATTATTGACATCCATGTTATGTGTGTTAAGAATTTTATACTTGAATTTATCATAAAATTATAATTAAACATATCTTTTTTAATAGAATCATGTACATTTAAAAATTATGTATTTGCATGCCACTGGCAAAATATGCTTGTGCTATCTTTAATTATAATGTCTGTAACCACCATATTTCTGGCAAATAAATTATTATTATTATTACATCATGGCATGAGCATCCTCATACGGCCAGCAGTGAAAAAGTATTTGGAACTTATTGCAGCGATTGAATGTGCTATAACCAAAGCAATGATTTCTACAAAACCAAACAAATCTGATGTAACACTAATATAAAAAGGGCCATGGTAGGCTAAGATAGTGTTGAATGTTAGAAGGATAATACTAACACAAAGTTAAAGTTAATAATATATGAATAAAATTTTAGGAGGTGTGTCAGATAGAGCTGCTGTGCAAACAGCTGTACGAGTCCCAGGATCCCATCATCAGAGAGCAGGCTGAGAAGGCAGTTGTCGGCTTTCAGGTGTGTATTTTAAAAATTATTAAATTTCCCTCTCAGAAATTGCAGACATGTGCCCTGCAGTAATAGGACATATAGGCTTTTTTTAATAGAATAAGGGTGATGATTAAACACAGTCTACCTGATGGTAAGTGAGTTCTATGGTTCATAAACATCTACGTTGATAATTGATTAAGAAAAAAAAGCAGATGTGTTGTCTCACCTGACGATTAAGATGGGTGCCTTGTTACCAGTAAATGGGGTTTCCAGTTCTCTACACTCACCATACGAAACACAGCAGCATTATGCTGCTATTCTGTGAGAGTGTGGTGCTACCCTGGTCGAACTGACCCATTCGTGCTGCAGCTATGAATAGCACCACAGTGGCTCTATTACATAAAACTTTATATTTTTTATTAGATTTTGAATTTAATGGCAAGGTTCATTTCACACATGCAGTTGCGAGCTGACCTCTCTGTGAGCTGACCCTAAGTCAAGGCTGCAAAAGAAAAGCATGAAGATACTCCTAACACTATATTGCAAGTCCAATGAGGACAGTTTGTTTGCATTGCACTTCACCTCATTCTCTGGAGGAGAGATATAGTGATAAACAGTTCACCACTACTACAAAACATCCCCTTGTTTGTTTGTGATTGTTTTAGGTTAGGTTTAAGGTTTTGAATTTAGTATATAACTGTGATTTTAACAAAGTTGAAAACAACTGGAATTAAACAACATTGGTGTTTATCCATCTCTCATAAGATTTATCCTAAAATTTTAAATGTGATAATCCAATAATGGGCTTAAATTAAGCAGTTTAATTTTTTTCACCCGACACTCCAATCGGATTTCTCCTGTATCGGAGGCAGTTTACAAATATAAATTTCTTAAGGACAAACATCCAGACTTGGAATTTTTTTTATATGCCACACAAATACTTGTTCCGTGTGAGCTTCGAAACCGCGGCCATTAGCACTACACCACGAAGCCGTCAAATTTCGGTTTATTATACTATCATATTATTTATCCTTACGAATTTTGGAAATTTATATAGGTCAAGTCAATTACTGCAGTTGATGCAAACACTACACTACACAGTCAGGTCATAAGTATTGTCACACAGTAAAAACTTTTCTTTTAGAATGCTGGCCGTAAAAAAGTTTATTGAATTCGAATTTCGAATTGTTCATGAAAATAAAACTGTATATTTTTAAAATTTTACTCATTTTTAAATATGGAGTGGACGCTTAAAGAAGACCGCGTTGCGGTTATTGCGTTGCATCGTTGCGGTTACGCGCCAATTCAAATTTTTGACATACTGAAAAATTTGAATATAACCAAAAGATTCGTTTTATCATACCATCAAATGGTACAATGAAGACTCTAGTGTAGATGGCAGGTCAAGAAGTGGTCGCCCTCGGTCTGTTAGGACTCCAGCAGTGATAAAAGCTGTGAAGGCGCGAATTCAAAGAAATCCCAAACGTAAGCAGAAACTGTTGGCCCTTCAGATGGGGTTAAGCAGAACCACGGTGAAAAGGGTGTTAAATGAAGACTTAGGGCTTCGGGCACATCGAAGAAAAACAGGACATCGTTTGAATGCTCGTCTAATGGACCTGAGACTGAAGAGATGCCGCGCTTTGTTGAAGCGGTACGCGGGAAAAAAATATCGGGAAATTCTTTTTTCGGATGAAAAAATTTTTACCGTAGAAGAGAGCTACAACAAACAAAATGATAAGGTGTACGCACACAGTAGTGAAGAAGCGAGCAACCATATTCCGCGTGTCCAACGAGGTCATTTTTCATCCTCGCTCATGGTATGGTTGGGAGTTTCTTATTGGGGCTTTACAGAGGTACATTTTTGTGAGAAAGGTGTAAAAACGAATGCAGTTGTGTATCAAAATACAGTTCTGACGAACCTTGTGGAACCTGTTACTCGTACCATGTTCAATAACAGGCACTGGGTATTCCAACAAGATTCGGCGCCAGCTCATAGAGCGAAGAGCACACAAGACTGGCTGGCGGCGCGTGAAATCGACTTCATCCGGCACGAAGACTGGCCCTCCTCCAGTCCAGATTTGAATCCGTTAGATTACAAGATATGGCAACACTTGGAGGAAAAGGCGTCCTCAAAGCCTCATCCAAATTTGGAGTCACTCAAGACATCCTTGATTACGGCAGCCGCCGATATTGACATGGACCTCGTTCGTGCTGCGATAGACGACTGGCCGCGCAGATTGAAGACCTGTATTCAAAATCACGGAGGTCATTTTGAATAAACTTTAGTGTCATAAGAATCTATGTTTTGTTAAGTTCATTTTGGTATATAAATGGTTACATAATGAAAAAACTTGTTTCAATTATTTTATATTAAACATGTGACAGAATTTATGACCTGACTAGGTATGTATAATTTACACTTGTTTAATCTGTTTCTATGTAACTGTAGTGATAGTGTAAGAATATCCACTACCCATATTGTCCTTGTTGTGTCGTGAAAGGTGATAGAGAGATTTATATGTGGTAGAGCCATTCTGCAGCTATACTAGTAGTATAGTTGTAGCATGAATGGGTTGGCTCGACCGGGGAAGGATCACACTCACAGAATACCAGTGAAAATAGCAGCTTAATGGTGCTGTTTCGTATGTTGATTGTAGGGAAACGGAGACCCTTTTTACTGCAAAAGAGGCATTCTATCTTAGTCCTCACAGGTGACAATGCATCTGCATTTTAATTTGCAAACAAAGATATTTGTAGATGTCTATGCGCCACAGCAACCACATACCAACAGGTGGACTGTGTGCTCGTTTGTCACCCCTATCCTATAAAAAAAAGGCAACTGAAATAAGAGATAAGCAGCAGCATCTTCTTGACAACAAGTCAAGATTATATAAAACTTGGGTTACCAACACGCCTGCCAAGTGTGCCAACTATGGTGAAAACCCCCTTACGATGCTACCTATGGGGGAAGCCTATGTTCAGTAGTGGACTTTTATTGGATTCTTTTTTTTTAATTGGCTTCATAAAGCTGTCTCACCATTATTTAACTTTTTAATTTCTCATCAATACACAATTTTTCTAATGTACAACAAAATTTTATGTTAATTAACTCGGTGTTAGATGTGGTTACCTATAACAGCGCATTGCATGTTTCTCACAATGCTTGTATCTTGTTTTTAGTTTTTGTGTATTATCTGTCCGTGACCCTTATAAATAAATAATAAAAAAAATATCACTATCGCACCCCTTCACAAGTGCACTGCAGAACGTAGGCGTACCTGCAACAAAAGCACGGTTGTTGTATGTCAATTCTTGTGCAATTTATTTATGTAAAACATCTCCATGATACAGTTGAAACCATTTATACCTCTACATTAGAAAAAATCTTTTTTTTTACTTATTTGAAACTAATTTATGCTCACCCAGGAATCTCCAGACACCCTCAGCAAATGCCAAGCTCTGTTGGAACGTGCCGATTCCAGTTACTCGCAGCTCTTGGCGGCCACAACTCTCGCTAAACTAATTAGCAGGTAATTAGTGTTTGTACTTTAAAGGTACCTTACCAGAGCTGGCAGAGGTCCTTTCCTTTTCGGTTGGCGGTAAGCTTAGTTTGATTCTGAATTCACTCTGCACTTTCTACAGTGTAAATACAGATTTGTGTGATTTTATTTTTTGGCACTAAACCGACTTATATTGGGAGTATGAGTCAATTCGATTCATAAATATGGAATAATACATATTTGCGTGGGGGAGGGGGGTAAAAGGTTACAATATCGTCCAATACTGCTCAGTGTGTGCATACGGTGATGCCTATAAAAGTGGTAAATTCAAAAATTTTATACATCCAACTTTGATATAAAAAAATGAGAACATCATCTATGTAGTTGAAGTCAATCAAATACGAATTATTAAGGATAACTCAAAAACTACCGGTCAGATCTTGATAAAATTCATATGGGACCACATGATAAGCACCAGCTTTCAAATAAAAAAATTATTATCAAAATCGGGTCACATAGAAAAAAGTTCTGAGGTAACACATAAAAAAATACAGTCTAATTGAGAACCTCCTATTTCTACCAACTTCAAATAGCAGACGTTACTCAATTCGACTGTATGTTCTTTTTTTAATGTGTGTTACCACATAACATTTTTCTGGTTGAACCCATTTCCATGATTCCTTTTTTATTAAGAAGCTGGTGCTTCTCATGTGGTCCCATATAAAGGGAATTGCTCAGTTTGTTAGGGTAATTTTGCTCAACGTGAACATTAACCTTCTGAAAATCACATGATTGCATATTTTCAAGAAAATACATATTCTTTTTACTCAGATTTAGAAATCGATTATTTTATAATCACAATTATTAGAAATGTGGCAGCACAGAATCAGCCTCCAACCAAAAAAATGGCGACGCGTTTCGAATTCAATCGGCTTAAATACTTATTAAATGACTTCTTTTTAAATTTAATTTCCTACTACGACAATTAAATAAAAATATTAATTTTAGCTTTAATTATACTTTTTCGTAAAAATACTTTTTACAGAACAACTTGTCCATGTTAAGCCAAGAACGAACAATTCCCTTTGATCAAGGTCTGATCAATAGTTTTTGAGTTATTCTTAATAATTTATATTGAAGTCGGTTGTACAAAATTTTTAATTTCAAATTATTTTGAAGGCTGTTGAAAATAAAAACGCATGCGCCGTGTAGGATACTTTCTTTTTTTTGTATTTTATTAGATTTTCTGAACTTTTCATATTTTTGTGGGCCGAGTTTTTTGTCAACTATAGACGTCGTTGGCGCTCAGGGCCCGCAGGTACTGGTCAAGTATAGGTGACTTTGGCGGTCAAAACGTTAAAGGGTAATCAAGCTTCACACACTGTAGCGAAACCTGGATTAACATGCAGTAAAGTGATGTATGATGGGATTTAAAGGGCATCGTTTATTATGAGCTTTTACCGCCGGGCAAAACCATCGATTCTGATCTCTACTGTCAACAACTAATGAGACTCGAGCAAGAAATTGAGAAAAAACGGCCGGCATTGATCAACAGAAAAGGAGTGGTCATTCATCAAGATAACGCCCGATCACACATCTTTGGCCACTCAGCAATAATTGAGAAAGCTTGGTTGGGAAATGTTAAAGTATCCACCATATAGTCCCGACCTTGCATCCTTAGATTTTCACCTATTTAGGTCTCTTCAGAATTCTTTGGGTAGTGTTAAGTTAACATCAAGAGAGGACTGTCAAAACTATTTGTCGCATTTTTAAGATTTCTAAGTTTCTAGATAATAACGTTAATTGAAGTTGAACAAAATATTATAACTTACAAATAATCGGCACGACACGCGCGCCACCTACTGTGAGTTAATTGTACTATGCCTATAACATTTACGCAAGTGCAAGCAAATAAGTTGACAAAGTTTTAGCGCAAGCTGATGAATGGTATGGTATATAATAGAATAGAATAATCTTTTATTCAATATAGATCGCATGTGTAATTTTCTTACATTACCACTGGTTCGAAAAAACCCTCTGTCCTGGGAAGAACCATCAAAAAAACCCAGTGGGACTTTGTTTAAAAATTAATTTTACATTAATGGTTGTATAAACTATTCATAAAATTTATTTTAGAAACTGCTTGGAAGCGACCACCTCATTCATTCCCAGGGGTTATTATCAACCATGTGTTCACTTATATTATAATAACACTTTTTATACAGTTTCAACTTAACAAGACATTTAAACTTGGTAATAGAGAGAGTCTGTACACTTTCCGGGACCTTGTTATAATATGGATACATAAAATACGAACAAACAAAAATAAATGTTTATATATTAGATTAATATTTATTTACTTTCTCTTTTCAGATCGACAACAAGTCTATCGGTGCAGCAGCGCTTAGACATCAGAAACTATGTCCTCAACTATCTCGCGACTCGGCCGAAACTGGCCAGTTTCGTCGTGCAGGTATGTATACCATTGTACTTGATCATCATCATCATTACAGCCCTTCACAAGTCCACTGCTGAACATAAGCCTCCCCTAATGAATACCACAAAGCACGGTCCCGAGCCACCTGCATCCATTGACTTCCTGCATGTCTTACCAGATTGTCACTCCATCTAGTGGGGGGAAGCCCTACACTTCGCCTGCCGGTACGAGACTGCCACTCGAGAACCTTTCTTCCCCATCGGTTGTCGGTTCTTCGAGCTATATGGCTGGACTATTGCCGCTTCAGCATACTAATTCTTTGGTCTATTTCGGTATCCTTATCTTTAAGTCTTATCACACAGGGAAACGCCGAGCATAGCCCTCTACATAATAGCTTGCTGAGCGACTTTGAGCTTCCTCATATGGCCAGCAGTGAAGAACCACGTCTCAGTTCCATAGGTCATCACTTGTAACACGCAGTGGTTGAACAATCTAGTTTTGAGGGTATTTGTAAGAAACAAGAAAAATATGAAATAGATTTATCCGTAAATTGAATTAAATGTACAAAATAATTAGGCATATGTACAGTTTCCGTGTAGTGGCGGTGTAAGAAGATCCACTACCCCATATCGTCCCGTGGGTGTCGTAAGAGGAGACAGAGGGAATCTAATCAGGAGTTGGGCAGCAGCGTCTTCCTAATAACGACTAAAAATAAAAATAAACTATGTGTGTAAATCTATGGCAAATATCCCCCCTATGAGTCAATCTATGGTGAAGGCCTGTATTCAGAAGTGAACTTGAATAGGCTGTAATGATAACGTATGTACAATAGCTATTAGTCGGAGGTATAACAACAAAACTTATTATCTTGTTTGACCGATCTTCCAATTGGCTGGCCTATGTGTGGGACCATGTAACGTATGGCATATAAGCGTGGAGTAGCCGGGCTTATATATTTTTTATAAGGGTGACAAACTAGCAAACAGTCTACGTGATGGTAAGCGGACGCTGTGGTCCATAGACATCATCTACATCTATCCTCGATTAAGAACCAAAATGCAGATGCGCAATCACCCCGAGGATTAAGTTGGAATGCCTCGTTTCCAACTAAACTTAGCACCATAAAGTTGCTATTTCACTCTGGCATTGTGTAAGCTTGGTTCTTCTCCAGTCAAGCTGACCCATTTGTGCTTCAACTATAATATACCTAGTTGCAGCAGTATGGCTCTACCACGTAATAAAAAGTTATCCACTCAAACGTCCGGGCGACCATAATCGCCTAAAACTTTTTCCGGTTGAACGCTAGGGCGACTAGAGCGGCCTCGCTGACTTCTACACTTTAAACAAACTTTTATATATGGAAAGTTACAAAAATCTTCATGAATGTTACTCTAGACGGCTCTATATTAAAAATGCGTCTATGGCTTAGTAAAAACTCTATGCCAGGTAACAGTTACCATTGAAAAAAAAAAACAAGTGTTGTGTCAAGTTTTGTCGGTAGTACTGTGAGTACTGCGTTTAAAATGTAATTAATAATGTGTTTATTACTTTTGTACTAGTATTATATATGAAAATAATTCTCAAGATGCTTTCTTTTCGTATATCTACAAGTTTTATGAATCCAAAGTCTGTAATGATGTTTTTATACATGATGAAGTCGACTAGGAAAACTTCGCCTCTGTGTCGGTTTTTCGTTAAGTTTTTGTATTATATATTATTTATTTTAGTATAATATTATTACTAAAGTAATTAAATTTTGCATTTCATTACCTTCCTGTGGGTAATTTTTATTCAGATATAGGTAAAGAACTTTCTCCGTGGTAACGGTTTTAGTGGAACTAGTAGCGATCGGACCGTATAAAAACCGCTACGAGCGGCGCCGGCACGTTTGAGTGGTTATAATGGGGCCAATTTTCCATATTTCCATTTTGACATACTCGTGACGTGCTCGTTTGTCACCCGCGTCCTATAAAAAACATTGTTTTAACTTTTTGTTTTAAATAAAATGTTTTGTTTTTTTTTTGTTCACAGTCATTGGTGTCGCTATTCGCACGGATCACCAAACTGGGCTGGTTCGACATGGTCAAGGGGGAATATGTTTTCCACAATGTCATGAACGACATCTCCAGCTTCTTACAGGTAATTAATCTTATGAAGTCCCTAAAATAAAACATATAACTACCGTGCTGCGCCGGTGTAAGAATATCCACTAGTCCATATCATTCCGTGGGTGTCGTAAGAGGCGACGAATGAATACAAACTAGGAGATGGGCAACAGCGTCTTCCTTTTAGTGGTTAAAAATTAAAAACTTATTAACCCACTTTCCAAGCTTGACAACTTTTTCTGCCGACTTCCAAAAAGGAGACGGTACTCAATTCAACTATGTTTTTTTATGTGTGTTACCTCATAACTTTTTACTGGGTGAACCGATTTCGATGATTCTTGTTTTATTTCAAAGCTGATAGATACATGTCGTGTTTGATCAAGACCAGACCAATAGTTTTTGAGTTATTCTTAATAACTTATAGTGAAGTCGGCTGAACAAAATTTTTAATTTTTAATTATTCTATTTAAGATATGTTACCACCATACTAGGATTTCTCTTGTATCCCGGGGGGGGGGGGGGGGGGGGTGCAGTATACAAACATACATTTCACAAGGACACACATTCAGTATAGTCTATACAAGCACATGCTCCGTGTGTCATTGGAACCCGCGGCTATTAGTGCGGTATCTCCATTGCTAAGCCATTGCGCCATCAGCGGCCGCCATGACAAATATGCCCCCTATGAGGCAATCTATGTTCAGCAGTGGACTTCAATAAGCTGTAACGGTATCGGTATTATAACGCTATACACCCATATTTTGTAATTACCAAAAAAATTTAAAAAATATCTCAATAGAAGGATAATTTTTTAAAAAAAAAAGTTACCCCCCACACTAGGATTTTCTCTTGTATCGTGGAGGCAGTTTACAAACATATTGCACAAGGCATGGACGTATAAATAAGGCGGACTGAATCTCGCTATACAACTCAGCGAGGCACCCATAATAAGTCAGCTCGCGTGTACGTATAAGGGGTCACGCACACATTCACACTAATAATAAGTCTAGCGCCCGCCATTACGCAACAAACGTCGTCCGAGAGAAGTAGTTGGCGTAAGTAAAAACAAAAATGAATATGCCGTCTTGCGTCGTTAAATTTTGTAAAAATCATAGTGGTTTTATCAAAAAACATCAAGGAATCACCTTTCATAGGTGACTCAGTAATTATAATCACTTATTTGAGAATTTAATGTCTTAAATTAAAATGCTATTTTTGGAACACAAAACATGAGTCACGTGATCAGTGTTGTTAATTATATTTATAGGGAAAATTACCCGAAATTTGGGAAATTGCTATTTTTACCCACGTCGGCACGGATACGGTATATAAGTGTGCCCAAAAACTTCTTAAGGTTGTTTTATGTGTACATTTTTGTTATAATTTTTCTGAAAAATTACCCGATCGATTATAATGCAGTTATATGCATTTTGTAGTAAGTTAATAATAGGATATCTGCCGGGTAGCATTGGTCATTATGCAACAAAGGAAAAACTAAATGCCAAAAATGCACCGCATTTCCTTCATAAATTAATAAATTTGAAAACTTTAGGAGGTTTACGTTTTCCGTCTAACGATTTTTTAAAATTTGTTGTACTTGCGAAATGATTGTACGAAAGATTATTAAGGAAAACATTACAATGTACAATGGAAGACAACAAAAGTATATACTTACAAAAATATTAGAAAAGTTTATTGCCAATAGACGGCTCCGTGGCGTAGTGGCTTAGCAATGAGTTGCAACGCTTGGGGCCGTGGGTTCGAATTCCGCACGGAACAAGTATTTGTATGGCCTACAAATAATTATTCCGGGTCTGGATGTTTGTCCTTGTGCAACATATGTTTGTAAACTGCCTCCACGATACAGGAGAAAACCCTAGTGTGGGGGTAACGTTTAAAAAAAAATGACAGGGTTTTTGTAAGCTTGAAATTTGAGCACATATTTGGAGGGATAGAGCACAAGATAAGAGTTATTAAATATATAGCAGAAAAATATTTGGCGATTTGATTTCACCATATTTCTAAATTAGATGGGATTTCAAGAACCTTCGAAAGTAAAAGACATTTTTTTAGAAAAATTATCCAACCAAAAGGTTTTAACGTTGTTGTTTGTCATGAATATGATAAATTATGGTAATTATTTATGACTTATTGTCATAAATAATAATAAAGTTGGTAAAATATTACCTCGCGTACATTCGCTCGATAAAATAAAATGATGTGTCTTACCTAGTTTGAAGAGCACCTCCCGCCCTCTCTCAATTACGTGCACTATCCCCGTCACCACTAATCCCAGCACCACTACTTCCAACACTACTAAATTAGAAAAGACATACCACTAACGACAATACGACACGTGTTTCGCCTCTACACGTGGCATCTTCAGGTGATGTAGACTCTGCGGTGGCTGACCGCTTCGAAATGGTGTGTCTTTCCTATTGTGGTGGTGTTGGGAGTACTGGTGCTGGGATTAGTGGTGACGGGGATTGTGCACGCAATTGAGGGATGGCAGGAGGTGCTCTTCAAACTAGGTAAGACACATCATATTATTTTATCGAGCGGATGTACGCGAGATAATTTTTTACCAAATTTAATATGATGGATTTCCGCAAAGTAATGCCTGATTCTATTAATTATCATAGATAATAACTTTAATTTACACTTGCAGAAAATTAAAATAAATAAATATATTAACTTTGGCCTCTCAGTATATTTACGGAAATTTAATGTATGTATTTGTATTTAGTGATGTATATTCTGTAAATACTAGGAACAAGCACAAGTTAGTTATACCAGTTAATCAACTCAAAATAATCAGTAATTCCTTCATGTATACGCTTTCATAAAAATGTCCCAGAAAATATGCAGGCCTTATCTATCAAAGTTTAAAATTTTTAGCAAGCAAAAATTGTTTAGTAAGGATTATTAGGGTATACTACTAAAGAGTACATGACTGATAGTAACCCCTGAGAATGAGGTGATCGCTACCATGCTGTTTCTAAATGTTTTCATACTAATTGTAAAATAATATATTTTAATTTAATTTTTTTGGTCATCTATAATATGTTTATTTGTTATATATTTCGTTAAAAATATTTATAATAAATTTCGTTCCAATAATATAACACAATTTTTGTATAATATAATGTTTGCAATAAAATTAATTTAAATGGAAATTGATTGACATAGAATAATTCGATTTCAATCAAAATCTAAATTTTAAATTCTTAGATTTTTTTTAATAGTCAAATGTATTATTTTTATTAGTTACGTAATAATAAATTAGTATTACATCAAAGTTGTGTTATATTAATTGTTTTATAAAAAAATGGGGAAATTTTGTTTTACATGACAGCCCTATATAACACGCAAACATGCTTGCACCGCCGCCATTACAGTGCATCAGTCCTTTCTTAACCCTAGAAGCCCAATCATATTTAACTAGCTATAAAGCCCAATCATACGTAAAAATGACGTGTAAAAATAAAACTTCCGAGTTTTCCTATTTTTTTCTGTTAATGAACTATATTTTTGCATGATTTAGTATAATTGAAGTTTTATTTAATAAATAAAATAGATTTTAAGTTAAAAATACTCTTTATTAATACAATTATGACACTTTAATCAAATCTTAGAAAAAAATCAACAAAAAAATCAAGCCTCTAACACTTTTTCTTAAAATTAGGTAATTATAAAAAAAATCAACTAGTTTTAAATGTTTTCATAAAATTAAAGCAACTTGTAATAATACTTTATAAGTCTCTTAGAAAAAAACAGTCTTTATATACAGTCTTGACAAACATCAATATTGTGTTCTCCACATATAGCCTTTTTGCATTTGCAACATTGCGCTTTGGTCATCCGCCTTTTTTTATATGAACAAAATCCACAATAGCGTCGTTTCTTTGGTTCTGGCTCATTACTAATATTTTCCGGAGATGGTGGTACCACATTTTTTAAGACATTTGTTATATTGTCGCGTAGAGTCCTTTTCAAAGTAGGTGCTTGTAGTCGCTCTTGCATCCAAGGTGTCGTCATATCTGTGCTCAATTTTTTCATAAATTCTTTGCGGCTCATTGGTTTTTCTTGTTTGTTTATCTTATTGTGACAGTATATTATATAGGAGTTCACAAACGCCATATTCAACATCCCGTAAAAGACCGCCATCGGCCACCTATTAGTCTTCCTGTTAGCAGACATAGACTTACACATCTGATCAAAGGTATCAACGCCGCCTTTTGTTTGATTATAGAACAATATCATGTCCGGTTTTCCGTTACTTTCATTGATAACGGCATTTTCATCACAGGAAGACAATAAAAATACCATTTTCGACGGCTTTGGTTTATAGGAAACCAAGGTCAAAGGGCCATCAAAGCAAAACATTGAAGATCCTACCGGCCGTGAGCGAGAATTCTTGATCTCTTCAGGTATTTCTCTTTTGTTAGACCTAATGGTTCCTACTATTGTTAGGTTGTACGGAGCCTGGAGCATGTTCTTGGCTAATGGGATAGACGTGAACCAGTTGTCGCAGGTAACATTTCTATTTGTGCCGTGTACTGTTTTAGTCAGCTCTTTTACATAAAACTCGCCCAGTGGTAAACCATTTGTTTTCGTACTTTTACCAAGATAAGGTATGGCATCTATCATGTACTTTGTGGTAGCGTCACACATCATGGGGAATTTTATGCCATATTTATCAGGTTTATTAGGAATATACATCCGGAATGGACAACGGCCGCGAAAACCTAACAATTGCTCATCTACAGTCAAGTTACTGCCAGGAACGTAGTTTTGTCTGCATTGATTGATAAAAATCTCCCATATTTTTCTTACCGGTAAAAAAGCATCATCGCTACGAAGAGTTGGTCGCAGTGTTTTATCGTCCATTCTCAAACATCTTATTAGGAATTCAAATCTCTCTCGGCTCATTACTGATACATATCTGGTGCCAGAGAATGTAGCGTCAAACAACTCATCAGTTGAGAGGTGGTTATCCTTCATAACAGCCGTCAGAGTGAGAATTCCGACTAACGCCCAGATCTCCATTGTATTTGTATCCCTGTAGCTTGCTGAAATGTTTTTCAAATTTTGTCGTTTTATTATCATCTCGACGTTTGTCCACTTGACTATTTCATGAATTATCTCGTCTGTTATAAAAAGTTGAAAACAGTACAAAGGGTCAACAATATTGCGACACATTCGCGTTGGTCCCCTATTTGTGCGTATAATATTGATAGCAGAAGTCCTTCCCGTCGTACGTCCCTTTGTAGTTGACCATACATGGTTGTTTTTTCCACGTATTGACCGCTGAGGCAAACTAATTATTCTGTGTGAATTCAATGAAGTTACCTCAAGATTAGGCGATTCCCGAGAAGCAACATTAGTATCGGGGTCCTCTTGCCTGCTTGTATCTTCAACGAAGTCGACCATCGCATCCTCGTTATCACTCCAGACATCGTCTTCAACTACACGATCTTCTTCCTCGGAGTCCGAATCCAGCGGAGAATAATCGTCATCATTTTCTAAAATTGTAGCTATTTCGTCCTGGTTTAGCCGTTGACGGGACTCCATTTTGTATTCAACCTGAAAATATTAATATTATATGAAAAATGTAACGAAACAATACGATTAAATCAAATAAATCACAAAAATAAAAAATTAGAAACAATTTCAAAAGTTACACAAAGCCCAATTATACGTCAAAATGACGTGCAACCTCTCTATTACAACAAAATGGCGGCACTTACCGATATGACGCAACTGTGTCCTGCGAGGTCTCAATGGTTACTGAGTTGGTTCAGAATTTAGTGGCGATCCGACGGTAAACGTGAAAGAGACAGAGATATTTCGCCGCCATATACGTCTAATTTACGTAGATTGGGCTTCTAGGGTTAACAAAATTCTGTCCGCCTTATTTATACGTCCATGGCACAAGGATTAACATCCAGACCCGAAACAATTATTTGTAGGCCATACAAGTACTTGTTCCGTGCGGGATAATAATTAGTTACTGGTTTATTATAGTAGGTACTAGGGATGGGCAAGGGAAAAAAATATATCGATATATATCGAATTCATGTTAGCAAACAGTATCGATATATATCGCGTGATTAATAGCAATATATCGATATATTGACATAATTTGCATGATGTAAGGATACGGACCAAAATTTTATATTACTGACGGTTAGACGTCGAAAAAAACGACAACCCCACATAAATGCTTTTGTAGCTCCTTTGGTTGTGTTATGTTTTCTCTATTAATACAAAATTTTAAAATATATCGAAATTGATACGAATTCGATACTCTAAATTAATTTCGAAATTATCGACGATACATATCGATATTTATGTGAAAATATCGATATATCGATATTTTTTGTGCAAGCCTAGTAGGTACGTATAATAGGAGAGGATTGACTCCAATTCGATTCATTTATAAATCTCTTGCTGTCACGCTCACGCGCTGGCCGACATTAGTTTCGTGAGCCGTTGAAGTAAGCGAGAGAAAGGAGTAGTGACTTTAAGTAGAGAGCGTGTTATGAATGGAGTGCGTAAGTTATTGCCTTGTGTAGTATTGCTAGTGCCTGTGGCAATAAAATTAAGTCAGTTTTTGGATAAAAACAAACCTCTATAACATTATGATAGATAAGTAATAAAAAAACGTTTGACAGTGCCATTATCAATAGTATTATCTGCTGCAACTGTCTTTGTTTTTTTGGTACCTACAAAATAGTGGTGTATTAATGAATAACAGGGTCCGGCAGAGATGTGCACTATCGGTGTGCAACTGCTGTCGCAACTGGTGCTAGAGATGAATCAGGTCTCCGAGGCAGATGCCAGTCGATCGCTCTCCAAGCACAGGAAGATTGCTTCGTCATTTAGGTGAGATATATCTATATATAATTGTGTACTATTATAATTAAAGTTCCATAATTTATATTTTAAGTGCAAGCCGTAGTACCTCAGAGGCTAAGTGCTGCTCGCTGTAAAATTTACAGTACCCGAGCATCCCAGGTTCGATACCCGACGGCACCAATGAAATTGTGTAATGCAATTTTAAGTGCTGATATACCATGTGCGCGGCGGTGAAGGAAAACATTGCGAGGAAACCTGCATGTTTGAGAAATAAGAAAATACTTTTTCGAACACGTCAACATTTCCTTGTCCTAAAACCCTCTGAGAAGTGAGAGGAGACCTGTGCCCAGCCGTGGGACGTGTATTACCTGTAACTTTCACTTTCTAAGTGTAATATCCATAGAGCAAATACAAAGAGGAGGTGTTGTAATTAGATGTTACTATGTAACAGCGCGTGACAATTTGCGGGTAAGGGTATGTTAAGCCCCGCCCACTTTACTATTTTCCATCTACCAATAAATAGTAAAACTACTCGCATCGTTCCATATCAATGTTGCAATGTAGTTTAGCTACCTCGACGATAGATGGCGGCCTGTTCACAACATGTTTATAAAAACTATAAAAATAGTATTTCGGCAAATAAAAATTCTTTAGGACTGAATGCAAAACAAATTTCAACATCTTCATATGATTATTTTACCAATACTGAGCTCTACGTAACTTTATATTTTTAGTTCCCATGACACAAAGTGTCACCATCCCGTATCGAATATATTTAATTACATTTGAAAGTCGACGCAGAGATTTTTCTAGAACCTTTTTAATAAATTAGTTATAAAATTACTTACAAATGAAATGTGATGCCGTCCATAGCATCAGAGCGTCCCATTGAGTGGTTTTTACATGATGAAACACAACACTTCATCCTTTACTTCTTAATGCTACGAGAATACACCGATTTGCGATTTTCGACACATAAGCGCACAGGACGAACGCCGACAGTATACTAAGTAAAGCCACGCCCACTGTGATGACGTAAGGGCCTAGTTAGAATCACAGTGCATAGTTGCTTATGGCATCTCCTCTTTGTATTTGCTTCGTGGTAATATCAGCCTATAATTGTAAATAACGTAGCATGGGTTGTGGTTCTGAATGCTGTTGTAGAACCAATAATGTGGCTCCCTCATGTTGACAACTATGGCAAATATTCCCCATATGAGTCAGTCTATGGGGGAGGTCTATGTTCAGCAGTGGACTTTTGAAACGATGTATATATATTTATTATTTGAAAATTAATAAAACAATATATGTAATTCATTTTTATGCACATTATTGTAATAAAATACTATTAAATGCTTTTTTATATAAGGGTTACAAACGAGTACACAGTCCATCTGATGATAAATGGATGCTGTGGCCCATAGACATCTACATTTATCATTGATTAAGAATCAAAATGCAGATGCGCGATCATCCGTGAGGACTAAGATGGAATAGCTTCGTTTCCATTTCTCTACACTCACCATACGAAACACAGCAGTGTTAAGCTGCTATTTTACTCTGGTATTCTGTGACAGCGTGGTCCTACCCTGGTCGAGGCGACCCATTCGTGCTACAACTAAACTACTAATATAGCTGCAGCATGGCTCTACCACGCTGCTATGCTGGTTCTATTATAATTCGTATAAATCCCACTGGGTTTCTTACTAATTTATCCTAGGACAGAGGTATTTTCCGAAACAGTGATACATAAAAAATTTATTCAACAAGTATTATGTAATAATCTATATTAAATAAAAATCTATCTATATATCTTTCTATACTATACTATACTATACTATAATAAAACTAACACGACGTCTGTTTGAACATGCATCACGCAAAAACCTTTAAACCGATTTGAGCGGGACTTTCACTGGCAGATAGCTGATGTTATAAGGAGTAACTAACGCTACTTTTATTTTAGGAAAAGAATTAGGGTTCTGAGCAAGAAAATTCTAACCCATGAAATCCAATCTCAATAAATTCACCGCGGGAAAGTCGTGGGGAACAGCTAGTATTAAAAAAACTTATTCTATTTTACTCTATTCTCTGTGTTCATTGCGTATTGTATATATATATATATGTTTGTATTTATATATGTTGTAGTTATATATATATATGTATTTATATATGTATTATATATATGTTATTGATTAAATTTTCAGAGATACACAGCTGTTTGAGATGTTCCGTCTGGCCTGCTCATTACTAAGTGCAGCTCGGGGCAAGACATTAGACATGGCAGATAGCGGACAGCAGGCTTTGTTGGCCGGACTGCTGAGACTCGCTCACAGTTGTCTCACATTCGATTTCATCGGAACAACCAGCGATGAGTCCTCGGACGATCTCTGTACGGTACAGGTGAGTGTTGGATAATATTGATTGATATTACCAATCGAAATCTATATAAATAAGATGATAGAGGTTTGCAGTTGTGCGCGCATCACGGAAAAACTACTGGATAGATTTCAATTAGGTTGTCTAAGTTTTATTTCTTAGACACTTGGCTTTATTCTAAAAAAAATATTACGATATCTTCAATTAAGATATAGTTATTAAAGTTTTAAGAAACAACCATTTTTATACGGGGTTTTTCACACGGTCAGATGTACGTCGCTTGCGCTCGCATTACTAACGCAGATAATTTATATATTTTAGCTACAAACGGAGCAACAAATAACATTGTTTACAAAGAAATTTTGTCTTTTTGGTGTTTTTCTGCCGACTTCCAAAAAGGATACGGTACTTAATTCGACGCGTATGTTTTTTTTTATAGGAGAGGGGGCAAACGAGCATACGGCTCACCTGATGGTAAGTGACTACCGCCGCCCATGAACAACTGCAACACCAGGGAGGGAATTGCAGATGCGTTGCCGGCCTTTTAAAAAGGAGTACACTCTTTTCTTGAAGGTCCCTAAGTCGTATCGGTCCGGAAAAATCGCTGATGGTAATCGATTCCACAAGGATAACACAATTTTTATGTGTGTTACTTCATAACTTTTTACTGGGTGGACCGATTTCGATGATTCTTTTTTTATATGAAAGCTGATACTTCTCGTGTGGTCCCATATGAATTTGATCAAGGTCAGACTAATAGGTTTTGAGTTATTTGAGTTATTCTTAATAACTTATATTGAAGTCGGCTGTACAAAATTTTTAATTTTAAATTATTCTTTCGTACATACGAAAACTTTGTTAATATATCAAACAACGCGGACGAAGTCGCGGGTATCAGCTAGTTAGGAGAATAAACAAGATTTTACTGAACAATAAGATTAAAAAAAATTGATACCTAAAGCACATTGCACAGTAAATGAACGACACGACTGTCCGCGTATATAGTGGCGCCATCAGGTGTTACCTTAGAAAATTAAACAGGTAAACACTCATTGCACACAGCCAAGTATTAATATTCAATTCTAAAATTACAAGGCAAGGTACCTTTGTAGCTAGTACGGCCTTCTTCTTTTATATCTAGGTATATCAGTCTGGGATAGTACAGCCCTGTTAACTATTTTCATCGTCAAACATCATCATCATCATTACAGCCCTTTTCAAATCTACTGCTGAACATAGGCTTGCCTAGGAATTCCACACAGCACGGTCCCTAGCCACCTGCATCCATCGACTTTCTGCATGTCTCACCAGGTCGACACTCCGACGTCCTACCCTTCGTCTAGCGGTACGAGGCTTTTTTTTATAGAATAAGGGTGACAAACGAGACGATCGCTGTTCTAAATTATCACTAATATACATATACTGTTTGGGGGGGGGGGGGGGGGGCAACACTAAACAAATCAGATGGGTTGTCGACCAGCTTGCCAAGTGTGGCAACATTCCGGTAGATGGCGCAATGAGTTTAACTTGGAAGGAATTCACTACGAACTATTTACATTATAAATATAGAATGTATTAATAATTCGACCATAGTACCACGTATCGGGTCTAATTTTTTTATGGGATAGGGGTATGAAACGAGCACACAGTCCACCTGATGGTAAGTGGTTGCTGTGGCCCATAGACATCTACATTTATCCTCAATAAAGAATCAAATTGCAGATGCGTTGTCACCCGTGAGGACTAAGATGGAACGCCTCTTTCCCAGTAAATAGGGTTACCGCTTCTCTATACTCACCATACGAAACAGCAGCATTAGACTGTTATTTTACGCTGGTATTCTGTGAGAGCGTTGTTCTTCCCCGGTCGAGCCGACCCATTCGTGCTACAACTATACTATTAATATAGCTGCAGCATGGCGCTGCAACTTGAGAACTTCTCTTACACTAAGGTTTTCGATTCTTCGAGTTCTATGGCCGGCCTATTGCCACTTCCGCTCCGCCTAACGTGCACGTGTGGCTGTGTTCCGATGTGAAGGATAAATGTGTTAATTAGCCCGGACCACCCTTACCTTGAAATTATTAATTTTCTAAATGTTGATAATAATAACTGAAATAGATAGGTAAGTAATAACATTCAGTCTCCTTGGAACTTCTTCCATTAGTGTTAACTTTAGCTCATTGTTTGAATCGTATAATATTGTTAATTTATTCTTATAACCAACACATATTGTTGGGCCCAGTGCAACCTGTATAGATAACATTTTTACAGATGTTAAGCCCTTACATAAATCAATTATTCAAAATTTAAGTTCGGATCACTGTGGACAGTTGATCTCATTGCCTTACAGACACAAAAATAGAAAACTAAGAAAGTTGTGTTTGTTCCAATAAATGAACATCGCTTGGAGAGGTTTAGAAATAACATAGAAAAGGACTTTCATCACTTTCATTTAAAAATAGTGCTGATTATTTGTATGGTGTGTTGTATAAAATTATAAGTTGTGAATTTAGTAGAACATTTACTTCTAAAACTTTCTCTTTTAACAGTCGCAAATCATTTAATGAATAGGAGACAGCAGCAATATATAAAAGTAGACGAAGGTTCTACGAGCTTTATAATGAAAGATCGTATAATCATAGTGTTATATTTATTTAGAGAGTATGTAAAACATATTCTAAAAATTAAAATCAACAGTGTGCTCCACAGAGAAGTCTTACATTTAAGGAACAAAATTAAAACTGCGTCCAATAATATTAACATCACGTGGAGAATAATTAATAGCGAAACGGGCAAGGTCAAACCGCGCAACTCGAATTTTCAATTGAATATTAACAATAATTTAACTTGATCTGATCAAGAAGTTGCTATGGCTTTTGAGAAACATTTTACTGATGTTTTTTTTGACAACAAAATCATTAAATTTTTCTCCTACCGTCGCCGGATCATTGCTTAAACAAAATGTAAATACTTGTTCAAATTCCATAGAGTATTGCCAAAAATTATCGTTAAATATTTTAAAACTATTGATGTTATGAAAAGGGTAGACATGCGGGATTTTCGTTGCGTTTCGTTGAAGCGTCGAATCTGGTGTGTTTCCTGATTTAGTGAAACATAGTAAATAAATAAAAACATAGTCATACCTTTACTTTTTATATTGTATAGCTCAGATATAGTGAACACCATAAAAACTGTAGTTATCATATATATGCTGACGACTTTCAATTGTACATGTCTTTTAAACCCAGTGACACAAATATTGCAATAACAAAAATTAATTCAGATTTGAACCACATAGCCGATTGGTGTGATCAAAATAATCTGGTATATATTTATATAAATGAACCCCATTATATTATATATACCAAACACAACAAGTGATTATATTCTCTTTGGCAACAATGAAGGACTGCGCCGATGCCAAACGTAGAACTGTTAAATGTCAAAAAAATCCGTTTCACTCGTGTTCACTCAATGACATACTGTATTATTTATTTATTTAATTATTATTTTATTTTTAATTAATCTGTATTATACAAAAAGTAATAAAGAAATATATATATAAAAAGGAATATATATAAGAATATAGAGAAATACTTACTGATTAAATAAAATAAATGTTTAAAACTCAGAAACAGAGTTCAATTAAGTAGCGAAATGCGAAGTATGTGAAATGGAACGTCTTAGAAAAAGGGTGGTTGAGATGCGTTCAAAATATGGTGGTAATAAGTTTACCCTTGACGTAGAATAAGCATAAATATTAAAAATATTTTTCTCCTGCGTTTCTTTTAACATTGTGATACGCGTATTTAATTAAGAATTCAATTAGCTGAATTTTAAGATTTATTTCATTTCTATACATAGTCAGGTGAAAAATGGGCATCCTTCTTTAAGTATATGTTACTAAGAACGCATAACCAGACAAATATTATTCTAACTTTCAATCCGCAAATTAACATCAAGAGTAATCCTTTAGAACGTGTATTGGAAGCGCGGAACTTTGGTCTCGTTATGGATGGAAGGTTGCGTTTTGAGGGTCATGTACAAGAAGAATTTTTCGTACGTGGTAGACCTATGCTGCAGCTATATTAGTAGTAGAATAGGTCGGCCCGACCGGGGAAGGACCACGCACTCACAGAATACCAGCCTAAAATAGCAGCTCAACACTGCTGTGTTTCGTATGGTGAGTGTAGAGAACCGGAGACCCTTTTAACTGGAAAAGAGGCATTCCATCTTAGTCCTCACGGCTGACAACGCATCTGCATTTTAATTTAACGAAGATAGATGTAGATGTCTATGGGCCGTAGCAACCACTCACCATCAGGTGTACTGTGTGCTTGTTTGTCTACTAACTGTGTTTTGAATTGACAGCTATGATATCACGCTATGGTGCCAGCTTAATCGTACTTGAAACGCATAGTACTCGAGCAAGCGTTTGATTTTCACCGTTACTATGTAGACGACATTGTAGTTGTTACCTTGAACCTATGATAATACTTAGTCTACTCAAAGACAAACCGTTATAATAATACTAAGTCCATTTAACAGTGGTAGAGCCACGAGGCAGCTTTTGCTGTCGCACGGATGGGCCGGCTCGAACCGGGGTGGTACCACGACCTCACAGAAAACCAGCGTGAAGTAGAGGTTTACCTCTGCGATTCGCTTGGTGAGTGCAGGTGGCCGGAGGCCCGTTTTACTGGAAATGAAGCATTCCATCTTAGTCCTCACGGGTGACAACGCATCTGCATTTTGATTTGTAATAGAGGATAGATGTAGATGTCTATGGGCCGCAGCAACCACTTACTATCAGGTGGACTGTGTGCTTGTTTGTCATCCTTATCATATAAAAAAAAACCTTAAAGATGACTCGTTAGTTGTTACCTTGGCCTTATGATAATACTTAGTCCACTCAAAGATGAGCCGTTGTTTTTTATCGTGGACTTATGATAATACTTAGTCCACTCAAAGATGAGCCGTTGTTTTTTATCGTGGACTTATGATAATACTTAGTCTACTCAAAGATGAGGCGTTGTTTTTTATCGTGGACTTATGATAATACTTAGTCCACTCAAAGATGAGCCGTTGTTTTTTAGCGTTGACTTATGATAATACTTAGTCCACTCAAAGATGAGCCGTTGTTTTTTAGCGTTGACTTATGATAATACTTAGTCCACTCAAAGATGAGCTGTTGTTTTTTATCGTGGACTTATGATAATACTTAGTCCACTCAAAGATGAGCCGTTGTTTTTTATCGTGGACTTATGATAATACTTAGTCCACTCAAAGATGAGCCGTTGTTTTTTATCGTTGACTTTGTCGTGAAGCGACAATTAAAAGAGAAAGAACCTAACCTAAGAACAGCAAAACAACAAAAGTAGACCAAGAAAATAATATATTTAAGTTTTTAAAAGAGTATTTACAATTTTATAAAAAAAATGAAATATGAAGATGATGGATGAAATGAGATTACAATTAAGTTTTAAAAAAAAATAAAGATAGGAGAATAGGACAATATAGTTTTATAGTGGAGCCTGGAGCCTCGCTGCTTTTGTAGAAATAGGCACACGCAGAGCTTGAGATTTCTCAGCGGCGACGGCACGCAGCGCCTGGACTGGGCACACGCAGCGTCCGGAGCCGGCGCACGTAGCGCCTGGGGTAGGTGCGCTCAGTACTTGGAGAAGTAGTCGCCGCGCCCAGAGGTAGCGCGGGCAGTAGGCGCACTCGGCGCCTGGAGCAAGCAGTCGTAGCGTGCCCGAAGGTAGCGCGGGCAGTAGGTGCACTCGGCGCCTGGAGCAAGCAGTCGTAGCGTGCCCGAAGGTAGCGCGGGCAGTAGGTGCACTCGGCGCCTGGAGCAAGCAGTCGTAGCGTGCCCGAAGGTAGCGCGGGCAGTAGGTGCACTCGGCGCCTGGAGCAAGCAGTCGTAGCGTGCCCGAAGGTAGCGCGGGCAGTAGGTGCACTCGGCGCCTGGAGCAAGCAGTCGTAGCGTGCCCGAAGGTAGCGCGGGCAGTAGGTGCACTCGGCGCCTGGAGCAAGCAGTCGTAGCGTGCCGGTAGCGTGGCCCCGCGCTTGAAGCAGACTGCCGACGACTTCACGTGTAGATGGAGGCTTGCAGGATCCCGGCGCCTGGCCTGCAGGATGCGCCGACGACTGTAGGATGCGCCGGATGTAGATGGAGGCTTGCAGGATCCCGGGGCAAAGCGGCCCCGGGATAAGGCCTTTAGTAGATGCTTCTCCTTTGAGAACTGAAGCGAGACTGTCCTGTATTCTCCAATTGTTCGGCTTTTATACCTTTTTAGAAAGAACGAGAAATTATTTAAATTAAAACGAAATTTATTGTAAATGACCTACAGCCAAAGAGTATTTATGTAGGAAGAACATCATACCAGAGACGAATTTGAATAAAAGTTACCATAACAACCACATAAACAATGGTCGTCAAATTGAGCAATTTTTAGTTTTAGGATTAAGAAACTATTACATTTAAGTAAGAAATGAGATATTATTCATATAGGAAAAACTAATGCACGGCAGCGTGCGCGAAGCCTGAAATTGTAGAGTTACAGAGAATTCAATAAAAGACCGAAAAAGGTAAGACTTCATTGACAGATATTTTAAAAGTACTAAATAGTGTGAAAACACGCAGTAAAATGATATGTTATTGTGTAAAAACGTTACAGGATCCTATATAAATAAAGGTGATGCAAAATATAAATGCAGAAAATCAAGATCAGAATGGAAAAATAGTATAAAGTGATGCAAAACATGAATGCAGAAAATCAAAAACAGAATGAAAAAAATAGTATAAAGTGATGCAAAACATGAATGCAGAATATCAAAACAGAATGGAGAATTAGTGTACAATGAAATGTAAGTAGCATAACACTACAACTTATGATAATACTTAGTCCACTCAAAGATGAGCCGTTGTTTTTTATCGTGGACTTATAATAATACTTAGTCTACTCAAAGATGGATGAGCCGTTGTTTTTTATCGTGGACTTATGATAATACTTAGTCCGCTCAAAGATGAGCCGTTGTTTTTTATCGTGGACTTATGATAATACTTAGTCCACTCAAAGATGAGCCGTTGTTTTTTATCGTGGACTTATAATAATACTTAGTCTACTCAAAGATGGATGAGCCGTTGTTTTTTATCGTGGACTTATGATAATACTTAGTCCGCTCAAAGATGAGCCGTTGTTTTTTATCGTGGACTTATGATAATACTTAGTCCACTCAAAGATGAGCCGTTGTTTTTTATCGTGGACTTATGATAATACTTAGTCCACTCAAAGATGAGCCGTTGTTTTTTATCGTGGACTTATGATAATACTTAGTCCGCTCAAAGATGAGCCGTTGTTTTTTATCGTGGACTTATGATAATACTTAGTCCGCTCAAAGATGAGCCGTTGTTTTTTATCGTGGACTTATGATAATACTTAGTCCGCTCAAAGATGAGCCGTTGTTTTTTATCGTGGACTTATGATAATACTTAGTCCGCTCAAAGATGAGCCGTTGTTTTTTATCGTGGACTTATGATAATACTTAGTCCGCTCAAAGATGAGCCGTTGTTTTTTATCGTGGACTTATGATAATACTTAGTCCACTCAAAGATGAGCCGTTGTTTTTTATCGTGGACTTATAATAATACTTAGTCTACTCAAAGATGGATGAGCCGTTGTTTTTTATCGTGGACTTATGATAATACTTAGTCCACTCAAAGATGAGCCGTTGTTTTTTATCGTGGACTTATGATAATACTTAGTCCACTCAAAGATGAGCCGTTGTTTTTTATCGTGGACTTATGATAATACTTAGTCCACTCAAAGATGAGCCGTTGTTTTTTATCGTGGACTTATGATAATACTTAGTCCACTCAAAGATGAGCCGTTGTTTTTTATCGTGGACTTATAATAATACTTAGTCTACTCAAAGATGGATGAGCCGTTGTTTTTTATCGTGGACTTATGATAATACTTAGTCCACTCAAAGATGAGCCGTTGTTTTTTATCGTGGACTTATGATAATACTTAGTCCACTCAAAGATGAGCCGTTGTTTTTTATCGTGGACTTATGATAATACTTAGTCCACTCAAAGATGAGCCGTTGTTTTTTATCGTGGACTTATGATAATACTTAGTCCACTCAAAGATGAGCCGTTGTTTTTTATCGTGGACTTATGATAATACTTAGTCCACTCAAAGATGAGCCGTTGTTTTTTATCGTGGACTTATGATAATACTTAGTCCGCTCAAAGATGAGCCGTTGTTTTTTATCGTGGACTTATGATAATACTTAGTCCGCTCAAAGATGAGCCGTTGTTTTTTATCGTGGACTTATGATAATACTTAGTCCGCTCAAAGATGAGCCGTTGTTTTTTATCGTGGACTTATGATAATACTTAGTCCGCTCAAAGATGAGCCGTTGTTTTTTATCGTGGACTTATGATAATACTTAGTCCACTCAAAGATGAGCCGTTGTTTTTTATCGTGGACTTATAATAATACTTAGTCTACTCAAAGATGGATGAGCCGTTGTTTTTTATCGTGGACTTATGATAATACTTAGTCCACTCAAAGATGAGCCGTTGTTTTTTATCGTGGACTTATGATAATACTTAGTCCACTCAAAGATGAGCCGTTGTTTTTTATCGTGGACTTATGATAATACTTAGTCCACTCAAAGATGAGCCGTTGTTTTTTATCGTGGACTTATGATAATACTTAGTCCACTCAAAGATGAGCCGTTGTTTTTTATCGTGGACTTATAATAATACTTAGTCTACTCAAAGATGGATGAGCCGTTGTTTTTTATCGTGGACTTATGATAATACTTAGTCCACTCAAAGATGAGCCGTTGTTTTTTATCGTGGACTTATGATAATACTTAGTCCACTCAAAGATGAGCCGTTGTTTTTTATCGTGGACTTATGATAATACTTAGTCCACTCAAAGATGAGCCGTTGTTTTTTATCGTGGACTTATGATAATACTTAGTCCACTCAAAGATGAGCCGTTGTTTTTTATCGTGGACTTATGATAATACTTAGTCTTAGTCTTTTTCCTGGCGTAAATTAATAATTATTCTACCAGCAATCGGAAGCTATAGGATCTTTCTGACAATCGCCTCTTACGACAACCACGGGTATGAAATTGGATAATGGATTCTCTGTCACTCCGGCCACATCCATACATGCTTTGCTTTGTAAAGCTTAATATCCTCCAGAAGAAAGCCAGTGTCCAAAGAGCAGCGAGTTACTCAGACCACGTTTAGCTAAAAAGTGTGGGTTAAGTTGCTTTTTACGATATGCTAGGTAAGTAACGCAGTTGGCACATTCGTTTTTATAATAATTCCCACATAAACTTGGGACCTTTAAGGTTTCAGACCAACATTGGTAAAACGAATTAATAAAGTAACGTCTCAAAAATAATAGTTTAACGCCAAAAATGAGACCAAAAACATTATAATATCCCTTGAGTAAACATCATCATCTCATCACGTGTAACTCAAAACTTGAAAAACAAGAGTGTAAAACCACTGTGTACGTGTCGTCAGTGATGACATATGCATTTGAGATGCGGTGAATCTCTGTTGGCCGTATGCGTACGTGATAGAATTAGAATTGAATACATACGCAGTAGGATCAGAATAACAGACATAGCCCAAAGGATAAGTGCGCTTGACAATGGACCAGCTACATATCTTGAAGAACCCACAGCCAATGGATAAAAAGTCTATGTAGTGGCAGCAGAGAACTTGTAAAGGGCCATGATGATGTTGATGAAACATCATTCCGCATTCGTTTGGCTACAAATGCATGCATGCATATCAAAATACAAGACAATATAACTGGGAAAACAATGCAATATACTGAGCCTTAATCGTACCCTCCATATTCATAAAGTTTCGAAATATTTGACAGCTCTCTGGCTCAGTCGCTCAGCGATGAGTTGCAGCCACAAGAGTCACGGGTATGAATCCTGCACGAAACACGTATTTGTATGCCCTACAAATAATCGATATAGTATTATTAGTTGATGACACTTAAAATTTCAAATTATGACGACAATTACTAAAATATGACGAAGTAAATAATACTATATCTAAATTAGTAAATTGGTTCAATGTTAATTATTTGCATTTTAATGGCACTAAAATGAAATGTATGAAATTCATGACTACAAAAATCTAAAACATATAAATACTAATTGAAAAGGAACGAGGTTTCTCAATCCGGCTCCTCGAAGGACCAATTGAAAAAGAACCAGGGAAATGGATTGTGGTCACGGCTCGTTCAGCAGCAAACTTCACAACCCCCTAAGACGCCTACGTTGGGTTCGGGAATAACGTATGTGAACCCCGCAACGGAGTAACACACAAGGGCGTCAACCTCTTCCTTTTCTTCAAATAGGTTCAGGCGGGGATTACGGGTCTTCCGAGGTCGTCCCGGTCCCAACGCCTTAATTCTTCAATATGTGCCGCTCCGGCGACACCAGTAAAACTGTTCTTATATTTAAAGGTGAAGGATCCCTTGGGAATAAAACAGTAATTATCTTCAAACCGCTCCGTGAGAGAGTAATTACTTTCCCTATCACTTCCCTATATGCTTTTCTTTGCTGATTATATTATGTACTGGTAGCTGGTCCCGAACGATTTACATACTACGTAATCGTCTGCGTGTATGCTTTTGCACACAGCAGGTCTCGGGCCTCGGGGCATGTCCCCCTTTGCCAGGAATCTCCTCGCGGTGCATCACTATGCACCGGTCGTGGGAGCCGTTATGGCGTTGTCGGTTTAGAACAGCGACACGGGTTGATTCCCCGGTCGCTGTAGTGAATAAAAATTTTCCATGAAGATTTTTTCCATGGCAGCGGGTGATGTGGCCACCACCTGAAGTGGTGGCATAATAAGGTCATTTTTCTGGGAAGGCGTCTAATTCGGTCAATGCCTGAAAAAGGCGCCTAGTTTGGTCTAAGGTATTCTAAATGTTTTTTCGTAGTCGGTTAATGTTGCCGGCGGCTAACGCGGCCGGGCGTCTGGGTTGGCCTGTCTGCGGCATTGAGGGTTGTTACTCGACTCTCTAATCGCTATAGAGAGGAGTTCTCTTGGCAGAGGTCGCCCGTCCGGTGGTCGAGCATGTAGGGGTGCAAAATCCTGTAGGTGTTCATGTGGCCCGTTATCAGCGCGGTCAAACATACCGCGCGCTAACCAGGCCACAAATTGCTCGACTGTCTCCATCCTCAAGTTGGCTGCGATGACGTCGTTCCGGACGTAGCGACCTGCACCGACGATGGTCCGTAGTGACAAATTCTGCTGGACCTGCAATCGCCGCTTCTGATGATCGCTCAGGAGCGCGTACCAGGCCGGCGCAGCATGTGTGAATTTTGATCGAATGTAGGTTTTATATATTTTTAATTTTGTTTTGAGTGGTAATTTTGCAGTTAAGACCGGACGTAGCGCCGCCCGCGCACATCTGGCGTTACGGACGGCGATATCGACGTGCGCGGTCATGCGCAACATCTGGTCGATCCGGCATCCCAGGTACGTTACGGTCTTCTGGTAAGTGATCTCCTGGCCCCTGAGCGTCAGTGGTGGTGGTAAATTTCTGTAACGGCGAGTGAGCAGAGCGGTCGTCTTGCCAACGTTGACGGCCATCCTCCACTCATCTAGCCATGGTGGTAGCAGGTCCAGCAGGCGCTGCATCCTGGCAGTGGCTATATGGGCTCTTCTAGACGATGTGAAGTAGGCACTATCGTCCGCGTATAGCGCTAATTCAACATCGTCTTCCCATTCGCGCAGGTGGTCTGCCAGGGTGGGGATGTCATTGGTGTAAGCCGCGTACAGGATCGGCGAAAGACAGCTGCTCTGTGGTACGCCGGCTCTAATAGGTCTTGCTGCGGACTCGGTGTCCTCTACACAGACGTAGAACTTCCTATCTCTCAGGAATGACGCCACTAGCCGCAACATAGCAGGAGGGGTACTTGTTTGTGCTTCTAATTTGTAAAGTAATCCAGAGTGCCACACTCTGTCGAACGCCTTCTCTATGTCGAGAAAGACGCCCAACGATGTGCGGCCGCGGTTGTACTCGGCCGCCAGATAGTGCAGCACCCTGGTCAGCTGTGTTGCTGTAGAGTGGCCCCTCCTGAATCCGTGCTGTTCCGCCCGAAGATGTACGCACGGGCGGAAGCTTCTTAGCAGCAATCTTTCACACAGTTTTGCTAAGTGCGGTAGCAGCGTGATCGGCCTATAACTGGCTGCTCTACGCCTGTCCTTCCCGGGTTTCGGCAGAACGATCACTTTGCCGATTTTCCAGTCCTCCGGGAAGTGGGATGTCCGCAGTATACCGTTGTAGAGTCGACCTAACTCTACCAAGTATTCTATTGGGCAGCTGTCGAAGTGGTGCGTTGGTTATCCCGTCGTACCCCGGCGCCTTCCTGGGTTGCAGGCGGGCTACTGTCCTCCGCAATAGGGCGGGGGATATAAACCACTCTCCTGCAAGCGGTGGCGCGGGCTTCGACAGGAACTCCTGTACGCGGCTGTCCTTCCGGGTATGAAGTTCCATGAACTCCGCACTTGCTGGGTTCGGCATAAATTGCTCCTCGAAGTGCTCTGCTAGGATATCCGCTCTATCTTTGGCCTCGTAACAACGTTCGCCCGCGTTGTTGGTCAGCGGGCAAACGGGGGGTCTGGTTTTAGTTAACTGCCGGTTCAGTTTGTAGAGCGACGCATCTTCCTGCTCTGCTTCCGATATGCGCCGCTCCCAGGCCTCTCCTCGGTGGGCCTGGACTGCAACCGACAGTTCATCCGACAAGGTGTTTAGCTGCGTTTTTATTCTTGGGCAGCGAGTACGCGCCCAGAGCTTTCTCAGCGCTCTCTTCCGCTTGAGTTGTACGCAGATATCTCGAGGCAGCTCTTCTCTCCTTCCAGTGTTTGGAACGATCGTAGAGGCCGCGCATAAGGCCTCCTGAATCGTCTTTGTGATTTTCTTTGCAGCGGCCTCTACGTCGTCCGCTGTATTTATTGGGGTATACGTTGGAGGTCTCTCCATTAGGTGTCTCTGGTAGAGCCTCCAATTTATCTTCCTTTTGAGAGCTCCGGGCAGCGTAGTCACTGCCTTGAGGCCAATGGTGATGAGAATCGGGAAGTGCTGAGACATCAGGTCATACAGCACCTCTACCACTACCGGGTAGTTGACGTTCCTAGAGAGCACGATGTCCAATACATCCGGACATTTTCGATGATCCGTAGGAACATGTGTTGGTTCATCGGGACCCAAAACGTCGTAGCCGTATCTTTCGGCGTCATCATATAGCTCACGACCCGGCGGGGTGATCACTCTGGACCCCCACGCCGGGTGTTTCGCGTTCAGGTCCCCCGCGACGATGGTTGGTGTTTCGCCTTCCATTATTGTCCGGATGTCTGAGGAGCAGAATGGAGTCCCTGGCGGGCGGTATGCTGCGTAGATCCTTAGTTCCTCGCCCGCCGCCTCCATTTTTATACCGATAGAGCGCATCGTTTCATATGTTGGTAAGTCCAGTTCTTGATGGACGATGTCTCTCCTCACTAGAACCGCCGTGCCTCTATAGGCGGTCCCGTGAGGATTGACCTCGTCCCTTCTGTAGATGTGGTAATTCGGCAGCTTAAGATGCGTCTTTGGGTTCAATTTCGTCTCACCCAGCAGTATCACCTGTATATCCTGCTGCTGGGTGACCGTGCGGAGTTCATGGATCCTCTGTTGGATCCCGTCTGGATTCCAGTATAGTAGGCGCAGGTTACTCGCCTCTGTAATGCCGGGCAAGTAGTTGCGCCAACGCTCTCATAATCGCTGATATAGGGTCTGTCCCTGCTCTTATATCGGCCAGGACTTGCGTGCCGACCTCTATGGCTATGCCGACCAATCTGAGGATGGCATCGTCGTAGCCTAGGTCGGCAGTTGGTATTCTGTTTGAGGTTGGCTCTTGTCTCGGCTGGGCTTGGGTCTGTTTGCGTATGGTAGAGCGTGCTCTAGTTGTAGAGCGGGCTCTATGTTCCGGTAGAGCCCTCTCTGGTGCTCTACCTACGGTGGTCCTTGTGTCCCTGACGGTAACCTGCGCCTGAGAGGCTATCGTGACCGCTGGGGTGGGGGTAGAGGTGACGGCTTGAGGAGGCTGTGTCTGGCTTTTCTTCCTTCTCCCCCGCTTTTTCTTTTTTGGTGCAAGACGCTCTGTAGCGTCGTTAGCGGGGGGCTGGAGAGTCGCTCCGGTAGTTGATTTTTCTTTAGGTGGCTCTACTACTTCCATAGGTTGATGTTGCTGTATTTGTGGAGGGGGGGGGGTGCTTTCCTCCCCCCTTTCCCTCTTATGGTTGTCCACCCCTCTTCGTTAACTTGGACGTTCCTTTGGCGACTCTCCGGAATTTGTTTCGGCGCTTCCGGAAGCAATCCCGGAAGTGTGATTCCTTGCTTCCGTGCGATCCTCCTCAATACCGGACATCGTCGATCGTTGGCCGTATGATCTTTAGCGCAATTTGCGCATGTAGGTGCTTCGTCCCTACCCCTCGGGCATTGGTTTGCGGCGTGTTCCCCCGCGCAACGGACGCATTTTATCGGGCGGAAACAGTTATAGGAGGCGTGTCCAAAAGCCTGGCAGCGGTAGCATTGTGCTGGTCCCACTCGTCCTTGCCAGGCTTCTATCACGACTCCTTTCATAAATAGTAGCTCGTTGATGCTGTAGAGATCCTTGAGCCTCTCTTGGCTTAAATGGTCAAGTTGCGCGAAGTATAGGCAACCCGGTCTTCCTCTGCGGGGCGGGATTGCCTTAACGTAGCGGATTGGAAAACCTAATGCCTTGATAGCCTCTCCTATAGCTTGAGTATCCGTGTCAACTGGCAGCCCCCTAATGCCCACTTTTGTGGGTTTTTCTTCTTCGGGGGTGTAATAGTACCAGGACATGGCTGGTATATCTTTGGTGATCTCCATTAGATACTTTTGGATGGTCCGGAATTCTTCCGGACTCTGGGGGGAGAAACGCACCCCCTTCCCGAACGGACGAGCGTTCGGAGAGTGGCCCAACTTCCTGTTGAGCACCTCAAAATGCTTCGTCCAATTCAAGAGGCATTCTGCGACTATTGGCGGATATCGGCTTTTTCCGGATTCCGCCTCTGGTTTCTGGGCTTCAGCCTCCTGCCTTGATACTGCTGGGGCTGCTGCCAGTTGTGCGTAGCTTGTTGACGGACGTTGTCCGTCGTCCGTTGGCAATCCAGACGGGTTAGTTGGTTGTCCATCCGATGGTGCTAGGGTAGCATACGTACTGCTATCCCAGCCGTATACTTCCTCCCCCCCCTGCTCGTACCCAACCGCGTTGCTACGTCGGTCGGGGGAGATAGGAGGGGTTGGTTTTCTCGGTGAAGGTGATTTCGGCGGCGTATTGTATTTTCTTACTTCGACCGCTGGTAGGTGGTACTCTTCGTCGGAAGATTCGGATGCTGACGAGTTTGGAGACACGACGCATTGCCTCTTCTCGTATAGGGATGCTTCTGTCTCCGGTGGTGTGTGCCTCCTGGCCGACTTCTTCGCCCGCTGCGGTAGGGGCGACGGTTCGCGTTCGCTCGTGCACTCAGGCGCGGAGAACACGAGCGCGGCGCTCGGTGCGGGCTCCTTAGGCGGCGAGGTAGGCTTCCTGGTAGTTTTCGGTATTTGGCTAAAGGAGCTTACGATCCTGGAGCGCTCCGGGTTCGCGAGGTCCCTAACCATTAGAGGCCGATCTAATATCCCCGGACGATCCGGGGGTTTCCTAACGCGAGGGGGTGGGGGGGGGGGTTCCCCTTTCCCCTGCCGGTCATTGTTTACAATGTGCAGTTATCTCTTGCGTGTCCTATCTAAATTTTCCCTACCTAGCAGGCTGACAGACAGATGACTGATGCGCGCCGCGAGATACGGGAGACGGTGGAGAGTGAGTTGGCTGCAACACTTGGGGCACTGCCTACCCCTTTCGTTACGAAAGGGTTGGGGGAAGTGCAATAGGTGGCACTTAAAAAACGCGACTAGACACTTAAACAGCCGAGAACGCTCTTAAGTGCCAAGAATCTGCCTAAGGGCCGGTGACCTCGACACCTCACGGAGTATGCGGACTCGACGATCGGTGGAGTATGTCGTACCGGCGGTTGCTTGGGACCACTGCTAATCCACAAACAACACACACTTAGGAGATCCTTGGTTTGAACGATTTACATGTTATCCTGTCTTCCGCAAATATGCATGATGCATATTGCAGGTCTCGGGCCTCGGGGCTGACCCCATTGCCCGGAATCTCCTCGCGGTGCATTACTATGCACCGGTCGTGGGAGCCGTTATGGCATTGTTGGGTTAACGCAGCGACTCGGGTTTGATTCCCCGGTCGCTGTGAGTTGGTTGTCCGGTATGTCAATAATCAGTGTGGCTGGCGGCTAATGCCGCCAGGCGTCTGGGTTGGCCTATCTGCGGCATTGTGGGTTGTTACTCGACTCTCTAATCTCTATAGAGAGGAGTTCTCTTGGTAGAGGTCGCCCGTCCGGTGGCCGAGCGTGTAGAGGAGCAAAGTTCTGAAGGTGCTCGTGTGGCCCGTTATCAGCGCGGTCGAACATACCGCGTGCTAATCGGGCCACAAATTCCTTGATGGTCTCCATCTTGAGGTTGGCCGCGATGACGTCATTCCGGACGTAGCGACCTGCACCGACGATGGTCCGTAGGGATAGGTTTTGCTGAACCTGCAGCCGCTGCCTCTGCCGTTCGCTCAGGAGTGCGTACCAGGCCGGCGCGGCGTAGGTGATCTTCGTCCTGATGTAGAGCTTGTAGATTTTCAGCTTCGTTTTCAGCGGCAGCTTGGATGCCAGGACTGGACGGAGCATCGCCCGCGCACATCTGGCATTGCGGACGACGATGTCGACGTGCGCGGTCATGCGCAACATCCTGTCGATCCGGCATCCAAGGTAGGTCACGGCCTTCTCGTACGCTATCTCCTGGCCCTTGAGCGTCAACGGGGGCGGTAGGTTCCGGTAGCGGCGGGTGAGGAGGGCGGCCGTTTTCCCAACATTCACGGCCATCCTCCACTCATCCAGCCACGGTGGCAGCAGGTCCAGCAGTCGCTGCATCTTGGTGACGGCGAGATGGGGGCTTCTGGACGAGGTGAAGTAGGCGCTGTCGTCCGCATACAGCGCCAGCTCTACGTCGTCCTCCCATTCTCGTAGGTGTCCTTCCAATGTAGGGATGTCGTTAGTATAAGCCGCGTACAGGATCGGCGAAAGACAGCTGCCCTGTGGTACGCCAGCTCTAATGGGTTTTACTGCGGATTCAGCGTCTTCGACACAGACGTAGAAGCTCCGGTCGGCTAGAAACGACGCCACTAGCCGCAGCATAGCCGGAGGGACACTCGTCTGTTGTATCATCTTATAGAGTAAACCAGAGTGCCACACCCTGTCGAACGCCTTCTCGATATCGAGGAAGACGCCCAACGATGTGCGTTCTCGGTTGTATTCCGCCGCCAAGTAGTGCAGCACTCTGGTTAGCTGTGTTGCTGCAGAGTGTCCTCTCCTAAATCCGTGTTGGTCCGCCCTCAGTTGGATACACGGGCGGACTCTTTTCAGGGTGATCCTTTCAAATAGTTTGGCTATGTGCGGTAGCAGCGTTATAGGTCTGTAACTAGCTGCTCTACGCCTGTCCTTCCCGGGTTTAGGCAGAACTATGACTTTGCCTTTCTTCCAGTCCTCCGGGAAGTGTGAAGTCCGCAGTATGCCATTGTAGAGTCGTCCTAGCTCTACAATGGCTCTATGGGGCAGCTGTCGGAGTGCAGCGTTCGTAATCCGGTCGTGCCCCGGCGCCTTCCTCGGTTGCAGGCGGGCAATCGTCCTCCGCATTTCAGCGGGGGAGACAAACCAGTCTCCTGCAAGCGGTGGCGCGGGCGACGACAGGAACTCCCGTACGCGGCTCTCCTTTTGGGCATGAAGCTCCATGTACTCCGCACTTGCTGGGTTCGGCATAAATTGCTCCTCGAAGTGCTCGACTAGGATATCCGCTCTACCTTTGGCCTCGTAACAACGCCCGCCCGCGCTGTTGGTCAGCGGGCAGACGGGGGGTCTGGTCTTGGTTAGCTGTCGGTTCAATTGATAGAGCGACGCTTCCTGGTCTTCAGCCATCCATATGCGCCGCTCCCAGGCCCTTCCTCTATAGGCCTGTATTGCAACCGACAGCTCATCCGTCAATGTATTCAGCTTGTTTTTTATGCGTGGGCAGCGTGTACGCGCCCAGAGTTTCCTCAACGCTCGCTTATGATTGAGCTGCACACGTAGTTCCTGTGGCAGCTCTTCTCTCCGATGAGTTAGAGGGACGATCGTAGAGGCCGCGTTGAGGGCTTCTTGGATGTTCCTTGTTATGTTGGCAGCAGCGGTCTCTACGTCGTCCGCCGAGGTGATCTGGTTGCATACTGGAGGCCTCTCTTGCAGGAATTGCTGGTAGAGCCTCCAGTTGATCTTGGTGGTAAACACTCTGGGCAACGTAGTCACTGCCTTGAGGCCAAGGGTTATCAGAATCGGGAGGTGCTGAGACATCAGGTCATACAGCACCTCTACCACTACCGGGTAGTTGACGTTCCTAGCGAGCACGATGTCCAACACATCCGGACACTTCCTGTGATCAGTAGGAACGTGCGTTGGTTCCTCGGGACCTAAAACGTCGTAGTTGTTGTCTTCCGCATCTTGGTATAGCTCACGACCCGGCGGGTTGATCAGTCTGGATCCCCACGCCGGGTGTTTTGCGTTTAGGTCCCCCGCGATGATGGTTGGTGCTGATCCTTCCATTATCGTCCGGATGTCTGAGGAGTGAAATGGAGTCCCTGGCGGGCGGTATGCAGCGAAGATCCTCAGTTCCTCGCCCGCCGCCTCCATTTTTATGCCGATGGAGCGCGTCGTATGGTATGACGGTAATCCGAGCTCTAGGTGGACGATGTCCTTTCTCACTAGAACCGCCGTGCCTCTGTAGGCGGTTCCTAGAGCGTTGACTTCGTCCCTCCTGTATATGTGGTAGTTGGGTATCTTGAAGTACATAGATGGCCTCAACTTGGTCTCCCCCAGCAAGATGACATGTATGTCCTGTTGTTGGGCTGTAGTGCGGAGTTCATGGAGCTTATGCTGGATACCGTCCGGGTTCCAGTAAAGCAAGCGCAGGTTGGTGTCACTCGCCTCTGTAGTGCCGAGCCAGTAGTACAGTCAGCGCTCTCATCACTGCTGTAATGGGGTCGGTGCCGGTACTGATGTCTGCCAGTACCTGGCTGCCGACCTCAATAGCGATGCCCACCAGCCTCATGATTGCGTCCATGGTGGTGGTAGAGTCGGCGGTTGGATGTCCTGATGTTGTTGTTGGTACTGGTCTCGGCTGGGCATAGGTTTCTCTCCTTAAGGTAGAGCGCGCTCTATGTGTAGAGCGGGCTCTATTTTCTGATAGAGCCCTTTCTGGCGCTCTACCTTCTGTGGTGGTCCTCTTACTTGCCTGCGCTTGCGAGGCTATCGTAACTGTTGGTGTCGGGGTAGAGGTAGCTGCCTGAGGGGGTGGCTGCACCTTCTTCTTCTTCCTCCCCCGCTTCTTCTTCTTGGGAGGCTGACGCTCTATGGCGTCGTTAGCGGGGGGCTGTAGAGTCGCCCCGGTGGTTGCTCTTGCAGCTGTTTCCACCGTTCTTGTTGGTACTTGTATTGCGGGTGGTGCAGTTACGGGTGGGGGGGGGCGGTTTGCCTCCCTCTCCCCCTGATGGTTGCCCATCCGTCTTCATTGATTTCTACCCTGGGGCGACTCGCTGGGATCCTCTGCGGTGCTTCCGGCAGTAGTCCCGGCAGAGTGATCCCTTGTTTTCTCGCAATCCTCCTCAGGACTGGGCAGCGTCGATCATTTGCAGTATGGTCCTTAGCGCAATTTGCGCACGTAGGTGGTTCCTCTCTACCCCTGGGGCATTTGCTCGCAATGTGTTCCCCAGCACAGCGGACACATTTGACGGGCCTATGGCAATTGGCCGAAGCGTGGCCAAAGGCCTGGCAGCGGTGGCACTGAGCCGGTCCCACTCTTCCTTGCCAGGCCTCTATGACTACTCCTTTCATAAAGAGGAGCTCGTCGACTGCGTAGAGTTCATTTAATTTCTCTTTATTTAGGTGCTCCAGCTGTGCGTAGTAGAGGCACCCAGGTCTGCCTCTACGGGGCGGGATTGCTCTCACGTACGTTACGGGGAATCCCTTTGCCCTGATAGCCTCGGTTATCTGGACGGTATCCGTGCCCACTGGCAGCCCCCGGATGCCCACTTTAGTGGGCTTCTCCTCCGTCGGGGTGTAGCAGTACCAGGACAGCGCTGGTACTTTCTCCGTGAGCTCGATAAGATACTTTTGTACTGCCCGGAATTCTTCCGGGCTTTGTGGGGTGAATCGTACACCCTTCCCGAACGGACGGGCGTTAGGAGGGTGTCCCAATTTTTTATTCAAGATCTCGAAGTGCCTCGTCCAGTCCGGGAGGCACTCTGCCACAATCGGTGGGTATCGCGCCTTCTCTTCCTCCTTCTGTGGTTGAGGGGTGTTGGCTGCCTGTGGTACTGCTGGCATCGCTGCCAGTTGGGCGTAGCTGGTAGTGGGCCTCTGACCATCATCGTGTGGCAGGCCCGATGGGTTGGTGGATGTCGACGGATGTCCGGCGGTCGCTATAGTAGCGTAAGATGTTGAGTCCCAACCGTGGGACTCCTCTCCTCCCTGCTCGAACTCGGTCGCGTCCATGGTCCTGCGGCCGGGTGAGGTGGGGGGGGGGGGTTGGCTTCGGCGGTGATGGCGACTTGGGCGGCGACTTGTGCGCCCTAATTACTTCCTTCACAGTTGGGACTCTTTCATCATCTTCCGACTCCGCCGAGGACGATGATGACGATGATGATCCATGTTCAAATGATGATGATTCGACGCACTGCCTTTTTTCAAAGAGCGATGCGTCGGTCTCCGGAGGTGTATGCCTGCGCGCCGATTTCCTTGCCCGCTGCGGTAGGGGCGTCGGTTCCTGCCCACTCGTGCACTCAGACACGGTGGGCGTGAGCGCGGCGCTCGTCGCGGGATCCTCCTTATTCGGCGAGGCTGGTTTCCACATGGGGATCTGGCTGAAGGAGCTGACGATCCTAGATCTTCCCGGGTTCGACAGGTCCCTCACTAGTAGCGGACGATCTAAAACCCCAGGGCGGTCCGGGGGTTTCCTAACGCGCGGGGGTGGGGGGGGGGGCTCCCCTCTCCCCTTGCCTGACATTGTTACGAGTTACAACTGTTTTGTATGAAATGTGATTGCTAGTGCCTATTCTAGAGACCGCTCCTAACGTGGCAGGTGACGCAAGCGACGCGCGACGTTCGAAACGGACGGAAGCGAAGATGGGAGGCCGCAACGCTTAGGCGCACTGCCTACCCCTTTCCTCAGGAAAGGGTTGGGGGAAGTGCTATGTGAGCACTCGCGAACGCGACTGGGCACAAAAGGCACGGAACGCTCTTGAGTGCCAAGAATCTGCCTAAGGGCCGGTGACCTCGACGCCTCGCGGAGTATGCGGACTCGACGCTTAGCGGAGTATGTCGTACCGGCAGTTATTTGGGACCACTGTATAATCCTCAAATAACTTCACTTAGGAGACTTATTATTATTAGGATTTACATGAAAATCAGTCTAACGGGGTATCAAAAAAGCTATACTCGAAAGAGAGCCGCGCCCTCTGTGCGATTTTGCAATTCAATTACATTAAATTTGTACTATCACTCCCTCACCGTTTGCCCAATATCTTTATTTGTATAAGGCATACATTTATACATTTTATTTATAAAGATAACACAAAAAATATCTATACTATACATTTTTATATCACAAAAGACCTTTTATTTATTCAACAAAATATGCCTATTTTACAACATATGCAAGTTAAAATTCTTAAATATCTAACGTATAAGGTTGAAACAATGTTCTGTATTTGAAATTACAAATATCTTAACTAATACAATGGTTTAATTTACATTTTTCCTATATATTTTACTATTTAAAACACTTCTAAAGGGCATTGCTCAGTTTGTTAGGGTAATTTGGCTCAACGTGAACATCACCTATAATATTTGATGACTGTGGTTTTTAATAGTATATACCTCAAAGAAAGGAATTATAGTAATAAAGTTGCAGGAGAGTGTAAAAGTGGTTCATATTTAGCATGTCTTATGCTAAAACTTGTCACTGAAAAAATTTACAATTATGATTACCTCTTTTCCAAAATAAAATATTTGCCTCTATTAGTATGATATTGTCTTTCTTTTAAGGCAGTACTAACACATCCTGAGGTTGTTTAAATGGAAAAATAAAACAAATATTTAATGTTTTAATGATATTTATTCCGAATCATAAATTAATTGGTTAGGATGAGAAATGTTTGATAAAACTTCAGCCCAGTTATTATCCCTTAAATGAAACCCACATATTCTGCTGTTTTTTGGTACATAAAAATTAAAATCAATAAACAACTTTACCCTTAGCCGTGTTGGGATACTGAGTCGCTGTGGTGCATCACAATCTGGACAAAAACAATGTGCTTGTGTATCAAGTGCTCGAGTGTAATCCGGTAAGGTTAGTTTCTGTCGACACTGGTACATTTGCAGATATTAAAGCAGAAACTGATGCTCTATCAGCTGGTTGCCAACATGGATGGCAGATGCGATTGGATCCATGAACCTAAAACAATTTAATTCATAATTAGTGGTTTTGGAACACAAACTGACATCTTTTTTTATTGCACATGCATAATGTATTACATTTCAACGAATAAATCATAATAATATATTCATTAATAATATATTATTCATTAGTTGAAAATATGTGACACACATAGAGCATATTACACTCTTATAACGAAAGGATGAAACAACTTTTCAATAAACAGATCAATGTTTCTAAAGAGTACATTTCTTTATTGTGTTTCCCATCTCATATATTCTAAACTCAAGCATAAAATACATAAAAATATCTGACTGTACTTGCCGTGGTGATATCCACTCGCTAATTACATTTCTTTTGTGTGTTTCTCTTTCGGAATTTGTATGCAGACCATGATATCTACTATGTAGTATTGAACATCCACAATTTACACATAATTGTCGTTGATGACCACTACTTGTGCTTTGTTCACTTTCTTGAACCGCTGAGTTGTTGAAACATCCAACAAGAATGACAAACCAAGCTCTGGGCTGTAATCTGCAAATAAAACATGAATATTTATTTTTATTCAGTTTGTATGGATAATAGAAAAGATTATTTTAATAATATTAAATAGAACATTAGCTTACCACTTGTGGAGCAGTCCATTGTCGATAAGGTAAGGTAAGATTGTACGCAGGAGCATCAGTGTTCATACCGAGGTTGTCATTTAAAGCCGGTTCAACGTTTAACAAAATAGCGCCAGGGTCATCGTCGTGAGCATATTCAGAGTCCAAGGGTACAGCCGGGTCTTCAGTTGGAGCGATATCGGAGTCCATTACAACAAAAACAAAATACTACGCAAAAGTAACCGAAAGAACATTCACAATACACGGAGGCAAAGTGAATGCTTTGTTTTTTTTTCACTGATAAATGTCACTATTAACAATCGGGGCTGCCAGGTAATAAAAAAAATCGATTTGACAACAACCGAACTAATATTATAATCGGATGTAAAATGATTTGCAGGCCAAAACCGATGAGTGTTTTGTTTGTATTTTATGTAATTAAAGGAAAATAAATATAATAAAACCTCCTCAAAATCACTTGAATCCACATTTTGAAGAAAATACATTTTTTTTACTTCAGATTTAGAAATCGATTATTTAAATAATCGATTTTGAAGACGGTAATCACAATTATTATTAATGTAGCAACTCAGAATCTGCCTCCAAACAAAAAATGGCGACGCGTTATTAACTCAATCAACTTAAATACTTCTTAAAAGACTTATTTTTACATTTACTTTCCTACGACGACAATTAAAAATATATTCATTTTAGATTTAATTATATTTTTTCGTAAAAACACTTATTACAGAACTACATGTCCACGTTAAGCCAAGAATGGACAATACCCTTTCTTATACAAAACTATCAATATTTCACTATTTCATAGGAATTTTAAGTTGAAATAACACAGAATTCACTTATTTCGCTCATACAGTCAATCTGAAATATTTTACAAGTCAATTTTTACATAAATTGCTGAAATTTACAAACATTTAAATTTCCACTTATTCAAACTTTGATTTTACAAATTAGCGTGCTGTTGTCATCGGCAACTAAATGAACAATTAACTTTTACCTTACACCCGTTATCGGTAAAACAGGTGGCAATTTTAGTCTGTTTCTCGGCGGTTTATCACCACAAAATGAGTAACTGATTCCTATACGACCCCTATTGGGATAAGGTGAATTCCAATAAGAATCTCTTATCAGGCATCAAGGCTGTTATCAGTCACCGTGTTATCAGACCAAAACAAAGGAAACATTTTATAATCTAAACTTTGAAAATAAACATTTCATTTTCATACAAAACGTATCAAACTTATATAAGACAATGCTTATGTAATTAATTTACATTAATTCCACTTATACACAAAGTGATCATTTCGACCGGGGAACAAATCCTGGTCTCTAACTTTATTTTAATATTTCTTTAAATTTTCACTACTATTTGAAAGGTGATCTCAACCGGGGAACTGAACCCGGAAACATAATTTATATCTCAAAAATTCCCTTTATGAATTTATTAAGAAAATATTACTAAGAAAACGACGAACTATTCCGACCTGGGAATCGAACCCAAGATTTTCAAATTATTAATTATACATTCCTTTAAGATTCAACTAAGCGTTTTCTTATAAGATTATTATTGCTCGATAAGCTGTTTTAGAAGCTATTCGTAATCGGTTAACTAATAAATTGAAATGTTTTTATAGACGCGTCGCCAACACTAATGTAATTTTAAATGGAGAGAAACTGAGTCTTGTAGATACCACCATTTTTCTTGGAATCACAAGTTAAAGTGACTGTGACGCCACGACACTTAAAATTGAGTAACTATTTATTAGTCGACTTAAAGATGACTCGTGTGGACAGATTCCGACGTCGTGGCGTCCGACGTTCCTGGAGCCGGCGACGCTGGAGCTGTTCTTCGAGCTGCAGTCGAGCACCGGCGGCGCGCTGTCGGCACTGGCGCTGGCCTGCCTGGTGCAGCTGGCGTCCGTGCGCCGCAGCCTCTTCAGCAACAGCGAGCGCGCCAAGTTCCTCGACCGCCTCGCGGCCGGCGTGCTGCGCATACTGGACAACACGCAGGTACCAAGTGTACACGAGTGTTGCCAAGTGTAGCCATGCAGCTGGTGCAGCTGGTGCTGCTGGCGTCCGTGCGCCGCAGCCTCTTCAGCAACAGCGAGCGCGCCAAGTTCCTCGACCGCCTCGCGGCCGGCGTGCTGCGCATACTGGACAACACGCGGGTACCAAGTGTACACGAGTGTTGCCAAGTGTAGCCATGCAGCTGGTGCTGCTGGCGTCCGTGCGCCGCAGCCTCTTCAGCAACAGCGAGCGCGCCAAGTTCCTCGACCGCCTCGCGGCCGGCGTGCTGCGCATACTGGACAACACGCAGGTACCAAGTGTACACGAGTGTTGCCAAGTGTAGCCATGCAGCTGGTGCAGCTGGTGCTGCTGGCGTCCGTGCGCCGCAGCCTCTTCAGCAACAGCGAGCGCGCCAAGTTCCTCGACCGCCTCGCGGCCGGCGTGCTGCGCATACTGGACAACACGCGGGTACCAAGTGTACACGAGTGTTGCCAAGTGTAGCCATGCAGCTGGTGCAGCTGGCGTCCGTGCGCCGCAGCCTCTTCAGCAACAGCGAGCGCGCCAAGTTCCTCGACCGCCTCGCGGCCGGCGTGCTGCGCATACTGGACAACACGCAGGTACCAATTGTACACGAGTGTTGCCAAGTGTAGCCATGCAGCTGGTGCAGCTGGTGCTGCTGGCGTCCGTGCGCCGCAGCCTCTTCAGCAACAGCGAGCGCGCCAGGTTCCTCGACCGCCTTGCGGCCGGCGTGCTGCGCATACTGGACAACACGCAGGTACCAAGTGTACACGAGTGTTGCCAAGTGTAGCCATGCAGCTGGTGCAGCTGGCGTCCGTGCGCCGCAGCCTCTTCAGCAACCACAACCTCAACAGCACACAGTCCACCTGATGGTAAGTGGATGGTGTGGTGATACGTTTACATTTATCTTCGATTAAGAATCAAAATGCAGATTGTTGTCACCTGTTAAACTAACATGGAATACCTCGTTTCCAGTAAAAGGGGTATCCGGTTTTCAGAACTCACCATACGAATTACAGCAGCATGAAGCTGCTATTTCACACTGGTATTCTGTCACAGCGTGTTTCTTCCCCGGTAGGGCTGACCCATTCGTGCTACAAGCATAATATAGCCGCAGCGTAGCTCTTCCATGTATAAAATATAATGTGTAAATTATGTTATTTCTGGTGTTCCAGGGTCTCTCAGAGCCGGCGAACTACCATGAGTTCTGTCGGCTTCTAGCGCGACTCAAGTCCAACTACCAGCTGGGCGAGCTGGTCATGGTTGAGAACTACCCGCGTCTCATTGAGCTCGTCGCCAAGTTCACCGTCCAGAGTCTTCAGGTAAAGAGTTGGAGTGAAACCCCTTTCCACGTTTACAGTTAAAGTTAAAATTTATTTATGCAATTAAGTTTTATTTCAAACTTTTCTTCAATGAAGAACTACCAAGAAAATAGGGCTAATTTTTCAAGGTTCAAGGTAAACAATTTGTTTGTTAAAACTCTTCAGTGACAATATCCTGTGTGATTGTTAGCGAGGTTTGACCATAGACTATTAAATGTTTGACATTGGCCTTAGAGTAATAACACATATACTTGTACTTATGACGTTTTACCTTAGACCAATATTAAAAGACAGACAGAATACTGTATATATTTCAAGTATCGCCGAAATATATTATAAGAACACATACGCACACATAAGCATCTAAAATCATTTGCAACCAGCAACATAGCCGTAGGTGCATATATGTGCGTTCAGCAGTATACCTTTACGAGGTGATGAAAAAAATAAAGACAAAAGACGTAACGTCACTCAACAAGTCACATCATTGTATATTAACCACTTGACATGTTTACAGTTCAATAAACAAATTAGTCTGACCTAAGGTCAAGCCAAAGAGTATATAGTATATAGTACATAGTATGTAGTACATAAGGCCAAAGACATTTTTTTTAAATGAAGGTAAATATAACTTAGAGTCACTACTAAGTTCTTATCCAAATATAAATATTAATATAAAAAATAATAGTAATAATACAATATTATTAGTGAAAAAAAACACATGTTTATGACCTATAACAAAAAAGTTATTTTTGCTTTGTCATTTAACAACACCCGTGCAGGTGGGGTACAGTTCCATAGTAATGCATTTGGTCATAGAAAGTAACGCCATCAAGTGTATGATACGGGTCATAATTTCCTCAGTTTAGTTAGTTTAATACTCACTAGATGGCTTTAATATCTTTGTCACCTGTCCATTAAAATTATTTTTACTTATCTTATAAATTATAAACTATATATTTTGTCATATGTATGCATGACAAATAAAAGTCCATAATTTATAAATTATATATAAATTATACGTTCCGATTATATTTAAGTTCGATTGAAATGATTAGTCTGTACTACAAGCTCTGTAGCCGAAAATATAAATGTATCTGCATCTGCTGTTGCGAAAAAAATAACCTAAATTATTACATATTTTTAATTTTTATGAAATTAAAAAAGAAAAAGTTTCAAAGTTAATTTTTCATTAATTAGATATTATTTTAAACGGGAATGTATCAAACCATTTTCAAAATGAATCGAGTTCGTTTTGTTTAACTTTTCTAAGACAAATTCAAAAGTTTGATGTCGATTTAGTTAATTTCCTATTTCTATTTTATTTTTTCTGCTATTTTAAAGTTAATTTAATCATCAAGATAAATCAAATAATATTTGTAGATCATCAATATCAGCTTCGCCGTGTGCTTGTGCTTGTGCTTGTGAAGGGCCATCTTCAAAAGCAGTAGTAGTCAAGCGACTCTTTAATCCCTCTAATGTGTTTTAAAACATGTTCGGGAACGTTATAGGAATGACAACATTTTCCTGATCTTTTAAGGCCATATCTGCTGTGTAGGATCGAGTTTAGTGTATTTAGTGACATACGATTTCTTAATTTTGTTTTTACAATATTCATTTGGCTTATTTTGCAGTGGGGCCCCCATATATCCAAATTAGCAAGCAGACTAAGTTCTGCAGCTTATGCTGTAAAAAAGATTAGAGGTCTCACTAGTGTAGAGACAGCTAGATTAGTTTATTTTAGTTATTTCCATAGCATAATGTCTTATGGGATTTTGCTATGGGGAAATGCGGCTGATTCAGAAACTATTTTTGTTTTACAAAAGAGGGTCATTAGAGTTATTTACAATCTAAAACCGAGAGAGTCTCTTAGAGATAAATTTAAAGAAATTAATATATTAACTTTGGCCTCTCAGTATATTTACGAAAATTTAATGTATGTTCACAAAAACAAAGATAGTTTTAGTAAAAAAAAAGTGATATACATTCTGTAAACACTAGGAACAAACACAAGCTAGTGATGCCAGTTTCTCAACTCCACAGAGTTAGTAATTCATTGTTGGGGCAATGAATACGCTATTACAACAAGGTCCCGGAAAGTGTACAAGTTCTCTCTATTACCAATTTAAATGTTTTATTAAGCTGAAACTGTATAAAAAGGGTTATTATAGTATAAATGAATACATGGTTGATAATAACCCCCGGGAATGAGGTGGTCACTTCCAAGCAGTTTCTAAAATAAATTTTGTAAATAGTTCGTAATCATTTATATTGTAAAATTTATTTTAAAAAAAGTCCCGCTGGGTTTCTTGCTGGTTCTTCCCGGGACAGAGGGTTTTTTATCGAACCAGTGGTAAAGTAAAAAATTACTTTCAATAAGAATTACATATGTATTGTATATTGAATAAAAATTATCCTATTCTATTCTATCTCAGAATTCGAGTGTGGCAAAAAATATATATAGATACGGCCAAAGAAGCTCACTCCGAAAATGGATTATTATCCGCCGAGTCTTTATATTCATGAACCTCCGACCGAAATTCGACAGTTGAACATTTATTTTCCCAGTCGGTATGTCGAATATTCCTCCACTGTACAACTATACGTTCAATTTTATTGGCCTGGTACGTAAAATTCGAAAATGCTAAAATATGCAATATGCTAAAGCCGATTTTTTGAACCATTTTGAATAAGACAATAAAACTTTTAAGCAACGTGTAATGAATGTAAAGATGTATTAAGTTATAAGTCGTCCACCGCCAATTTAAAAATCATTCATCATCATTCAATCGCCATTTTAAAAATAATTATAATCCCCTGAAGACGCTGAAGCAATACAAATGGACATCGAAAAACCGTAGCAAGATGGTGTACTGATAATCACATGTATTTAAATATTAATAAATGTTTTGTATTGTCGTTTTTATTGAATTTTATTTTGTTGAAAATTATAATGATGATTGAATAAACACAAACATGGCGAAGTTAACAATTTGACTTCGCCATAATTGTGAGAGCGAGATAGATAATACAAACATGCGCGAGAGACACGATACGCGATAAAATAACGCGATTTCGCAGATGCAGGTAGTCGTGCGTCCGTATTATCTCGTTAATTTTCGCTGTGTGTAAGCGAGAAGGAGCAACCGGCGGTCGGCTGGTTAAGAAATAAGTGAATTTAGACTTAGAATCGTATTATTCATGTATTAAGGTTAATGTTTTTTAACAGCGCGGACCGCCTAGTGATGTTTTAATTATGCATCGCGTATTACTTTATTTATGACTTTATTGCCCAAATATTCAAATGCTATTCAATTTTATGTTTTTATGATGCCGTTATGTTGTCTCGTGCTTTCTATATCACTTTCTTGAATGTCTAAAGAAAAAAAAACTATTAAGTACTAATATTATTTATTAGTTGTAGTTAAAATGCTAATACCATGTAAATAAAAACAAAACCGTTAGGTATTTAAAAAAACACAATCACTGTAAATAAAATCGGTTTTTAATTATGCCAATATTCATAGTATTGGTCAATAATCAATATTGCAATCTGTGCTTATTGTCAGTCATAAGCCCGGAATGCCAATTTGGTTGAATAGTTTAGTAGATTGGGATAAAGTGTGAAGAAAAATCGACTTTATGATTTAGACTCTACTCGATTTTGTTATCATATACAAAATCGTCATTTCGCGTCATGTTTGGAGTCATAGTATAACGTAACATTCCTCGGTACGAAATGTAATGTCATATTATATCACTTTAAAACGCACTGTTTTGCGCATCTCGTTTCATAAATTCGTACCTATGTTTTATTGAGCTAAACCATACCTTATAATTATCGCTTACCTAAAATTTACAAATACTTATATAATCAAATTAATAACTTAAGTATAATAACGCATAGGCGTCAATTTTACGCTTGGCATAATGGGCATTGAGCGATACGCGCGCTCTATACCTTGCGTACTCTAAGTTCTGAATACTCTTTATTTATTGTTCTAAGGGGGCCATTAATTAAATTACTTTATTATATACTCTTTGGAGGGATCATATTTCTCATGTCTCATGTCTTCATCATAGGACAGACAGATTAAATGACAATACAATTTATTTCAAGCGTTCTAATATAATATAGTTACTATATAAATAATATATACAAAAAAAAATTATTTTAGAAATATTATATAATAGAAATATTATTTCTACTATTTTATGATATTTAAGAATTATCGTAATCAACATACTCATATCAGCTCTACATAATAATATAAAACGGTCATCAGTTTTAATGTAAGCGACAAATGTATGTGATTTTATAGCACTAAGTCAAATCTTAACATTTTAATTAATAGGGAGGTGCCCATATAACACCAAGTAAAAATTTCAAATTGATGCTGTAAATATTTTGAGAAATATTTAAAAAAAACGTTCTGTAAAATATGCAAAATTTTAAACTTTAATTAAACTTTATTACCTGTTCTGTATTCAAAAATAAAATAAAATTTGAATGTTTTATTGTCACTAATATTTCTATCTCTTTTTGTTGTTCTAAGCATATTACAATACCTATTATAAGAGTACAAATTTTCACGGCCAACTCATTGATTTCAGATGTGGCAGTTTGCTCCGAATTCGGTGCACTATCTCCTGTCGCTGTGGCAACGCATGGTGGCCTCCGTGCCGTACGTGAAGGCGACGGAGCCGCACCAGCTGGAGACGTACGCGCCAGGAGTCACCGCTGCCTACATCAACTCCAGGCTCGACTCGGTTGCGGTCGTTATCAGGTATGAATGAGCAAATAATTTCCGTGTATGTGTTTTATGTTTTACGAAGGTAGCGTTGTTTAAATGTGATATCAGGATGTATTGTTTGACGGCTCCGTGGCGCAGTGGCTTAATGAGTTGTTGCGCTGGGGGCCGCCGGTTCGAATCCCGCATGGAATAAGTATTTGTATGGCATACAAATAATTATTCCGGGTCTAGATGCTTGTCCTCGTGCAATTTATGTTTGTGAACTGTCTCCATGATACAAAAAAAGCTTAGTGTGGTGGTAACGTTTTTAAAAAAGAAATAAAGTTATGAACTCAGTTCCTCCGTGACCATAGGTACTACACAGTACTAGAAACGTTCGTAATTTAATCTAATATACAGGCTGTCCCGTAAGTAGTGGACCAACGGGGTGTGGGGAATTAATATCTAAGAAAAAACACTTCAATTTATTGTCCTAAGTCCTATAGTTTTGAAGTTGTTTTTTTTAATATTAAGATGAAATCGTCGTACTACTCAAAATTTAAAATTTTACAAATTTTTTTTTTTTGTTATTTTTTGTTCTAGGTAGTAAAGTATACATTGGGTTTCCTAATTAAAATGATATTCACGAGTAATTAACAGCAACATGTAAATTAAACTATACAACATGTGAAATTTTTACATTATCAATGTTCTTTTGAATTGATATTTGAACGAAGCTTGTATAAAAAAAAATTAGATTATGGAACATTATTTTATAAACATCTACATCTCATACCAATTCCAATTCAAAAAAGTATAACTCTGTGGTTTAAAATAAGTATTTTTTTTAAATCAATATCAATAGCAAAGGACGTTTTTGTAAGAAAATAAAAGGAGTTAAAAAAAATTTGATCTTGTCGGCATCGACGCAGCATCTCTCGACAGAAATCTATACCTGTACTCGTTGTACGTGATACAGGTGTAAATTGTTCCGTTTCGATTTGCTGTACAGTATTTATTTGAAAGTCACATATCGTTCAATTTCAACGGATGTATTATCATTCCTAATTAAACTATATATAACTCTTCCAAAATTAAAACGATATTTCTACAATTATTTTATCTATGGCAGCAATGCGCCGGGTTCCAGATAGTATAACATAACATTCATACATTTACGTCAACACTACACATGGAATAAAACTACTTTTACGGATTTTATCGCGTCTAATTATAACACTCTTTCTCATTTTCTCGAAAGTCGTTGTTCTCGTGGTTCTTCTGTTTCATTTACATAAGATTGTGTAAGTAATCTTTTACGCTTGGGCATTTTTATTTAATGTTTTAATTAATTTTTTTAATCACTTATGATCCTGATGTCATTCATTTGTTGATTTTCTAATCGTAGCTGACATCTGACTGACTAAAAAAGCATTAACACCCACTTATATATTGTCTGCAATCGAAATTTCTAGTTCCAATCCTTTCTAGACTGCACAACTTTACTGAAATTCAAAAAATCGTTGAAACTCTCCACGGAATGACGTTATGTATATTACAGAATAGACATTTCTAAATTATTCTCTTCTCCAAACTGCCTAAATTTTTTTGCGGATGATTTTGATTATTCAAATAATATAGGTTATTTATAATCTGGAATATTCTAGACCGAAAATAATATTTTTTAGATATATGACGGAATTCCCCAGATAATTCATGAAATTTTGGGAAGACTCCAAGAATTAAATTTTTTTTAATCGATTTTAAACATGTAAATAAATTTTAGAACTATTTAAATTATTTAAAAAAAAACTTTAAAATGATTTAAAATATTTTAGATACACTACAATCATTTGCAAATATTTTTGAACATTTAAATATATTTTATATTTTTTAGAATGATTTAGAAATGTTTTAAACCATCTAGAACATTTTAACGTGTCTAAAATTAATTTTAAACTAGTCGTTCCCAGCGACTTCACCCGCATGGAATTTATTAGTTTTCATTTTCTTGCGCGGAACCCTAATTATTTTTCTAAAATAAAAGTAGCTTATGTTATTCCTTATAATATCAGCCATCTGCCAGTGAAAGTCCCGTCAAAATCGGTCCAGCCGTTTCGGAGATTAGCCGGAACAAACAGAAATACAGACAGACAAAAATTTTAAAAATTGTAATTTTGTTATGAGTACCGTATATACTTTCATATGCATTTAGTAAAAAGTTGTTTTATTGATATTACGAACAGACACTTCAATTTTATTTATTTGTATAGATGTAATTTTGTTATAAGTATGTATACACAAACTCGCAGTCTCTTTTTATAATATTTATTTTTTATTTATTTATCCTATATTGCAACACACCAACTAGGGGTTACAAAGGGGCGGACTTAATGCCATTTGCCATTCTCTACCAGTCAAATAGATTAAAATTACTGTGTAGTGGCCATGTCAGAATATCCACTACCCCATATCATCATCCTGTGGGTGTCGTAAGAGGCGACAGAGGGAACAAATGAGAGTTTTTCTAATAACGATTAAAAATAAAAATAAAACTTCGGTTAAAAAAACCCGTTCGCCAAGCGTGACAACCATGGCTAAAATGTTCCCCCTCCTTCCTGTTCAGCAGTGGACTTTAGTAGGCTGTAACGGTATTGAAAGTGTGGGTGTTGTCCCCAGGGAGGGTCTGGAGGACCCGCTGGACGACACGGGCACCGTGCAGCAGCAGCTGGAGCAGCTGTCGGTGATCGGGCGCTGCGAGTACGCCAAGACCTGCCAGCTGCTGGTGGCGCACTTCGACCGCGCGGCCGCCGAGTACAGCGTGGAGCAGCGCGCACACCAGCTGCCCGTGCTGCAAGGTATGCCTGTGCAGTATGTGCAGCATGTGCAGCATTAACGTGTTTTACGATGGTACGGAAGCTTTCATTCACGAGTCCGACTCGCACTTGGTCGGTTATTACATAATAGTACTGCTAGTCGCACCAATATCAGGTATTGTGTTTTTCTATCAAAAAATTCCCAGTAGAGATTATGTCAACTCCTGCTTCGGAAAGAACGTAACGCCGTTGGTCCTGCACTTGATCTCTCTCCGGTCAGATAACCGTTCTATCGGACTATGAGAATGAGGTAATAGAGAGTACACTCTTGTGCTTGCGCGTATACTCAAGCAATATAATCCTATCCTTCGCAGATAACTAATCTCTTTTGAGACTGACCATCGTGACAGAAATTCAGTCTGATGAACATTATTATTAGATATAAAGGTGTACTTTATTAAGAAAGAACGAAATACGTCCTTTTTGAAACACGTTTATTAATAACTAGCTGTTCCCCGCGAGTTTGCCCGCGTGTAATTTAGGTTTTCCATTTTTTTGGGCGGTACCCTAATTCTTTTTCTAAAACAAAAGTAGCCTAAGTTACTCCTTATAACATCAGCTGTCTGGCAGTGAAAGTCTCATCAAAATCGGTCCAGCCGTTTCGTAGATTAGCCGGAACAAAAAAACAGACAGACAGACAAAAAAAGGAAAATTGTGTTTTTGTTATAAATACCATGTATACTTTCATATGCATTTAGTGAAAAGCTGTTATTTTGACGTTTAAAATCAATTTTATTTATTTGTATAGATATCATAAGAGCAATAGCTGCAGCGTTATGTTTTTTCACTGGAAATTTTGGAATAAACACATGTCGTAAAATTAAAAATTTCGACTTCAATTAAATTATTGAAGATAACTCGACAACTGTTGGTCAGACCTTGATCAAATTTATATGGGATCACATAAGAAGCACCAGCTTTCAAATAAAAAAAAATTACAAAATTAGAAAATTATCGAAATAAGTTCATCCAGAAAAAACTTGTGAGCTAACACACAAGAAAAACATACATACAAGAACATACGGTCGAATTGAGTACCTCCTCCTTTTTGAAGTCGATTTAAGTGTACAAATGATAATATGAATGTAAAATCCTAAGGCTTTCACTAATACTCACTTCTTCATATACAAGGTGCTTGATAAGTGCTTACTATAATGTTTTTTTTTTATTTATACAAATAAATAAAATTGAAGTGTTTGTTTTAATGTCACAATTACAGCTTTTCACTAAATGCATATGAAAGTATATGCGGTACTAATAACAAAAATACAATTTTTAAAGTTTTTGTCTGCCTGTCTGTCTGTCTGTCTGTCCGTCCCTCTGTCTGTCTGTTTGTTCCGGCTGATCTCCGAAACGGATGGAGCGATTTTGACGGGATTTTCACTGGCAGAAAGCTGATGTCACAAGGAGTAACATAGGCTACCTTTATTTTAGAAAAAGAATTAGGGTTCCGCGCAAAAAAATTAAAACCGAATAACATGCGGACGAAGTCGCGGGGAGCAGCTAGTATATAATAAGGTTGACAAACAAGCGCACAGTCCTTGTCTCTTGTCCACAGCATTGTCACCCCTGAGGACTAAGCTGAAATGCCTCGTTTGCAGTAAAAGGAATCTCAAATTCTTTACACTCACCGTACGAAACACAGCAGCATTGAGCTGCTATTTCACGATGGTATTCTGTGGGAGCGTGGTCCTACCCCGTACGAGCAGGCACATTCGTGCTACAACTATTATAGCTGCAGCGTGACTCTACCACGTACACTTTTACCACGCCACGCATACTGTTTAGTAAATAATAACTAGTTTTTTCCTTCCAGGTCAACTGACGTGGTTGGTGTACATAATCGGTGCGGCGATTGGCGGCAGAGCGTCGGTGATAACGTGCGACGAGAACGACGCGATGGACGGGGAGCTGGTGTGCCGGGTGCTCCAGCTCATGGACCTCACGGACTCCAGACTGTCGAGGGTATGTTCCATTCATTGGCTCATACGTTCATTACAGCCTGACAGAAGACCACTGGTGAACTGAGACTTCCCCCATAGTTGCCTTTATAGAGGTCTTGCCATAGTTGCCAAACTTGGCATGCGGGTTGGCAACCACAGCTTTTTATTTTCAAGATGTTATTAGGACGACGCTGCTGCCTATCTCCTGATTCAGTTTCTCTATGTCGCCTCTTAAGACACTCACAAATATTAGCGTAAAACTGTGTTTCGTATGGTGAATGTTGAGAACCGGAGACCTTTTTTACTGGAAACGAGGCATTCCATTTTAGTCCTATGTCCTTGTCCGTGTCTACGTTTTGATTCCTAATCGAGGATAGATGGGGGATGTCTATGGGCCACAGCATCTACTTCACACTGTGTGGTCGTTTGTGACTCTTATCCTATAAAATAAAATAGTTTTTATATTTTCCCGCATTAATTTCAGGGCGGCTGCGAGAAGCTGGAGCTTGCTATGATGTCGTTCTTCGAGCAGTTCCGCAAGATATACGTGGGGGAACAGGTGCAGAAGAACAGCAAAGTGTACCGACGTCTGTCTGAAGTGCTGGGCCTGAACGACGAGAGCCAGCTGCTCAGCGTTCTCATGAGGAAGATGTGAGTGTCAAAGACAACAATTTTGTTTAAAACTGACTTCAGGCAGATAGTCGGACAGATAGACAGACAGACAAAATTTTTAAAAATGGTTATTAATGTCTTACCGTTACCGTTACAGCCTATTAAAGTCCACTGTTGAACAAAGGCCTCCCCCATAGATTGCCTCATAGAGAGGATTTTGGCATAGTTGTAATGTTACTGTTGATTTGAAAATTTCACCTCTCAGTGGGTCATGTGCTCTTGGTAAATTATCTTCTATACGTCCATCCATTACAGCCTATTAAAGTCCACTATTGGACATATGCCAATAGTGCCCCCTATGAGGCAATCTATGGCCTCATACGGGGGATATATGAAATAGTTGCCACGCTTAGCAAGCAGGTTGACAAGCGCAGTTTTTTTTAAATATTAGTCGTTATTAGGAAGACGCCGCTGCACATCTCCAGATTTGCTTCCCTCTGTCGCCTCTGACGCCACCCACGGGATGATATGTGGTAGTGGATATTCTTACACCGCCACTACACTTTAATTTTTACAATTATGTTTATTACTAAGTTGATCACATTGCAGAATCACAAATCTAAAGTACTGGGGCAGTTCGGAGCAGATCATATCGAAGACGCTCGGTCTGCTCAGCGACTTGAGCGGCGGCTACGCCTGCGTGAGGAAGCTGGTGAAGCTGGAGGAAGTGCAGTTCATGTTGACGCATCACACTGTGAGTGGTCAGCTCGTTCTCTAACATACCTCATTTTTAAACACTAATAGATTTTTGAAATCAAAACTTCTTTGAAACTCAAAGTGACACCAGAAAGAGACAAACATATAGGATTTAGCCTGCGAGAGAATGAGATAGACATTAAATTAGCCGTGTATATGCCATCTAGCGTCTACTATATCTTGAGAGTAAATCAATTTTTGTTAGGGTGCGTACAGATCGAGTTTTATAACACGTCCACATTATGTAACATTGTTTTTCATAATTGCAACAAATACCTATACTGTTCACATTAGAATAACAATACAATATAACAATGTTATATCACATTATCGTTGCCCCGCGTGACGCCTCCGCCGCATCTTGAGTTATATAACATTCGTTTTATAACATTCAGCCTCCACATTACAAAACATGTCATATTTGTTTTATAACATGTTATGTTATATAATGTGTACGCACTGTTAGATAAAATGACTACCTGTAGAATGAAGTAGATGGAGCAATTTTACTGGAAAGAAATTTTTTTTTTATTTATTACACTAAATTTAGGCGCTACTAATGATGCACCCGCGCTTCGCTCTTGTGATTTCTTCAACGGGGTAGGATATCGACAACAGCGCCTTCTTCTTGAATCTAAACCATCTAGGGACTTACTCAAACACACACAAGAACACACGTGGTAGAGCCATGCTGCAGCTATATTAGTTAGTATAGTTGTAGCACGAATGGGTCGGCTCGACCGGGGAAGGACCACGCTCTCACAGAATACCAGCGTAAAATAGCGGCTTAATGCTGCTGTGTATCGTATGGTTAGAGTAGAGAACTGGAGACCCTTTTTACTAGATACGAAGCATTCTATCTTAGTCCTCACGGGTGACAACGCATCTGCATTTTGATTATGAGATAATTGATTGATAGATGTAGATGTCTATGGGCCACAGCAACCACTTACCATCAGGTGGATTGTGTGCTCGTTTGTCACCCTATCCTATAAAAAAAGACCGACGGACGGACAGCGGAGACTTAGAAATAGGGTCCCATTGGGTACTTTTTTTGATATGGAACCCTAAAAATTGACACTAAAATGAGAAAAACATATGCATCTATAGGATTTAGCCTGCGAGAAAATGAGATAGTATACAATATACGGTGTTTCTTATTATTTCGGCATACTTTTCTGAATGTTTCACTTCTACCGTGTGTGTACTGACACATGTTCTTTTTTATTTTTTGTAGTTATTATAAAGACGCTGCTGCCGTATCGTACGACGCGCACATGACGATATTATGGTAGTGGATATTGTTACAACAGCCCCTTAAATGTTTTTTTTTTAATTTATTTAATGTTTGTTGTAAGACACTTTAACATATGAATAACTAGATGCGGACTTAATGCATTAATGGCATTCTTCACCAGTCAAACCCAGGAGAAATAGTTTAAAGTTGGCTGGTGTTAAAATAACTTTAGAAAATAAGTCCTAGTTCTCAGGGGTGACAACATATTATCTGCATTAAGATTCTTAACCAAAGATACATGTAGTTGTCATAGTATCCACTTACCATTAGGTGGACTGTGTGCTTGTTTGTCACCCTTATTCTATGAAAAATTGTCGGTCAGTTTCCGTGTGCTTGAACCGGCAGGCCGAGCACTTCCCATTCCTGGGCATCTCCGGCGTGGGCACGTCGGAGATGCGCTGCCGCACCAAGCTGTACACGGCGCTGGGGCGTCTGCTGATGGTGGAGCTGGGGGAAGACGAGGAGCGGTTCCACGCCTTCATGATGCCGCTCACTGGTGGGTCTTGTCATCACATCACTGTGCTGCATCTACAGTATTTGTTTATTCACAAGTCCATTGCTGAACATAGGCCTTCTCATGGGCTGAAATAATGTTAATGATGGTGATGATGATGATGAAAAATTAAACTACTTTTTTCCAGTTTAACGGCTGTGGTATTTAAATAACATCCATTCGCCGTGGATGAGTCGCGGTGGTCTAGTAGCGTGGTCTTTGGTACCATGTATTATTATTTGTGAGGTCATATAAAGCAAAGGGTGTACGCCACAGTTGCAAACACCAGAGAAGAAATCATCACGAAAGTAACGTCAGTGGCCGACGATATGTGATCTGATTTACAAATGATTAGGCGCTCTTCAGCGACATAGAGCTTTAGCTTGCCTACAAGCTGGAGGTGGCCACTTTGAACACTGATGAAACATGGGCGTTGTGATGGGCTGAAAAAATATTAATGATGATGATGACGAAAAATTAATCTACTTTTTTCCATTTTAGCGGCATTCGAAAGCATAATCGGACTCCTGGGTCCACCAGAAAATCCCCTGTTCGCTTCGGAAGATGCTAAGAAGACCCTTATCGGGTTGGCGCGTGACCTGCGAGGTTTGGCCTTCGCTTTCAACGCGAAGACCACGTATATGATGCTCTTTGATTGGATGTAAGTATTTTAAATAATATACGCAGTAGCAACTGAACGCAGTAGCAACGGAGTAATGCCTGCATATATAAGCAGGCATTAGTCCGTTGAATTTTTTTTACAACTATCTTTCACACCTGACTTCAACTTCACCGAATCTGTAATTAATTATTGGTGCGATGTATACTCTTTTACAACAAAATCCCAGAAAATATACAAAATTTAATCTGCTCAAAGTTCAAAAACTTTATTAAACTAAGTTTGTATAAAAAGCTTCGATCAACAATACCAACTAGATAACGGGTCACGTACAAAATCATAGCTAAATGCTGTCCGCGTGAATATATACTTATACAACTACATTTGTTTACTAAAGAACTGAGACAAAAAGTTTTAGTTCAACCCAATTACAACCATAGCATCTAGTAATAAAGTTACAAATCTTACGATCATTATAGTGTGTTTCTAGAGCAGGTGGAAAAACATACATTGACCTTTGACGATATCATCGGGGTAGCCAACCTTTTTCTTGGGTTTTATCTTTTTATCTTTGTATCATTACATACATCATCAGAGTGAAAGATAAGAGTGCCGAGTGCGAAGTTCTTCGCAGGTCCTGTGTCTATTATTTTATTATAAGGAAAGAAGATTATCCTGTACTTATATGAATTAAAAAGCAAATTTACATTAATTTAAATTTATTATTTATAAGCCATAAGAGTTAATACAAATTTAATTATTACATTAACAGTAGGTAGGTAGTATAATAAGTAGGTAGGTAGGTAGTTGTACAAAACATAACCACTTCTTGGCAGTCGGGTAAAATGGCGAACTTTTAATGCATTCTTTATGCAGTTAACCTTGAAGCATGCATAAAACTTCTCATAATAGATTGTCACACTTGACAGACTATGCGTTTGTAACTATTTCAGAATCATTTTCTGATGATAAAGACGTGGAAAAGTTTGCCACAATGAATATAAAACTATCTACAGTTTTATCAATGGCATTATTCAATTCATTTAATTTGTTTTCTTCTTTTATGACGTGGTTTAATGCAGTTTTTCCACTTTATATGCTCAATATTGTATAGCCCTTCTACATATAGTGTTTTGACGTCTGCCATTTTAAAAGTGGTATTGTTTCGATTTAGGTTTGTTATCTCTGAATGACTGCTTCCTTCATACCACCCCGTACCACGAAACACGCTTAGCGCTTAACGATACGTAATCGATAATGAAATGTATGGAAGCAATACCTGTCGTTTTCTTTCGGTGCTAACATAATACTTTAGGTCAATGTACGTTTTTCCGCCTGCCCTAGGAACATGCTATAGTTACAAAAAGAACAATTCAATGCATTACTCCTGTCACTTGGATATGAAAAGACATAGGTTAAATAACATTTAGTGTGAAATCAACCTTAAGTTATAACAAATTAAAGTATTTTTTCCCGTTATTGCCTTGCAAACTACGTCGTTTTGTTTCGATTCTGTTTGCTTCTTCGAATTTAGCTACAAAAGTTATGGAGTCGCGGTGAACACTAAAATAATTTATAATATGATCATAAGTTTAGTTAAAATTATTTACATTTTGGGCATTTATGTTTGTTAGTATACATACTTTCCACACTAGCCATTAAATATAATATAGTATGTAGTATAATGATTGCATGTGATTAGATAATTCATTATATATTTATTTTAGTTTTTGTATGTATATATGTTTGTAGTATATGTATTTATATAAATATATATATATATATAAAAAGTACGTGTGATGTTGTTTGTCCGCGATGGACTCCTAAACTACTGAACTGATTTCAATGAAGTTTTTGGTCAATGTGCAGTTTGGTCCAACTTAAAAGATAGGATAGCTTACATCTCAATTTATAGTCGCAATACAATATTATTTTATTGAAAATTATTTGTCTATTATTTGCTCTATCTACGATTATTTGACAGTCACAATTATCTGTTAGCTCCAAACGATTCGGTCAGATGACGATATCTGTTGACTGGATTGAGTAAATATTTAATAGATGGCGCTATGTTAAAAATGTAAACGTAATAAGCTACAATTTATTAGTATAACCACCACGTGTTGCTGTAAGTATTCAACAGATAGAACCGAATTCAAAAAAATTTTGCAGACTGTGTGCAGTTTGGTCCAACTTGAGAGATAGGATAGTTTTTATCCCGATAAGTGACCCTCAATTTTTTTATTGCTAATTTCAGGAGTTTTTTTTTGGAAAAGCAAATGGTTGTTTGGAAAGGGCAGAACAACGTCTGCCTGGTCAGCTAGTATATATATATATATATATATATATATATATATATATATATATATATAGATAGATAGATATATAGATATATATGTATATATATCTTTAAAATATTTATAATAGAAGTAAATTTCAGTGCAATCAATAAATCAAAATATTTACAATGATTCAACATTAAAGATTTTTCTATTCTGTGTATACATAATTAATTTCCTTTAAATAAGTTAAGTTTATTGTACAATTGCTGTTTTGATTTATTTTTGATATGTTCCGTTTCTTTTTATATTTTATATATGTATTAATATTTTATGTATTCTTTTTATATATGTATATAATGTAACCTTACGTTAATAAATTTTTCAACTTACGGATTGCTAAAATAAAATAATAAAGCTAAGTATCTAATGAAATTACACAAATAGAGACAAAAGTAACAATTACCATTATTTAAAGTTCTGGTAACAAATTACTAAAAATGATTACAATACAAATCTACTCCATGTACTCTACTGTTCTGTTTTACAAATGTTTACGCGTGTATTGGCCAACCTTGGCAAAACATTTGTAGGGGTGCTTTAAAATCGGTAATTTTGTTTCAAATATGATATTAGTTGTTAGTTTAGAGCTTAAAATATAAATTATTCTACATGTACTTATCGAAAGTAAGACACTCCGGCTGTTGAATTGCTTTTTCGGACATTATTCTTGCAACTTTTAAATATACATTGCGGCATTGTGAAACGTCTTTATATTAGCTGTGTTTCAAGTCAACCAAAACGAAATAAGAACTCACGTCTCCAGTGCGCTGTTATTTACTTCGCCGTATTTTTTGCGCCGACCCGATATCTAGTTGGTATTGTTGATCGAAGATAAAAAGGGTTATTATAATATTAAGGAATTTATGGATAGTAATAACACCTGGGAATGTGAGGTGATCGCTACCAGGCTATTTCTTATTAGTTTTGTGTTGTTAATTGTGTTTCATATATGAATGTCAGCTGTTATTTTATTAAAAAAAGTCCTGTTGGGTTCCTTGCTAGATTTACCCAGGACAGAGGTATGTCTTCGAACCAGTGGTAATTAAACTAGAGAGTGACGTACATACAATAAGTATTATTTAAAATCTATATTGAAGCGTCAGTTGCCTAATGGCAGGGCGCGGACCGCGAACTCGAAAGGTCGTGGGTTCGAATCCGCCATTCGACTACTGTCGTGAACCACTTGTAACACAAGCATTTTAAGCTTACCAGGAGTGGTTAAAGGGAATATTAGTAATGTTTATTAATAGCATTACTAGCATTTAAAAAAAGTTTTTGTTTGCGTAGAACTTAAAAAAATCTGCCGATCTATAATAGTGGTCTTAGAGCAAGTAGTTAAAAATTTAAAGTTGAGTAAATTATTTGACAGAGAAGACTAATAACTCATTTTTCGTTCGACCCGGGATTGGAGTCAAAGCAGTTAGTCGCAATAAACCAACAAGGCAGACGTGGTTTTGTTGTAAAATGGTGTTGAGTTAAAAATAAGTATTCCGTTACTGTTACAGCCTATTAAAGTCCACAGCTGTACAAAGGCCTCCGCCACAGATTGCCTCATAGGGGGGATGTTGCCATAGTTGTAATGTTACTGTTGATTTGAAAATTTCGCCTCTCAGTGGGTCATGTGCTCCTGGTAAATTATCTTCTATACGTCCATCCATTACAGCCTATTAAAGTCCAACAACTTACACAACTTACGACTCACAAAATACTAGCGTATAATAGCAGGTGAATGTTGCTGTACTTCGTATGGTGAGTGTAGAGAACTGAAGACCCTTTCTACTGGAAAAGAGGCATTCCATCTTAGTCCTCACGGGTGACAACGCATCTGTGTTTTGATTCATATACGAGGATAGATGTAGATGTCTATGGGCCACAGCGTTTACTTACCATCAGGTGGACTGCGTGCTCGTTTGTCACCCTTTATACTATATAAAAAAAACTGCACCCATTGTTCCAGCTACCCAGTATACATGAAGGTGTTACTTCGAGGACTGGAGGCTTGGTTCTCCGAACCCGCGGTGACTACACCGCTACTGAAGTTAGCGGCCGAACTGGCACAGAACAGGAATCAGCGGCTGCACTTCGACGTCTCCTCGCCCAACGGGATCCTGTTGTTCAGGGAGCTCTCCAGCATCATCTGCGCATACGGTCAGTGGTAGAAACGCCAGCAACTTGCAGAAACACTTGCTTGCACCACCCACTTGTTGCTTGGGTTGGGATTTAATTTTTTTTCTTAAAAAAAACGTTACCCCCATACTAGGATTTTCTCCTGTATCGTGGAGGCAGTTTACAAACACAAATTGCACAAGGACAAACATCCAGACCCGAAACAATTATTTGGAGGCCATACAAATACTTATTCCGTGCGGGATTAATTATTATAGGAATATTAATATATATTAATTATAGGAATTTTAGCGAACCGCGCCTGCTACGCACGGTTGATTTCTGGATCTCGACAACAACGCCGCCTACCGGGTCCAATTGTGAATCTAAACCATTCTCTAATCAACTTAATTACACACACAAAATTTCATTAAAATTGGTCCAGCCGTTTAGGAAGGAGTTCACTCACATACACACGGGCAGAAAAATTATATAATATACTGGCTGATGCCCGCGACTTCATCCGCGTTGCTTAATATATTAAGAAGGTTTTCCTATGTGCGAAGGAAAAAACATCAAAAAGACAAAATTTCTTTTGTAAACAATGTTATTCGTTGCTCCGTTTGTAGCGAAAATATATAAATAAAACTAAAACCTAATTTAATTTAAATATAATTATATTTCAGGCAGCAGAATACTGACCATAGACGTGAACAAGAAACAAATGTACCCGATGAAGCTGAAAGGGATCTCGCTCTGCTTCTCCATACTGAAGGCCGCGCTCTGCGGAAACTACGCGAACTTCGGTGTTTTCAGGTATACTGCCGACTCCATTTCTGTTTATTTTCTACCAAAACAACCTGGCGAATTCATACACAAAAGGTAAACAGAGACAGTCCAAAATTGTATGAAGCGGTCTAGCGGAAGCGGACGTTGGTCTAGTTTTGTACTAGTATGGAAATAAATTAAAATAAAATATTAAACCACTCGATCGTTCCAATTCACGAATTTTCTTTAATTTCAGTGGTATTAATATTTTATCGTCACCAAAAAATGCAACACTAATGGCGGATTGATGTAGTTTCGATTTGACGTCAGCTGTCAACTCTGAAATATACTCATATCATATAGCCTATCAGGTAGATTTATTATGTAAAATAGCTAAAACGTCTCGAAACTAGTACGAAAGTAGGGCAAAAAAGTTGTATTGTTTGATCAAAACACGGATAAAGTGTACTCAGGCAAGTGTATTAAAAAGATTGTGTATGTGCTTTTTTTGGTCTTAAAACAACTAACGTTCTTGTTAATATTTGCATATCATAAATGCAGTTCAGGAGGAAATAAATGTAAAAAGTACTACCTAACTCTTGACAAGAAGATTTTTGAGTTAAATCAACGGTGCCTACGCACAAAATTATTTCTTTTCATTCATTAGTGTGTATTAATGCACACTTCAGTGCCAGGGGCACCGTTTTACACGGGGAAATGAGGTATAGGTGTTTTGTTAGTTTTTACAAAAAAAATTATTTGCATCCGTCATCAGTTGCATCCTATTAATGCGACTGCTGAATGTAGGCCACCAACCCCCCCCCCCCCATAAATTGCCTCACAGTGGAGATGTTTGAAATAGTTGCCACGCTTAACAAGCGGGATGGCAATCGCAGTTTTTTAATTTTAGTCGTTATTAGGAAGACCCTGCTGCCCAGCTCCTGATTTGTTTCCCTCTGTCGCCTCTTACGACACCCACGGGATGATACACGGTAATGGATATTCTTACAACGCCACTAAGCGTTATTTGTTACCTTTTTTGTTTCTCTGGAATACCTAATCGTAAGTATTTTTCAGGTTATATGGTGACGAAGCATTAGACAACGCACTCAATATGTTCGTGAAACTGTTGCTGAGTATACCGCAGAACGATCTTCTGGTGAGTCTTTCTTAGAAGTTAACTAGAGTCATTCTACAAGTAGAAAATACTTCTTGATTCTTCTCTTTTGCTTTGATCTTCTTACACAGGGTTATTTTGCAATAACCGGACAAATTTGTGAGAGAAGGTATCAGAATAAGTAATTTAGGCAAATGGCGAAGAAAAAGTTAATTAAAAAAATCGCAAACATTCTGTCCTTTTTATATGTAATGCATTATTTTAATTGATTTTACTGCGCACGCATACATTCTTAAGAGTCAGATATCACATTCAATTTGAAATAATTTCAAACAAAAGTAAAAGCCATATTTATTTGTATTTTAAAAAACTGCAATAACGGTATATCATTATTTTTATATTTGCACTTAAGTTTAAAATTTGGCAACTTTTTGAAAAATAACCCTGTATATTATGAAAATATTTTAGCTTTTATCTGATGTCGGTGCTATGAAGTTACTGACGTCATAAGGAGTAGCTTAGGCTACTTTTATTTTAGAAATAATTAGGGTTCCGCGCAAAAAAAATTAAAACTCCAAATAACACTCGAGCGAAGTCGCGCGGAACAGCTGGTAGTAAATAAAAAAACATGCGTGAGTGTCGCGGAACACTCGGTCGAAACGAAGTTCCTTTCGTATTATTATTGATAAACGTATTATATTATTGATTAACAAATACAAATAAATGAATTACTAGCGTCTATTACAATGAAGCGTAATTTGAAATAAAATATTATTTCTTTCATGGCACGTTAAGAAAAAGTGCGAGGGAGATGGATATTATTCCATCCCACTTCCTTATTTCGCCGCCAAGGCCGTCTACACTATGGCACAAGGGGTAGTGACGAAAAACCTTACACGTTTTCTCGCCTAGCACCCATCCGTCAAATTCGTACCGTGCGATAAAAAAGTTCGTTCCAAAAAAAGTGTGGTGTACCCATAGAAGTAACGTGAGGGGGTGCGTGTTGCAGGAGTACCCGAAGCTGTCGCAGACGTACTACGTGCTGCTGGAGCGGCTCGCGCAGGACCACATGCCGTTCCTGGCCTCGCTGCAGCCCGACGCCACGCTCTACATCCTGGCCTCCGTCTCCGAGGGACTCACCGCCTTGGGTGAGATACATCTATACAAAAATGAAGCTTTTTACTAAATGCATATAAAAGTGTAATACAGTACTTAACAAAAAAAAATTAAATGAAACTACTTTTTACGGGTTTTGTCGCGTTTAATTTAACTTTTTAATTCCCGACGTTTCGGGTGCTTTACAGCACCCATGTTCACGGGGGGGACTGAGGTAATTGACGTCCCGATGTCATAGTTAGCCCGGCTACCTTCAGTTTTTGAATATTAATTTTTGGTCCGATCTACGCAGTATGAACTTACAGTATCCTGAAGTCTTGCAGTGGCATGCTTGGGTTGGGATTTAATTTTATTAATTATAAAATCCCAAGCAGATGGCAGCACCCATCCATCTTCGCTATTGAAATTAGGATGTTTTTTTAATTTCAATATCCTCGCGAATCATCCTTCGTAGGAATCGATGTTCTTTTTCGAAGATTTGTGGTCTATCAAATTTATTATAATGACGGGGATGATCTTTAACATGTTCACAAACTGCAGATAAAGTTAAAATAAACACGATAAAATCTGTAAAAAATAGTTTCATTTAATGTGTAGTCTTCGCGTAAATATAAGATATCATTATTAAAAAAAACCCAATTCTTTATTTTTTTTTATTTGTGTGTCTGTCTGTCAATGTTATATCTAAATTTTTCCGCTCTTTGATCACATCCGGTTTAGCCATTCAGAAGATTAGCGCGAACAGACCGACAGACAAAAGTTTAAATAATTATTGTTTATGACCTTAATAGAAACCTTTTATTTCAACACTACGTGACAGACGCTTCAATTTTATTTATATGTATAGATATAATGTGTTTGTAAGCAATTTGTCGAATGGCTCGGTGAGTTTATAATAATGTTTGTCATTTTGTTTTCAGACACAAGTGTGTGTACGGGATGCTGTGCGACCCTGGACCACATAGTCACATATCTGTTTAAGCAATTAGTTCAGAAATGTTAGTATTTATGTATTATTATTAACTTTACATTTATTTTTTTCCAATCAATAATTATGGCCTCTAGATTATTATATTACATTTTGCAATAACCGGTCAAATTTGCTGAGAAGGTTCGGAATAAGTAATATAGGCAAATGATGAAAAGTTAATTAAAAAAAAATCTCAACTATTCTGTATTTTTATCTTATAAATTCAAAATGCGTGGTAATGTATAATTTTAACTGATTTTACTGCGTACGCATACATTTGTAAGGGTCGAACGGTAGTCAAAAACGTTGTAGTCCATAAATCACATCAATTTGGGATAATTTCGAATAAAAGTAGAAGCCTTATTTACTCGTATTCTCAAAAACTAAAATAACGGTATATCATTGTTTGTATATTTTAACTTAAGCAAAACAGCATGTCAGAGAAATAAAAAAAAAAATATTTCGAAGACATGTTGAAGTTGGCCAACGCGCATTGGGGCAGCGCGGCGGACATTACCTTGCTCTAAAACCCTAAAACCTAGTTGTGGGACGTATATAGCACGTACAAGTCGCGGCCCGTAAGTCTAGCGCTGAACGAAACGTGGAGGGGAACGGGAACTGTCGCGCACGAATTAAATTTTACGGATGGAACTGGAGAGCCAATCAGTGTGTGCGAACGATAAGCACAAGCCAATCAGCGCGACTTATGCGCATAACAGTGGTAGAACCACGCGGCAGCTTTTGCTGTCGCACGGATGGGCCGGCTCGAACCGGGGTGGTACCACGACCTCACAGAAAACCAGCGTGAAGTAGAGGTTTACCTCTGCGTTTCGCTTGGTGAGTGCAGGTGGCCGGAGGCCCTGTTTACTGGAAATGAGGCATTCCATCTTAGTCCTCACGGGTGACAACGCATCTACATTTTGATTTGTAATAGAGGATAGATGTAGATGTCTATGGGCCGCAGCAACCACTTACCATCAGGTGGACTGTGTGCTCGTTTGTCACCCTTATCCTATAAAAAAAATAACGGTCACCGCTAGACTTTCGTGCCGCTATTCGTAACTTAGTAAATTAAACGCGATAAAATCCGTAAAAATAGTTTTATTGATAAGAAATGATTACGTTTGTTCGATTTCAGCGAGCAACAAGGTGGCGAGCCCGCGGCAGGCGGCGCCGGAGACCAGCAACATGTTCGTGGAGGTGCTGCAGCGCCGCCCCGAGATCCTGCAGCAGCTGCTCGCCACTGTGAGTCTTGGGACGGACACAACTAACTATAATATATATTTTTTATAGGAATAGGGCTGACAAACCAGCACACAGTCCGCCTAACAGAACAGCGATTCCTAAACCGCTATTTTTATTTTTTTTAAATATTATTTTTGCTTTTTAAATAACTCCACAGTTAGGCACGAATATTATTTTGAAATTGTCCAAAATATGTGATGAGATTTACTTTTATGTAAGTACAAAGGCTAGTTACAAAGGTTAGATACAAAGGTAAATTAACTAACATTCGGGACGGGACTATACCGCGGTGCAACTATTAGTAATTTTACTTCTCAATATTTGATATAAAATTAATATATTTGATTATAGATTTACATAAAAGTTTCACTTATAAAATATTTATAACTAGTAAGCCACCCCGGTAACGCACGGCTGATTTCTGGGTCTCGACAACAGCGCCACCTACCGGGTCCAAGCAACCAATTGTGAATTGCTTAGATAAGTAATTCACAATTGAATGACCCATTCAAACACACAAAAAATCTCATCAGAATCGATCCAGCCGTTTTCGAGTTTTAGCGAGACTAAAGGAGCTATAGATTAAAAGTTTAATTTGTTTTTTATTTTGAAAGCCCCCGCACTGCTCTTTATGTAGAATTTCATAAAATCCGTTCTTCATAATTTTTAACATGCCAAAAAGAATATTCTGGCCAAGTTTTAAATTAATTATAAGGGCTATAGTTTAAAAATGTGATCTTTTTTTAAAAGAAATACACGTTAACCCCGCAACTCCCCTTGCGGGTGGAATTTCGTAAAATCCGTATATATAGCTGAGCTCTACTCAAGGAAAATCCCTACTAAATTTCAAGTCTCTAGGACTTGTGGTTCCAGAGATACCGCGATGAGTCAGTACATATAGATGGAAATCTCTTATACATATATATGTCGAAGAAAAGTCGCTTCCATTGACGCCATTATTATAAACAGTTCGTGTGGGCGAGACGTTGGCTAAATACAAGCCCAAAATAACAAACGTGTTTACACTTTTACTAATTTACTTTTTGAAAACTTCACATAAAACATTAACAAAATTTGAATATAATATCAATTAAAGACCAGCGGATTTGTAACGCGTCACGGATACCCACCATTACCGAACCAAACAAAACTGCACGCCACGCCGATGTTCTATCTATTCTCTATCTTCATTATTACAAATTATCTACAGAAAAATATTTTCGTCTGCTACATCAAGTTCGGAATTCTTTATTATTGAATTTAATTTCATAAAAAATGCTCATTCTAATGAACAGGGTTTTTTAAATAAACTGTTGGGAAACAAGGACAGGGTACTATGAAACCGATTTTGTTTATTTTTTTTTTGTAAATTAGGTCAGCTACTTTGCAGTTTATGTGTTCTTTTTTAAAGCAACAACGAAAAATTGGTTTCAACACCTCAAAATCCACGAAAATTACACCCATGACAATAAAATTAATACCTATTGCAGCCGTCATCTTCAATTTACATTTCAACAGCACTATCGGCTTCAACATACTCAAAAATTATGAAAATGACACCCATGACGAATAAATTGATACCTATTGCAAGCCACAATCTTGGATTTACATTTTGCCAGCACTCAACTTAAACGAGGCTTCAACACCCTCGAAAACCATGAAAATGACACCCATGACGAATAAATTGATACCTATTGCAGCCGTCATCTTGAATTTACATTTCAACAGCACTATCGGCTTCAACATACTCAAAAACTATGAAAATGACATGACGAAAAAATTGATACCAATTGCAGCCGCCATCTTGGATTTACATTTTGCCAGCACTCAACTTCAACGAGGCTTCAACACCCTCGAAAACCATGAAAATGACACCCATGACGAATAAATTGATACCTGTTGCAGCCGCCATCTTGGATTTACATTTTGACAGCACTATCGGCTTCAACATACTCAAAAACTATGAAAATGACACCCATGACAAAAAAATTGATACCTATTGCAGGCGCCATCTTGGATTTACTTTTTGTTATCACTATTGCACTATCAGCTTTAAATAGCCTCAAAACCGCCGCATTCTGGTTTAATAAATTAGTTCACGAATTTATTATGATCGATCACACGGACTTATAATTCGATAACGATTATAACAATGACAATAAAAATCATTCTTACCTTTAATAATCAGCAGGAAGCTTACGGCCTGGCCACGGGGATCGGCGGCACGAACGGCGAAGCGGCAGGCGGGGCGACAATTCGCGCGGCGTGGTTTGAGGGCCACGGGCAGTCAGGTTCGCCGCCACGACCAGATAGGCGAGGAGCGAAATGTCTTTATCAAAGTTATCTCGATATTGCTTAGAAAGTAATCGTTTTTTGGTTCAAGACATAATATTTGGAAGAGATTGTGGAGTACATGATTTGAATAGGAATCGAGTATAGATAGAGAACTCCACAAGAAGTACGAGAAGTACAGAATGTATCCAGAAATTTTTTTCGAATATACCAGAATGAGTGTCGAAACCTTCGATTATATTCTTGTTAATAATAACTACTATTTACAAAGCTGCTAGCAGGCCTAGCATACTTGCCTAGATACTTCTCGGCAATAAAAGTTTCACTATTCATTTTTCGCCGCGAAAATAACTAAAATATTTTGTTTCCTATACTATTCGCCGCGTCTGCCGCTCGTTTCCGTGGCTTGCGTCGTGCTAATTCATGCCTTTGTTTCAGTCGCCCGCCGCGCCGCCAGTCGCCCGTGCGATTCGCTCGGTAAATTTCGCCGGTCGCTTCGTCATTCGCCGCTGCGCGTGGCTTGACCCGTACATTTCTATACATTTATTTTAGTCGCTAGACGCCTCGCCGTTCGCACCGCGCGAATTTTCGCTATGGCGAATGTCCCGTGGCCAGGCTGATAAATACGATAGCTCCGGTTTTGATGAAGCTGAGTTCAAACAGCCGTATACTACGCACTACGTTCGTGGCATTTTTAAAAAGTCTTGACGCGACACTCGCTACTGAGAGCACCGCGACGAGCGCTTAGAAGTCTCGTCGTTGCGCATGTTTGTGTGAGTGTGCCGTTTCGAGCGTTTGTAGGTAGTTTCTATTCCTACTATATATTTATACTGTGAGCTGTGACTAATCCCAGCACTACCACTCCGGGGATAGGTGCACGCAATTGAGGAAGGGCGGGAGGTGTTCTTCATACTAGGAAAGACACATCATTTTATTTTAATGAGCGGATGTTTGCGTAGTAACTTTTTATTTAAACCATCAAAATTAATATTATTTAAATTATAAAGTCCACACGCATTGCGGCTGCGCGGCGGACTTTTCCTAGCCCTAAAACGTTCTCACAAATGGAAGGAGACCTGTGCTCAGCAGTAAGACGTAGTAGGCCGTTTTATTGTATAAGGTATGAAATTTACTATACCGTTCTCTTTCTTTATTAATTTCATGCACACCCATTCTACGTTTTGTCATATTTTTTTTGAAATTTGTTTTGAAATAAAAGATTGTCGGCCATGTTTACAACATCTGACAACACGCCATACTCGTACAAACACCTGGCTAATATGAACACGAGCTCGCCCAAACCATCGCACTCATTGCCGCTACCGCGGCCGCGTGTACTGCATGATGAAGCGCTAAGTGGCTTGAAATGGGTCCAGGTGCTGAACGTGATAATGTTCGAGGAGTGCTGCAACCAGTGGTCGATGTCGCGGCCGCTGCTGGGGCTGGTGCTGCTCAACGAGGAGCACTTCGCGCGCCTGCGCGCCGAGCTCATCGCGCGCCAGCCGCACGACAAGCAGCCGCAGCTCGCGCACTGGTTCAACGGGCTCATGGCCGGCATCGAGCCCAACCTGCTCACCAAGAACAGGGACCGGTGAGTGCGCGCACACACGCAGTCACACGCTGACATACGCTGACACACGCAGACATTAGCTGACACGCCAATACACGCAGACATACGCTGACACACGCCAATACACGCAGACATACGCTGACACGCAGACACACGCTGCCATACGCAGACACATGCTGCCACACGCAGAAACACACATAAACACGCAGACACACGCAGTTGTATGCCGACACACGTAGACACACGCAGACACATGTAGATATACGCCGACACACGTAGACACACGCAGACACATGTAGATATACGCCGACACACGTAGATACTAGATACACGCAGACACATGCTAACACATGCAGACGCACGTTGACACACGCAGACACAGGAAGGCGACGCTGACTCGCGTAGACACACGCAGTCATATGCCGACACACGCAGACGTACGCCGAAACGCGCAAACACACGCAGGCACACGCAGACACACGCAAACACACACTGACAAACGCAGACACACTGCCATACGCAGAAACACGCAAACACACGCTTATACAAGCAGTAATACGTTGACACACACAGACACGCTGACACTTTCTGACACACTGACACACGCACACATACGCTGGTACACGTAGACACACACAGACATACTCAGACACACGCTGACACACGCAGTAGCGCAGACATACGCCGACACACTCAGACATACACTGACACACGCAGACGTACGCCGGCACACGCAAATACATGCTGACACACGCATACATACGCAGAGATACGGCGACACATACAGAAAACCAGACACACGCTGACACAAGCAGGTTTACGCAGACACACGCAGACGTACGCTGAGACACGCATACATACGCTGGCACACGCAGACATACGTAGACACACGCGGACCTGCAGACATACTATGAAACACACAGACACACGCAGACCAACGCTGACCACGCTGACACACGCAATCATACGCCGACACAAGTAGAAACACGCAGACACTCGCTGACACGCAGACACTCGCTGACACGCTGACACATGCAGACACACGTAGACAAACGCAGTCATATGCCGACACACGTAAACATACGCAGACACATGCAGATATACGCCGACACACGTAAGACACACGCAGACACACATATTGAAACGTGTGTGTGTGTGTGTGTATGTGTATGTGTGTGTGTGTGTGTGTGTTTGTGTGTGTGTGTGTGTGTGTGTGTTTATTAATTTGCCAAATGTGCGTGTGTGTGCGTGTGCGTGTGCGTGCGCGTGCGCGTGTGTGTGTGTGTGTGTGTGTGTGTGTGTGTGCGTGTGTGTGTGCGTGTGTGTGTGTGTGTTTATTAATTTGCCAAATGTGCGTGTGTGTGCGTGTGCGTGTGCGTGCGCGTGCGCGTGCGCGTGCGTGCGCGTGCGTGCGTGTGTGCGTATGTGTGCGTGCGCGTGTGTGTGTGTGCGTGCGTGTATGTGTGTGTGTTTATTAATTTGCCAAATTCTCAACTTAATAAAGAGCGGTCATGCTACAGCTTTATTATGATGTTTGCAGCATGAATGGGTCCCCTACACTGGAAAGGCCCACGCCCGCATAGAATATCAGCGTAAAATAGCAACGTAATAACCGCAACAAGCTATTGTTTCGTATGGTGATTGACGAGAATCTTTTCCGGTTGTCATTCTTTTTACTGGTCACAAACCATACCATTGCAGCTCAGGGGAAATAAAGCATCAGCATATGAATTTCGCATTCGATTCCAGATTCACACAAAATCTGTCGATGTTCCGGCGTGATATCAACGATCTGCTGAAGGGCGCCAGCGTCAGTTCACCGCCTTCCAACAACGACATGATGACGTCATAACTGCTCGACGAAAGCGCGTGAACATTTATCAAAGTGAGGTACAGTCCGCGTCGCATTCGACGGCGTGACACGCTCACGAGTGTTCTTGTTTCTATGTAATATGTAGCAGAAATAACGCAATCCCATATTATATCTTGAAGTTTTGAAGTCGGTTAAAAATACAGTACAACATGTACTGTATTTTTAACCGACTTCAAAAATGAGGAGGTCCTCAATTCGACTGTATGTTTTTTTGTTTTTGTATTTGTTCTAAAACAATTACACACATTACACTAGAAAATCCTTCTTGTATCATGGAGGTATTAAACAAAATTGTATAAAGACAAAGATTGTATGGCTGGTTAAATGATTGGCCTTTTAAATAACTGTTCCGTACGGAAATCGAATCCGCGACCCGCAGGCGAATATTTGACTACTGCGCTACTGACCCGTCTAAATAAATTAGAATATTGATTGTAATTATAATACACAAAATAATTTTTAATGAGCTTTCATTTTGTTTAAAAAAATAGGCCATTCCTGCCGAAAAGTATGGGCATACTACAAATCTTTGTATGTAATAATGTAATTATATTTGTTATTGTGTGCATGTGTCAAGATGGCAGCGTGGTGACCTTGTCTTATTGCCTTAATTTACGCCTTATATTATTTTTTTTATTTTATAATATTTTTGGAAAGAAAATTATATCTGTATCAAAACTATCAGAAATCGATTCTGAAATAACTAGTTCCAGATTGAGTAATCGATTTTGAAGGAACTGCTTCCAGGGGTTGCGTTATATGTTACATTCCGTATACAGTAGATGGATACAAAATTATACAAAATCAGCACTTGGCAATAGGTGTGTGCCTGAATCTGTTGTCTTAGAATTCATGTAAATCGATTTTAAAGATTGAATTCTACGCCATATTGGCTATTAATGTAATATTCACACCATTACATACTCAGCGATGTGGATTTTGTTTCATTTTATTTTGACTTTCTTTAACGATACATTCCTCTCATTACACAACGCCACTGAACAATAGATATGTCAGACTCTGCTACTAGGGTCACCTTACATTAGAATATATTCGGACATGTCCGAAAAAGAGGCTAATAAGTTTTTAAATATATGCATTTCAATGAATTAATTAATTCTACAAAGGTAACAGAAGTATAGCAACATTAAATGACTGGAATTTCCAATTTTATATACAATCATCGAATAATTAGGCCAAAAGTGTCCGATCAAATACTGAGACGCACACTCAATCTCATTATTCCACATATAACGACATTTAAAAGATTGGAGTACGGTTGTGTTATCATTATTGGATAAAGTAGCGATATTCACTATACATACAATTACACTACAAAAATGAATCCCTACTTCTTAGACCTATAAATAAATATATTGACAGTTATATGAAAATGCACGTAAACGTCGACCTTATCTCCAACTACTAAGGTTATTAGTTGCTTAACATGTTAACTGTTTTAACCGTTTTTAATTAATTAAGCAAACGTCCTAGACTTGATGTTAAATAGACTTTGTATTATCAGATTTTTATCTTTACTTCGAGATACAATAGATGTCGCCTCTATCCTCTTCGAAAATCTTATATGAAATAAATACACATGATTGATTTTCAAATACTTAAGTATCATTATTGTAGTCTTTCAGTCCATAGCTAAACCTGGCCCCCATATGTTAATTACAGAGAAGGTGGCAGGGGTTCATGATATGTTTACCATATTGGTAGACATATGGGTGACAGAAATATGTTCTTTATTCTGTTAAACGATATTTATCTCCCTGATTCTGCTGAACGTCTATGGGACTATAATAAAATCATTCACTTTTGTTCAGTGGATGATCATGGAGGAATTTTATTTTAAAATAAAAATATTGTGTCTCGATTGTTTTTTTTTAATATGATATAAACTGTTTGCCTGAACGTAGTGTCACTAATGAATTGACACGACAATCAAACTATGTAAATCTGTTAGCTTATTTAAGGATAAAAATGAGTTAGATTTGTTGATATTATGTTAAGTAAAAAAGAGCATACATGAAAAAAAAATTATATCTTCTATGTTACATTGTATTCGACGTTGATTTTGGAGCCGTCTCAATCTATACTCTTCATTTTATATATGATTCTATTGGATACGGTTTTGTGCACGCGTTCATGTGGATACGGTTTTTTAAGACTTGTCACGTGTTTCTTCTGTATAATAATAATTTTACAATTTGAAAGTTAATTAATCGATCTTGTGTGCAATTTGTTGTGAGTGTATATATTTTTAAATATTAGAAAATAAAAGTCTTATTTCCGAATTTATAATGAATAAAAATCCCACACGTTTCTCCATTGCAATCTGATTGACTTCACATGTCAGCAGAATCTGGCGGCACGGCAGTGCCCCCGCCAAGTCGAATAAAAAAGCGGCACGGCCGTACCATCCTTTTCTCGAAGCAGTTCAGGCCATTTTCGTAACCCTATAACTTTGTTGTGGATAAAACTAGAAGCCTGAATTTTTAGTAACCAAGTAGGCATTGTATAAACTCGGTATATTTCATGTTTCATTAAATTTGAACCAGTAGTTTAAAGAGTTATAACTAGTCAAAGTGTTCTTAATTTAGTCACTCACTGACTTACCGATCATCAAAACTCTGAGGCACTTCTAGCAGACATAGAAGCTCCAAATTTGGAATACAATTATTTTTTAGTAATATAAATCAAGGAAAAATTAAAATATTTTGCAATTTCAGTCCAGTTTTCGAGATACACCAACTGCATAAATAACTTTGTAATCCCATATAAATATATAGGATTACAAAGTTACATTTGCAGTGAATGAATGAATGAATGATATAACTATCTACAAAAAGAAATGAATTGCCATCAAAAACATAACTTGTAAAAAACCAAGTCTCGCAACTCAGTTCTTCTACCGTAAAAAGTTGTGAAATCCATGTAATACCAAGTCGGTTAATTTATTCAGTCCCTACTTAAGGGTCCTTCTGTCTTAAGTTATTACGTAATTAGCTAACCTAACAACATCTTATAGTGACCATATCAATATTAAAAATCTTTTATTTTTTAAATAAATTGACTTGGCAATCGCACTAAACAATCTAATTAAATGTAATATGTATTACTTGAGAGATACAGTGTATTTTCATGCGATGGTCAAGTCAATCTATTCAAAACAAATGGAAAATGTTCGTTTAGAAGAAGGCGTGTTTTTTAAATTTTTCTTCCATTCGAGTGATGTGACTAATGTTACATTACTCCTAGGTACTATAATTCTTTTTTTTTTAATAGGGGCAAACGAGCATGCCGCTCACCTGATAATAAGTGACTACCGCCACCTATGAAAAACTGCAACATCAAGGCAATTGCAGATGCGTTGCCGGCCTTTTAAAAAGGTGTAAGCTCTTTCCCTGAAGGTCCCTAAGTCGTATCGGTCCGGAAAAATCGCTACTGGTAATCGATTCCACAAGGAAGTTGTGCGAGGAAGAAAAGAATTAGTCCGAACAATTCCTCAGAGCACTCCCCGTGATAAATGCGATAAAATACGCAAAGAGATGCAACATCCCTACGCAGTGCCAGTGAGTCAATCCGATCGGAAAGAACTCGGTCGTCGACGATAAGAACAGCTCTGCGCTGGTTGCTAGATAACAAATTAATCATTTTTGTTCTATTATTAATTTACTAAATATAAAAAATTTTTTTTTGTTTATACCTATAATTGAAACAATTTTTCATAATTCAAAATTTATTTAGAACAAAAAATTTATAAAATTTTTATAATATAATTTTTAACAATAAATTTTATACTTGAATTTTTTTAATCATTTAGTTTATATTCCATTCCATGCTGCTTTTGAACACTGGTACTTCAGCTGTACATTTATGTTTATTCACAGTTTTGTTTATAAATTTCTTGAGTTTTATTCATAATTCATAATTCATAATTATTTATTTGCTTAGAATGTAGGTAGATGTTACAAAAGTATTATTAAAGCATAAAGTTCCGATACATTCTGCCTTATCAAGGCGTGCAAATTTTAACTGAATACTTATAAGTTGCAATACGTTTTCTTTACAATAATTATTGATGAATTTTAATCTAATATAATTATGTCCTAATAGTACTAATAAAAAATGGTTTACTGGTCTGGATTATAAAATTACAGTAATATTATATTATACTTATATGAAATATTTTGCTTTCGTGTCAGACGTGACGCCTCATTCCGGTGACACTACACACCGCTCCCATATATGCACCACAAAATGTTGATTACCATAAAAAATTAAGCGTTTTTATAGTAACGATTCGTTCCGATTTTGTGGCTGCCGATGTAGGAATGAAATGTGTATACGTAACAGGCATATTGTGCGCATTTACAGTTAATGACAACACTTGATTACAATGTTTGCGTCGTAAATTTATCGAAAAGCCTACAATATTTAAATGAAATCCTTGACAATCCATTACAGCCTATAAAAGTTCACTGCTGATCATAGGCCTCCCCTATGAATTGCCTTATAGGGGTAATTTTTCCCAGAGTGGTAACTTTGCCATAGTTACAGCTCTGGGCAGGCTGGGGGTGCTTTTTATCAGAAAGATGCTGCTGCCCATGTTCTGTTCCAGTTTCCCTCTGTCGCCTCTTGCGACACGCACGGGACGGTATGGGTTAAATGAAATAATACAATTTAACTGAACTGAACTCCGCACCTCATTCATCACACACTAATAGTTTACATAAGTCGTTTGATATGTAGTAAGTAACAACGTGAGTCACTGACTGCGGGATTATTGTCGATAGCGCGATCTACACGTGTACATTAGTACGCCAAACATGTTTTTGATCCCGTCTGCGGTGAGAAAACGTGTTTAGTATATGTTATCTCTATGTAGTTATTGTAGTTTTACCTTCTGTTAAGTGAATTTGTTTTCTACCGACTTCAAAAAGGAGACGGTACTCAATTCGACTGTATGTTTTTTTATGTGTTACCTCATAACGTTTTCCTGGGTGAACAGATTTCGATGATTCTTTTTTTTTATTTGAATGCTGGTGCTTCTCATGTGGTCCCATATAAATTTGATCAAGGTGTGACCAATAGTTTTTTAGTTATTCTTAATAATTTATTTTGAAGTCGGTTATACAAAATTTTTATTTTAAATTATGTTTTGCCTTGTCTTTTATAAAATTAATAAAGAAAACAATGTACACTGTAGGGCACTGAATGGCGATTAATCGAATATGTTGACTTGCGTTAAATTTTACGATGTGATATAAAAGCGCGCCGTGCACAAAACCGTGTCATGTCATCGTGACAGAAACCGGGACGCGTCTAGTTGCGAATGATGTAACCTCTCAAACAACCTACGTTTTACATAGCTTAGCATAATGATCCAAGAAGATATATTTATATGTTACTTTAGGTTTGTAACGAAGTGGGTGCGTGTCGTGCTCCATTGTAAATAGTAAAATAAATTGTGATTTGTACAAAGTGTTTTTGTTGTTTTATTTTTATGATACCCACTTTAAAAAAAACGTTTAAAGAAGGTTCCTACTAACATACATACATATAATCACGCCTCTTTCCCGTAGGGGTAGGCAGAGACCACTTCTTTCCACTATTCACTAATGTGGGAGACATTGTAGAGAAGTTTTACACACTTCGCCTTGCTCAATTCGCCTTAATCGAGAGGTGTGTGCACCTTTGAATAAACATCGCCGGTCATCAGGACAGATAATAAAAAATCGGCATCCATCGGAAGCAATGAGATTCTGTAGTCTCCTCTCACGACAACATGGGACGAAAAGGTGGTGATTGATTGGTTGATTTGATTGATCACTAAATCAATCAAATCACATGATTGATTTAGTTTACGCTGTTAACATACAACAAAATTTAAACAACAAAAGTTAAATATAAGAGGGTGACAAACGAGCACACAGTCCACCGGATGATAAGTGGTTGCTGTGACCCATAGACATCTACATCTATCTTCGATTACTAATCAAAATGCAGATGCGTTGTCACCCGTGAGGATTAAGATAGAATGCCTCTTTTCCAGTAAAATGGGTCTCCGGTTCTCTACACTCACCATACGAAACACAGAGCTGCTATTTTAAGCTGGTATTCTCTGAGAGCGTGATCCTAGCCCGGTCGGGCCGACCCATTCATGCTACAACTATACTACTAATATAGCTGCAGCAGCGCTACTCTGCTTTGTATGGAGAGTGTAGAGAATCGGATACCCTTTCTACTGGAAACTGGCATCCCATCTTAGTCCTCAGGGGTGACAACGTATTTGCCTTTAGATACTTAATCGAGGATAAATAAAAGACGTCTATGGGCCACAGCATCCACTTAATGTGAGAGCGTGGTCCTACCTCGGTCGAGCTGACGCATTTATGCTACAACCATAATATAGCTCTGCAGCATGGCTCAACTAAAAATGTGTGTGTAAATGTGTAATATGTGGTCCCGAGTTCAAACCATTTTTGGGGTTTTTAGTCAAGAAACTTAGTAGCATCCCGGAATTACTGACTAGTAGTTGGTGATGTTACACCCCGTGCCTCAGAAAGCACGAAAAGCCGTTGATACAGCGCCTGTTCTTTATCTGGCCCTTAGAGGCTTATGTCCAGCTGTGGACTCGCGCAGGTTCATGATGATGATGATGATTTGTATCATATTAACAGTGTGATGAGTACATTCCAAATACATAATATAGACACCGGCACAATTAGCGGACCACAAAAAAAAAGCAGGATTTTAAAATCTTTTACTTGAGGAACTGGCCAGTTATGATATTTTTTTAATTTATTGTCAAATTTGAAAGTAGAAAATTAGATGACATACACTTTTTTCATTCATTTGTTTTATTTTCCCGAACAATACGTTTTGTCAACTTGTTCGAGTAATAACTACGTAATTGTAATTTTTTTGAAAAATTGCACTTAATGGTTTTTTATAAATTTGTTATTCTATAGGCAATTTTGTTTATTAAAAGCTCTTTATTATGCCTGACTTAACATCACTGGAAATCATTAGGGCTGATGAAATGAGAAGAAATGGCCATACCTACAGATCGATTGCCTCAAGGCTTCGTCGACCAGTATCAACGATTCATCGCAGCATCCAGCGGTACAGGTCGTCTAATTCTCTTGTGAGGAGGAGGGGTCAAGGTAGAAAAAGATGTACATCGAGGCGAGATGACAGTTTTTTACAACTTGGAGTTCGTAGGAATACGCGATTAACGGCAGTACAAGCTCGAAATGAACTGGAAGACGTTCGAGGAGTACGAGTAAGTGAGCGTACAGTTCGCAGGAGATTTGAAGAAGTTGGTTTAGGGTCGTATATACCTGCCAAAGGCCCAAAACTTGAGAGACGTCACCGCGTAAACCGATTAAGCTATGCGCGAGAACATCGTCATTGGGATTTGAACGAATGGCAGCAGGTTCTCTTTACTGATGAGTGCAGAGTTCTTTTAAAACAGATCGATGGGATACAGCGAATATGGAGACACAAAGGAGAACGCCACATACAGTCTAATTTTGAACACACAGTGGCTTATGGTGGCGGCTCGATTATGGTTTGGGGAGGGATATGTTTGGGAGCTCGCACTAAGTTGGTGACAGTCACAGGAGGGACCATGACAGCAGATCGATACATCAGAGACATTTTAGAAGAACATGTTGTACCATTTGCCCCATTTATTGGTGACGACTTTATTCTAATGCAAGATAATGCTCGTGCTCATAGTGCACAATCGGTACAGGCATATCTGAGCCACGTAGGTATACCGGTGATGCAGTGGCCAGCAAATTCCCCCGATATGAATCCGATAGAGCATGTCTGGGACTTGCTAAAAAGAAGGGTTAAATCCAGAATGCCACCCCCCAACAATCTGAATGAACTTGGAAACGCATTACTTGAGGAGTGGGAGCGGTTGCCTCAAGAAATCATCGATAACATAATCTGTAGCATGCCCAGACGAATGGAAACCGTAATCAGAGCAAGAGGGGGAAACACTTGTTATTAATTTTGCTTTAATTTTATTGTTAAATCATTTAATGCTTACTTTTTTTATTTTTTGTGGTGGTTCATAATCATATAAAAATTTCACTTATTTCAAATTTCTTTATTTTTCAATAAAAAATAACGAAGACTTTTCAAAGTCGTTGTTAAAAGATGTTAATCAATTTGTTATTTTGTGTCTAATTACATTTTCGTCAAATATATGCGTTATTATCTCATAGTCTCACTTTTTTTCTGTTCCGCTAATAGGGTATTACACCCGTTTTCAAAAAGTGTTTTAAATGAATCCCAGAGTGATAATGAACCACTACAATTTTTATATAAATTTTTTAAAACCGAATAGTGAGATAAAAATTACTTTTAATCTATCGTTTTAAATTTTCGCGTGAAAACGCTAGCCGCCATACTGTTCAACTCGTGACGTCACTGTCCTAGAATTTTGACAATTTTGCAAAGGAATAAGATACTTTTGAATGTTTAATAATGAGTTATCATCTATATCATTGCTGTGTTGTGCCTGATTGCAAAAAGACGAGCATAAGAACGCCGGGGAAGTTATGGATTAAAGTGCCAACTGATTTAAATATGAGAAATACTTGGTTAAAACTGGCAAGAAGAGACCCGAAGGCATTGTCTACAAAATCTAAACTATACTTCTGTGAAGATCACTCTGATGTAAGTATGACTTATATTTAACTATCGATTAAACAAAACAAAACATCATGACATGATAGGTACCTATTGCAAGTCAAATTTTGTAATAGATTAGGTTCATTGCTCGTCTGTCCCGCGTCCCGCCTTTTGTGGGCCATTTTGATAGCCCTTGCAAGTGCAGTGCAGTGTTTTAGTTAATTCCTGTTTTCTTCTATTATATGGGAATAAAGACATGGTTTGTAGGGGAGACCTAGGTGGGTTGACACAAAAATTACATTACAATGCATAACTCGGTACTATATAATTCTACATAAGTGAAACTTGTATGATTAGATACCTAGATCTGTACACTATTTAATTCATGTACATAGCACATATTAAATATGCATTTTTAAAAGATATTTCTGAAAACCCACCTCAACTCCCCGTGTTTCAACTCTCCTAGTACCGAGGTAAGTTGAAACAGTTTCAGAGGTGAGTTGAAATGTAAATTTGAATAATTAGTTTATAGTTAAATAAAAAGTTTTTTAAGAAAAATTGTTTTGTTTAAAAAATAACAAAGTAATTGAGGTATTTATAAGAGACCAATCGATAAAAACACTAATAGCTATGTAATACTAAGGCACATCTTATAACAGTCTTTGTTTTCTACCGACTTCAAAAACGAGACGGCACTCAATTCGACTCAAATGTTTTTTTTTGTGTGTTACCTCATAACTTTTTACTAGGTGAACCGATTTCGATGATTCTTTTTTTATTTGAAAGCTGATGCTTCACATGTGGGTCCATATAATTAAATCATAATTTGATCAAGGTTTGACTAATAGCTTTTGAGTTATTCTTAATCATTTATATTGAAGTCGGTTGTAGAAATTTTTTAATTTTAAATTATAATAAAACAGGGTTGGATGCCGTACTATAAATAGTTTTAACCACACTTCTCCAGCCATTTCATCTCTGTTCCAGGAAGGAGGGAACTTCTTATCGTATTGTCTGGCTAGCTGAAATGTAAGACGCCTTGCTTCCTTAGTGCTAAGACCAACACAGCAGGAGATACTCGCACAGAATATTTTCTTCTTCTGTAGTAAATACTAAAGCTTGCGCATATCTCATAGTTACTGGTTTTGCGTCATCTTTGCTATGCTTGTTTTGATGTTTTATGTAACTATATAACGATGAGCAGTTTAAGTCGTAACATTTAGCTGCATTTCGAAAGCTTTTTCCTATCAAATTAACCTCATCTGCTGCTAGTTTATAAATTTCAATACTCGCTTCTCCTCTATTACTTTTCCGAGTATATTTATTAGGCATTCTGAAACAAAAAAAAACTTAGAAAAAAAATCATTTTGGTAACGCCTGAACTGTTTTCAATTAATCCATCAGAACCATCTCACAAACACGCATGCTTTTAACCTTATAACACCCTCTTTATTTCTTTGGTGATTAAGAAGCTAACCACTTGAAATAGTATATCATAAACTTACTGTCCAGGACAGTTGAAATAAACAAGGTGAGTTGACACAAGCTGTTTCAACTTACCTCCGTAAAATAATTTACCACTTTCTGAACATGGTCACAAAAGTAACCCTGAAAATCACAATCTAAGCACAAAATGAAGTTTCAATTTTAAAGAATGATAAGTAACCTAAATAAAGATCTCAAATTTATCACAAAATAGCTAACACTAATAAGTACTGTAAACCATCAAAATTACAAACGAAAACTTACTTTTGTACGATTTTTGAGCACTATCTTCGTGGGTACACAACCGCTCGTCGGACGCCGTTGGCGTGTATCAAGGTATTGGTTGGTGTATCAGGGAAGCTCCAAATGCGCCATTGCCGAACTTCTAATGCTTATAGTTACTGAGATATCGACATTGTTGCAACTCACCTTTGTGTCAACCCACCTAGGTCTCCCCTACTCAGACCAAATAAAAAAGTGACTTTATTTCGTCTGAGCGTTTGAATAAAAAAATATAACAAAAAGTTTTTCTCACCTAAGCTTATATTATAATATCTATAACATTAGTGCTAAAAGCGAAGTAATAAACTCGCTTTTACAAATCCGTCTTCCATGGCGCCTTTTCAATAAAATCTGTACATATAATAAAACTGTAAATAGCAGATGTCTGTACATTTTATATTTTTGTAATAAAAGTGATTGAGGGGTACTAAAAATAAGTAATTAAATACATTTCTACCATTTTTAGAATTTTCTGTCTGTCTGTCTGTCTGTTTGTTTGTTAACGTATCACGTTTAAAGTACTAATTTATATCATACGAATTGTTAAGGAAATTATAAAGTGTATCTTCGGGTTACATTTAGTCTTTATTTCATTAAAATCGGTACATTCCATCAAAAGTTATGATAAATATTCTGAAGTATGGGTAGGGAAGTATAGGTACGAATCTGCTCAACGGTGGCTTTGTTTGAATCATCAAGTTGATGTTAGCAGCGCCATCTCTCTTTAAATATATAAATATAATAAAAATGATGATATCAAGTTGTGTTTCTTTCTGTACATTGTATATATATTTTGGTGACTAAAATCATTATGAGGAACTGAAAATAATTAAATAAGTATATTTTTATAATTTTTAGAATTGTCTGTCTGTCAGTTTGTCTGTTTTTATATGAACGCATCACGTCTAAAGTACTTAAACATCTTTTTTTTTTCAAAGAAATCGTTAAGAAAGTCATAAAGCGTTTGTTTGTTTGTCTGCCTGTTTATTTGTTAACGTATCACGTATAAAGTACTAATTTATATCATAAGAATTATTAAGGAAAACATAAAGTGTATCTTCGTGTTACATTTAGTCTTTATTTTATTAAAATCAGTTCATCCAATCAAAAGTTATGATAAATATTCTGAAGTATGAATACGAAGTATAGGTACGAATTTGTTCAATGGTGGCGATGGTTGAGTCATCAAGTGCATTTTAAACTAATTCCATATCATAAATCATAATTAAATTAGGTAAAATAATTTTCTATAATGATATAATTATATCTAAAACGCAGTAAACAAAAGTATTAAAGAACGTATAAAATAAAATATACAAAAATATATTATAACCTTGTTAACTAAATCTAAAGTGAAATAGTTAACCAATTTCATCGATAGATGGCGGTATGGTGAAAATGTAATACAAAAAGGCGTTTTGCTTACTGTGCAGACACTGGTTTATAAGTTCTTTTATGTTTTATATATATAATAATGTACCATTCGCGTCAATTAATCTCTTTTATTTTTAGAATTGATTGCTGTAAGCAGCGCCATCTCTCTTTAAATATATACTTATAATAAAAATAGTGATAACATGTGTCTGTTTTTGCACATTGTATTGAATATTAGTCACTAAAATCGTTATAGGGAAATGAAAATAATTAAATAAGCACATTTTTATAATTTTTTGAATTGTCTGTCTGTCTGTCTGTTTGTTTATAAACGCATCACATCTAAAGTAAACATTTTTTTAAAGAAATCGTTAAGAAAATCATAAAGCGTATCTTCAAGTTACATTTAATTTTTGTTTTATAAAATTTGGTTAATTCTATCGAAAGTTATGATTATTAGTTTAAAATGTAGGTTCGAATTTGTTCAATGGCGCCATAAAATCTCAGAAAAAGTAATAAAAAGATTTGTGTGTAAAATAACGTTCTATAACAATAATATATTTATACTTAAAACACAGTAAACAATAAAAAAGATGTTTTCCTTAAATTAAAAAGTTTTCTCACAAAGAACGTAATAGATGGCGTTGTACAAATTACATTCTTTTCTGAATTGCGGCGTTAGTCACAAATAACCATAGTACATTACCCAGAAGCCCAGAACCAATGTAGATATTATATATTTTCATATTCAACTTAATAAATTAAATTAATTTGAATATTATGAGTTTATTATGAGTTATAAATATATATGTATATATAAGTAAAATAGTAAATTTATTTTGTGTCAGATTATAATGAACATACTAATATCCGAAATCACAACTTCCCACAACTCAAAAGCGAACTCATATCCCAACTTCAAAGGATGCTACATGAAATAAATCCATACGTTCATAGTTTTAGGGTTGCATTGCAATCGATCCGTCAAGATTTAATAAACAATTATAAAATAGTTATTAACGCTGACAGGCGTCCTGTTACTGAACATCGCGGTAACAACGTTCCTGTCACTGATGAAGTGGCAGTGGTATTAGTTGACCAGGAGTGCGATAGACGTGACATCGTGTTGCACACACATGACGATCGACTGCCAGGGATTTATGAAAAGCATCGATATTATGTTTTTTTTATAGAATAGGAGGCAAACGAGCATGCGGCTCACCTGATGGTAAGTGACTACCGCCGCCCATGAACAACCGCAACACCAAGGGAATTGCAGATGCGTTGCCGACCTTTTAGAAAGGTGTAAGCTCTTTTCTTGAAGGTTCCTAAGTCGTATCGGTCCAGAAAATTCGCTGGTGGTAATTGATTCCACAAGGAAGTCGTGCGAGGGAGAAAACTTCTTCTAAATCGCACAGTGGTGGACCGCCAATCATCCAGATGGTATGGATGGTAACGCGAGTTTTGTCGCGATGTGCGATGGTGAAATTGAGCGGCTGGAATTAGTCCGAACAATTCCTCTTAGCACTCCCCGTGATAGATGCGATAAAATACGCAAAGAGATGCAACATCTCTACGCAGTGCCAGTGTATCGAGCCGATCAGAAAGAGCTCGGTCGTCGATGATTCGAACCGCTCTGCGCTGGATGTGGTCAAGTGGAAGGAGCTGGCACTGGGGTGCCCCGGCCCAGAGATGAGAATAACAGTATTACATGTGGGGCCGAACTTGCGCTTTGTAAAGTTGCAAGCGATGTGCCGGCATGAAATACTGTCTCGCTCTGCTGAGCACGCCAAGCTTTTTAGAGGCGAATTTGGCCTTCTCTTCCAAGTGACCACGCAACTGCACACTATTCGATATGTCGACGCCAAGGATCCCGATAATGATGCTCTACAATATCCATTAATATATTGTCACGGTGAAAATGGGTACAATTTCGGAATTTATCAAGTTAATCTTAACACCAGAGAGACCAATTTTAATAAAAAAGAATATTTGCTCTGCAATTTTATTCGCACCTGTTACATGTAAGGCATAATCGTCTTGCGTATCTGCAAAGATTTCGGGGGTTGTTTAACAAATTTATAGTGGACATGTATGCGAAAATAGAGACGGAACGCTTAGTGTATATACGCACTAACCAGAGACGTTTGTCACACTGACGTTATCACTTGTTGATACAGTAATGATATGAATCGTTTAATATTCTCTTACCTGAATGTCAAATTCTATAAGTAAAACCTATATACGCGAGCTACGCCGCGGGCACAGCTAGTTTGGAATAAAAGTCAACAATCGTAATGATAACTTGAAAAATTTCGAAATTAACTAGTTAGTACACAGCACATAACCTATTTCTTTGACCTAGTGACGTCACGACGCTATCTAATATGGCGGACATCATTTTGCAGATTTGAGGCACAGCTAAAAAAAAATATTCTTTAAATTGAAATATAAAATTTATAATGCATTTTTATAAATAGAAATCAATATTTCTCGTTTACTTTTTACAAAATCTATCATAAATATATATTCTTTGACTTATTTTTACATGGTGTAAAATACCCTATTGTGCCGGTGTGTATATAATGAGAGGCGTTGTAGGACACTGCTTCCGTTGCTTTTTTTTTCTCAAATCATAATTTGCATACTTACTGGCAATAACCCGTTCAGTGTGGGCGACACGCCAGACGTGCTATCGAATACTTTTGTGTGTGGCGTATGACACGCGAGGCGTGTCTTTTAAAAATCGTTATAACTCGCTCATATTGCTTTTTGGAAAATTTATCCAGAACAAAATATACATTATTTTACAAGTAGTTCATGCCTGCGGCTTCGTTTCTGGATATTTTGAAAAATTGAAATTTTTAGGAGTTGACAACCTTTTTAACTTGTACATGGTACCGTTTTTACTTTATAGGTTTTTAAAACATGTTGTGGAAAAATACTCTAATAAGAAACAAATGAACAAATAATAGCACTCATTGCAATCGCTCACAAACTCAAGTTGTAAACAAGTTTCTAGAAAACAACTCTCCTGTTAAAAAAAAACAATGCTATCTCTTTTGCTTAAAATGGTTGAAGTGCCGACTTATTACTATAATTTGGCCGAATGGACCTACGAAGTACCATGTGCTCTTGTGATATGGTTTAAGGTTTATTTTGTTTGAAACAGTTCGAAACCCTTCATGCATAAAAAAAGTTCGCTAATAAATAGTCTTTTGTCAATCCGCCGCCGTATAGCGCCGGCGTTTTTTTTCCTTTTGAAAACACTTGTTTTGCTATTATTTCTAATTAGACGTTTTCAGATCGACTTTACTTTTACATTTGTATAACATTAAATAATATTTAACATTTGTAAATATCAATGAATGATATCTTATTGTTTTTTTCAAATTAAGATTCTTCATTGTTTGATATTTACAAATGTTATTATTAGGTGAAAATTTAATTTAATAAAAACCAAGGTTTCCAGGGTGATTTAGCTGTACCTACTTATATAAATGATTTTTTTATAACAACAAAAAATAGTACAAAAGGTTTGTAATGTCTTCATAAAAAAGTCACTTTCTCTCAATTTCAAAGAAAACGCGTAAAAAAACACGTAGTTACCCACTAAAAACAAGTACATATCCTTCCATTTGTAACTTATGTTTGATGTCAAATAAACTTAATTAGGTCTAAACAAGTAAAAAAAGCATAAAAAGAACATTACTTTTACACATGGCGGATGGCACAATAGGCGTGTCATTGTCTGTGGCCTATGAAATATTTGTTCGCCGCTACAGCTAAAAGTTGTCGAAAATTGGTGCCGCAACGAATCGGTTAAGAGCGTAGTCGGTCTGCGCGGGAATTGAGAAATAGGTATTTGAAGAAACTATTGCCGTCGCACTGCGCCCGAGCAACGGAGGTGTCAATATGTGAGTGAATAATCTGTATTTGTGTGCGTAGCTCAGTACCACGCATCTTCCGCGCGCACCATGTTTACGGACTTGATTCTTTGCTTCACTGTTTTGACTCGGCTTGTGGATTGGATTTGAATACCTATTTTATTTGTTCTAACGACTAGAGAAAAATCGTGAGTATTATTTTATTTGTAAATACATTTTATCATTTTACCCCCTTCAAATCGACAAAAGAAATTCAATAATTTAACAAAATACTGATTGTAAGGTACAAGTAGTGTTTTGTTAAATTATTGAATTTTGTTTGATAAAATGTCAACTTACAAATATAATCATATCATAATAATTTTTGTTTCAGGTAAACTCTTTTTCGTTAATAACGGGTCGAAGAAAAGGGAATAAAACGCGTCTATTCTTGAGTCCTAAGAGAAAAAACCTTAATTTACGTATTTTACGATGATTTACTTATATAACGGAAGATTCATTTTGAACTGTGTACAATGCCATCCAATTAATTAAAATTTCATAGCTATTATGGTCAAAGGAGCGTGAGGTAGTCAATTTTGAAAGGCATGGCTGGATTCTACTCGAGATGGTCCTTGTCATAAGGCGATAACTATATAAAAACAGCAACAATAATGCTTAGTATCTTTGTTTCGCACGTGGTTTATCCCATCTCGGCCTAAGATATTTTTATTTTTAATACGTATTTGATCTCAGCGGATAAAATACCACCTGTTGCAGACGCTCGTAATATGCATTCATATCAAATTACAATATGCATTTAAGTAGGTATATATTGCCTATCTCTATGGCAATCAAATATAAAACTGTATAATTGAAATTCACCTTCCGACTGTGGTTGCCATCGCTGATAGGGCTTTTACTTGTTTTATAATTTTTAACTGACTTTCAAAAAAGGAGGGGGTTATATGTTCGAGTGTATGTATTTTTTATGTATGTTCACCGATTTCTCCGTCAATTGTGGACTGATTTTCAATTTTTTTTTATTCGAAAGTTTACTCTTGAGGTGGTCCCATTGCCATCAAGTCAGAATATGATCCCAGGGAAATCGAGGGCAACCCTCAAATTTTATAGACACATTTAATGTTTTTTATATACTTTTTAACGCATCCATTTGTGCCTGGTAATCTTCATCTCATGTTGCTTAGATGATGATGGAAGGTATAAGTTAGGATGGATGGGATTCCAAGAAAATTAAGGGCAATACACACATTTTATGGGCATTGTTTGAACAACATACTTCTCATGTGATCCGATGGTCATCATGTCAGGATCTAATGAAGGGATCATTGAGAAATCGAGGGAACTCTCCAATTTTATAGACACATATAGGCATTATATCTGGTAATCATCATATCAAGTTGCTGTGCTGATGATGAAAGTTATATGTCAGGATCTGATGATGGGATCCCAGGACAATCAAGAGAAACCCTCAAATTGCATAGGCACTTAAATGTTTTTTTCATGCAACTTTCAGAGAGAGTCGAGAACCTTTTGAAGAAAACGCAAGCTTTTTTTCGTCGGGGTTGATCAGCTGGTGATCTTCTGGTCTACCTGACTCATAGATGGGCGGAAGTAGTAGAGTCCAAGGGGGAGGGATCCTCGGCGTCGACATATCGAGTGACGTGCAGTTTCGTGGTCACTTGGAAGAGAAGGCCAAATTGGCCTCTAAAAAGCTTGGCGTGCTCAGCAGAGCGGAACAGTATTTCATGCCGGCACACCACTTGCAACTTTACAAGGCGCAGGTTCGGCCTCACATGGAATACTGTTCCCATCTCTGGGCTGGGGCTCCCCAGTGCCAACTCCTTCCACTTGACCGCATCCAGCGCAGAGCAGCTCGAATCGTCGACGACCGAGTCCTTTCTCGATTCATTGGCGCTCCGAAGAGATGTTGCATCCCTTTGCATTTTCTTTCGCATTTACCACGGGGAGTGCTCTGAAGAACTGTTCGGATTAATCCCAGCCGCCTTTCACGAACGCACATCTGGATGATTGGCGGTCCACCACTGTGCTATTTAGAAGATGTTTTCTTCCTCGCACAACTTCCTTGTGGAATCGATTACCATCAGCGATTTTTCCAGACCGATAAGACTTAGGCACCTTCAAGAAAAGAGTCTACTCCTTTTTAAAAGGCCGGCAACGCCTTTGTTTCACGAATTTTTTCCACGATTTTTTTCCACGAGTGCCTTCTCCCTGAAATAATTGACGGTCGGATACCACGAAATTTACCTGTAAGAGAAAGGATGGAAAGGACGACAGAATAAATGTACATATTAATTATTATATGACTTATTATATTATATTAAATTATTCTTAACTTATATAAAATACCCACATGCACCTCTTCTGCCACATGAATATTAAGAATTTACTTGATAAGAGCAATCATTATTTTATAAAGTAAAGTAAGTAGAAAAAAAGTAAGCCCCAGTAAAGCTGGCAAATCAAGTAAGCAGAATTATTCACCAAGCAGTAGAATGCGAACATTAGTTACGTATTATTTCACTAAATTTCGCTAAAGGTCTTTTCAAATAATACTAAACGTAAACTCGCTGAATTGTTACTTCGTTGTCTTAATAATTTCACTGTTTTGTGCCGCCTGTAAATCAGTATAGTACGATACGTCGTTACGTCGATATCGACTGACATCACTATGATATCGATAAAAACTTCGACAGTTGTTACTTTCCTAATTCTTTAGACTAATAAGTACTTATTAGTCTAACCACCCCTCACCTCTGGTCTCCCCCCGTAGAGTGCGATAGGGACAACTGCAGCTCAGAACGATTTCACCTACAAAAACCATGACCGATCGACATTTCGTATTCCCCTGTTTTCTCCTCGAAAACTAAGCAGATTAAATTATTTTTGGTATCAAAATTTAAAGGAAGAATAGATCTATGCTCCTATCATTTTCTTTTATCTTAAAAACGTTTCAAATTTGTTTGGTAGTCGTCTGATTACGGAGGTAAAAACGGGACATTTTTTTTGGTTTTTGGAAAGTCATATTTATTTTTGTCATAATATTTTGGAAAAAAATAAATGATAGGGGCATGCCTTCAATAGACCTTGATTTTTATAAACAAAACCGATTACTCTAGAGGCATTATCCAGGAAGAAAATAGGAGAATACATTTGTATGGAAAAAATGCAGCCCGTCTACGCTCTTAAGGACGCACCGCCAATCGGACTGCAACATCGTCCTTCGGTCTGAGCAGGGGGTGATGTGGCGGCGCTGTCGTCGCGCCACAAGCGAAACACATCGAAGCCTAAATCGCGCTGTCAAAGTTCCGAAATAATGGAGTATAATATATTATTATAATAGAATTACCACTGGGAGCTTTGGCCGCTCCCCGGGCAGAACACCTTGCCCGGCGGGAAATCTCACGGCCAAAATGCTTCCTTGCACACCTCGAACGCGAAACGAGAGAGGTTGAGCATTACTATCGAGAAGGTTCACGCTATTTTCATTTGCGGTGGCTCATGCACCTGCTAGTCACGGCAAATTAAGTTCATCTATCAAAAAGGTTTCCAAAAGTAAGTATAAAAATACCATTTCAATTTATTCAAGGTCGACTGGCAGAGAATGCCACAAGACAATGGGCAGAACATTGTAAGACCCAATGTGGTTGCAACAAAGGATAAATAAATAATATTATTAAAAAACTGACGTTCGGTTGACCTCGCAGGTCATATCTGAAACTTTCTGCTTATTTTTGAGCGAAACGTTCGAATTTTTTTGTTTTAGTTTTTGAAAATCTGATACGGCTCGACCGCTTGACTTGAAAATCTAATCAGCTCGAAGTCTCAATGAACACTTTCGAACGCCGTGTCTCCAATCTCGGTCGATTGATTCGTTCTAAAGATATCGTACAACAAAATTTTACTTACATACATACATATTTACACACACCCACGACCGGACGTCTAGCCGGGAATAGTCGGGACGGCTTCCTAGGACCTCAAATACGTGGAGATCTGATAAAAACCCACCATTCTCAAAATAGGACCGAAATCTATATTACTTCCTACTTTTGAAAATTATTATTTTTCAAAGCGGGAAAAAAGTATAATAAAAATAAACATTCGCATTTCTCCTGCATCGTGGACGTGGAGGTAATACACAAAAATAATCGTCGCAGCCGAATGCTTCGCACTGGACTGCACCAAGCCGGTACAACAAATGCACACGAATCGGAATCGGACAGCTGCTGATGTGCAAGTAACTACCTAAGAAAATATTTGTGCCCTCTTTGTTCTGTAGAGAACCGGAGACCATTTTTACTGGAAATGAGGCATGCAATTTGCAGGTCAGTGTCAGGTTGCATGCTTAACAAAATATGATTCGCGAGCGTAACGACTATGTATTTACAGAATTATAATCATTATAATCATCAATACAACCCCCTAAGTTCGTATAATTTTTTTGAATGAGTTTTTCTGGAAATAGCCATACATTGGAATTATACGAACATAGACGGTTGTATTGATGATTATAATTCTGTAAATACATACTCGTTACGCTCGCGAATCATATTTTGTTAAACATACAACTTGACACTGACCTGCAAATTGCAAAAAACGTAAGAAAATTTGAATTTCGCGGGCCACCCTGGAGCTTTCACCTTAAGGGTAACCCAGCCTATCTGCATTTTGATTTTTAATCGAGTATCAATTAGAATATCTATGGGCCATAGCTTGTATCATCAGATGGGTTGTGAGCTCGTTTGTCACCCTAAAGCTAGGGTCCCACGGCTTGTCGGGCGACAGGCCGCGCCAGGCGTTGTCCCGCCTGTATGGGCCTGTCGCGGCCCGTACTGAGCGTTCCCACGGCGTGTGCCGGCCTGGTGCGGCCTGTCGACTGACATTCCAACATGTTAAGTGATACGGAGCGCATGGCTGCGTGTGCAGCCGCTGTGGTTTTATTCAGTGGGGAACGTTTGATAAACCAAGCAAAAAGAAAGCAGAGGAAACGCCGGCGAGATTTGCATGTACAAAAATATGGCACTAGTGTTAACTAAAACTGTAGCTCTTTTTATTAGGGTTACCGCCTTTTTTAGAAGACTTGAAAATGTACAGCGGCTACAGGTACCAAATAATACACTATATAAATAAAGGATATAGGTAGGTTTATTTTAGTTTTTATGTAAATATAATTTCTTAGTGCTAGCAATACTTCAACATATTTTTGCTAGTTTGAACAGTTTAGTTACAACAGACTTAGAAAAAGGTGATTAATGATTATACAGTAGCGTGGCGTGGGCAGTTGTCGCACGGGGCTTCTACGGCCAAAACCGGTGTCGCTCATGTAGTGTTTATAGTTATCTCTATCCTTGTCATGTGCGCGTGTGAGTGAGTGTGTACGCATCTCTATTTTCAGAACTTTCAATACAGTGTTCGTTCTGTTGTTATCAAAGGTGTTCAGTAGAAGGTAATATATTATTTTCTTATATTTTACTAGCATACAAAAAGATAAGGGAAGGCGAGTAATGACTTTCATCCCCAAAATACCATCCGAGGCAACGCCCCTATCCCAACTACGGCACTGTAATCATAATATTATTTCAAAATTAAAATTACTCATCTATGTACATTAGGATATATAAAATATTTTCTTTAAACTGACCAACATACAAATCATCATCGCTAAACATTTAATATATCTACTACTAATTTACTTAAATATACGAAGTATATATATACAGTTATAATAAGTATCTAAATATAAACAAATAATCGAACCGATCGATTATATAAAACAAAATTAAAAATCGGTTGACAAATTAAAAACATATGTTCTCTATCAGTCTAAATATAACGTTTTGTAGGACGCCTTTTTCGCCTACTAATTCGTTTGGATAGGTACAATCCTCTTACCTGCTTCTGCCGTCATACAGCAGTGCTTGCACCGTTGCGGCCCGGTCCGAAGTATATAGGGTCCAGTATATCGCCACGCTGTAAGACAATCCATCGTCTTCGACGGTGACAACGCATCAGCAGCCGTCTTTGTTCGTAGTTGGCTGCAGTTGTCCACGGACTGGAGTACCCACTTATCATCAGGTCAGGTGGATTGTAAGTTCGTTTGTCACTTGAGTTACATACATAAAAAAGATGATTGACTAACATAAATCCACCTGATGATAAAAGGCATAATAAGCAAATGTAACTTTTCTGAATTGCCTCCATAAAAAAACATATTTTTTTTTATAAAAAGTGCATAAGGTACTTCACGTCCTTTTGTCCTTTCGTGTGTTCAATATAGTAACCGGGTTGCTTATGTTGATAACGGGAATATTAAAGAAGAATATCACTTGTAATTGATTAAAGATGTGGTTACTAATGTTTATTGATTTCTTATATAATGCGAACACTACACATTTAAATGAAACTTTTTATGGATTTTATCGCGTATATAACTTTGCGTGTATTAATTTTAAATTCCCCGACGTTTCGAGTACTTTACAGCACCCATGGTCACAGGGGGACTGAGGTGTTTGACGTCCAAACGCCACATATAAATCACGGCTACCATCAGTTTGAAGTAATTAATTTTTTTAAAGTTTTGATCTTCAATTTAGGTCTGCGTAGATCGTACCAAAATTTAATAATTTGAAACTGAAGGTAGCCGTGGTTTATCTATGACGTTTTCACGTCAAACACCTCAGTCCCCTTCGTGGCTATGGGTACTTATGTATGTTCTGTAGACGTAATTTGTGCTAATTTATCTTTTAGATATCAGTCTAGTAACGCTTAAAATTCACACACATGCACACAAACAATCCACACCTACCCTTCACACACACAACTAACTTCTAACGCTCCATCAAATGGAAAGCCTTGACGTGAAGCGACAGGGTGCGTTGATTATCAAAAGTCTTCTCACACGCGTAACAAGTTAGGACAAGTGGTTTCGCTCCGTGTTCCTTGACCTCATGGTCTTGCTTTTTGGTATAATCAGAGAACCTCTCTCCGCAATACCCGCATTTGCTTCTCTTGTTGAGACACACGTGGACCGCCCTTTCGTGGGCCCTTTGCTTCACTCTGTTGTTGAACTCTTTCCCGCAGTAGGAGCAATGGTAGACGCCGGTCTTGTGCCGATAACCGTGCATCTGCGAGATCCTCTTATTGACGAAGCCGGCGTCGCAGACGTCACACACATAGTTTCTGTAGTGCATGTTCATATGCTCGAGCAGCACCTTGAAGTTGTTAAAGATGTGAGTGCAGACAACGCAGCGCAACGTCTGGCTGTCGAATCTGAACGGTACTATATGGCTGTTGATATTGCTGTGATGGAGGATCCCGTGGTCATCTTTAAGGTGTTCCAATAGGTCCTCAAGTTCCCAGATCTCTTTGCTGCAGATTTTGCAGTGCAGATTCGTTATGTCCAATTTGATAAGTAGAGTTGGCATCGCTTGACTCTTCATGAAGTTCGATTCGAAGACGTCGTTGTGAGTGTCGAGCGTGTGCCGTTTCAAATCTGCCGGATCGGGGTACTGCTCGTCGCAGAAGCAGCACACGTAGCCGATGCTACCACGGCAGCGTATCGTCGTCGCGTTCGAGTTCGTCAGAATCACCCTTAGGTTGTCGAGGTGGAGGTCCAGTTCGTTCTTCTTTCTCAGCAAGATCTGTATTTCTGGTGATTGCTCTCTCTTCAAGACCGCATCTCTCTGTTCTTGGGACGTGAGGGGCTCCGCAGATATTTCTATGTAAGCTATCCTCGGTTTCGTACGTATACCGGGCGAACGGGGACCTGGAAACATATCCAGTGTTATTATTTGTCCTGTAGAATTTGATTAAGCCTCTTGTTGTTTGTGAATGTGTAACTGTTAGATTTAGTTGGGATTTAGAACTAATTAATGCAGAGTTTTATTTTCTGGGAGAGGGTAGCTCAGGGGTTCAGCGCTCGCTGTAAATTCCACAGTACGCGTGCAACCCGGGTTCGATACCCGCCGACACCAAAGACATTGTTAATTGCAATTTTAAAGTTTAATTTTACCACGTGCTCGGCGATGAAGGAAAACATGTGAAGTCCGCCAACACGTATTGGAGCAGCGTGGCGGACAGAAGGAAGAAAACTGTGAGGAAGAGAGAAAGAAAAGTGAGAGGAGGCCTGTGCCCAGCAGTGGGACGTATAATGTAATAGTAATGTGTAACGTATAATGTGGGACGAATAAGTGTAAATGTGTAATGGGTTGTAATTTTACTTAACTTTTTTTTTCTTATTTGTACCTGTAACGGTAACAATATGTTGCTTTTATGTAACTGCATAGTTTGCTCTATTAGCAAATCTCAACATCCTCCACAATACTGTCAGAACATACTTTCTTGTATTAATACAATATGTAACAAACAATAAACAAATCATTATGTCGCTTACAAACCTAATTTTATACCTACTATTTACACTTGTGTCTATTTTATAAAATAACTAGCGACCTGGTTAGGATCTAATAATGAGACGTTATTTAGGTTAATAGTCCAAGAGTATTTATTCTATATTTCTTTTATGCGTGGTAGAGCCAGCGCATAAAAGCTATATTATATATTATATATATATATATATATATATATATATATATATATATATATATATATATATACCCTGCAGTCATATTATGCTTGTGGCACCGCATCGGTCGACTCGACCGGGGTAGGACCACGCTCTCACAGAGTACCAGCGTAAAATGGCAGCTTAATGCTGTGTTGTTAACAAGAAGGTAGAGAACCGGAGTCCCCTTTTACTAGAAACGAGGCGCTCCACCTTAGTCACAACGCATCTGCATTTTGATTATTAATCAAAGAAAAATGTAGATGTCTATGGGCCACAGCACCCACTCACCATCAGGTGGACTGTGCGCTCTACACTTCTCTACACTCACCATACGAAACACAGCAGCATTAAGCTGCTATGATATCTCGCAAAGTCACTCGCAGGCCCTGTCCTTGTTCTCATTCGAATTGGTCTCCTAGTTCAGAATTGACGACGACACTGATATGTTATGTTATCCGTCTTCAATTTTATTTATTATATATATTTACTATAAAGAATTATTATCACTTGATACTAAGATAAAAATGAAGACATGACTTAAAGGACAAGCATCCAGTCCATAAAATTAAATAATATTTTTTATGTAAAAAAATTATATCAAATAAGTGAGAGACTACTGTTTTTCTTGTGCAGTTATTTCTCATTAGTTTTCGTAAATATCGGTGTGATTGACAGCGATAAAGATCACACACTTTTACAATTAAAACAGAGGGTTTTATGAGAAAGAAAATCAGATGATTTTCAATTTATTTTTCTTTATTTTCAAACAACAAACCACGCGACGTAGACAATAATCCTAGATGATTAATTGTGGAGTCGACCTTACACTATGTACGAAATTATTTATGAGTTAGTAGCTGTAAATGAGTGTTTTTACCTCTATTAGTTTGATTTTTGGATTTCAAGTTAAACACAACACATTAGAAATTTTCATTTTAATAAAAAATCTCCACAATTAATCACTGGTCAGAGGAAGTGAACTGTCTTCTTATGGTCCATCATAAGACTCCTGTTCACGAACCACGCTTCATCGCAAAGTTCACACGAGTAGTTCTTATAGTGGGAGTTCATGTGCTCCTGGAGGTCCTCGAACACTTCGAACTGTTTACAGCAATTGACACACTGCATCTTACTCGTAGCAAAGTCAAAAGGTATTATATGGTTCTTTATATCCATGTGGAACGGTTCATCGTGATAGTTCTTCAAATGGTGCATCAAGTCCGCCAATTTCTTTAACCTAGCATCGCACATCAGGCACTCTAAGTCTGTGACGTCCAAGTACACGACGTATTTCGACAGTGACAAGATGCGTAGACATTCCGGCTTATCTGTAACGTGCGTGTACAACGTGTGATCTTTCAACTCCGCTGGTGTCGAGTACTGATTGGTGCAGTAGCCACACGCGTACTTGGATCCGATGCGAGAGCGGATCGGTGTCGCGTTAGAGTACATCAGAATAAGCTTTATGTTTTCGAAGTGAAAGTCCAGCTCTGAGGTTTTCTTGGCAGCGTCCGTCGCTTTTTTCTTCCGCGTCATTCTCTGCCTCTGCGGTCTGATTGTTATGAATGTGGAGAAGTTTGTTTTCCTGTCGAGGGTTATCTTCTTTGTTTCGTACATTACAATGTTTTGTTTCTCCGCATCTGTAAAAGAAATCTGATTTGTTGTATGAATGTTTTTCTACCAAATATACTTATTCTATTTTCATTAGTAACCTTCATTACCTTTAAAACGTATTTTCCTTGCCATATATTGCAAAGCTCATGATAGTTCTACAACATAGATTCAACATACCCACGAAATATGAGTATTAACGTTTAATGCCATCAAAATAATATTTAAAATAATATATGTATAAATAGTACGTATTGTTTTGTAAAAGTTAATATCAGTTTTATTCATTTGTGGTTTCCTATTAATATAAACGTGTTGATTTTTAGTTCGTTCGTTCGTTATCGCGACATTGTCAAAGTATAATGTAGGTGTAGCCCCCCCATCTTCGCTTTGCGTTCGAGGTCCGAAGTGTGCAAACTATTTACGTTTTCGTGTGAAAACGTTTCATGTATATCTATACAAATAAATAAAATTGAATTGTCTGTGTGTAATGTCAAAAATACAGCTTTTTACTCAATGCATATGAAAATATATACAATACTTATAACAAAAATACAATTTAATTTTTTTTTGAAAAAACTGTTTGTTCCGGCTAATGTCCAAAACGGCTGGATCGATTTTGACGAGACTTTCACTGGCAGATATCTGATGTCATAAGGAGTAACTTGGACTACTTTTTTTAAGAAAAATAATTGATATTCCTCGCAAAAAAAATTAAAACCCTAAATTACACACGGGCGAAGTCGCGGGGAACAGCTAGTGTAGAAATAAAATTAAAGTGTAGTCGGTTATATCGAAATAACTGCCTTAAATTGAGCTGAGGGGATTATTTGATATTATGGTATCAATACATGAATAAACGTTTTTGAAAAATTTGTCTGTCTGTCTGTCCGTTCTAATCTTCGCAATGTCTGAACCAATAGTAAGGAAACATCACGAACAGATATCGAGCAATGCCGGGAGTGATCTGGGCTCTATTTTATCCGCAAAACTTAAAGATATTCAAAAAAAAGAAACGAATATTATATCAAATAAATGGTTTTTGTTTATCTCAAATCTAAAGAAAGCCACATTAATAGATCTTACCCAGGCGAACGAACTAGCGAACCCAGAGTCGCTAGTGCGAAATATAATACAAAACAAGGGCACTGGCAACTACAAAAATTGGCTTCTTAAAATCTATAAAAGCTCGTAAGCGGATTATATAATTTAAAATTAAAAATGTTGTACAACCGAATTCAATACAAATTATTAAGAGTAACTCAAAGACCTTGATCAAAACAAAAAAAAAGTAGCAAAATTAAATTAAAATTAAGAGGTAAAATTAAAAATGTTGTACAACCGACTTCAATATAAATAAAATGAAAACGTCATTAATGTAGTCAAGTTAATTGAATACGCATTGTTTTTGATAACTCAAAAACTACTGGTCAGAACTGGATCAAATATGGGACCACGTGTGAAGCACCAGCTTTCAAATAAAAAAGGAATCATCGAAATCGGTTCACCCAGTAAAAAGTTATGAGGTAACACACATAAAAAAATGTACAGCCGAATTGAGTACCGTCTCCTTTTTGAAGTCGATAGAAAATCTAATCTGGCTGGAAATCTGAGATTTACAGGTCAGCAATATTGATAGCGATACTTTTGTTGCAATGTTATTGTGCCGAGTACATTCCGGTTTCCTTGGATCTTACATGTGCCGTGGAGTGGCAACACAAGACAACCATAGCCGTGGGTGTCGTAAGAGGCGACAGATTTCTTACGTGTTAAAGACATGCTGTAGCTATATTACTGGTATCACAGAATACCAGCGTAAAATAGCAGCTAGAGAACCGGAGACCCTTTTTACTGGAAACGAGGCATTCCATCTTAGTCCTCACGGGTGACAACGCATCTGCATTTTGATTTGCAAACCACGATAGATGTAGATGTCTATGGGCCACAGCAACCACTTACCATTAGGTGGACTGTGTGCTCGTTTGTCATTTGGATAAGGATCCTATATTATAAAAATAGATAAAACCTGAAGCAGTTGACGTGCAGCAGCATCTTCCTAATAATTAGCACATAATAATAAAAACTGTGGTTGCCTACCAGGCGTTGTAACTATAAGAAGCAAGAAGCGACAGTGACCTAATGGCAGAGCCGCAAACTCAAAAGGTCTAGGGTTCGAATGCGCCATCCTACTACTGCCATGAACCGTTCATAACACAAGCATTTTAAGCTTACCGTTAACAGCCTATTAAAGTTCTCTGTTGAACATAGGCCTCCCCCATAAATTGCCTATTATGGAGGGGTATTTGCCATAGTTGCCACACTTGGCAAGCGGGTCGGAAATCTCAGTTTTTTTTTTAGTTTTAGACGTTGTTAGGACGACGCTGCTGCCCATCTCATTTGGTTAGTGTTGCCCCCACGACAGCATATATTAGTGATAAGTTAGAACAGCAATTCCTAAAGTGGGTTTTGCGAAATTATTTATTTTTGCTTTTTAAACAGTTCCACAGTTAGGCACGAATATTATTTTGAAATTGTCCAAAATACGTGATGAGATTTACTGTAAGTACAAAGGTAGAACGAAACCGCTTTCAAAGTAAGATGTAAGGAAAATATTGAAGAATATTTGTTCAAAATAATTCTTATAACAACAATAATATGGAGCTTAGAAAGATCTGGGTATAACTTTTTAAGACATCCAATGGTGCCAATTATCATACTTAATTTACAGTGCCATTCACTAAGCTAAAGTGCCAATGATTGTAACATTCCCTAGAAAACACTGCCAATCTCCAGATTTGTTTCCCTCTGTCGCCTCTTACGACACCCACGGGATGATATGGGGTAGTGGATATTCTTACACTGACACTACACGGTAATAATTTTAAGCTTACAAGGAATGGTTAAAGGGAATATTAGTAATTTAAATATCATAGCTAGTATTAAAAAGAAACTGACAAATATCTCCTATGATTTATGTGGAAGGCATAAGTTTAGCAGTGGAATTTTGATAGACTGTAATGATGATGATGGTGACGATAATTATCTGAGAAAAAAAATTAAAATCAGATCCAATATCAGAAACAAAAGAAATAACATGGAAACATTTCACGTCTACTTTTTTAAAAGTAAGTGTTACATATTCTTCTACAGTTAATGCATATACATGAAGATGAATCAAATATTATTTTCCATGTCTTAGAAATCAAGGGATTTATTAACGCACTGCGTTAAACAGAAGGCTGCCCGCAGACGTCACAAGCGTAGCCCCGATAGTCAGCATGCATAGAGCAACACCGACCACTAGCGGATCCGAGGGGAGTAGCCATACACAGGCGTTCCCCTCTGTCAAAGTATAAGGTCACGCGGTCCTATGTGTACATTAAACTAGTTGCAGCAGCACTGTTCACTAGACTAAATCTATTTGCGCAAGTGAATGGACATCCTACAAAAATGGCGAATCATTCAGTTTATTTGCTGCAAAAAGAGATCTGCCAAGTCAAACTTATAAAAAGACCTTTCATATTATATAAGTAATTTTTAATCACATTAATGCCATTTAATTCTTTTTAAAGTTATAAAAGTACAATAATAACTGTCGTGTTAATTGATAATCGGATTTGTCAATCAATACAGGCCGCTCGCCCTCATACAACCGACCCTAGACCGGGGAAGGACCACCCTTTCACAGAATACCAGCGTCAAATAGCAGCTTCATGCTGCTATGTTTCGTATGGTGAGTGTAGAGAACCGGAGACCCTTTTTTATTGGAAAATAGGCATTCTATCTTAGTCCTCAGGGGTTGCAACGCATCTGCATTTTGATTCGCAAACGAGGATAAATGTAGATGTCTATGTGCCACAGCAACCACTTACCATCAGATGGACTGTGTGCTCGTTTGTCACCCTATCCTATAAAAAAATACAATATGCAGATCGGTCGAGCAACTGATCCGAGTTGTCGCTGTCACTGATCGATACTGTTATAATGTATCTATGTGTGTGAGAAATTATTTTATTGTTTTAATTGTTATGTGTTTCGTAGTGACAGACTGACAGATGTTTGTTTTTATGTACGCGATATTCCCCTCGCAATAAATGACATAGTTCTGTATCGGGGAAAAACGCTATGCCTAATCCCCTCCGATCCGCCGGTGGCCGGTGTTGCTCTAAGTCGTATATTATCTCGCGTGACAGATTTCTTAGTAGCGCAAACGTGACATAGAAATTGCGTGATAAATTGTGATCCTTTAAAGGATACTTGAGGTAAAATCGCATATCGCACAAGTTCACACGATTCTTCTCTACCTTCTATTGTTTTTTTTTATGTGCCGGGTGAGAGCTCTTTTGTTTTCCAAGCCATATCTCGAATCAAATCTCAAAATTTTTGTGGGTTGAATCTTTCGTGTTACCAATTTAAAACTCTGCAAGTATTATTATAAAAAGTCGGTTATTGATAGTCTTGCTTAAAGAAAATATTTCTTACGAGAGAAGCCCTTTAGCCGCGGCGCCAGTCTCAGCGTAATCGGCCATTGGCTGTCAAATTCCATATTTCAAATAGTTTGCATACTTTCCATGGAACTTCTTTATTAAAGCAGACTCTAGTTAAAGTCTATGATTAATAAGGTTGTTTTAAGATTCATGTGACTGTGACGTCACTGTTTTATAAGCTTATTACGCATTTAATCTTGTTTAGCTAAACCATTATACCGTCCATATAGATGGAGTGACGACATGGTAAGACATGCAGGAAGTCGATGGATGCAGGTGGCTCAGGACCGTGCTTTGTGGCATTCCTAAGCAAGCCTATGTTCAGCAGTGGACTTGTAAAGGGATGTAATGATGATGATGATTATATTATCAGCAACTGCTGATGTCGATGGTTTTTATGGAGTATCTTCATTGGAGACCTGATCATTTATGCGTATTAATTAATATTTCAATGATAATTATTATTACTTAGCGGTTTTCATTCTTGAGGCATAACACAAATACAAGTTAAGGATTCGCTTGGTTTAAATGAACGTAATGTACGAAAAGTGACTTTCACCATATCAATGAACTCAAACACATGGTAGTAGGTTATAATATTGAAATATGTTATATTTATCTATAAACTAACAAATACTTTAATAAAAATAACGGAGTATAATTTTATTACGTAAATTAACAATAATTGCTTCTAACTAAACATTCTCGCCATGTTTGGCACGCATATGGCCGCGCCAGCTACATTTCTGCACGAATCCTTGACCGCAATGTTCGCATTTAAAACGACGATCATTAGCATGTATCCGCATGTGCTCTCTCAATGTGTTCTTCCTGCCATATGACTTGTGGCACACGTCGCACATATATTCCCTCAGCCCTGTATGCTTTGCCATGTGCTTTTGCAAACAGCTACTGCTGAAAAATTTCATGTCGCACTCCGAACAGTTGTGCCTTCTTTCCAGTAAATGGTCCTTCTTCTTATGCCTCGACAAAGCCCTCTGATTATTGAAAGTTCGCTCGCAGGCTTGACATTTTAGCACAACTGGTGGCGCCCCGTGTACTTTCACCATGTGATCAATTTTCTTCCAGTAATCAAGGAACCTCTCGTTGCAAAAGTGACATTTGTTTCGCTTGTTAAATCCAAGGTGGGTTCTGTGCTCGTGTTCGCGTCTCTTGTGTTCGCTTGTGAACGTTTTGTCGCACTGGGTGCATTTGTATTCGCCATTGCCGTGCCGCTTAATGTGGCCTTGCAGTAATCTTTCTGTTACGTAGCTTCCTCCACATTTTTCGCAGGGATAATTTCTAAAGTGTGTATTCATGTGTTCCTGTAAAAGTTTGAACGAAGCAAATTCAGTTGAACAAATAGCGCATCTCAGTTCCGGCGTATCGAACCTGAAGGGGAGGATTTGGCTTTTGATATCAATATAAAGGTCTCTGTTGTGTGTGTTTTTTAAATGGTGGACGAAATCGTCGAGTTGTACGAATTCCGTGTCACAGAGCGCACAACACAAGTGCGTAATGTCAAGTTTGACGACATTTTCAAAAAGCTTACTCGACATATATTTGATGAGTCTATCACTGTTGTGCTCTTCTAAGAAGTGTTTCTTTAAATTAGTCGGCTGTGGGAATTGCTTTGGACAGAAAGCGCAGCCATATCCAAAACTGTCTTTGCATCGGATCGGATTCGCGTTCGAATTCAACAGGATGATGCTCAAATTGTGTTGGTTCTTCTTCGCCTCAGAGAGGTCACTGTTATTTCTTACTGTTGTTGTCTTACTTTTTGATATAAACTTCAATTCCAGCGGTTTTGTAAGCCTTGTTTCTATTTTGATCACTCTTCCCACACCTACAAAGAGAAATTCTTATTAGTGCACTTTATAAATATCCGACAGCAGGCTTTGTAGGTGGGATGATATTTCCTCAGGGTAGTGAAGTTTTCCGACTCAACACCGGTTTTAAAACTTCCTTGAATTTATCTGAGAGTGTAATTGGAAGTAAAGACTTTAGAAATGAGTTGGGGGGGGGGGGGGGTGGCTCGAACATTAGGCCTAGTCAGAAGAATAGCCTATCATGTAGAGGATGTCATAGGGCCATGGTTGAATAGGGGCAAAAAATTTTCATTACACTCCTAGGGGATCAAAATGGTCAAAAACTAAAATTGGGGGGTGGCTCGAACTTTCGGCATAGTCAGTTTGAATAGCTTATCATGTAGATGATGTCATGGAAGCCATGGTTGAATAGGGGCAAACTCCCTAGGAGTGTCTAGGGGATCAAAATGGCCAAAAACCAAAAAATTGGGGGATGTCTCGAACTTTAGAAATAGTCAGTTTAAACAGCCTATCATGTAGAAGATGTCACGGAGGGTCATGGTTGAATAGGGGCAACAGTTTTCGTTACGCTCCTAGGGGGTCAAAATGGCCAAAAATTAAAAAATTAAAAATTCTATTTCGGCTATAACTCCGCCTCCTTCGGAGGTTCTTACACAGTCTTTACTTCCCGCATCCCACTTGTTGCATTTCTGCATATACGTAAAAGGAAAAACATAGTTATTATGTTATAAAATGTGCGATGGATTTCTTACTTTATGGTTAAAATATGATATGATTATCACTATCAGAACGTGGAGTCTAGCCCACGGCTGGACATGCGTCCTCCCTCTTAATACTTGAGAAGATTTCAAGTAATTGTCACTTTTAGCTTGCGGATTAGTTATCGCGGTATATATTATAATTTCAATAAAATAATTTACTATAGTTTTTAAAGGTTTATTTAACAGGCAAACATTGAAAGACAATTCGATAAAAGTTATGCTCAATATTAAATTTGTAAGTTTTATAACACTTCATGTGTATCTATTTATCTATCTATTTATGTACCAGGATCTGTTGATGTAATTTTCACCAACTTTTGACGACGACCGATAGACTTGAATATTTGCAGTTTTAATTAAGAGTCGATGACAATTCAATAATTTAATAACTTTATGCAAATGTCCTAATTTGGACCACCAGAGTAAGATATCCTATTTTTTTATATTTATACAAATAAATAAAACTGAAGTTTCTGTTTGTAATGTCAAAATTACAGCTTTTTACAAAAACACAACAACATATATAGCAAAAACACAATTAAAATTTTTGTCTGTCCGTCTGTCAGTCTGTTTGTTTCGGCTAATCTCCGAAACGGCTGGACCGATTTTGACGGGCCTTTCACTGACAGATACCTCATGTTATAAGGAGTAACTTAAGCTACTTATATTTTAGAAAAATATAATGTAATCATTATATTTTTCATAACCTCTAGAATATTATGTCATAACCTCGCGACTTCGCCCGCGTGTAATTTAGGATTTTAATTATGTTGCGCGGAACCCTAATTCTTTTTTAAAAATATAAATAGCCTAAGTTACACCTTATAATATCAGCTATCTGTCAGTGAAAGTCCGGTCAAAATCGGTCCGGCCGTTTCGGAGATTAGCCGGAACAAACAGACACAGAAAGACAGACAGACAAAATTTTAAAAATTGTGTTTTTATTATAAGTACCGTATATACTCGTACTTTCATACGCATGTAGTATAAAGCTCTTATTTTGACATTACAAATAGACACTTCAATTTTATTTGTATAGATATAGATGAATCGATTTAGTTTTTCTTTAAGTTCTGTAGTTATAAAATTATTAGTCTATAATTTATTTTGTGACATGTGTGTTGGTGTTTGTTTTAATCGATAAAATTTCTGTCTTTCTTGATTACACTGATTTGCCTGTGAAAGTCTAATTCTTTCCTACAACGGGAGAGGGCCGGCAGTTGACTTTTACAGGCTTATGAAAAAGAATAAAGTTCAATAACAAAAAATAAGATTGTAAATAAACTCTTACCACAAACTAAATCTAACAGAAATGTCAATCGCTTCACACGAAATTATCACTTAGTTATGTTATATTATCCAAGGACTATAGATTTTGTTTTATACACCGATCTGCCTTTAAACTATCCAAGGACCACACTCAAACATACAAAAAGTTTCATCAAAATCGTACCAGCCGTTTAGGAGGAATTCAACCACATACTTACGGACAGAGGAATTATATATATATATATATATATATATATATATATATATATATATATATATATATATATATATATATATATAAAAAAGACAAAAAACGATACCCTCCAAAGATACAGTGATAATTCGCAATGGACTAACAACACACGACAAAGCGCATAGTTTGCTTAGACAAAAACTTTATAGTTATTCAAACCATTCAATGATCGAGAAAATTCGACGAGCGACCGAAACGCGTCTAGATACGAGTATTTAGACTAGTATGAGCAACCTCCGTACCGGCCAGCAGAACGTGGGCCGCTGTTTATTGTGTACGTTCTGCTCTAGGAATTGTCTATAATGATAACAGGATATTTAGTTAAACACCAATAACTACACCATAATTTAAATTAACCAAAAACTATATTTACATATTTTATGCTTAGAAATAATTCCTGTTACTTTAAAAGTGAATTCTTTAACAAATTCTCTCCATGTTTATCCAAGACATGCTTTTTCAACTTAGCAATCTGCACGAACGTCCAACCACAATGGGGGCACTTGAATCTCTCGTCGTCTGGATGCAACCTTCGTATGTGTTCCTTCAATGTTTTTAGTCGTCCGTACGTTTTGGCACAGACTTCGCAGCTAAACTCTCTCAAGCCCGTGTGTTTCACCATATGATCCGTCAGTTCACGTTTCGCATAAAACGCTTTCTCACATCGATTGCACTTGTGCTGCCTTTGCATTAAGTGGTCCCGTTTCATGTGAAGCAACCATCTCTGCTGAGTGTCAAATGTTTTATCGCACGCTTGGCATTTCACTCCTGGGTCACGTACCCCGTGTACTCTGGCCAGATGTTCATTCTTATTCCAGTTCTCTTTGAATCGTTCGTTACAGTAGCCACATTTGTGCGGCATATTTGAATTATGGACGATCCGTTCGTGCAGTTTCTTCATGCGAATTGTTTTAAACACTTTGGAGCACTGTTCGCAAGAGAAATTTCCGACCTTGTGCCCGTCACTGTGGCAACGCAGCATGTGTCTGTTAACAAATCCCGCGTCGCAGACATCGCAGATGTAATTTCTGCGATGGTTGTTCATGTGGACCTGCAGTGCATGGAATTTATGGAAAACGTTCAGGCAAATGCAGCAACGAAGATTCTCCGTCTCAAACTTGAACGGAATCATGTGATTTTTTATACTCAGATCGACTTTTTTATTATGCACGTTCTTTAGATGTTCCATCAACTGTTCCAGTGTGTCGATGGATGAATTACAAATTTTGCAAGTGAGTGCTGTTATATCTAACTTTACGAAGTATCCGTGCATATCTCTCCCTTTCATGAACGTGGATACGACAACACTATCGTGTTCCTCTAAAGAATGTCTTTTCAAATCATTTGGGTTTGGATATTGATCTGTACAGAAGCAGCAAGCGTAACCAATGCCACCTCTACACCTGATGGGAGTAGCATTAGACCATAACAATATCTCTCTCACGTTCGTACGATGTTTTTCTAATTCTTCGCCGTGTTTTGTTCGGGGTTCATCAGATTCCATTTTAGAATTTTTCATAGCATCTAATGATTTCTGTCTTCTATAAGATTTATTGCACGCGCTCTTCTTGTTTGCGTATTTCGTTTCAGGTTCGGTCTGACCTTTGAGCTTAGCGATTTTGGTACGCGGTAAACCTACAAAGAAAATTATAGGTTTAATGAAATGTGATTATTTTTTATTACAGATCGTGAAAGGAATCCGGTATGTTTAGTTATTTTATATAACTTTAAAGAATCAAGCGAACTAACAGTCCAATTTGTAGGGGAAATATCTCCTGGACCCCACATAGGAAATGTCAATACCTGATTCTAAAAAGAATTTATGTGATTTTTTTTCTGCTCAGGCTCAAAATATTTTTATCGTTTTTTGTTAGTTTGTATCATGAAAAAATAATAGAATCCGTATGCTTCGACAAAGTTTTCGTTAGGATCTTATCAGATGGATATGCAAGAAGACGTTGCTTGGAACTTATGTTTTCTAAAGGAATCTGTGTAGACATAAGGGAGACCTAGAAAATAGAACAAAATAAAAAAGGTTAAAATATTTTTGCACGTCAGTATTTTATTTACCACAGGTTAAGAAAACACCTCAGTCCTAAGAAGAACATGCAGGAAATCAAACGGTACTATATTTTAATATAAAATCGTTTGTAAACAGGCTAATTTCGGTACGCAATGCAATGTTGCTGCAAACCATGCAATTGCGGCGATACATTTGAAGCAATATTGACGAAATATACTCTGCAACGCGTTGCACAATAACATTGTATACCTATATAACTATAGTTCTTAGCTAGATGCAGTTTTTGTGACCCGACCTTTGTAAGATGATTCCGGATAGTAGCGGCGTTAGAAAATCCACTGCCTCAAATTATGACATGACATCGTAAGACAGCAGCATTTTCCTGATAACAAAGTGACAATGCAAAGTGTGGTAACATTGGTAAATCTCCTATGGGGCAATCTATGGGGGAAGCCTATATTCATGAGTGGACTTGTGATAGGGTGTAATGAATATATTAATTTATAATAATAATATAGTGCATTTATTTATGTAAATTATCAAAGAAACAACTTGGTAGGATCACCTCACTGTCTGGTGTAATCCATAATAGCACAATAAATAATAACACGTTTTATACATAAGTTTTCTTTAATTCAATTTTAAAACTTATTGATTGACAAGCACGTACTATAGGTTTGTTTATTTATTCTTTATTGCATTCCTTAAAACAAAAGAATACAAAGGGGGGTCTTAATGCCTTGAGGCATTCTCTACCAGTCAACCCATTAATATTAAAAGCATAAACAGAAATCATTGTGTGAAATAAAATATCTGATTAATTACTATATAAATATTTATTTTAGTTAAAGACATTCCAGTTCTACATTACGGTACCGTGCTTAGCACGCATGTGTACTCGCCACGTGTTCTTTTGTATAAACGCCTGTCCACACAACTCACATTTATGTCGCTTATCATTCATATGTATACGCATGTGTTCATTAAGTGTCTTCCTCAAGCCGTATGTTTTATGGCAGATATCGCATTCGAATGTACGAACACCGGTATGTGTCGGCAAGTGTATCCGGACCTCGGCCATAGAAAAGAAATGTTTATCACAGTGCGGACATTTGTGGGGCCTGTGAACCAAGTGAAATCTCTTCACGTGTATGCTTAAACTGCTTTGGGTGAAAAATGACTTCTCGCAGGCCTTGCATTTCAGTGGCGGAAAGGCCTTCTCGTGAGCTTCGGCCATATGCCTCTCCTTTTGTCGGTAGTGCTTAAATTTTTCGTCGCAGTACGGACATTTATTTTTCATTTCGACTTGCGAATGAACGCCCTTCTCGTGGCTTCTTTTCTTTCGGAACGTACTGAAAACTTTCGGACAGATATCACATTTGAACGTGCCCAACTTGTGGATCTGAGAATGCTCATGAAGCATAGACTGACACACGAAGCCCGCTTCGCACTCATTGCATTTATAATTACTGTAATGTTCATTCATATGATGTCGAAGAGTTTGGAATTTCGGGAAGATTTTGCCACAAATGTAGCACTTAAGGATATCACTTTCAAATTTAAACGGTATGAGTTGAACCTTAATATCAGTGAACACTTTTTTCTTGTGTACGTTTTTTAAATGTTCCATTAGCAGTTCAATTGTATCAATATTTGTATCGCACAGTTTACAACATAAGCCTGTGATGTCCATTTGAATGTTGAACTTGTGCATGTCCTTGCGTTTCATGTATTTAGTTTCATTGATATTCTCGTGGCTTTCTATACTGTGCTGTTTTAGATCCGCTGGATTAGGATATTGACCGCTGCAGAAGCAACAAGCGTACCCAACGCTACCTCGACACCTGATCGGCGTAGCGTTAGAATTACTTAAAATCTGGTGTACATTAGCTCGATGCTTTTCAATTTCTTTCCACTTTTTAGCAATCGGTTCTTTTACAGCTAGTTTTACTTCATTATTTTTTGTTTCAATTAAAATACTATCACTTTCTAAATTTTCTTCTGTTTCTAATATAGATGTTGAATTACCTACAAAGAAAGATAAGTTATATTAGAAAATTGCAAAGCAATTTCGATTAATTCAAGTAACTTGTTTTGTTCCTCTGTTTAAATATTATATACCTTCTCGGAAGTTTACAGAATTGCAATCACCGATAAACGCAAATACAACATGAAAGCATTTCCGGCTCCATTCTTTTTGTAGATACGAGGGTGGATTGAAAAGTACTCGGCCTAACACAGATCCATTCAATTCTAAAAATCAAATCTACCCACATTATTTAGTTCAGTTCAGACTAGTTCATTGTGTGAAGTTCGAAACGTGTGCGATAATTAGTTGTGATTTTATAAATTTATTAACAAAGTAATCGGACATAATTTCCGCGAATGGAGCAAATCGAGCAGCGTGCCGTCATTAAGTACCTCCATAAGAAGGGGCTATCATCAAAAGCCATCCATGATGACATGGTCAGTACATTAGGCGATTGTGCTCTGTCATATTCATCCGTCAAAAAATGGATAGCAGAATTTAAGCGTGGTAGAGAGAGTGTGAAAGATGAACCCCGCTCTGGAAGGCCTTCGACGTCAACTACTGACGAAAATATTAAAAAAGTACTTGATTTAATAATGGGAGACCGCAGATTAAAAATTAGAGAGATAGCCGAGATTATAGGCATCTCTTATGAACGAACTCAAAACATCATTGTCAACGAGTTGGGTTTCCACAAGGTGTCTGCGAGGTGGGTTCCGCGACTGCTTTCAGTTGAACAAAAAAGGACGCGATTGACTATTTCACGCGACTGTTTGGAGTTATTTGAAGCCGATGCAGATGATTTTTTGAATCGTTTTGTTACTATAAACGAAACATAGGTTCATTACTGTACACCGGAAACAAAACAACAATCAAAACAGTGGAGAATACCTGGTTCACCACCCCCTAAAAAGGCTAAGTCGATTTTGTCGGCAAATAAGGTGATGGCTTCAGTATTCTGGGACTCGAAAGGTGTGATTATGATTGATTATCTTGAAAGGGGTCAGACTATAAACTCTGATTACTACTGCACCTTACTACGTCGTTTACGAGAGGAAATAAAAGAAAAACGTCGAGGAATGCTCAGAAGAAAAGTCCTGTTTCATCAAGATAACGCCCGTGTTCACACGTCAGTACAGTCAATGGCTGAAATTCACAACTGTGGCTTTGAACTGTTACCGCATCCGCCGTATTCACCTGATCTGGCACCATTAGACTTCTTTCTGTCCCGTAACCTAAAAAAGCACTTGGGAGGTTAAAGATTTTCGACAAACGACGAGGTCAAAGCAGCTGTAGACGCATATTTTGACTCTAAGGAAGAATCATTTTTTTTCAACGGTCTAAATGCTTGGAAGGGGAGGTGGCAAAAGTGTATTGAACTTGATGGTGATTATGTAGAAAAATAAAAATATAACTGATTTAGTATGTGTTTATTTTCTTGGTTAGGCCGAGTACTTTTCAATCCACCCTCGTATTAATAACGAGCTTAAGCTACAACGAATTCGTAATAAAACGAATTGGCATCACGAATGAGTCGGTTCGACTTAGGAAGGACCACGCTCATAGTAGTAAATGTGAACAATTTTACGCGTAAATATAGACGATAGATAAATAATCATATAATTTATGAATTTATACAAGGTAGAGAGAGCTGCAGCTATATTATAGTTGTAACACGAATAGGTCGGCTCCACCGGGGTAGGGCCACGCTCTCACAGAATATTAGCGTGAAATAGTAGATTAATTTTGCTGTTACATATGATAAGTGTAGAGATCTGGAGACACTTTTGACTGGAAACGAGGCATTCTGTCTTAGTCCTCAGGGGTGACAGGAGATGAGTTGTCACCTGCCATTTTGCCTATTTTTTAATAAAAATGTGTGATCGCGTAGTTTCTCGGAGGTCTTGGTTTTAGGAACCGATGTAGATTTTGACGTTTATAAGAGCTTTAACAAACCTTAATTGAATAAAAAATTTACTTTGAACCTTCGTTATTTTAATCAAAAATATTTAAGAGTTTAATTATTCTAGAATTTCATTCAAATTCATTTATTCGTTTGCGATATATGGGTTAAAATAGATTTTAATAATTTAACAAAAATACAACCACCTTCCCGCGTGTACATTCCCAGTGCTAATTAAATACAAGATAATTATTTTTTATAATGAAGTAATGAATGAAAATTTCAGATAATTACATTTACATAAAATAATCCTATTTGTATTACTAACATCATAACGAATAAATAACATAGTCAGATAAAGTTTTGTTCAATCAATTTTATAGTTCAAATATAACGACCTTAATGACATCATGGTCATTAAGAAGTATGTTAGGGATGAATCTGAATGATACGGTGAGAAATTGTGTGATAAGAGAAGAGTCTGGTTTGCAAGATGATGTTGTGACTAGGATTAAGAAAGGAATGCTTCGGTGGTTTGGTCATGTAGAAAGAATGAATAAGGAAAGAGTGACAAAGCAAATTTATGTTGCAGAAGTGAACGGCAGAGTCGGGAAGAGGCACCCTAGATGAAAATTTGTCGACCAAATTGACGATATATTGAAAATGGACCAAATTAAGAGTACCCTTAACCGACGCGCATGTATATGAATGTGGAGGAGGCGAGGGAGGTGTGTCAGGATCGTGGCAAATGGAAGTCCGTAGTCTCTGCCTACCCCTCTGGGTGACAGGCGTGAGTGTTTATGTTATGTTCAAATTTAAAAATTGTCAAACAAATAATCGTCAATATTTAGTTAAAAATATGTTTAGAGCCTACGCTTATAGACGGCACAGCATGGCACGTCGTAGCAAGCCACCCTTCGGCATGCTGAATTATGATGTGGCATCCCGCGGCACCCCAAAGAAGTCAAGACGCGCTCGAGTACCGGGCGCTCGCGCGCGTCGCTAAGATTGCCGCGACTGGCTAGATTCAACATTGTTCCAATTACATAGCAGTCACATTCCTTTAACAACAGCGGCGTGCCCCGGCATCCCACGGAATGCCGTGACGGGCCGCAGCATTCCGGGGTATGACGTGATGTGAAGCAGCATGCCGCGGAGTCACGCGAGTCGTTTCTGTCTATTTGTGTTGAAATGAAGGAATGTCAGTGCCAAGTTCGTTAAAATAAGGTCTTAATTAAAACTTTTTGTTCACGAAAAAAATCTTTAGAAACGTCGCGCCATCTGTGAGCGCCGGCCTTTTGTTGATTCTTAAAAATGTGAAGGCTTTTAGATTCTCTTATATATTTAGGTAAATGGTTATACAGGCGAGAACAGACAGAATACGCTTTTCCTAAACAAATCTTGCTAGTATAGGGATGGATCATTTTATCTTTATGATGCTAGACATTTAGATTTTTGTTAAGAGTTAAGTTTTGACGTTTTAACGTGAGTAAGACCACCTCATATATATAACGACATGCCATTGTTAATACTTATAAATTGATAAAATATTGCTTATAACTCTCACTCTGGTTAATTTTACAAATGGCTAAAAGTAACCAAAACTTTATTTGAATGATTTCATAATATTTTTAGGGCAAGACCCGAGTGGTGAGGGTTTTTTTTTTATAGAAAAAGGGTGACAAACGAGCACACAGTCCACCTGATGGTAAGTGGTGGCTGCGGCCCATAGACATCTACATCTATCCTCTATTACAAATCAAAATGTAGATGCGTTGTTACCCGTGAGGACTAAGATAGAATGCCTCATTTCCAGTAAAAAGGGCCTCCGGCCACCTGCACTCACCAAGCGAAACGCAAAGGTAAATCTCTACTTCACGCTGGTTTTCTGTGAGGTCGTGGTACTACCCCGGTTCGAGCCGGCCCATCCGTGCGACAGCAAAAGCTGCCTCGTGGCTCTACCACTGTTCGACGGGGCTTGTAGCTTACCGGCACGTTTCGTATACAATCTATACGACCGCTGCTTAGGACACTAATACATCACTGTATGTTTGCCATGTCATACACAAAGTACTAATGGTCAGCACTGAACATTGTAATGCAGCAGCCCAGTGACCGAGTTACTCACTCATACTAAAACTCACTCACGCACACTAACAATGCCTGCTGTGTAATCTTAAAATTGTATTAGTATTAAGTTGTATAAGTTGTAACATATTGTAGATAAAATTATCTTTCAACGCTGGACCACGACTTCATTACCATCGCCGAGACTCCTGGTAAGGTCTCCCACTCACTGCGGTCACGAAACCCTTAGCCGTCAGAACCCCGGTAAGTCTTGTGAGTCTGCTTGATTGGCAGTTGTGTATCGCTAGCAACGCAAAGTCGGGAATTTGCATTTGGAAAAATCCAAAATTAGGGGCTTATTAGGTGCTAATTAAGTGCCAAGTTTAAAAATTAGGTGCTCTAAAATTTTCACCGCAACGAACTGTTGAAATTTGCGTTGCTAGCAAAACGTCTCGCTAGCAACGCAATGAAGTTATTAGATATACGATAAATATTAATAGCAAGGAATTAAGTGCTAATTAGGTGCTGCAAGTATACGCAATAACAAGGCGCCCCTAATAAAAATAAAGTCGTTATTCAGAACATAGCAGATGCAAAATTCAGATTTCCTGAAAATCAAAATAGAATCAAAATTGCTTTCAGAAAAAGTCCAAATTAGGGGCTTTTTAGGTGCTAATTAAGAACCAAGTTTAAACATTTGTTGCTCTAAAATTTTCACCGCAACAAACTGTTGAAATTTGCGTTGCTGACAAAACGTATCGCTGGCAACGCAATGAAGTTATTAGATATACGATAAATATTAATAGCAAGGAATTAAGTGCTAATTAGGTGCTGCAAGTATACGCAATGACTAGGCGCCCTTAATAAAAATAAAGTCGTTATTCAGAACAAAGCAGATGCAAAATTCAGGTTTTCTGAATATCAGAAAAGAATCAAAAATGTTTTTAGGAAAAGCCTAAATGAGGGGCTTTTTAGGTGCTAATTAAGTACAAAGTTTAAAAATTAGGTGCTCTAAAATTTTTCACCGCAACGATCGATTAAAATTTGCGTTGCTGGCAAAACGTATCGCTAGCAACGCAATGAAGTTATTAGATATACGATGAATATTAATAGCAAGGAATTAAGTGCTGAACAATAATTGAAACCCGATACAGATTAAGATATTATTCTGGGAATTATGGGGTCCACGACCACAATTACCTTATCATAATGTATGAACGGTATTTTTTGTTCTTTATCAGTGTCTAAAAATTAAGTGCTAATTAGGTGCTGAAAGATTATTGAGGTCGCATGTAGATGACGGTAATATTCTGGAAATAATCGGATTTAAAGCCACCATTACCTTACTATAAGGTATGAACGGCATTTTTTGTTTTTCAGATTTAATATGATTATATTTGAAAATGGCTGAAAATTGGTTGAAAGTTATATTAAATAATATTATAAATCTATTGAATTAAATTAAATTAATTAAAAAACAATAAAATTAAAAAGTTAATTTTCAACCAAATAAATGTTACAATTCTTATTTTTAGACATGTGAAGCCTAAACTTTAGTGTACTAAATCGAAAGGATATTTTCTTTCCAGTAAATTGCTTTGTAATAAATATCGCCATCTACAAAGTTCTATAGTTCTAGTCATTTTATCGAATCAAAATCGATGGACTCTCAAGGTGGTAAGTACGATAGACTAGTAGATGGCACAAACACAAAGACCTGACTTTTGCATTTGCTTTGCCCAATAATTTTCTGAATAATGACTTTATTTTTATCTGGGGCGCCTTGTTATTGCGTATACTTGTAGCACCTAATTAGCACTTAATTCCTTTCTATTAATATTTATCGTATATGTAATAACTGCATTGCGTTGCTAGCGAGACGTTTTGCTAGCAACGCAAATTTCAACAGTTCGTTGCGGTGAACATTTTAGAGCACCTAATTTTTAAACTTGGCACTTAATTAGCACCTAAAAAGCCCCTAATTTTGGATTTTTCCAAATGCAAATTCCCGACTTTGCGTTGCTAGCGATACACAACTTTGGTTGGCGCTGAGAGAACACCATCGCCTAAACCCTGACATCCTGTCCCTGTCCGTCTATTACCTTAGGACTCATGGTGCATCATGATGGTTATCAGCTCTATGAAAGTACTATTTAAGTGTATCGGTTAGTAAAAAAAGCTCCAAATATGTACAAATATTTTTTATTAACATATACATTATAACTATACCATTTTCCATATAACCAAGAAACTAAACACTTTCGCCGTGCTTCGCACGCATGTGTCCCCGCCAACTGCACTTCTGCACAAACGCCTGTCCGCAGTGCTCGCACTTGAACCGCCTGTCGTCCGCATGTATGCGCATATGTTCCTGCAACGTCCGCCTCCTCCCATAGGACTTATGACAGATGGAACATTTGAAATCGCGCACACCCGTATGCTTCAACATGTGAATCTTCATTTCCGCCGAAGAGAAGAACGTCATTTCGCATTCTGTGCACTGATGCCGGCGCTCTATCAAGTGCACGCGCTTGATGTGAACGCTTAGATGCTTTTGTCCGGCAAAAGTCTTATCACAAGCCTCACATTTCAGCTCTTGTGATGGCGCCCCGTGCGCTTCCGTCATATGTTTCTGCTTCTTCCGGTAGTCCTTAAACTTTTCGTTGCAATAACCGCATTTGTTGAGCATGTTGGAGTGTATATGTACGCATTTCTCGTGCGACTTTTTCTTCCGGAGCGTGTTGAACTCTTTTGGGCAGAAGTCGCACTTGAACGAACCGAACTTATGGCTTTCTGAATGCTGGATCATGATTCCGCGCGTCACGAAACCGGCGTCGCAGACTTCGCAAATGAAATTACGATAGTGTATATTCATATGCTCTTGAAGAGTTTTGAATTTGTGAAACTTGTTGGTACAGAGGAAACAACGCAATGTCTCGCTGTCGAATTTAAACGGCAATATTTGGTTTTTAATATCGGTGTAGATATTTTTGTTGTGCGTGTTCCTCAAATGATCGATCAGCTGCTCTAAGTTTTCGATGTTACTATCGCAAACTTTGCATCTCAAGTCCGTTATATCAAGCTTGACGTGAAACCTGTACAAGTCCTTCCCTTTCATGAATTTGGTAACATTAGGATGAGAGGCTATTGTGTGCTTTTTCAGATCGGCAGGGTCCGGATACTGGTCCGTGCAAAAGCTACAAGCGTATCCAATGCCGCCATGACACCGTATAGGTGTCGCATTGGAATTAGCAAGAATCTCCCTCATGTTCATTCGATGTTTCGATAGTTCTTTGCCTTTCTTAACTCTATTTTTCGTGTCAGTCTTTTCGTCTGGTTCCTGATTGTTTTCATTTGTTACACGTTTGTCATATTTGATTTCGGATTTGGCGGTACGCTGAGTACCTACAAAGAAAAGGACAGTTTAATCAATTTTGAAATCAGTTGTCTCTTCAAATTCTTCGAATTCAATAAATAAATTTCCTTTAAGTCGCTTTTTTTATATTTTTTTATTTTTTATTTTTTATATTGTAGATGGTTTTAGTTTTTAGTGGTTTCATTGACATTTTTGGGCAGACAGATTTTTAACTATAAAAAATTTAAATTCTTATAAAATTATAGCTCCTAGTTATAGTTAAGTTTTTTTTGAAGTTAAATCTTCTTTGAATTCGTTGTGATTTCAAACTCGATGAAACAAAAAGGTGACACTAAAAAGAGACAAACATAACATCTATAGGATTTACCCTGCGAGAGAATGAGATAGAACAAAATACTGCAGTGTTTCCTATTATCTCGGTTCCGTTTTCTGAAGGTTTTTTTACTTCTACCGCCTGTGAACTGCATATATTTTTTTATTGCGGAGGCAATGCAATGTTTCTCAACATAAAATAATCATTACGAGTGAGTGTAGAAAAAAAATAAGCGTTAAAACTACCCACTCGATTAAGAAGTATAAAGTACTGCGTAGGTTTAGGTCATTCGTTGTCGTTATTCTGCCTATCGTGGTGATCCTTCTAGTATGGTGATATTGCAGCGAAGCTGCTCTATGTTGCCTCCTAATTTATTTTGGTGGTATTATATTGTATTTATATACTTTTAATGCGTTCCGTGATATGTTATAACATAAAAGCATTACTAACTAACGTTTGTTTGTGTAAATAGTTGAGAGTATTTTGTTACATGTATTTTTATGTGGTAGAGACATGCTGCAGTTATATTAGAAGCATGACTGCCACCGTTCGTCTAGTGGCTGTAAACGCGACTGCTGATCACGAGGTCCCGCATTTGAATCCCGGGTCATGCCAAAAAATAACAGTTATTGAGATTTTTCGTCAAGAAATTCTCAGTAGCTGCCCGGAGTAAGGTTCGCCGTGCCCTAGAAAGCATGACGTACTTACCAAGGCACGGGAGTCCTTACTCCGTTGGCCTCTCTCCAGTCGTGTCGCTTTACCGTCCCATCGGACGATGAGAGTGAGGGAATAGAGAGAGCGCCTGTGATTCATACACTTGGGCACTATAATCCCAATCTGCGCCTATAGCAAGTCTCCGTTGACGCTAGACGCCGTGATCGCAATTAGGTCTGGAGTACATTACATTATTATATCTAGTTGTTTTATTATAAGTCGGCTGGACCGGGGAAGGACAACTCTCTCATAGAATAACAACGTAAAATAGCAGCTTAACGCTGCTGTGTATTGAGTGTAGAGAACCGGTGATCCTTTTAAATGGAAACGAGGCGTCCTATCTTAGTCCTCACGGGTGACAACGCATCTGCATTTTTATACGTGAACGAGGATAGATGTAGTTGTCTATGGGCCACAGCAGCCACTTACCATCAGGTGGACTGTATGCGCGTTTGTCATTCTTATCCTATCAAAAAAACAATGTTTCTACATTTATGAATCTGAATGAAACTTCTGAACGACTAATACCATTGACATCAAATTCGCACAATATATTTGTTTTGGCGAAAAGATAACTTATAGGTATGCTAGGATTCAAAAGTTCAAAACTATATTTATGGCCCAAAATAACTATTTAAATATTCAAGACACATATTGTTTTAGTGCTCCAAAATTGTGATTTAATAGTACGGCGTTGTAGTAGTGTTATAAATAAATTTTATCTTTACACTGTCAAAAAACCGAAAGTTGATTTTGAATGAGATGATGATTGAGTTGTTTGACATTCATAGGGTATAACAGTATTAACAGTGGTAGAGCCACGCGGCAGCTTTTGCTGTCGCACGGATGGGCCAGCTCGAACCGGGGTGGTACCACGACCTCACAGAAAACCAGCGTGAAGTAGAGGTTTACTTCTGCGTTTCGCTTGGTGAGTGCAGGTGGCCGGAGGCCCTTTTTACTGGAAATGAGGCATTCCATCTTAGTCCTCACGGGTGACAACGCATCTACATTTTGATTTGTAATAGAGGATAGATGTAGATGTCTATGGGTCGCAGCCACCACTTACCATCAGGTGGACTGTGTGCTCGTTTGTCACCCTTATCCTATAAAAAAAATGGCAGAATAATGTGTGCGGGGTCGGGCCAGCTAATTCAATATTATAAAAGATAAACTATGTACATAATTATTCAGCATACGTGCAATGTTTTACAACATAAATTAAATGCATCACCTGAAGGTGATACAATAGAAAATTCACTTATCCTATGACTGTCTCTATTTTATTGCATACGTGCTTTGCTAGTTCCCTTCTTTCTTCCGTTAATTTCTCGAAATTTCTTTTTAAACAATATAAAAAAAAATAAACTTAATGATTGCTTGTATCTACTTATTCTATCCGCTGCCATACCGTTCATTAGACTGCGGTCAAACTTTGTCAACTTATTGCTGGCACTTGCGCGAACGTCATATGCACAGCACAATTAAATTATACTAGGTGGCGAAGCGTGACGTTTTCAAGCTTCTGGACTGGAAAGGATACGGTATTATTATCAATGACGAGTATATCACTCACCTTCGATTTGCCGACGATATAGTCCTTATGGCAGAATCGCTGGAGGAACTAAGCACTATGCTCAATGACCTCAATAGTGTCTCCCAACGGATAAGTGGGATAGATGAACATGGACAAAACAAAGATTATGTTTAATGTCCATGTCACACCTATGCCGGTAGTTGTTGGGAGCACTAAGCTCGAAGTTGTTGACGAGTATGTTTACCTGGGACAAATAGTCCGACTAGGTAAGTCCAACTTCGACCGAGAGGTCAATCGACGGATTCATCTCGGCTGGGCAGCGTTCGGAAAGCTACGACACATCTTCTCGTCAGACATACCTCAAAACCTTAAAACGAGATTGTACAACCAGTGCGTGTTGCCAGTGATGACTTACGGAACTGAGACGTGGTCCTTCACTGCTGGCCGTATGAGGAAGCTCAAGGTCGCTCAGCGAGCTATGGAGAGGGCTATGCTCGGAGTTTCTCTGCGTGATAAACTTAGGAATGAGTATATCCGCAGTAGAACCAGAGTAACCGATATAGCCCAACGGATTAGTAAGCTGAAGTGGCAGTGGGCCGGCCATATAGCTCGAAGAACCGACAACCGTTGGGGGAAGAAAGGTTCTTGAGTGGCAGCCTCGTACCGGTAGGCGAAGTGTAGGGCACCCCCCACGAGATGGAGTGACGACCTGGTAAGACATGCAGGAAGTCGATGGATGCAGGTGGCTCAGGACCGTGCTTTGTGGCATTCCTTGGGGGAGGCCTATGTTCAGCAGTGGACTTGTGAAGGGCTGTAATGATAATGATGAGGTGGCGCGCGTATCGTGCCGATAATTTTATTTGAAAGTTAAAAATCATTCAATTTTAATGAATGTGTTATCATTCCTAATTAAACAATATAACTCTTTGAAATTTGAATAAATATAGTCATAAGTCCATCAACAAAACAGGAAAGTCGCATTTATCTTTAGGAACCAATTTTACATTAATTGTCACTAATACCAGCGCCGTCTTAGGCTCGTTGGGGACCTTGAACACTTTAGGATAAATGGGGCCCCATTTCTATGTCTGTCATAGAAATAGTATGGGACATAGGCAATAGAAATGGGAGTAGGAACTGGGGTGGGGGCGCATAGATCGCGGAGCGCCCCTCCGCGATCCATGGACCTGACTAACACTGACAGGTTAAATAGTTATATGTCGTGGATTGATGGCGCCATAGTGCAACAAGCAGCGCCATCTAGCAATTAGCTTTGCGAATCAATAATATCGTTACCGGAAACGCAAGCGCGCCCTATCGCTTGGACACGATCGTCGGTAAAGAGGATGCAGCAAGGGATGGAGAAGAAGGGACCGAACCGAATGTTGTGATAGTCGAGTTCAGACAGCCGGAACGGACGCTCGCTACCGACGCACGTGTTTGTTTCTCGTATACAACCCCTAGTCTGAATAAAGTTATTTTGATTTAAATCATATTTAGTTCGAGTGCTCACATTTACCTAAAAGCATGTCGGAGCGTGAAGAAACCCCGATGCTTCGCATCTCGGCCACCCATGATGCGACATATAAATAATAAAAAGCTGATGTGGTATTGATTTGCATAATTGAATGATTTGAAAAGATACGTAGCACCTGCAGGGGCTTATGTTGCAATATTATGATACTGTGTAACGGTTCGACGCCGGGCCGGCAGTTAGTCCCTCGCCTCGGGCCGAATAAGTAGTTGTAACTAGGGTTCCCAGATGATAGGAATTTTCTTGACATGTCCGGAATTTTAGCTCTGTCATGGAAACAGGAAAAATTTACAAAATTTGAGGCGCGCTGACAACTTGTCAAATACCTACCCAAAAATGTCTACTAGCTCTCGTACTATTTGCTGCCTCTGCGTCAATGTCAGGAAATTTATTGAGAAGTCAGGTATATTACCAGGAAAACTCATTGTGGGATCTGGTAACCCTAGTTGTAACTGAGTGGAAATAAATGCAGTAATATTCAAATAGACTTTGACTCATTTATCACCAACACCTATAGGCGACGATCAGGGCTAACTCACACACCGTCTAGTTTTTCTTAAAGGTGTAAATAGTAATTTCAAAATAATTGGTTAAACATATTCATGATGAACTGTAAATATGTCCATCTCCAGGTCCCAGGCAGCCTCTTTTTCAAATATCGACGACCTGATCAGTGGTCGAGTCATTATTAGGTAACAAACAGACAGACAGAGTTACTTTCGCATTTGTAATATTACAAAAATAACTCTACCTACTCGATGGCATGGCCCTCTGGCAGGCAAGTGTGAATTTATTGCGGCTGATTTCAGTCTTTTTCTCACAGTTTTTGTGTGCTTACTGTAACCCATCGAACTTCTTGAGAGCTTCGTTCTTACCTCAGAAGTTTGGGTTCGGTTTCTAGGCACGCTGGTAAAGATGAACGGTCGTCTTTAGCTACAGTTTTCCGTTTTCGTCCCCGTCCTACGAGTCACATATACTGTCCAGTCTACCGACGCCTCCTGACAACTCGGTGATTTTAATACTCGTAATGCTTGGGCCACTAGTTTCTAGGTGTGCCCAGTTTCAATTAAAGTAACAGCCCTGGCAACTCTTTAGGTTGTAGAGCCATGCTGCAGCTATATTAGTAGTATAGTTGTAGCACGAATGAGTCGGCTCGACCGGGGAAGGACCACGCACTCACAGAATACCAGCGTAAAATAGCAGCTCAACGCTGCTGTGTTTCGTGTGGCGAGTGTATCTACCCTCCGTAAGGTCACCGGTTCTCTAACCGGACAACGTATCTACATTTTGGATCATAATCGAGGATAGATGTTTATGGGCTACAACAACCATTTAACATCAGATGGGCAGTGTGCTCGTTTGTAACCCCCATTTCTTATATAAAAAAAATGAGTAGCGTTTAAATCTGGCATTCTTTCTTTTCATTTCTATCGTATCTTTTTACGTGGTAGAGCCATGCTGCAGCTATGTTATGGTTGTATAGCATGAATGGGTCGGCTCAACCGGAGAAGGACCACGCTCTCACAGAATACCAACGTAAAATAATAGCTTAACGCTGCTGTGTTTCGTATGGTGAGTGTAGAGAAACGGAGACCCTGTTTACTGGAAACGAGGCATTCCATCTTAGTCTTCACGGGTGAGAACGCATCTACATTTTGATTCATAATCGAAGATAGATGTAGATGCCTATGGGCCACACCAACCACTTACCATCAGGTGGACTGTATGCCCGTAGGTAACTCATCCTATGGAAAGAAAACAGTAGTACCATGTTTTCAACACACTACCTAACTAGCATGTATCCTGAAAAATATGATATATTTTTCTAATTTTGTTTACTGCAATGGATCAAATACTTTAAGGCATTATAAAACTTGCGTTTAGCTCCTTAGTCCCCTTAACGGCGTTATCTCATTAACTTTTCAAATTAGGTAACAGATACCTGAACTAGTACCAACCGGATAAATGTTACCTTTTGCAACAAAGATAACTTTCCTATGGAACCCAATTTTAGGTATTATAATCGAAAAAAAAAAGAAAACATTTATTCAACAATAAACTAGCACAGAAAGCAGAGGAAAATAAAGTCTTCAAACTATACATAACCTAATACAACATTAAAAAAAACACTTTCCCATTGTTTTCTTACTGATCACAACTAATTCTTCAAATATAGATGTACACTAGAATTATAATATACATAAATCAATACATAATCTTCTAATATATAAAAACTAATTTTTGTTTGTTAATTAATGTTTGTCGTATTTTATGCGCTGCTATACCGTTCATCAGATTGCGGTAAAACTTTGTCAACATATTATTGCTTGCACTTGCGCGTAGGTTTAGTTAGGCTCGGTAGGTGGCGCTGTTTAGAATCCTGGTATTACCGTGCGAAGCCGAGGCTGATCGCTAGTCTACTATCTACTATGCACTGCCATACGGTTTATTTGATTGCGTTAAAACTTTGTCAACTTACTACTTGCACTTGCGCGAAAGTTATACGCACAGTACAATTAACTTACAGGAAGTCTCGTGCGTATCGTACCGACAAATTGATTTGAAAGTTTTATATATTATCATCCCTGATTAAACAATGTAACTTCTGCAGCTGCAACCTGCCGGGTACAAGCTATGCTAGAATTATTTTATCCGTGCAGTTTGAGTCATAAATCATCGAATTATTACGCTCTCTCTCCCACTCACGGGCCTTAGGAGCGAGCATAGTGATGGGCATTATTGTTGTCGATAAGCGTTATCGATAGTGTATTTAGTTTTGTCATTATGTGGGTTAGTGAAAAAAAGGAAAAAAAAATTAGATAAAACAACGTATTTATTAAAATAAGAATAATAATGATTTAAAATAAATTATTAATTAGGTATCTATGTATTAAAACAACTATAAGTACAAATGTTTGAAATGTAACAAGTTATATTAAAAATAAATATAAATATAAAAATAATAAGTTATATCTAAAATTAAATCTAATACTATTTACATTAAAATTCTACATCAGAATCATTAGAGTCATCGGCATCCACATGAACTACGATATCTTCTGCCAGATGAGATTTCTTCAAGTCTTCCTCTTGGAGTTTTTCTGCATGCTTCCCCACCACCACCACCAAAAATGTCACACAAGCCTTTGTAAACCGCACCGCCATCGTGTACCTGCCTTTGTTGATTCATTTGTTGTTATTGATAATGGCGTTTTGCCCGCGCAATATACTCACCACCGGGCTGAAGGCGAGCTATGATTTATGACCCCAACTGCACGCACAAATTAATTTTACTATAGTCTAATATATAAAAAATTATGTTTGTTTGTTCGTATTTTATGCGCTGCCATAACCTTTAAACAAATTGCGCTAAAATTTTGTCAACTTATTGCTTGCACTTGTGCGAACGTTATAGACATAGTTCAATTAATTTACACTTGGTGGTGCGCGTATCGTACCGACAAATTTATTTGAAAGTTATATATATCATCATCATTATAATTCCTAATTAGACAATATAACTCTTTCAAATTTAAAGTGATAGTTCCACATTTTTTTCTTTTACGGTAGTAACGCGCCAGGTACCAGTTAGATATTAATAAAAATGTATAAACAGACAAATAATTCACTCTTTCTCCATGCCATGCTTAATAAGCATGTGCCTGCAGCAACTGATCTTATGGACAAAGGCCATACCGCACTGTTCACACTTGTACCGCCTGTCATCAGGGTGTATTCGCATGTGCTCCTTCAAAGTTGTTTTCCGCACGTAAAACTTGCTACAATTTCCGCATTGAAACTTCTTTATCTGATTCTTTTTTATTTTTAATTTCGAATGCTTCATTTTGTGAGATTTTAAATCTTTACTCAAGAAAAATTTCATGTCGCATTCATTGCACGCGTGCTGCCTCTCCATCAAGTGATTTCTTCTCATGTGAACGCGAAACGCCTTCAGCCTTGCGAAAGTTTTATTGCAAGCCGTATAACGAACCTCAGAACTGATACCGTGCACCCTTTTTAGATGATTCTCTTTCTGAAGAAAAATCTTGAAGGTCTTGGTGCAGAAGCCGCACTTGTTTCGTGTCTCGTTGGAGTGCGTATGGGCGGATTTCTCGTGCAACTTCTTCTTCTTGTGCGAGTTGAAAGTTTTCGAACAGTAGTCGCACTGGAATGAGCCAGTCGTGTGACAAGTCAAGTGAGTCATTAGCTGCTTCATAGTGACGAAGCCTGACTCGCAAACGTTGCAGATGAAATTTCTAAAATGTTTATGCATGTGCTCCAAGAGCATTTTGAATCTACTGAATTCACTTGAGCAAATGTATCAGCGCAACGTTTCCGATTCAAACTTGAAAGGAATCCAGCGATGTATGACATCAGTGTGCATGAATATGTTATGAGCAGTCTTTAGACGGTCTACGATATCTTCAAGCGTATTGACATCATCCCCGCAAATGTCACATCGTAGTGAGATTATGTCTAATTTAAAATAGAATGCGTTTAGATCGCGCCTGCTTGTGAATTGCATTGCAAATGCTTGTGCCTTTATGCTGATAGACTGTATGTATTTTCAGGTCAGTCGGATCCGCACACTCCTCGGAACAGTAGCAGCAAACATACCCAATACCTCTACGTTTTCGGATTCGTGTGTCGTTCGAGCATTTCAGTATTACTTGTATATTCGTGTAGTGTTTCTTCAATTCGACGCTATCCTTATGTCTGATTTCGTTAAAATTGTCATAAGTATTTCTTTTAATCTTTTTATTTGTCTCTTTTAACTTCTTTACAGAATTCAGTTCATCTTCATGAAGTATACCTACAACGGAAAGTAAGAATTAAGACCCAGCATTTTCTGAAACTATTATAAGCCGTATGCATGCTAAAATATTTTGGAAATTATCAGAATCAGTAATTTGCCCGCAACACCGCCATTTAATAAAACTTCACTATCCGAATAAATTATTTTAGATATAGTAAATGCAAACAATTTCACGCTTAAATGTAGACGATATATAAATAATCATACAATTTATAAATTTATACGTGACAGAGCTGCAGCTATATTATAGTTGTAGCACAAATGGGTCGGCTCGACCGGGGAAGGACCCCAAAGGATCTCAAAGGTGAGTGTAGACAACATGAGACCCTTTTAACTGGATACAAGGCATTCCGTTCTGCCTTTCTTTATAATCGCATTAATATTTTCTTTACATGTGATGGTTGAGAAAATATTATTTTAAGGATACTGGTACTTATAAATCTTCTTCAACAGCCGAAAAAGTTCAATGCTGGAAAAAGACCTCTCGCATTCTAGAGGATTAACGCAGTACCAGGCGTCTGTGACTCTGCTCCCGGTCACCGGACATCTATATTATTTTTAGTACTTTCCATTTCTCTTTGGTTGATAAAAGTTTACAGGTATCAAGGTAATAAATCGGAAAGAGACCAGACTTTTTATTTCTCCGATGTACCGGTTTCGACGCTATTTTAACGTGATTAGAGCCACGCTGCAGCTACATTATGGTTGTAGCATGAATGGGTCGGCTCGAAACAGAAACAGAAACTTTTTTATTCAATATAGATTATAAATAATGCTTATTGAAAGTCACTCTTTTGTATAATTACCACTGGTTCGAAAAAAAACCTCTGTCCTGGGAAGAACCAGCAAGAAACCCAGCGGGACTTTTTTTTAAAAATAACAGCTTATAATCATGTATGTTACACAAATTAACAACACAACAAATTAGAAATAGCTTGGTAGCGATCACCTCATTTCCAGGGGTTATTATCATCTATAAATTCTTTAATACTATAATAACCCTTTTTATACAAACTTAGTTTAATAAAGTTTTTGAACTTTGAGCAGGTCAAGTTTTGTATATTTTGTGGAATTTTGTTGTAAAAGCGTATACATCGCCCCAAGAATGAATTACTGACTCGATGGAGTCGAGTAATCGGTACTACTAGCTTGTGTCTGTTCCTAGTATTTACAGAATGAATATCACTTATTTTTGTAAAACTACTTTTATTTTTGTGTACGTACATTACAATTTTCATAAATGTATTGAGAGGCCAAAGTTAATACATTAATTTCCTTAAATTTTTGTTGCAGCGACTCTTTAGGCTTTAAATCATAAATTGCTCTTATGGCCCTCTTCTGTAAAATAAATATAATTTCAGTGTCAGCTGCGTGTCCCCATAGCAAAATACCATACGACATTATGCTATGGAAATAGCTAAAGTAAACTAGTCTAGCTGTTTCAACACTAGTTAGACTTCTAATCTTTTTTACGGCATATGCTGCAGAACTAAGTCTGCTTGCTAGTTTTGATATATGGGGGCTCCATTGAAGCTTCGCGTCTAGTGTGATTCCAAGAAAAATGGTGGTATCTACAAGACTCAGTTCCTCCCCATTTAAAATTACATTAGTATTTAATTGTTTGACATTTGGAGTCATAAATTTTATACATTTCGTTTTAGTGCCATTTAAATGCAAATTATTAACATTGAACCAATTTACTAATTTAGATATAGCATTATTTACTTCGTCATATTTTAGCAATTGTCGACTTAATTTGAAAATTAAAGAAGTGTCATCTGCAAATAATACTATATCATGGTTATCTCCTACTATGTAAGGTAAGTCATTAATGTATACAAGAAACAGAAAGAGGCCTAGAATTGAGCCTTGAGGCACGCCCATCTGCACCTTCGACCCGGAAGAACTCATACTGTTAATGACAACTTTTTGCGTTCTCTTACTTAAATATGAAATAATTAATTTAAGAGCATCACTTTTTACACCGTAGTGTTGAAGTTTCCTGATTAATGTTTCATGGTGAACACAATCGAAGGCTTTGGATAGGTCACAAAATATACCCAAAGCATCCTGTGAATTCTCTCATGCATTAAATATATATTTAATGAGCTCAACACCGGCATCAGTTGTCGAGCGACCCCTTGTGAAACCAAATTGATTTTTATGAAGTAAATTATTTATATTAAAGAAATTTAACATTTGATCAAGAATAATTTTTTCAAAAATCTTACTAAGTGATGGTAGTACAGAAATAGGTCTAAAATTAGCGGGGTCTAATGTACTACCAGATTTAAATAAAGGTATTACTTTACTATACTTCATTAAATCAGGAAACACACCAGATTCGATACTAGTATTAAAAATAGTAGCTAAATGAGGCGCTATTATTATAGACGCAATAACTTTAACGGAAATCCCCCACAGATCCGCAGTTTTCTTAACATCAATAGTTTTAAAATATTTTACAATCTTTTGATGATACTTTATGAAAAGTAAAATTCTTTGTACACGCATTCACATTTTGTTTAAGTAATGATTCGGCGACCGCAGGAGAAGAATTCAGTGACTTAGTGGTTAATATCGGAATATCATTAAAATATTTCTCAAAAACCATTGCAACGTCCTGATCTGATTCGGTTAATTTGTTATTAACACTTAACTGGTAGTTTGAATTGCGAGAGTTAATCTTACCAGTTTCGCTATTAATTATACTCCATGTCATTTTAATTTTATTAGAAGCCGTCTTAATTTTGTTGCTCAAATGCAAAGACTTGGCTGTGGAGCACACTCTTTTAAATATTCGAACGTGGTTGGACTACGCTCCCAAAAAATACCAGCGTAAAATAGCAGCTTTGTGCAGTTGTTTCGTTTTCGAGATTCATTTCTGGATATGAGGCCTTCCATCTTAGACCTCAGGGGTGAAAACGCATCTACATTTTGATTCTTATTCGAAGATGTATGTAGATATCTAAGGGACACAGCATCCACGTACTATCAGGTGAACTGTGTGCTCGTTCGCCAAGTTCATTCTATTAAAAAATATTAGTAAGAGGTTGGTATGTTGATCCTACCCCGGTCGAGCCGATCTATGTATTTGCACTATAACTGCAGTTGTGACATCGACGTTGTTTATATTTAAATTAAGATAATACTTACCTAGTAAATTATTTTATTGATATCTGTAATGGTGACATAAGCAGACGCTTAATAATTCAATCTACAATTTTTTCGCCACTGTCCTTTCCTTACATTTTAAAAAATAAACCATTTTCCTATAAGTGTCATGTGAAAAGAATTCCTTCCTAGAACGGGAGAGGGCTATCCCAGGACTTTTAAGAAGTTATCTAATTAAGTTTTCTAATTAAGTAACTATATTAACAACCGAACTAATACTAACCGGATGTTACCTTTTGCAACAAAGATAACTTCCCTATGGCACCCAATTTTAGGTATTTAAGAAACGAAAAAAAAAAAAGAAAACATTTATTTATTCAGCACAATAAAAAACTAGCACAGAAAGCAGAGGAAAAGAAAGTCTTAAAACTATACATAACCTAATACAACTTTAATAAAGACACTTTTCTATTGTTTTCTTACTGATCATAACTAATTCTTCAAATACAAATGTACACTAGAATTATAATATACATAATCTTCTAAAATATAAAAAATAATTTTTGTTTATTTGCATTTTATGCGCTGCCATATCGCTGATCAGACTGCGGTAAATCTTTCTTAATTTATTGCTGGCACATGCGCGTAGGTTATAAGCATAATACAATTAAATTACGATAGGTGGCGCGCGTATTGTACCGACGATTTATTTGAAAGTTATATATCATCATCATTATGTTATTTAATTAAACAATACAACTCTTTCAAATTTAAAACGATATTTCCACAATTATTTCTTCAGCGGCAGCCAGGCGCCGCTAGTTATTTAAAAATATTTATAAACAAACAATTTTACACTATTTCGCCGTGCTTCGTAAGCATGTGCCCGCGCCAACTGCACTTCTGGACAAAGGCCCTACCGCAGTGTTCACACTTGTATCGCCTGTCATCAGCGTGTATTCGCATGTGCTCCCTCAAAGTCGTTTTCCGCACGTAAAACTTGCTACAAATTCCGCACTGGAATTTCTTGATTTTCGAGTGCTTCATTTTGTGAAATTTTAGATCGTAACTTGAGAAAAATTTCATGTCACATTCATTGCACGCGTGCCGTCTCTCCATCAAGTGATTCCTTCTCACGTGTATGCTGTACGACTTTGGCTTTGTGAAAGTTTTATTGCAAGCCTGACAACGTACCTCAGAACTGATACCGTGCACCTCTTTTAGATGATTCTCTTTCTGATGAAAATTCTTAAAGGACGCGGTGCAGAAGCCGCACTTGTTTCGCATTTCGTTCGGGTGCGTATGGACGGATTTTTCGTGCGACTTCTTCTTCTTGAGCGAGTTGAACGTTTTCGAACAGTAGTCGCATTGGAATGAGCCAGTCGTGTGACAAGTCAAGTGGGTCATTAGTTGCTTCAAATTGACGTAGCCTGATTCGCAAACGTTGCAGATAAAATTTCTAAAATGTTTATGCATGTGCTCCAAGAGCATTTTGAATCTACTGAATTCACTTGAGCAAATGTAACAGCGCAACGTTTCCGATTCAAACTTGAAAGGAATCCAGCGATGTATGACATCAGTGTGCATGAATATGTTATGAGCAGTCTTTAGATGGTCTACGATATCTTCAAGCGTATTGACATCGTCCCCGCAAATGTCACATCGTAGTGAGGTTATGTCTAATTTAACATAAAATGCGGTTAGATCGCGCCTGCTTGTGAAGCTAGCATTGTAAATGCTTGTGCCTTTATGCTGGCAGATTGTATGTTTTTTCAGTTCAGCCGGATCCGCACACTCCTCGGAACAGTAGCAGCAAACATACCCAATACCTCCACGTTTTCGGATTGGTGTGGCGTTCGTGCATTTCAGTATTACTTCTATATTCGTGTAGTGTTTCTTCAATTCGAGTCTAGGCCTACGTCTGATTGCGTTAATATTGTCCTTGGTATTCCTTTTAATCTCTTTATTTGCCGGTATCCTGCTATTAAGTAACTTCTTTACAGAATTCAGTTCATCTTCATGAAGTATACCTACAAAGGAAAGTAAGAATTAAGATTCAGCATTTTCTGAAACTATTATAAGCTGTATGCATGCTTAAATATTTTGGGAAATGTTAGATTCAGTAATTTGCCTGCAACACCGCCATTTAATAAACCTTCACTGTCCGATTAAATTATCTTAGATATAGGAAATGTGAACAATTTTACGCGTAAATGTAGACGATATATAAATGATCATACAGTTTACTGTCCAGCGCAAATGTATAAGTCTCCATTGTAACAGGCACCTGTGACAAAAACCGTTCTGGAGGACATTACTATTATTCTGTACGAGCGTGGCCTTTTTCAACCGAGCAGACCTATTTGTCTGCAGCAATAATATGCGACAGTGCGGCTATGACCCTACTTGTATATGGTGTGTACATTCACAATTACCATACTTATGTTAAATACTCTAGTTCTAGCATAATATTATTGTTTAATTCTTACATTAGTCCAAGGGTTTTCAAAGTGTGTGCCGCCTCGCTCTGGTGCACCGTACCAGCAAAGAGAGGCGCATTGAGGCGCTCTTGTTTACCATTCTCCAGAAACTAAACTTAGGTAACTGTTCGCGGGTACAAAATAAACAATATGAATAGTGTACGCTGCATACATCACTCACTCACCGAGACATTTAAGCTCGGAAACAGGTTCAAAATGAATATCTAAATTTAAAGGCATGGGAAGATAAAGTTGACTGATAGATAATTGTTAGAAAATAATTGTTTTTTGTTTCATATATTTTTCCTGGTTCATAAGAATTATTGTTTGTTTTCTATATTAACTAGTTGATTTTAGAAGAGCATTTAAATTTTGTTTAACTTAATACAGTTGTCATCATCATCATCATCACCATCTTGTATTGGACAATTCATTCCTAATTAAGTTCCTACTACATCAGTTCCTCACTCAGATTATAATTAGATACATTACTTAATTACCGTGTTGTTACTGATTGATCTCTTGTAAACCTATGAACAAAAGATATATTGTGAAAAACATAATTCGAATAATTATAACTTTTTTATTTAACTCTTATTCTAGTGTTTTAGCTTTACTTAGAAACTCCTTAGTTACCTACCCATCTATTCATTTCAAAGTTCGTTACTACACTACGATAAACGAATGGATGTTTCCTCGAGCAATGGTTTGATTACAATATAAGACAGACAATTGATTTTTTTATAGGATAGGGTGACAAACGAGCACACATTGCACCTGATAGTAAGCGGTTGCTGTGACCCACAGACATGTACATCCATCCTCAATAGAGAATCAAAATGCAGATGCGTTGTCACCCATGAAGACTGAGATGGAATGCATCTTTTCCAGTGAGAAGGGTCAGTATTTAAAGTTGACACGATAATCGTGTCGGTCATTGTCGTCCGCCGCACGTTGTTAGTTGATAACAATCGACTAACATGGATTGTTATCGAATTTTATCGACTAAACTGATCAATCGACTATTTCGAGTAGTTTTAGTAACAATCGTCCATCTCTAGTGCCTATCTACCATCTATCATTGTACCTTATTTCAACTAGCTTTTTTATCGTGGGGAAATTTTCATGGATACCTTCGGCTGCTGGAACAACAGAAAGGTTATGTTAGACTCCTACGGTCTAAAACCCCAGCGTATATGAGGTCCTGGGATCTCCGTTCGGAACGCAACCGGGGCCCCTCTCTCGCTTTGCTTAGTTAAAATACGTCCCGGGGGCAGTCCTTACTGCCTTCAGCACACTCGCAGTGATATTACGGTGATCGGGTCCACTTCCGAGTCACCGTCCTCCTCGGTGGTTACATGACTAGACAGTAGGGGTTCCCATCCCAAGCGCTGTAACCCCATAAGCCCCGCTTCTGGTGTGGAACACACTCATCAAGGGGAGGGTCGTGACGACATCGTCTAAGAGCGAGATCTGTCCTCCCAAGATACCGCTTAGCAGTCTCTTTCTGGACTATAACGGATTCACAGAAGGCGGCTACGGCACTCCACGCCGAGTACCTGCTCAGTATCGCTGACCCGATTACTGGCAGGGAGAGGTTCTGACCGATCCGGCTTACCAGGAGCGTCTGCACCCGTTCAAGATTTTTCCGTAATTAGCATCCGTGTACATTATAAATTTTATCGCCCCTAAATTTGTCATGTTTAACCGCAGGCTCCCGCTTTATGCACAAGTTCACGCGTGTACATTAAAACTAGTTGCAGTCGCACTGCTCACTAGACTAAATCTAGTTGCGCGACTGTATCGACATCCTACAAAAATGCAGATTTCAGTTTTTTGCGGCAAAAAGATATGTCATATCACGTCAAATTTACAAAAATATGGCGATACCTTTCATTTATACGTAATTTAACATACGTACGTATAAATCACCTCATACGATGTTGTATACAGCATTTGAGGATCCTGCGTGAAATCTATCGAGAGTTCTGACGCACCAAGTAACGCGAGCCGCTTTTTGCTCTTCACAGAGCGAATGCGGTATCCATCGGGAAATCAACTTTTTTACACCTAATTGTTCATGCAAGATTATTTGTATTTGACTCATGCCAGTGTCTAAAGTTGCGTGAATTTCGCGGTATGTCACATGTCGATCTTCCTCAATCAGCTTACGCACAGCATCAACGTTTTTTTGGGTGACTGCAGTTTTTGGACGACCTTGACGGGGATCATCACTGAGCTTGACACGTCCACGTTGAAATTCAGCAAACCAGCGATAAATTGTGGTTTTGGATGGGGCTTCATCACCAAATGCAGAAATCATCCGGTCAACACACTGTTTTTGTGTTAAACCACTTCGAAAGTGTTAATAAATCATCGCTCTTGAATTTTCTCGAGTCAATTCCTTTTTCTCAACGACTAAACAAGTTTGACAAAACCTTGTGACAAGACCGAGAATCTTTTTTTTAAATAAATAAATGGTATTCGATTTTTAAAACCAAGGAGTTTTCAATTAAAAAGATTTTAATATGACAGGAACAGTGGAAATATTCCATTCCCGATACTTTTAGCGCAGCCTATGCTATATATATTGCCATTTACTTCTTTTTAAGTTTAAGCTTAAAAATTACAATAATAACAGTCATGTTGTTTCGGATTTGTTTACCAATACATGCAGCTCGCTGTCATACAATATGCAGATCGACAGAGCTAATGATCCGAGTTGTCGCTGTAACCGAGCGATGCTGTTATAATCTATGTGTATGAGAACTTGTTAGTGAATTGTTTTAATTGTTACGTTTGTTTTGTAGTGTCAGACGATTTTATGTGCGCAGATATCCCCTCGCCAAAAAGACAAACAGTTCTGTATCGGAAAGAAACACTATGGCTACTCCCCTTTGATACGCCCATGTTGCTCTACGTCTTTTGCTTTAATTCGACAGTAAAATCATTTGAACGTATTATTTGAATATTGCTTGGGTTGTTCACGATGGTCTCAAACGAATTTGGTATTTAGTCTAAAGCCAAACTAGAGTAAAACATTTGTGATTTTATTTATTTAAAACAGTTTAATAAATAATATAAAGTTTCACTTTATATCTATGGCCCTTTTATTTACACCTGTTGGCCGTGCTTCGCGCGCATGTGTCCTCGCCAGCTGCACTTCTGTACGAACGCCTGTCCGCAGCGGTCGCACTTGAAGCGCCTGTCGTCCGCGTGAATCCGCATATGTTCCCTCAATGTTTTTCGTCTCGCATACGCTTTATGGCACACCTCGCATTCAAAGTTCCTCACGCCCGTATGCTTGACCATGTGCTCCTTCAACTCATGCGTAACGAAGAATTTCATATCGCAAAATTTACATTCGTGCCTCCTCTCTAACAGGTGGTCTCGTTTGATGTGGATCGTTAAGGCCGATTGGGTTTCGAATGTTTTATCACACGCCTTACATTTGAGCGTGACCGAACGAACGCCGTGGACTCTGGCCAAATGGTCGAGCTTCTTCCGATAATCTTTGAATTTTTCGTTACAATAGCCACATCTGTTGAGCATATTTAGATGTATGTGAACCGATTTCTCGTGCGACTTCTTCTTTCTGTATGTGTCGAAGACTTTTTCGCAAAAGTCACACTTGAAAGTGCCCTTCTTGTGACCTTCAGCGTGGTTTAACAATATGTTCCTGTTAACGAAACCCGCGTCACAAACCTCGCAAATGTAATTCCTGTAATGGATATTCATATGCTCTTGGAGCGCTTTGAACTTATTGAAAGAGTTCATGCAATACACGCACTTTAGTAATGTGTCACCCTCGAATTTGAATGGCACGATGTGATTTTTGATATCGGAATAAAATTTTCTGTCGTGAACCGTGATCAAATGTTCGATCATTTGCTCCAATGATGGTATATCAGTGTCGCAAAGGGTACATTTTAACGATGTTATATCGAGCTTTACGAGATAGGAGAACATCATTTTCCCCTCCATGAATTTACGCTTTGCCTTCGCATCGTGCTCTTCCAAGGTGTGTTTCTTCAAATCCATAGGATCTGGGTACTGTTCGGCACAAAAACAACACGCGTATCCGATTCCACCGTGACAACGGATCGGTGTCGCGTTCGAGCATTGCAAAATTTCCCTGATGTTGGTCCGATGTTTTTCTAGCTCTCGTCCTTTGTACCTATCATTTTTATCCATTTTCACTTTGGAAACGTTGACTTTCTTGGATTTTTCTTTTACTACGAGTTCATTTTCACATTGGTTTCCGATTTTCGTGCTTACGGTACGGAGCACACCTACAAAGAAAAGTATAGGTTATTGAGATTTATGATCTTTCGCGAAAAGGCGGAGAGTGGCCGAGAACGCTATATTATGTTTATAAATACGTACATTTACATCTAAGCAACAATTTTGTTTGCAAATAATCAATTACAGGGAATATAATATTTTTTTTTATCTGTGCCTATAAGTTAGATTGCACTCAGTATAATCTGTGTATATCGAAAAGTCATTAAAATCATCTCATACCCAATAAGTTTTTGAACTTAGATTTGAGCATACGTGCGTAAATATATGGATGTAAAAGAAGCGGATGAAACCTCTAGGTGACAGGCGTGAGTTTATGTATGTATGTATGTTATATCTCAAATATTACGTAAAAGACGTTGCAAGATTAAGTGTTTTTCAAGAGTATTATCTGATTGTAGATGAATGCTATGGCTCATAGACACTCGCAATCTGTGATTATACTGGCTCTCTAAAAATGCTTATGGCTTCTGCCTAAATATAGCTGCAGCGTGACTCTACCACGTATCCCTAGTTTACAAGTTTTGTATGCTAACTGCCATAACTACAAATACATACTTTGGTGTTGAGGTTTAACTAGAACGACCTTAATATAGAGGTTAAACCCCAACAAGGTAGTAGAGTAGTAAAGTAGAATATAGTATTGGTTTAATAACTTAACTGCAACTCACGAGCATATTCAATATTTAAAATGCTGTAAGATAATTTGACAGCTCCATAGGTAAAGGCCTCGGATTCGATTCATTCAAGTATTTACTTGTACCGTGTGTAGAAATGTATGACCTACAAATGACTGTCCGTGGTCTGGATGTATGTCCTTGTGAAATTTACGTATGTAAACCACGATTAAGGAGAAAATCCTAGTGTTGAAGGTAACGTTTTTAAAGAAACGAAAAATAGAATACGAGTGTAATTGTAAGACATATTCTACATAATAGAAACAACCTATAAATTATAGATATGTCGTTTTAATAGGAGACCCTAAATTTCGTGGCAGTCGCGGCCTTATACTAATTAAGCGCTAGCGACTGTGCGTGTGCAGGACACATTGTCGATACATTCGCAGTCGCTCAAGACTGGAAAACCTAGTCCAAAGTAATTTTCTGTATTTTTTTTCAAATTTTCTTATGGATGTCCTAATGGTCTTGAAACTATAATTGTAAAATTAAATTGTACCTATTAAATCTTGGAGGATTGTAAAAATTTATATCATCTATTTTATTTCTTATCATTCTAATTATTTAAGTTACATCTGTACAGTTTTCTATTTATTTAGAACTTTATTATAAAAGTTTAAATAATAATAACAACTTAAATAACTGAAAATAACATAAATCATTTAAAAATAACGGGTATTTAGCGTTACGATAGTAATGCGACGCATCGGGCCTCCCGTTTCCACTATTAAATTTTTAATAAGAAATAAAAACTGACCTGAAAACTGAAAATAATTTTCATTTAATAAACTTCCGAAGTTAGAGCTCAGACATAGTCTATCGAAGAACTAAAGCCAGGACATCTCTACACAATATAAAACAAAGTCGCAGCCCACCGTCTGCATGCTCAGATCTTTGAAACAACGCAACGGATTTTGATGCGGTTCTCATCAATAGACACAATGATTCAAGAGGTAATTTTATACATGTGTGACTGAACTTCTCCTAAAAGGCTGGACCGATATTGATGAAATTTTCTGTGTGTGTGATTAAGTTGATTAGAGAATGGTTTAGATTCACAATTGGACCCGGTAGGTGGCGTTGTTGTCGAGATCCAGAAATCAAACGTGCGATGCCGGGGCGGATACTAAATGCATATGAAAGTATATACGGCATTAATAACAGAAAATGTTAATTAATATATATTATTTTATTATTATTAAGTTATATATATTATATGTATACTCTATTCCAATTACGAAGTCCCATTTGACAGATGTCAATAATCAAGTACTAGTAAAGTACTGCTATAATCGATACTTGACGATATTGATCTTCGATTACTATAACGAACAAATTAAAATCGTATTGACAGAAAAAGGATTAGCATCTAATTAAAATTTATAACTGTTTTTTAATTTTAATTAGATAATATTACATGATATTTTTATCAAGATGGAATCATCATCACTAGCCGAAATCGATATTTCATGGTCGGCATCGTCGTCATCACCCTCATCATCGTCTGTAGAATCCCCTGTATTTATTATAATTTGGTTACCTATGACGGCATCAATATGTATGTCTCTGTCCCAATCAGCGAAAATCAAATTTTTTGTTGGTAAAACCACACTTTCCCAATTCGCGGCAGTAACACTATCACAAGCTTCTTGCAACAATGACAGCATTTTGTTTGCAGTAAACGGTGAGCTGGTATTTTTACGAGCCGCATAACCTAAAATAAAGGTTTGCGTGTTAATATAGCAACATATAAAATGTTAAAATAGGTAAAAATAAATTATAAAAAATATTTGTTTAAATTCTTGCCTTTAATTTGCGCCCAAATCAATTATATGGCATTGTATTGACAATGGTAGGGTGGAAGGCGCATTACATTGTGTCCGGCTTCCTTAGCCATTTCGTCCAATACGTATTTTGGTCTAGCTGGCTTATTTATAGCAACCAAATGCAGCAGCTCAACTTTTAACATGGACATGTCAGCAAAAATATTATTGTCATTCAGCCATTTCACAATATCGGCTTTTTTGCTGCTAGAAGTTGGAGGCTTACTTGTTTGTACTGAATGATACGGTGCATTATCCATAATGATCGTCGATGGCTCATTCAAGTTGGTCAATAAGGTACAAAATCATTCCTTAAATTTAACAAAATCAATCTCTTCGTGGTATTCCACAGTTTTCTTAGATTTAAACGCCAAGAGGCAGTTCGGAACAAATCCCTTCATGGAACCCGCATGCCGTACTTTTGTGGAGGAGTGAGGAGTGTCGTCTATCCATATATTGCCAACTGTATAATTAGCGTTTAGCCACGTCTCATCTAAAAATATAACATTATTCCAAACGGCAATGGACTTTGCTGATCTTAAAAAATTAAATCTGGCTAAAGCTATATCTCTATGTTCCATCAAAATCCGCCTTTTATCACATTTTTTATAAGAAAAGCCAACATTTTTAAAAACCCTCCAGAAAGAAGTTCTACTGCCGTGAAACAGTCCAGATTCTCGTAAAGTATTTGACAATTTATCAAGAGTCGGCAATTCGTTCCTACTATAGTAGCCATAGATATAGTTTCTAATGGCGTCGTTATCAAAATTGTCGATATGTGTAACTATCAATCTTCTAACTTTTTTCTTAAGTGGCGATTCTAATTTGTTATCTTCCATTAAATCTTTACCATGTTTTTCCTTACGTATTCGGGAAACAGTTTTTCGACTAATACCAAGAGCTGCACTTACTCGGTTAGTCACTTGTGAAAGTGGCAACAATGGACCACCATTCTGATACTCTCTTTCAAAGTAATCTTGTAGGCGTACTACAAACTCTCCCGCTTGACTGCGCATCACTGTTCTTTTAGTGGTCTCAGTTTCCGCCATAGTGTTTATAAATACAAAAAAAAAACAAATCAAATAACAGTCACAACTTAATAACAACGAAAGTATTATCAAACAGTTATAACTACAATAACAAGAACGAAATGAAAACACAACACAAAATCAACTAAACTGAACACGCGTATCGTATACAAGGCTTCTGCACTCGTACTGAAGAGACAAACAAAATGGCGGTCGTGATCACGAGGTGGACGCAGTGTTGACAGATTTTCACTCGTGAAAAGAATCTGTCTATAATCGATTTTATACGATTCTTTTTGTCACGTCACTATGTATAAAAGTAAAAATAAAACTATAGAACGTAAACGCAAAACGGCAGTAAAATATTATCTTTTAAAGTTTTAATTATTTTGAGCACGATGTCTAAAAACAATATGTTGATTGTGTGTGTGAATTAATTGTATAATGATTTAGATTGATTGTGTATTTTTAAATGATGATTTACGACCATGAACAAATTTTTGAAAATTCAAATTATGCGAAACGTGAAGAGTTACGTTCTAGAAAGTGTCAAAAGGGACTTCGTAATTGGAATAGAGTATAGCTATTGTATGTATTATTTTTATATATAGTATTATTTTATTTTTATTTATAGTATCATTTAATATAATTAACGTATGTTTTTTTTTGTATATTATTTACATTAGAATTAGTATTGTACGCACTAAGTTTGCCTTTTTAAATATATTTTCCTTTGTGGGGTCTACTGGAAAATATTTCAGCAAATTATGGAATAAGTAGAACCTTTGTACAAACTCACTATAAGACTGTTTCTGTATTTTGTTGTGTGTACATAAATAAATTAAAACAAAAATTTATCTGACTGTTCTAATGTCCGAAATGGCTGGACCGATATTGACGGGACTTTTACAGGCACACAGCTGATGTTATAAAGAGTAAACGATTGGGGTAATAAAATACCTGCGTTCACGGGGACTGGGGGACCATCGACCAAAAGTCGTGTTTAAAAAAAAGGTTATATCGTTTGTACGATCGTAAGTTAGTGTTTTATCTCGCGTAATCAAGAGAACCAATCATAATATCGATTCCAAACCAATTTTATTCGACGCGTGCTTACATTATGAACATCTAATTAAATGATCTTTAACAACTTACATGTCCGGAAAAAAGACACAATAGTTAAACAATTGAAATGTTCATATATGACTCACGGGACAGTGAAATGGTTAAATTCGATTCTGCTGTTTCTTTAAAAAATCTTCTAGTATACATATGGTTCACACATACAGAGAAAACTGAACACTGAGGGTAGATCAAAACAACTGAGAGTAGATTAAAAAAAATAATTAAAAGTCGGGAAAAGACCTTAATCACGAAGTGTTCTTTACGCTTCATAATATTATCGACTTTCTGTACGACTAGTACTGCTGAAATAGGCCTTCTCCACAGATTGGGTCATAGGGGGGATTTCCCCATGGTTACCACACTTGGCAGGCGGATTGCGAACGTAGGGTTTTATTATTTTGTATTGTTATGTGGAAGACGCTGCTGCCCATCTCCTGCCCATCTCCTGTTTCAGTGTCCCTCTCTCGCCTCTTACGAACCCGATGGGACGATGTGGAGTAGTGGATATTCCTACCCCGCCACAACACGGTTTAAATAAATTGTAATACCATCATAATAACAAAATAATACCCTCATTATCCGTGGTAGGGCCATGCTATATATGAGTAGTATAGTTGTAGCACGAATGGGTTGGCTCGACCAGGGAAGGACCACGCTCTCACAGAATACCAGCGTAAAATGGCAGCTTGACACTGCTGTATTTTGTATGGTGAGTGTAGAGAACCGGACACCCTTTTTACTGTAAAAGAGGCATTCCATCTTAGTCCTCACGAGTGACAACGCATCTGCATTTTGATTCTTTATTGAGGATAAATGTAGATATCTATGGGTCACAACAACCACTTACCATCAGGTGGATTGTGCTCGTTTGTCACCTTATCCTATAAAAAAAACTTATAACATTACTAACTGGCTTCTTTTGTCCTATAAAAAACTGTACACCTATAAAAAAGTAAAAAAAAAATCGAGCCTCTTATCGGGATAAAAACTATCCTATCTCTCAAGTTGGATCTAACAGGACACAGTATGCAAAATTTCATTGAAGTCAGTTCTGTATACAAAGCGTTCATCGCGGACAAACAATGCGGCAAGTAATTTTTTAAAGGTAATAATTGGTTATCCTTTGTTCTCTGTAGGGGTTTCATTTTTCAAACCGATAGTAGATTTTAGATCTTATTCTTTGACCAGTAGAGTATAAATAAAATTACGAAATTAATATCACCCTTATAATGCTAAAAGGTACACAAATCACATACATATAGACATATTGCAACATCGACTCATTTTGGCACGTTCGAAACTATAGCGTTATTTTTAGAGATCCCGTGGTTCTTTTTCATGTGCTTCCGTTTGCTATTTTGCGTCGCGTACGCCTTACCGCACACATCGCACTTGAACTTCCTCTCGTTGGTGTGCGTTGCTAAGTAGTGTCCCAGCATATGTCGCTTTATAAAGAACCCCATGTTACAAACGGAGCATTCGTACGAGCGCTCCTTCAAGTGCACGCTTCTCATGTGAAGCATCAAGTTGGATTTGAGGTTGAACTTCTTATCGCACATATCACACTTGATCCCTTCAACATTGTGTATCTGCACCATATGGCGCGTCTTCTGATAGTAGTTCTTGAACCTCGCCTTGCAGATTTGACACACGCTGTATCCAGCGATGCCTTTGTGTTCTGTATTAACGTGGGCCTTTTTCTTAGACTCGGCTGCAAATACCTGACCGCACTGCCTGCATGGGAAACTGGACTTTTTCTTCCCATGCGTGGTCTCGTGTCGATTCAGGCGAAAGCTGTTCACGAACCCGGCACCGCATGTCGTGCATATGAAGTTCCTATAGTGAGTGTTCATATGCTGCATGAGTAATTTCATGTTGTGAAACGCCTCGCTACACAGGCAACAGTTGATCTGCTGCTCGCTGGTCAGTTTGAACGGCTGGAAGTAGTCCGTGAGGCCCAGATAATACTTCTTATCGTGCACTTCGACTAAGTGCTCCGTCAGTGTTTTGAGATTGTCCATCGGCTGGTCGCATATCGTACATTTAAGGTTGACAACGTCGAGGAATGCGACAAAATTACTCATCCCAGAGCCAGCTTTGTAAGTTGGCTTTTCCTTGACGTGATCGTATTGGGTGTGATTTCTCAGAACGTCCGGATCGGGATAGGTTTTGAAGCAATACGCGCAAATGTAGCCCGCGTCATTCCTATCCTTGAACGGTGTCGCGTTGGAGTACTTTAGTAATGTGGTTAGATTGTGCCACTGCTTTTGCATCTCGGGCAGATGCTTTTCGCGGAAGACTGTATGATTTACGAGGTTCTGGTCGTCGATCTCTTCATTAATGGCCCGTCTTCGGGTCTTTTTCTCTCCGGTACGGCCTATAAAAGAAAAATCAGATTTTGATAGGCCGTCCATTAATAAACTCATCTACAGTTAATATCACACTTTGCCGAAGCAGCGTTGCAGATATTCTTATAAATTCAATCAAAAATACACTGATCAAATACATGAGTTGATCAGTAGTTCTCCATTCTGATTCCAAATCTATGTATTAATTACGCGAAGAGATAACTTTGTGTCTCTTTTTATTCATATTGCGCGCACGAAGGTGTCTGTGATTTGGCATAGTTAAAGTTTATGTAGAGAAGGAGTGCAGAAAGCTAAATTTTAGGCAAAACAGAGTCTAATAGTCTGTGGTTAAACAATCGCAAAGAAGCAGAAAAAATATTTGAGGAAATATCGTTTTAAATTTGTAAGGGTTATATTGTTTAATTAGGAATAATAATACATTCATTGAAATTGAATGGTATATGACTTTCAAATAAATTAATCGGTATGACACGCGTGCCACCTACTATAAGTTAATTGTACTATACCTATAACCTTTGCACAAGTATAAGCAGTAAGTTGACAAAGTTTTAGAACAATCTTATGAATGGTATGACAGCACATAAAATACGAACAAACAAACATTATCTGCCCCGGCTTCGCACGGTAATATCTGGATTCTAAAACAGCGCCACCTATCGGGCCTAACTATACCTTCGCGCAAGTTCAAGCAATAAATTGACAAAGTTTTAGCGCAATCTGATGAACGTTATAGCAGCACATAAAATACGAACAAACAATTAATTTTTATATATTAAGGAGATATATTAGATATTTGTGATTTGTATATTAATGTGCATATTTTTATACTAAAAAAATATAAGAATTACGGTCGAATTTCAACCACTGAGCGAACATTAGTATTTAAAAAAACACGACCTAAAAGTTTTACCTATTACCTATATATATTTATACATTAAAATGATGACGTTTGAGTAACATAGCAATACGCCTCGAATAAAACCGCGAACACGATAGTAATCTTAAAGGTAAACGAATTCGAAGTAAGGAGAAAAACAGGTGGTATGTTAGATAAGCTAGGGTAATATGTTCGTCAGGGTTTTTCTACGTGAATACGTTTTTAAATTTGCTTCCGCAGTGGGAAGCAAGTCAGAAAACTGATGATAACAAAATCGGGGGATACAGCTTGGTGTTGCAGTTACCTATCAACATAAAATTTTTTATCACACCACTCGATAGCTAAAGGATCCAAATTAGTTACGTTGCGTGAGGACAATGGCGCATCGCGTCTGGCGGAGAGGTGAACGCCGCCATTTTAAGGTCGTTTCGTTACGTACACGTGTTCATAGAAAACATATGGCCGCGTCCACGACACAGCAACACCTCGGTTTTTTTTTTATTTTCTGTTGCAATCTACGATTATCGTATCAGGTAGTGGGGTGCACTAGAGTAGTGTGTACATTTTTTATGTTTTTAAAATTCCGTACATCAAAAGGAAAAAGTGGAACCCTTATAGGATCCGTCAGTCAGTCGGTGAAGACCATTTTTTCACAAACGGGTAGAGGTATCAAGAGGGTTTAAGCTTAGAGTATATAATATAAGAAAGTAATAAAGCGCGCGTTAGTGAGTATGAACAGTAGTAAGCACGGGTGTGAACAGTCTCGAAATTGCAAGGGAGACGACGCTATTGGTCACCATTTATAGATAAAGGATACACACGCGCTGATTGTTTCTCTCGTGGGTATTTTTTTATAGGATAAGGTGACAAACGAGCACACAGTCCACCTGATCGTAAGTGGTTGCTGTGACCCATAGACATCTACATTTATCCTCAATAAAGAATCAAAATGCAGATGCGTCGGCACCCGTGAGGAATAAGACATATAGCCTCCCGCTCCACCCTTTTACATCCTGAATACTTTTGGTAAATCAGTGTTTTATTAACAAAATATTACGTACCGATGAAAAGAAATATCAATAATCTTCTAAGTTTGCTTCCGTGAATCGCTATTACATCTTGTTACTACTGCACATTTGACCATGGTAACTTAAAATTCAAATATATAATATACGTGGTAGAGCTCTGCTGCAGCTATATTAGTAGTATAGTTGTAGTACGAATGCGTCGGCTCGACCGGGGAAGTGTCACGCTCTCACAGAATACCAACGTAAAATGCTGTGTTTTGTATGGTGAGTGTAAAACACCGGAGACCATTTTTACTGGAAAAGAGACATTCCACCTTAGCCCGCAGGGGTGAAAACGCATCAGCGTTTTGAATGTTAATCGTATATTATTATAAATGTAGATCTATGTCTTAGCGCCTCATCATCCAGTTACCGTCAGTTGGACAGTGTGCTCGTTGGTCACCCTTATACTATAAAAGGGTTCGGCAATGTTTTTTTGGTTTGAGTCGTACTTCATAATAAATTTAAACGGATTTTTAATTTCAACAGATATATTTACATCTTGCTAGGTGCATACGAGATACATAGAAAATTCAATTCGAAATTAAGGGCGATCCTCCATTAGATGGAGTGAGAACCTGGTCAGAGATGCAGGAAGGCGATAGATGCACCAAGGACCGTACTATGAGGAATTTCTTGTAGTGGACTTTTGAAGCACTGTAATAGTGCTGATGAGTATGATTGTAAAAAATATTTATGCCATCAGGAAACTCGATGAGGGAAGGTCGATTTTAGAGACGATAGTGTAACAAACGAGCACACAGTCCACCTGTTGGTAAGTGGTTGCTGTGGCCCATAGACATCTACATCTAAACTCGTTTGCGAATCAAAATGCAGATGCGTTGTCACCCGTGAGAACTAAGATGGAATGCCTCGTTTTCAGTAAAAAGGGTCTCCGGTTCTCTACACTCACCATTCGAAACACAGCAGCGTTGAGCTGCTATTTTACGCTGGTATACTTTGAGAGCGTGGTCCTTCCCCAGTCGAGCCGACCCATTCGTGCTACAGCTATACTACTAATGTAGCTGCAGCATGGCTCTACCACGTATAAAATACACGATGGCATATTTATTATAGGTTTTTTTTTATAGGATTTGGGTGACAAACGAGCACACAGTCCACCTGATGGTAAATGGTTGCTGCGGCCCATAGACATCTACATCTATCCTCTATTACAAATCAAAATGTAGATGCGTTGTCACCCGTGAGGTCTAAGATGGAATGCCTTATTTCCAGTAAAAAGGGCCTCCGGCCACCTGCACTCACCAAGCGAAACGCAGAGATAAACCTCTACTTCACGCGGTTTTCTGTGAGGTCGTGGTACCATCCCGGTTCGAGCCGGCCCATCCGTGCGACAGCAAAAGCTGCCGCGTGGCTCTACCACTGTTAGTTATAACGCATAGAACGGATCGAACAATCTTCGTGTTACCAATATTAGGTGTCGCCGTGAAGTAGCGAAGTAAAAGAATGCACTACCCATATCAACTCGTAGGTGCCGCAAGAGTCAACAAAATATTTTTAGTATACTGAAGTAAGATTGGAAAATATTATTAGAAACCAAAACCAGGTGGCAAGATTAACTTTATTTAAGCTCCCCAACTCCAGCCCAGAAGGGGTCAAATTTTGCAGCAGTCTCGGCGACACGGATGCCGCGTTTATCGCGGAGCGTTACCGGAATAAAATTAGATACTAATAGAAATAAATTACAAAATACTTGATCCCACAAGAAACTTGATTTCTATGAACCACAGCCTCCACTTACCATCAGGTGGACTGTGTGCTCGCTTGTCACCCTTATTCTATAAAAATACTTGAATTTTTATACAATATTAATCTTAGAATTAAGTTTAGAAAGGGTTGCAGCATCTTCCTGATTACAACTGAAAATAATAAGAAACTGCAGTTGCCAACCCGCGTGCCACAATGGGCCAATCCCTATGAGACAATCTATTTTGGATGTCTAAGTTCTAAGTTAAGAGTGATTTAGCTGTACCTACTTATATAAATGATTTTTTTTATAAAACAAAAAAATAGTACAAAAGGTTTGTAATCTCTGCATAAAAAAGTAACTTACTCTCAATTTCAAAGAAAACACATAGAAAAACACGTAGTTACCCACTAAAAACAAGTATCCTTCCGTTTGTAACTGATGTTTGATGTCGAATATACTTAATTAGGTCTATACAAGTGATAAAAGCATAAAAAAGAACATTACTTTTACACATGACTGATGGCACAATAGGCGTGGCATGTCTGTGGCACTTGACACGCCAAGCGTGTCATGAAATATTGGGTCGCCGCCACCGCTATAAGTTGTCGAAAATCGGTGCCGTAACGAATCGGTTAAACGGGAGAAAAATGTCGTGTGACTATATATCGGACTAATGGTGTTTCTTACTGGTTTGTGATTAAATTCGGCTAACAAGTCGTTTTTGTGTGGTAAATCCAAGAGAGCCATGATAGCTTAAGGGCTCGACTCCCACTGGCTCCAAAAAAATTGTTAACTGCAACTTCAAGCGCTGGTTTATCACGTGAGTTGAAAGGAAAACATCGTGAAGAAACCTGAGTAATAAAACATTTTCGAGGAGGATGTAAAAAACGTCAACACGCCCGGAGAATATAGCACGACGGGCAAATTGCTTTAAAGCTCTTACAAAAATAAGACGCCTGTACCTAGTAGTAGAACATATAAATAATGTAATATAATCATTTTTAATTATATTATATATTAGGCGGCCCCCAGTCCCCGGCGGCCCCGCTATTCCTGGCTACGGTGGCGACCATGGTAACGGCGGGGCAGGGGGTGCTAAGAATCTCCGGTGGAGGTTCGATTGCCACCTAAGACGACTCGACATGGAAACATACAACGCACGCACGCTGAGGACTGACGAGAAGATCGTGGAGCTGGAAGAAGAGATAGACAAGTTGCGCTGGCATATTATAAGATTATCCGAAGTCCGAAGAGAGGGGGGGGACACGGTAATCCTCGAATCCGGCAACTTGCTCTATCACCGGGAGGGCGACCATTTGTCCCAAGGAGGTGTCGGATTTATCGTCCACAAGTCTCTCATTAACAACTTTGTAAAGATCAGGAGTGTGTCGACGAGGGTTGCGTACCTTATACTCAAAATCACCAAACGGTATTCGCTGAAGGTCATACAGGTTTACGCACCAACCTCGGCACACCCCGATGAGGAGGTGGGGGAAATGTATGAGGATATATCTAGAGCCATGCATTCCTCCAAAACCCAATATACGGTGTTAATGGGAGACTTCAATGCAAAACTAGGCACAAGAGAGAACGGTGAGCTGAAAGTAGGGAAATTTGGAATAGGGCAATGGAACCCAAGGGGCCAGCAGCTGGCCGACTTCATGGAGAAAGAGGGACTCTTTATGATGAACTCTTTCTTCCAGAAGCGGCCTTACAGGAAGTGGACTTGGTCGAGCCCCGACGGTTCGACAAAAAATGAGATTAACTTCATTATGACGACCAGACGACAACTGTTCAGTGATGTCTCCGTGATCGCGAGGGTGAAAACTGGTAGGGATCACCGAATGGTTAGAGGCACACTGAACCTAAACGTTAAGTTGGAGAGGTCTCGTCTAATGAAGTCAACGCTCCGTCCCATTCGTGCTCTGTTCCAAAGTCCCGAAACCTTTCAGCTCGAGTTACAAAACCGTTTTCAGTGCCTAGAAGACTGCAATGAAGTGGACGATATGAATGACAAGCTCGTGGAAACTGTCCATGCGGTCGGAGCTAAGTTCTGCAAGACCCGCCGCAGAAGAACACAAAAACTCTCCGATCACACTCTCAATCTCATGGCTGTTAGACGGGAGATGAAGCTACATTCTTCAACAGACTTGACAGCATACAGGCAACTGAACAGACAGATCTCTAAATGCATGCGGCGGGACTTACGCAACTTCAATACAGCTCGTATTGAAGAAGCGATCGAGCGGAACCAAGGCTCCAAAGTCTTTGCCAGAGACCTGTCTGCCAGAAAGAGACAACTGTCAAAGCTGAAGGCAGAATGTGGCAGCATCGTTTCCGGGACACCTGAGATTTTGAGTGAGATTGAGAGGTTCTATGGGCAGCTGTACACGTCATCGTTGGAGCCACACGCAAGTGTGAGTAACGATCCAAGAGCGAGTCTCATCCGACACTATTCCGAAGATATCCCGGACGTCAGTCTGAGCGAGATTAGAATCGCTCTCCAGCACCTTAAAAACGGTAAGGCCCCAGGCGAGGATGGAATTACAGCGGAGCTTCTGAAAGCGGATGGAAGACCGGTACTTGAAGTCCTTCAGAAGCTATTTAATTCCGTCCTCCATGGTGGCATTACACCGGAGGTGTGGAGCAGAAGTGCGGTGGTCTTGTTCTTCAAGAAAGGTGACAACGCTCTCTTGAAGAACTACAGACCGATTTCCCTTCTGAGCCGCGTCTACGTGCTGTTTTCGAGAGTCATTACGAATTGTCTCGCGCACAGACTTGACGACTTCCAGCCTCCCGAACAAGCCGGTTTCCGAAAGGGCTTTAGCACCATAGACCACATAGATACCCTTCGGCAAATTGTACAGAAGTCCCAAGAGTACAATTTGCCACTATGTCTGACGTATGTGGACTATGAGAAAGCCTTTGATTCCGTCGAAATTTGGGCGGTGCTGCAGTCTCTTCAGCGGTGCCAAGTTGACTGTCGGTATATCGAAGTGCTGAAGTGTTTGTACAGTAGAGCTACGATGGCTATCCGAGTACAGAACCAGAGTACGAAACCTATCCAATTGCAGAGAGGTGTAAGACAGGGTGACGTCATATCCCCGAAACTCTTCACCGCTGCATTGGAAGACGTTTTCAAGCTTCTGGACTGGAAAGGATACGGTATCAACATCAATGGCGAGTACATCACTCACCTTCGATTTGCCGACGATATAGTCCTTATGGCAGAATCGCTGGAGGAACTAAGCACTATGTTCACTGACCTGAATAGTGTCTCCCAACGGATAGGTCTTAAGATGAACATGGACAAAACAAAGATTATGTTTAATGTCCATGTCACACCTATGCCGGCAGTTGTTGGGAGCACTAAGCTCGAAGTTGTTGACGAGTATGTTTACCTGAGACAAATAGTCCGACTAGGTAAGTCCAACTTCGGCCGAGAGGTCAATCGACGGATTCAACTCGGCTGGGCAGCGTTCGGGAAGCTACGACACATCGTCTCGTCAGACATACCTCAAAACCTTAAAACGAAATTGTACAACCAGTGCGTGTTGCCAGTGATGACTTATGGAGCTGAGACGTGGTCCTTCACTGCTGGCCGTATGAGGAAGCTCAAGGTCGCTCAGCGAGCTATGGAGAGGGCTATGCTCGGAGTTTCTCTGCGTGATAAACTTAGGAATAAGGATATCCGCAGTAGAACCAGAGTAACCGACATAGCCCAACGGATTAGTAAGCTGAAGTTGCAGTGGGCCGGCCATATAGCTCGAAGAACCGACAACCGATGGGGAAGAAAGGTTCTCGAGTGGCAGCCTCGTACCGGTAGGCGAAGTGTAGGGCGACCCCCCACGAGATGGAGTGACGACCTGGTAAGACATGCAGGAAGTCGATGGATGCAGGTGGCTCAGGACCGTGCTTTGTGGCATTCCTTGGGGGAGGCCTATGTTCAGCAGTGGACTTATGAAAGGCTGTAATGATGATGATGATGATAATCATTTTTACAAATGTAGTTAAAGAAATTATTTGCGTTATGTCCTAACTTCAAAAACTTACACCGATTACGCGACCAGCTGACTGTCTAAAGAAACTAGAACAAATTGTGCTACCACCGCTCACGCGCGCTCATACTAATTTTGTCCTATTCAGGCTTTTGACAATATTTTTAAATAATTAAGTTCCAGTCCACTATAGTCTTATTCTGTGGCATTCCTTGTGGGAGGCCTATGTCAGCAGTGGACTTGTGTAGGGCTGTAATGATGATGATGATAGTCTTTTATTTACTAAAGTACCAAGCGAATGGTCCTTCGAGCCGGATGTGAACCAACGACTGATGGATCAACAGTCTACTATCACCTCTGAGAATTAAAATAGAATGTCCCGTTACCCGTAAAAACGGTCGACTACACTCACCACACGAAACGCAAAAGCAGCACACCGCTGGTATTCTGAGAGCTCGATCCTTCCCCGGTTGAATTGACTCATTCGCACTGCAGCTAAAATACTCTGCTGCAGCGTGACTCATTATCGGAGAACTTTACAGATTCAGAAACCAACAATTGGTTTTCTTCTTTCCTTATCATCTCATAAAACTCTACAGCTGGACATATGACTATTTTGTTCATGTTAATGAAGATTTGGTTTAAAAACCTTTACATGGTAAATGTTTCGTAAAAGGATTGGCGACCATAGCACCAACCTCGCACCTTCGACAATGCTCTCTGTCGTCCGTCTGAATGTCTGGACATACATCGAAAGCCGTGAGATCTTTTTAGATCTTTCTTGTTTTTCCCGTAGTCACTTCTCATGACACCAAGGATTGGCGACCATAGCACCAACCTCGCACCTTCGACAATGCTCTCTGTCGTCCGTCTGAATGTCTGGACATACATCGAAAGCCGTGAGATCTTTTTAGATCTTTCTTGTTTTTCCCGTAGTCACTTCTCATGACACCCACGGTACGATTTCCGATTACAATGTGGGTGTCTTCCAAGGCAATAGTAAGCTAAGTGACTTCGCTTTATCATCTTGGTAGAATCACGCTGCAGCTATATTATGGTTAAAGCACGAATGGGTCGGCTCGGCTGAGGAACCCAGGAACCAGCGTAAAATAGCAGCTCAACAATAAGCTGAGCATTTCGTATGATGAGCGTAGAGAACCGGAGACCCTTTTTAATGGAAAGAAGGCATTCTATCTTAGTCCTCAGGGGTAACAACACATTTGCATTTTGATTTTTAGCTGAGGATAGACGTGGATGTCAATGGCGAAACTACGTACCATCAAATGGACTGTGTGCTTGTTTGTCAACCTTATTCTATTAAGAAAAATCATATTAAAAAGAACTTTCTAAAAGGCAAGATCTAAACAGTAAGATTACTTTAAGAAATCTATTCCACAAATTACACAAATAAAAGAGAATTGGTTAGTAATTATTGAAGCGAAAGTTTAGGACACTGTTTAAATAAAAACCACAAACTCAATTGTAAAAATGTAATATAATTAGAATTCCACAAGACGCATCTTTGAACATCCTTACATCAACCAATTTATCAATATATCAACATAGCATTCTAAACTAAAACTCTCCAAATATAGTTCTAAAACTAACGTTCAACATAACCTATGTCACTCGAACAACATTCGAGATGTTTTCTCAATCACAGGATGAGGTTAACATATTATGTAGTTTTTTTTTTTACATTAGTAATGGAATCATCAATATTTCTAAGGCGCTTGTCTCACCGCCTACAAGGAAGCGATTAGCTGTCGACTATTTTCTCGCCCAAGAACCGAACAATAGATATAGATCCCGTGTCAATAAAAGAGATACTTAAAGCAAGAGCTCTCTCTCTCTCTCTCTCCACTAGTTTATCGCAGGGACAAGACCTATAAAAGATAAACCTCGCAAACGATGCTCTCCTATCCACCCTTATTAAATCCTCCCTAACGTTCAACATAACCTATGTCACTCGAACAACATTCGAGATGTTTTCTCAATCACAGGAGGAGGTTAACATATTATGTAGTTTTTTACATTAGTAATGGAATCATCAATATTTCTAAAGCGCTTGTCTCACCGCCTACGAGGAAGCGATTAGCTATCGACTATTTTCTCGCTCAAGAACCGAACAATAGACATAGATCCCGTGTCAATAAAAGAGATACTTAAAGCGAGAGCTCTCTCTCTCTCTCTCCACTAGTTTGTCGCAGGGACAAGACCTATAAATGATAAACCTCGCAAACGATGCTCTCCTATCCACCCTTATTAAATCCTCCCTTAAGGAGAATGAAAGGGTAGTCCCGGTTGCTAATAATAGTGGGCTTCCCCTACATATTAGCAACCTATTGAAAGCCAAGAGAGCTGCTTTCCGAAGAACAGCAATCTATCCCACCCCCAAATATAGGCGTACGGCCAATCGTCTTCAACAAGAAGTCCGTTTCCGCCTCTCCGAACTTCGAGACCTCGAAAAGAGTAAGCTCATGTAGAATCTCTCCCTCTCATACAGCGTACTATCAGATGGCAAGAGCCCTCCGCATATACGCTAACACCCACACTCCCCCTCTCTCCCGTCCCGACGGTACGGTTTCCTTCGAAGACGAGGAAAAGGCTGAGTGCTTTGCAGACAGCATTGCCGCACAATGCTCTCCTAGCTCTCAATCCATCGACCCCTCACACATCCAGGCAGTGGTGGATGAGGTCCGCCGCCGGAACTCACCCCCTACAAGCCTCTGACCCTATCACTGTGTCCAATGATGAGATCTCTTCCCTCATCAAAGGACTTAAGCCCAAAAAGGCTCCGGGCGCGGATGGCATCTCCAACGAAGCCCTTAAATACTTTCCTGAGCAGGTGTTAACCCCTTTAACTATTATCTTCAAGGCCTGCTTCAATCTTAATCATATTCCCACTACGTGGAAAGATGCGACTGTCGTTGGTATTCCCAAGCCAGGAAAGCCTCTCAAGCTCCCCTCCAGTCATCGTCCTATTAGCCTTCTCAAGGCCATGGGCAAACTCTTTGGAAGAGTCATCCTCACTCGTATGAGGCTCCATCTGTTTCCCACAGACGGTGACCCTCTTGTCATCCCCCATCAATTTGGTTTCCGAGCGAAACATTCCTGTCCCCAACAAGTTCACCGTATTGTGGAATATATCCTCAGCGGTTTTTATCCTCGTCGTCATAGGACCATCGCGGTCTTTTTCGACATTGCTAAAGCTTTCGATAGTCTGGCATGAAGGCCTTATCTACAAACTATACAGAATAGGTCTCCCATATTGTCTAGTACATCTCGTGGCCTCTTACCTGAAGCATCTTACCTTTCGTTTAGACACGAAGGCACGCTCTCCTCTCAGCGCCCCATCAAAGCTGGTGTCTTTCAGGGCTCAGTACTTGCTCCTCTCCTGTACATCCTATTCACCAACGACATTCCCATCCCGTCGAAAGGTGTTCAGCTCTCCCTCTTCGCAGACGACACTGCCCTCTACTGTAAAGGTACGTCGCTACCTTTCATACGGAACAAGATCCAAAAGTCAGTTGATGACCTAGGGAGCTTGGTTCCAAAAATGGCGCACCGATGTGAACCCGGAGAAGAGCTCCGCCGTTCATTTCGATTATAAATGACGCTGCCTCAAAATCACCCCACCAATATGTATGCTAGGGACCCCTGTCGTCGGCATACGTCTGCCAAATATATAGGCGTCACCCTTGACACGAGGCTCACTTTCGGGCCCCATGACAAAAGAGTAACCCGTCACGCACGATTTTATCTGAGTAGGCTCAACAGTATGCTGGGCCGACACAGTAAAATGTCCCTCCGTAACAAGCGAACCCTTTATAAGGTCTGTATACGACCAGTCATGTCTTACGCGGGCCTTATATTTGCTTACGCTGATCCCAAAATTATTAATGAACTCCAAGTAGTTCAAAACCTTTTCTGTCGTCGAGCTACGAACGCACTTTGGTACGTCCGTAACGCCGACCTCCATCTGGACTTACAGCTCCCTACAATCCAACAATTTCTAAAAACACTCTGAGAACTTCTTCAAAGCCTCATGCCCAATTTCACCAACATCCCCTAAACAATCACATAGTTAGATGACCGCTAAGCTAAAAGGTCCCCTAAACCAACTCATAACTAAAATTTGTTTTCACGAACGCAACAGATCCATAGCTAGGGGACCCCTCCTTATGTGACAGATTTTTTACTTGATACCCAGTTGTAGTTACCGGTTTTATCGAAAATGATATATATTAATATAAAAAACACGTATTCATGTATTATTTTAATGAAGAAATTATTTCTTTCATATTTTGACTGATAGATGTTTTCATTTCATGAATATCTTAATAAAAATATCATATTTTTGACAAGTCACTGTATTTGATACTCTGTTTTATCTGTGCATCGACTGTTTGGCATTTGGCTCTACAAGTTTTTATGGTGTTTTCTAGGCCTGGGTCGTATCGCTTTTTCTGAGATCGTATCTATATCAGATTTTGAATCTCAATATCTGAAATCAAAACTATATATTTAAATATCTGGATATTCTGCGTACGCGTTTATATTTTCTAATCCAATACGCTGTTGAAACCAAGTTCAAAAAAAGGAAGGTCTTTATTCGACCCGTATGTATGGACATATTATGTATGTTTGCGATTTTCAAATAAAGTAAGTAAGAGCAATAAAGTAACCTTTTATGCTTTTACCTTTATTTCGTAGCTAGGTATAATAGGTAATAAGTGAAAAGATAGGACCTACCTATTGAGTTAAATATTTAATAAACTAGAATTTTAATAATATTATGGACTATGGTACATACGTTAAAATTGATTACCTATGTAAATAGGTAGGTACTCACCTATTATCCGGAAATTTCAAAAATTGGTAAATTTTTTTCAACAAATATATCATTGCTGATTTAGATAACCTATATCTTCGGAAAAAATCTATTTCATCGAAATCGTTGAAATAAATTGGTCGTTTCCGATATATTTTAGGTCTTGGACTACGATTTATGTCAAATATAGTATCAGTCATGTCTAAATTAGCAAGAAAATCAAATAGATCACGGTCCATGTTGTCCCCTAGAAGTCGCTTTTACTTATGTGAAGGTTTATGGGACCAATAATCCATCTCATAAATTTAGGGGATCGTTTAGTCAGTAACGGACCCTTTAAAAGTGGTGAAACGAAAACTATCCCCTAACTGGCCCCTAAATATGCTAAGGGGTCCCATAAATATTATGGGTCGTTGGTGAAAGTGGGCATCAGTCTCATTCCAATCATTTCATTTGTGAGGCAGCTACTTATGCAGCCACTCCCATCTCGCTATCGAGTCCGCAGACCGAGAAACTCTCTCTCGGACCCGCCAAATAAACTTTCAAACGATCTGAACTGCCTCCTGGCGTCTCAGGCCGACTCTTCTTGAATTTGCCTTAGTAGGCTCTCCCTCAGCGGCTCGTAGCCGCCTGCGCCCTCTTTTCCCAAAAGAGGGTCGCTTCCGATTCGGCAGAGAGGCCTCAAAGGCCACTGCCCATCCCTTCAAAGGTGGTTTTTAGCGGGTAACACTTAGGGTTGTAGGATCACACATAGGAGTCACAGTGAGTCCCGCATAACCACAACAGACGGGCTGTCGTGGTATGCATAAAGCATTTACCACCTCGTCGCGTATCGGGATAGGCCTTTCTAAAAAAAAAGATGCCCGCTTGGCGGTCAGAACTCACACCGAGAGACCAACCAGTGGACATTTTGCTCTACAGTGCGGATCTGAGAAAACTCCCTTATAGCCCAGCGACAAAACTACCGCAACTACACACTCGCTTCTCGCTCCTCGTTATCTAGTTTCTAGCTCTACTCGCTTCCCGTTCATCGTTGGCGGTAGGACAAGTGCCTAACGCGATTTTTATTTCCTAGTTCACACCAACATTAATAAATTACTATATGATATAATCTGCATTTTTGCTAATTTAGTAACATCTCAAAGCATGGACGATTTTCAGTTTTAATTTAAATTGGATTTTTATTATTTAAAAATGAGAAACAATGAAATAATGCACCCTACCCATAAATCTTTATTTCTTTTTGTGGGTAGTCTAAAAAAATTGCCATAAGACCGATTTTCGTCTAATAACACAATTATACGCATTTTTTGTAGGAGATTTATTGTAAATAGTTTGTCGCTGTAAAGGTAACGTAATTATTTAAGGAAGAGGCAAATATCAAACTTTGGAAAAATCTGTAACGTCGACTTGACAAATTCCTATAGATATATTTTACACTAACTGGGCCAGCAGACGATGTTCTACCCGTTCCGGGAGCTGGCGTGATTTTTATTCTGGAATAATACAGTATTATACAACATAAAATTTAACGATAATTCGACCTCAGCGCCACCTATAACGACATGATTTCAGGATTCTCTTTTTTGGCACTAAGCCAACATATAAGAAGGTAATTGAGGCGAGTCATATTGATCAACCAAAAAAATTATGAATAACTTGATATAGGTCAGCGCCACCCATCGCGATATGATTTCATGATTATCTTTTTTGACACAAAACCAACATTTATTTGTTTATAAGTCATTTTAGTCCACCAAAAAAATATTGTAAATAATTTTATGTACTTGTCTATGAGCCACAGCAAGAAATCCGTGTAAACTATAGGTTATTTTTAAATTAATGCTTTAATATCTTAAATGGCCTATAACGATCATATATTTATATATAACCCATTATATATTTCTTCATATATTTATATAACCCGGTCGGCTATAGCATCGGCGTAAGAATATCCACAACCCCGTATCATTCCATGGATGTCGTAAGAGGCGATAGAGAGAAATTGAAACAAGTGATGGGCAGCAGCAGCACCCCCCCCCCCACCCTTAAAGGTAACACAGGAGATGAGCAAAAGCGTCTTCCTGATAACAACTTAAAAGTGATAAGAAACTGCGATTACCAACTATATAGCAATCTACGGGGGAGGATTATGTTCAACAGTGGACCTTTGATAGGCAGTATTGATTTAGGTGATGCATACAGCAAGTTCTAGCAGTACATTCACAAAAGTTAAAACTACCTATGTAAAAACATTTAATTCTGGTCATTCACGTCTTCAACATTCAGCATATTATTTTCAGCAGACCTATTAGATCTGCTTCTAGAATTAAACATAGGATTCCAATAGGAGAGGATCCAACTACGCAATTTGCACTCTATTCTTCTCCGCCTCCGCTTTCTTTTTATTTTCAGCCGCTATTTGCTTCAACGTCATTTCTCTATTGTCTATTAAATGTTTGACGTCGTCGAACTCCTTGAAGATCTCCAGATCGTCCTGGTGGAGTCGCACGTGGCTCTTCAGGCTGCACTTCTGCACGAAGGTCTTTTTGCAAATGTCACACTGGAGCTTCTTGTCAACGTCGTGGGTACGCATGTGCTCCCGTAATGTTCTCGCACGCGAGAACGATCTCCCGCAGATATCGCACGAGCACAGTTCAGCTCCGGTGTGCCGCAGCATATGATCGATTAGACCACGCTTGGAGAAGAACTTCGCGTTGCATTTGTCGCACAAATAATTCTTCTGCTGCAAATGGTGATGCTTGATATGCCGATTCAGTTCGAATTTCTTCTTATACGTTCTGCTGCAAGCGTTGCATGGGTAGACTATTGGGGTCTCGTTGTGCACTTTGACCAGGTGCTCGCTCCTGTCGTAATAGCTGACGAAAATTTCCGGGCAATGGGGACACTTGTTTCTCAACCACCCACCCGTGTGTACGCCCTTTTCGTGGTTGCGTTTCTTCGTCAGAGACGTGTACATTTTATCGCAGAAATCGCATGGGAAGTTACCCTGATAATGAGTCTTCCCGTGCTTCCGCAGCGCAGCGATCGTGATGAAGCCCGCGCCGCATTTCTTACAACAATAATTTCTATAGTGAGAGCTCATGTGGTGATAGAGGTTCTTGAATGATATGTGCACGACGGAACAGATCACGCACGTGAAATTCTGTCCGTTCTCCAAACGAAACGGTAGAATTATATCCTTGATGTTTTTATAAATCGTTTTGTTGTGGACGTTGACCAAGTGTTCTTTCAAATCGTTGAGATCCTTCATTTGGGTGTTGCAGACGATGCAAGATAAGTTCGTGATGTCCACCTTGATTGGGTTGTAGCTGAGCTTGTAGTCGATCATTGAGTTGATTTTATCTTTTTCGGATTGCTGGGCGGTGTGGGAGCGGAGTTCGTCGATGTGCTGGAAGTATTTAGCGCAGTACAGGCACGAGAAGCCGCGCATAGTCTTGTCTCTGAACGGGCTCGCGTTCGAGTGTTGGAGGATCGCGGTTAAATTCACTCTGTGCTCTATGCGCTCTGGCGTCGCGCTTTCCGTTGATTTCTTTCTTCTTTTCCTGCGCTTGGGGGGGTCGCCGTCCGTTCCTATAACAGAAACGAGTCACATCTCAATTATCTGCATCCACTCTCAATTCTTCTTATCGTTTAGCGTATCGTCATATTCTGTCTTCGCAGGAATTGAGACGTATCGGACGACAGAGCGCTTATAATTCCCATTCAAAGCGTTGTCAGGGTTCAAATTACGAGCAACACGATATATCGGAAGAAAAGAATTGTTTTTAAAAATAAAACACACTCGACTTTCCAATTTTTATTTCTTATGTATTATTATATACAATAATCATACAGAAAGTCACTTTTAAAATATATAGAACTATAAAACCCAAACTAAGATATCACTAATACTTTCAAAGGTAAGTTACAATATCATGCACACAGGATAGAATCACTGTAATATTTGCAATCAATATATACCAATTATCATCATCATTATCACAGTCCACTGCTGAACCGGCCTCCCCATATATTGTCTCATACGAGATAAGGGAGATATTTGCCTTGATATGCAGGCGAATATGCAATTGCAGTTACCGTGTAGTGGCGGTGTAAGAATATTCACTAGCCCATATCATCCCGTGGGTGTCGTAAGAGGCGAAGAGGGAAACAAATCAGGAGATGGGCAGCAGCGTCTTCCTAATAACAACCAGAAAATAAATAACATCGATTGTTTACTGCTACCATTACAGCCTATTAAAGTCCACCGCTGAACACAGACCTCCCCCATAGATTGCCTGTTAGGGGGGATAATTGCCATAGTCGAAACCGATGCAAATCAAATATTTAAGGAGTCAGTAAAAGCTACCTATTACACGGGAACGGGGTACGGTAAACACACATCAAAGCTATTTTAACGTTAGTTACAGCTGTTCATGGGCTGCAGTACATTTACAATCTTGCGGACTGTTAAATCTCAGATCCATATCATGCCTCATGCGGACAATACAAAAGCTCTTTTAATCATCTACATCTACATCTAAACTCATTTGCGAATCAAAATGCAGATGTGTTGTCACCCGTGAGGAGTAAGATGGAATGCCTCGTTTTCAGTAAAAAGGATCTCCGGTTCTCTACGCTCACCACACGAAACACAGCAGCATCAAGCTGCTATTTTACGCTGGTATTCTGTGAGAGCGTGGTCCTTCCCCGGTCGAGCCGACCCATTCGTGCTACAACTATACCACGAATATAGCTGCAGCATGGCTCCACCACGTAAAAAAATGAATGAATTTACTGATGAAGATGAAGAAGATAAAACCCAGATGTAAACTATAAACCGACCGCGACCGGTGATAAGGAACAGTGTCAAAGGTGCGAGATGTCTGTTGCTAGAAGCAGGCAAGCAAGCAAGACCACACTCATATATGTAACTGGTTGACAAAGAAAAATGACAAGACTAAACATGTTTTTTCTATATTTTGCGTTCGGCATATGCAACGTTTATGTTATCAGTGTGATATCGAAAAGTTATAAGTCTTGAGACCACAAACTGCACTAATGCTATAGTTTACTGAAATAATATTGACTACATCTTAATTTTCACATTGTTTTGTCAAGATTGTATTTATGATTAGAAATAGTAGAGATAGAAGTATTTCGTAAAGATTATTATGGCGGCGCTGTCATCGTGCCACCTTCGGAATACACGGAAGCCTAAATCACGCTATCAAAGTTCCAAAGTATCGCGATATATGTATATAAAACAGCTCCGAAATAACACATGGAGCGTTGGTCGCTCCCCGGGCTGAACACTTTGCCCGGTGGGAGATCTCTCCTTTTCCTTCCACGGCCAAATTATAGTTAAAGTTACAGCATATATACATCCCACAGCCGGGCATAGGCATCTTCTCATTTCGGAGAGGATTTTAGGACAAGGAAATGTCAACCACGTATTTTTTTTAAATTTTTTTAATATTCTAGTTTTCTTACGATGTTTCCACCACCACGATCACGTAGTAAATTATCGCTTAAAATTGCAACTTTATTGGTGCAGCCTGGGATAGAATTTAGGTTGCTTACGTATTAAGGAATTTACAGTAATCAACGGAGACTAACCAACCTTAGCCCTTGGAACTACCACAGCTGGTACTCCCTACATTAATTCGCATTATTACGTAATATCAAATTTTGTGTTATTTTAACTCATTCTACAATAAAAAAATCCTGGTAAAGTTTAAGGTTTATGTTTCATTCTATAAACAAAGGAATGCAATGAATATTTTTTTTATTAATTTTTATATTTAAGTCAATCTAAATGAGTATTTGAGTTTATAAAATTTGAAGTTGTAAGATAAGCGCGACATTCTTATTATAAGGTGAAATAAAAAAAAAATCTAATTACAGAAGATCGCAATAATGCTACTTACCCACAATAATTATAAATGTAAATCCATTTATTTCAATCAACAAAATCTTGATAAATATTTCTTCATAGCTCCAATCAACTTTATATTCACTTATGATAGGTACGTTAACGTATCCTAAATTACTGACAGTAATTATATAATTGAATTTGGGGTTCCCCAAGGAGACGCGTTTAGACCACCTCCATATATTATGCGTAGATTTTTCAATGCAATGTGTTTGAAACATATTTACGTTCCTTTTTATTGGCCGAGAATGAATACTGGCCGAGCTATCTAGCCAAAATATGTTTTCGATATAATCTGACTACGTCATCATGATCAAGCAATGTCGTTTCCATTTAAATTTCCGAACGTGGGATATTTAATATAACTTTTTTATTAAGTTTGTGTTGACAACATAATTATATAATAAAAACTTGCGAAAAACAAAACGTAAAACTAATGAAGAGGGTAAGATATTAGAACAGAGAAACTGCGTAACTGCCAATGGCAATTTCGTTTAAATATTGAGTATATTTTACATAATTGTATAGGTCTTGTCAAATTAATTTAAATACGTTTATAATACTACACATTTCATCAAAACACGGCATTGCAAAATGATATTGCGCATTAAAAAATATTCGTCTCTACTTAGATGCTCAGTAAACAAAGTGGAAATGTTTAGCCGTCACTTTAAAAAAAATCCTTTACCTCCACACTAGGATTTTCTCCTGTATCGTAGAGAAAGTTTACATACATATATTTCACTAGGACAATCGTCCAGACCCGGAGCAATAATTTGTAGGCCATGCAAATAGTTGTTGCATGTGGAATTCGAACCTGCGGCCCTTGTCGCCGCAACTCATGGCTAAACCACTGCGCCACGGCGCCGTCACTACAAATGCTTGTCCGATGGATCACAATTGTTTTACTACCATTTGTATATATAATTAATATATAATAAAAGTTGGGACGTGACATTGTATAATTATGGCTATAATAAATGTAAATATATTTTTTATAGAATAAGGATGACAAACGAGCACAAAGTTCACCTGATGGTAAGTGGAGGCTGTTGCCCATATACATCTATCTACATCCATCCCCGATTAAGAATCAAAATGCAGATGCGTTGTCACCCCTCAAGACTAAAATGGAATGCCTCGTTTCCAGTAAAAATTAAAATGCATTCCAGCTGCAGCGGCCATTCTTAACGGAGACTAATCATCTGCGCAGGACAGGATAGCGAAAGCAAGTGAACAAGCACAGGTGCTCTCTCTATTTTCTCATATTCTTCGACCGATTGGACAGTAAGGCAGTGTGGTAGCCTTTTTAAGGAAAGTAAGGAAGGAAGAAAGCACGGTCACTTCTCTGTGTTACTTGTTAAGGAGGGGAAGAGTCAGAAAGACTTTTTTGTTAATATTACAGACTTTAGAAGTGTAAATTTCAGCGATAAGACGACTTACCGACCGATATGTCCGTTACCTAAGGAAAGGTCGTAAAGTTAAAAAAATTGTACTGCGAGACCGCGGAATAATAATGTGGCAGACAGCAAAAGAGCTTTGTATTAGTGAAGAAAGAATTGGGGATGTTTTGCATACCCGTTTGCATTTGATTATGTCTGTGCACTGGGTACCGAAAAATGCTGAGGCCCCCCTCTTAAACAGCGTCGTGCGAAAACTTTGTAAGAGTTATCAAAAGTCGATCCAGTGGAATTAAGAAACGGTAAAGTAGCCTAAGAATGTATAATACTTGAAAAACCTACATCAAGGGATTCTAAAGGGATAGTTTTTGTTAGATGGGCTTACTTTAAACAGTTAAAAATACACTTCTAATAAAGCAGGTCAAGCCATATTTAAAAGAAAAAACAAGAGGGGAAAAAGCACTAACGGAAGTTTTATTTCAGGGCAGTATACAGTTCGACTGGCTGCGAAGAAATAAATCATCCATCAAAAAGGCCTTGGGGATTTCGTACGATGGTCTATTGAAGATGCAGAGAAACATTTGATGGATAAGGCACGTCCAATTTTTAAATAGCTTATATTTTCATTAGCCAACGCATTAGGAATTACTGATTTATCCATCATCATTACATTACACACAGCAAATGATATTACAGTAAATAGTTTCTTTAGATCTATTGTCAGAAGTAATAACATAAACTTAGATATTCTTACTAACGCAAGATCTCTGTATTTGCGTATTAAGTAATAAATACCTAAGCGGATCTAGAGCAACGCTGGCAGCAATGTCCAATACACGTAGATTAACCAGAAAACCAATACTGATGATTTATTTGCCGATTTTAACTATGGTCAAAGCCAGAAACACTCCTGTCAGTATGAAATGTAACGCTTATGCAAAAAGATCGGGAATAGCCTGGGATGAAAAACCAGTAATCCAGAGCAACCAAAAACTAAATCCGAAAAGTAATATTTTTTACTTTGCATAAATATTGTTTCCAAAGAGACCTAAAGTACAGGAATTAGCATTCAGCTATTCCGACTGATACGCCATTGTCATTTCAAACGCATTTATAACTTTGCAATACCGTCACTTAACTCTAAAATAAAAATAGACAACAGGGATATATGTAAATGAAACATATTAGAAAAGCTAATAGTTTTTTTTTCATAAATAAAAACTAATATATTTTAAGTAAATTCGAAGAAATTTCTTTTCTTATAACAACATCCAGCTCGAAGGACCAGCATGATAATTTTTATTAATAAAATATATTTGAATATTTCGTAACACTAATTTAAGGATTTAACGCAATAACAACCCGCAGACACATTTACGCTTCATAAAACATTATATATTTATTGTTAATTAAAGTACAAATGTTAAATAATTTACAAATAGCAGCTTTTCTAATACATTTCAAAGTGAAACAGTGACTGTGTCCCCAAGCAGTAGGTTTTTTTCTCTTTATTGATTTTGGAACCTTGGTTCCATCGAACCTTATCAAACTTTTTAAGCAGTTACATATTATTACAAAGAGACACTCAAACTAAACTAGAGTAGTTATACTATACTAATATGTAAATTTGTTGACTCCGAATGGATTCTTAATCAAAAGGATGGAGAACGAAATAGCCACGTAATCTTAACAACTAGGTTACGACGTTTATATTTTCTTTTTATAGAAGTGAGGGTGACAAACTTATACAAAACTCACTTAATGGCTGACGCTGGCATGACGATGGCAGATGCTGTGGCCCGTAAACACCAACATCTATTCTCAATCAGGGATCAAAATGAAAATTTTTTGTCACCCCTAATTACTAAAATGGAATGCGTCATTACAAACTCAAACGAACAATGGAAGAAAAACACAGCGGTACTTATATTTCAAGTGACGCAAGAACCAAGCCAAAACCACGAACATTGTACGAACACGATCACGTAGATATATGCGTCTAAAATTATGTCACGATCAACCAATAACACGGTTTCATATACGTACGTGTGCGTCCAGCAGTTACGGGCTATTATAAAAAGAAGGAAAAAGTATAAGTAGGATAAGTGAGTGCAGTCAAGAAGGTCAGCATGGTTTTTGAGTCACCTAAAATGTACACAGCGCTACGTCTATCTTTCTTTTTTGTTTTGAAGTTGCCATTAAAAAGGGTCTCCGGTTCTCAACACTCACCATACGAAACACAGCAACATTTAGCTGCTGATTTTATGCTGCTACCGTGTAGTGGCGGTGTAAGAATATACATTACCCCATATCATCTTGAGGGTATACAAAAAGGCGACAGAGGGAAATAAATTGGGATATGGGCAGCCGCGTTTTCCTAATAATGACCTAAATAAAAATTTGCGCTTGCCAAACCGCTAGTCAAGCGCGGCAACTATGGCAAATACCCCCTTATGAGGCAATTTATGGGGGAGGCCTATGTTCAGCAGAGGACTTCAATAAGCTGTAACGGTAACGGTGTATGCTGGTATTCTGGACGAGCGTAATCCCTCTCTGGTCGAGCCGACTCATTCGTGCTACAGTAGGAACACCGCGCATCGTGGAAAAAGGACGTAATGAGCTGCTATGAGGTACTCTGTGAGAGCGTGGTCCTTCCTCAGCCGAGCCGAGGCATTCGTGCTAAAACCATAATATAGCTGCGGCATGGCTCTACCACGTATAAAATTATGCATTACCACGCATTTCGAATTTAAAAGATAAAAAGGGCAGAATTATTAAGATTTATTAAAATTAATTTTTCTTCACCATTTGCCTATTTTACTTAATTTGTGCGTTCTGTGTAAATTTGGCCTGTTATTGCAAAATTACCCTGTGTACTGTACAATTCAGCAGACCTATTCACTAACATTATTCCAATAGTCACTTTGCAGTACATTGCGTCGTATGGTATATAACTTTTCTATATGAGCAGAAATGTTTTAAAACACAATGCAATGTACTACAAAGCTATTATATTTTGATCTTAACAAAGTTAACGAATAGGCATTGAATTTAAAGCATTAGCGGGGTTAATCAAGATGACATTCTACAATCGTTAACGCGATAGAAAACTGTAAAAATTAAAAAAATCAACGCTAAGTCACGTGACTTAACGTTCAGATAAGTCATTTCCATTCATGTTTATAGTTATCTACAGCATTAACGATCATAGAAAGACATCTTAGCTAACCCCGCTGGGTTAACATTTATACCGCACACCGATTGTTTAACTTTCCAACTACAAACTTCCGTCCAAATAATGAAAATATATTCCATGTTTGTTTCTCCATAAATAGTCTATGTATTAACATGTCTTGTCTATGTTTAACTTAGAATATTTATAGAGAAATAAATAATTTTCATTCTAATTTTTATTATATTAAAAGCCTAAAACCTAAGCCTCTCTAGAAAGAAATCTACTGATTCTGGTCACTAATTCATCACACTAAACCAAATTCTCAAATTCAATCCCAAACGGCGTGAAGACACAGGCACAGTCACTAATAAACAAACTATCCACTTACGTTTCGTGGACGTCTCGCCGGAGTCGGTTTTCACCTTCTTAGCTTTGGAAGTAGTGGCTTTTGCTGCCCTCTTCTTGGGCTTGGGCTCTGGACTCTCTTCTTTTATTGGCACTTCAAACTCTGTGAAGATCAAGGGCGTAGCAATAGTTTCATTATTTAATTAAGAAAGAAAGAAAATATTTCTCCATAAAAGGACAACGCCATATTGTACATAATATTTTATTATTTTTAACGTTATTATTAATAATAATAAATAATAGACGTTGCGAACATGTCGAAAAGAGGTCGCAATCATCATTCACCTCAGCCACTGTATTCCAGTGTGGCCTGTTTCGTATCTTTCGAGTAGTTCGACCAGTGGTCTATCTTAATACAAATAACAAATAATAAACACAAGACTACACTATTCATATATTATGTTATAAATTGTTAAGCCTAAAATCTAAACAACAATGGAAGGAGACATTGATGTGATAAAAACAGCCAAAGTGTTACCTTCCTTAGCGTTATTAACATTAGCTTGTAATAGTTATCACTAGGCATCTCTCAACATCGGAAGGATTGATAATTGCAGCACCAGACGTTACGCACCTTTTTTTTAAGAATTAGAGTGACAAACGAGCACACAGTCCACCAGATTGTAAGTGGATGCTGTGGTCCATAGACTTCTACATCTATCCTAAGTAAAGAATCAAAATGCAGATGCGTTGTCACCCCTGAGGACAAAGATAAAATGCCTCGTTTCCAGTAAAAATGGTCACCGGTTATCTACATACCATATGAAACACAGCAGCATTAAGCTGCTTATTTACGCTGGTGTTTTGTGAGTGTGGTCCTACTCTGGTCGTGCCAAACAATTCGTGCTACGTGTATATAAAAACATGTGAAGTCTGTTAACAAGTACCGAAGTAGCTTAGCAGACTAGCTATTCCACAGCCTCCTCAGAAATGAGAAGCCTCTGACCATCAGTAGAACATATCAGCTATATTTTTTTATAGGATAGGGTGACAAACGAGCACACAATCCACCACCTGATGGTAAGTGGTTGCTGTGACCCATAGACATCTACATTTATCCTCAATAGAGAATCAAAATGTAGATGCGTCGTCACGCGTGAGGACTTAGGTGGAATGTCTCTTTTCCAGTAAAATGGGTCTCCAGTTCTCTAGACTCACCATACGGAACACAGCAGCGTTAAGCTGCTATTTTACGCTGGTATTTTGTGAGAGCATGGTCCTTCCCCGGTCGAGCCGACCCATTCGTGCTACAACTATACCACTAACATGGCTGCAGCATGGCTCCACCACGTAAAAATGAATGAAATGACTGATGAAGATGAAGAAGATATATACTCGATGAGATTCATGGGCCCTTCAGAAGGAGGTACAAACCTCGGCTTGAATCACTATCGCAATTTTGTTTACGGGTCGCAATAATTAGAAACTCACTGTATCACGGGTGTTGAACCTCGTGTACGGGATATGTCTGTGACCTCGCGTTCGCCGGCGAACGCGGTGTGCTAGTAGTATTCTGTAGTAGAGTAGTGTATGAGTGTGTGCATGTGTGTTAGTGATAACTAAACGGGTTCCCTCTTCTGTGGAGGGGGGGAGGGGGGTCGACCTATTCTTGGAAGTAATCTCGTCGTATGGCGTATGGATCACGAAGAACGTTCTTGGAACGTCTCCTGCGGGGGGCAGCATCCCTCACTGGAGCGTACGAGCCCGCCTCATTCACGAACGGATTTTTGTGCTCTTTTATCGAATCGAAATATCTTAAAGATAATTCCTTAAGATACAAATGGATGGAGGGCATGTAGAGGTCGCGGTGGAGATCCGCGTTCCTCACATAGTAGGGAGCTCCCGTGATTTGACGCAGGAACTAACTAATAGCTGCAGCATGGCTCTACCACATATAGTTTTAGTTAACTTCTAGGAAAATGTTATATATTAATATGCCAGAAAATTCTCAAGAATAATGTCAAGAGAATGACTAAACAAACAGAAACAAGAAGACAATGCTATACAATCTATACAATCTATGCTATACAATCACTTACCTGGTCCTGATTGATAGTCCTCAGATAAATTGTTGTCAGATTCGGCTCCATCCTCTACCGACATTTCCACCTTTATTACTTCAGCTGGAAAAAAAAACGAGTAGCGTTTTTAATTTTTATTTATCAGTTTTTCTTTTTTACTAGCCTTTTGAAGCCATTTCTGAATATTCTAGACTACGCTAAATGACCTATTCAAGCATACGTTTAAGTGTCCTATTCCTGAATACGATAAGTGGCCTATTCAATAATATGGCAAATGATCTATTCAATAATACGCCATATGGCCTATTCAAAAATACGTCTAATGGCCTATTCAATTATACGTCAGAAAATTTTCTTGAATAATTTTCCCATGCTTAGCGCAAAACCGATATGGTCGCACCGCTGACCTATCTCTAAGGGTAATTCTTAGTTTAGAGAATTTGGCGGAGCGGGGTGTTCGGCATGCATGACCAACACGCTCTCGTATTACATTAGTGTCCGAAGTGGTTTTTTATTACTATGATGGAACCATCACACAACTTATCCCCGATGATGTAGTTAGAAACGATTATGAAAAATATCAGTAGCAAAGTGCTTTGTGTCTTCCGATAGATGGCGCTAACCATTAAATCAGTATGTCAGAGTCAGTAGTCATTATCATTATAACATTATAGCCCTTCACACGTCCACTGCTGAACGTAGCCTCTCCCCATTCATCAATGCCCTTTTACCAGATCGTCATTCTATTTAGTGGGGAGCCACCCTACACTTCGCGTACAAGAATGTCACTCAAGAACCTTTCTTTCCCATCGGTTGTAGGCTCTTCGAGCTATATGGCCGACCCACTGACACTGCAGCTTACTGATCCATTGCAATTGTAGTACAAGATAGTAAATCGGTCATGCCATTTTTCAGAGATTAGCCGGAACAAACAGACAGACATACGAATATTTTAAAAATTGTTTTTTTTTTGTTATAAGAACGACACTCGATTTTATTTATTTGTACTTAAGTATGTTATAGATACTTACGTTTATAACTATTTACTTCCGCCAGTCTTTTCTTGAATTGTTCCTCGGTATGTTGCACTTGCTTCTTAAAATTGGCAGCGTTGCGAAGCTGCGTGATGCACACTTCGCATATACCGCCATTGTTCTGGCCCTCGGCAGAAGCGAGCTAAAAAGTTTCACACTTTAAATGATTGCCTCGTACGTTTAGTGGTAGTAAAGACGACTAATCGGGCCAAAGGCAGATATTGGGTTTTTTCTGATAAACTACCAGAGTAGCAACCCGCAGTCAGGAAGTTTGCGGTTTTTCACCGTCCGTGCCTCGGCGAGCAAGCAAGGCCATTGGTCTTGCACCTGATCTTTCTCTGGAGGTGTCGGATTGCCATCTCATCGGACTATGAGAGTGAGGGAATAGAGAGTGCAGCTGTGCTTTCGAATACACTTGGGCCCTATAACCCTGTCCTGCGGACATGGTCCCAATCTTTGTCGAGACTGGCCGCCAAGACCGATATTTCGTCTTGAGGAGGTTATTATTACTTTCAATTAAATGCAAATAAATCTCCTCATGCGGCCTCAATGCCTCCTGCAGTGTTGGTAGCTCAAGGGCTAAGCGTTCACCGGAAATTTCACAGCAACAATAGGTCATCCAGGTTCGATCACTGTAAGCACCAATAGAACAGTTGATTGCAATTTTAAATGTGATTTAGCATGTGTTTGTATCTGTATGTCTAAAGAATATAATATTTTGAGATCATGTGAAGTCCAAAACAACATGTATGGAGCAGCGTGGCATACTGTCTCAGAAATGAGAGAGGACCTGTGCCCAGCAGTACGAATGAAGTATGGGAGTCGGTATAAATAAAAGTCCAAAATGGTGATTATTGAACTGCGGTGGCTAATTTGCACATATTCATTTCTATAAACAAATAAATATGGTAGTGTACTTCAGGTACCAATCGTTGACGTCAAAATTCGTTCTAATATTTTTATTTTACAAAAAACAGCAATGCATACACTTGTGCACTACAATCCTGTGCTGTGCAATTCTTCGTTGAGACTGGCCGCTATGACCAAAATACGGTCTGGAGGACATTAATAGCCATAGTTGCTACATATGACAGGCAGATAGGCTGTTATCAAGAAGATGCTGCTACGCTAAGAAGATTAAGAAGATGTTTTTCCCTTTGTCGTTTCTTACGACACCCAGTTGCGTAGCTACCCAGGGACAAGGCGGGGCAGTGCCCCGGGGCCCCCAAGCTAAATGGGCCCCTCGGCCTTCAAGAACGACGTTCGAAAAATTATGTACCATCCTAATTGTTCAAGTTTTAACTTTTTGGTACCTGCCCGCGAACGACTCAAACTGAAATCACAAAAATTACTCCAACTTCCAGAACATAAATATAACATTGTTAAAGATAATTGTCTACTTGGTTTTATTGTCTTTTTTATACAGAAGAGGCGGCCAAACGAGCATGCGGCTCACCTGATAGTAAGTGTCGACTACCGCCTATCAACAAATAGGCGGTGGCCGACCCATACAATCAGGCGCGTTGCCGGCTTTTTAATAAGGAGTAAGCTCTTTTCTTGAAAGTCCCTAAGTCGTATCGGTCCGACAGTATTGACCGACCGCCAAACATCCCGATAATGTAGATTTGTGAAATGCGTTGATGAAATTTTGTGGCTGGAATTAATCCTAACAGTTCCTCTGAACAGTCTCAGTGGTAAATGCGACAGAAAATGCAAAGGGATGCAACATCTCTTCGTCGCGTCTTTCGTCTTCGTTGGTCGTCTATTATTCGAACAGCTCTGCGCTGGATGCGGTCAAGTGGAAGGAGCTGACACAAACTTGTGTCTTCTGGGCATTGGACTTAATTAGATTTAATCGCTCCAATCCAAGACCTCATCCGGTAAAGACTCGACTTCAGACACAAGTTTGTTCCGGTATGGTTACCGGACGTTTTCCCGAGAAATATAGGCACAGTCGGTGAATAATGCATCACCAGTGTACGTTACTTGTTTGCAACATATTGATAAGCAGAAGCAACAGCGTAGGTAGGTACATAGCCTTGTGGAATTCCAAAATAAATAGGCTTGTAAATGGAGCATGCACCTTCTACTACGACCTTGTTGCTCCAATCTGCGAGAAAACCGCTGATCCAGTTGCACAAATTCTCGGGAAGCCCATAAATAGACCAACAATATTTCGAACTTTTATACATCAATTAATTTATTAAGTTTTTTTACAATTATTAAATTATATTTAAGTATTTGAATTAAAATAATTAAGAATTAAGTTATTATAAATTTATAATATAAGGTAATTATATATGTATGTATGTATATGTGTGTATATATATATATAGACAGGGTGTCCCAGTAATGGTGGATAATCTGGTACGTACGTGTTCGGGCGGGGGGGAGGTGGCCTCGGTTTCCTAAAAAAATTCGTACTTCTGCTCACATTTGTGGTCATCACGTCCGCAGTTTAATACCTAGATCGGATTTTTTTCTTTTAATGTGTTCCTTAATAATGATGTTTCTAATTTACCCTTAAAAGTTTTCAACTACTATGGGTGGTATTTTACAAGACGGCACTAAACATAAGTTTAAATTTTTTACTTTATTTAAATGCTAAGTTTGAGCACCTGTGGTGAAAAAAAAACCTATAGGATCTGTGTGGCCAACCATTTTTAAAGTTTGCCTATATTATAAGGATTCAAAAAAAATAGCATACTATGTACTTGATGTCATTACTTACTGAGCTATAGCCGTTAATGTGTAAAAGTAGGCATTTCATTACAAAATTATTGGCAGATAGTTTTTTTTTAACATTGCATGTCTTTATTAGGTAAGTAAATTTGTCGCCCATGAAAATTTTACTTTATTATCTGCTCGCCTTGTTTGGACGAATTCTAAGCTGTGTGAGCGAGATCATTTTAAATATGGAGTGGACGCTTAAACAAGACCGTGTTGCAGTTATTGCGTTGCATCGTTGCGGTTACGCGCCAATTCAAATTTTTGACATACTGAAAAATTTGAATATAACCAAAAGATTCGTTTATCGTACCATCAAACGATACAATGAAGACTCTAGTGTAGATGACAGGTCAAGAAGTGGTCGCCCTCGGTCTGTTAGGACTCCAGCAGTGATAAAAGCTGTGAAGGCGCGAATTCAAAGAAATCCCAAACGTAAGCAGAAACTGTTGGCCCTTCAGATGGGGTTAAGCAGAACCACGGTGAAAAGGGTGTTAAATGAAGAATTAGGGCTTCGGGCATATCGAAAAAAAACAGGACATCGTTTGATTGCTCGTCTAATGGACCTGAGACTGAAGAGATGCCGCGCTTTGTTGAAGCGGTACGCGGAAAAAAATATCGGGAAATTCTTTATTCGGATGAAAAAATTTTTACCGTAGAGGAGAGCTACAACAATCACAATGATAAGGTGTACGCACTCAGTAGTGAAGAAACGAGCAACCGTATTCCGCGTGTCCAACGAGGTCATTTTCCATTTTAGCTCATGGTATGGTTGGGAGTTTCTTATTGGGGCTTAACAGAGGTACATTTTTGTGAGAAAGGTGTAAAAACGAATGCAGTTGTGTATCAAAATACAGTCCTGACGAACCTTGTGGAACCTGTTTCTCATACCATGTTCATAACAGTCTCATAACAGGCACTGGGTATTCCAACAAGATTCGGCGCCAGCTCATAGAGCGAAGAGCACACAAGACTGGCTGGCGGCGCGTGAAATCGACTTCATCCGGCACGAAGACTGGCCCTCCTCCAGTCCAGATTTGAATCCGTTAGATTACAAGATATGGCAACACTTGGAGGAAAAGGCGTGCTCAAAGCCTCATCCCAATTTGGAGTCACTCAAGACATCCTTGATTAAGGCAGCCGCCGATATTGACATGGACCTCGTTCGTGCTGCGATAGACGACTGGCCGCGCAGATTGAAGGCCTGTATTCAAAATCACGGAGGTTATTTTGAATAAACTTTAGTGTCATAAGAATCTATGTTTTGTTAAGTTCATTTTGGTATATAAATGGTTACATAATGAATAAACTTGTTTCAATTATTTTATATTAAACATGTGACAGAATTTATGACCTGACTAGGTATATTAGTGATGCAACGAATACTACTTTTACGAATCCGAATACGAATAAGAATATTTCGCCATGGTAATAAAAAACTATTTGATGATTTTCTATTGCACTAGTAATTAAAATGTACAATAGGCAAATTTTTATTTAAAAAACATAAAATTTGTAGATTTTTTTCTGTAAGGTGGGTTCTGGATATAATATGATGTCTGTAAAAAATAACAGTCAGGAATTCAAAAAGGTTGTGTGAAAGTTGAAAAAGTATCCAACTAATATTATAAATGCGAAAGTTTGTTTGTGTGTGTACAACCGTTGAACGGATTGGACTGAAATTCGAAGATAGCTTATGCACCTTAATTCAGATTAAAACATAGGCTAGGCTACTTTTTATCCCGATAAAAAAATTCCCATATGTAGGTCACTCAATAAGTTTTGAAATATACAAAAAGTATTTTTCTAGATACTATTGATATTTATTCTACGAGGGTGGATTGAAAAGTACTCGGCCTAACACAGATCCATTCAATTCTAAAAGTCAAATCTACCCACATTATTTAGTTCAGTTCAGACTTGTTCATTGTGTGAAGTTCGAAACGTGTGCGATAATTAGTTGTGATTTTATAAATTTATTAACAAAGTAATCGGACATAATTTCCGCGAATGGAGCAAATCGAGCAGCGTGCCGTCATTAAGTACCTCCACAAGAAGGGGCCATCATCAAAAGCCATCCATGATGACATGGTCAGTACATTAGGCGATTGTGCTCTGTCATATTCATCCGTCAAAAAATGGATAGCAGAATTTAAGCGTGGTAGAGAGAGTGTGAAAGATGAACCCCGCTCTGGAAGGCCTTCGACGTCAACTACTGACGAAAATATTAAAAAAGTACTTGATTTAATAATGGGAGACCGCAGAGTAAAAATTAGAGAGATAGCCGAGATTATAGGCATCTCTTATGAACGAACTCAAAACATCATTGTCAACGAGTTGGGTTTCCACAAGGTGTCTGCGAGGTGGGTTCCGCGACTGCTTTCAGTTGAACAAAAAAGGACGCGATTGACTATTTCACGCGACTGTTTAGAGTTATTTGAAGCCGATGCAGATGATTTTTTGAATCGTTTTGTTACTATAGACGAAACATGGGTTCATTACTGTACACCGGAAACAAAACAACAATCAAAACAGTGGAGAAGACCTGGTTCACCACCCCCTAAAAAGGCTAAGTCGATTTTGTCGGCAAATAAGGTGATGGCTTCAGTATTCTGGGACTCGAAAGGTGAGATTATGATTGATTATCTTGAAAGGGGTCAGACTATAAACTCTGATTACTACTGCACCTTACTACGTCGTTTACGAGAGGAAATAAAAGAAAAACGTCGAGGAATGCTCAGAAGAAAAGTCCTGTTTCATCAAGATAACGCCCGTGTTCACACGTCAGTACAGTCAATGGCTGAAATTCACAACTGTGGCTTTGAACTGTTACCGCATCCGCCGCATTCACCTGATCTGGCACTATCAGACTTCTTTCTGTTCCCTAACCTTAAAAAGCACTTGGGAGGTCAAAGATTTTCGACAAACGACGAGGTCAAAGCAGCTGTAGACGCATATTTTGACTCTAAGGAAGAATCATTTTTTTTCAACGGTCTAAATGCTTGGAAGGGGAGGTGGCAAAAGTGTATTGAACTTGATGGTGATTATGTAGAAAAATAAAAATATAACTGATTTAGTATGTGTTTATTTTCTTGGTTAGGCCGAGTACTTTTCAATCCACCCTCGTACATCTTTTCAAAATATTCTCCATCATGCTCTATACAAAATTCCATTCGCCTAAACCAACTCTAAAAATACTTTTGCCAGGTCGACAGGTCGGAAATCGCTTCTTCGTAGGCAGCCACGGCTTCTTCGGCGCTTGAAAAAACTAGCCTTTTATTTTTTCTTTGACTCTTGGGAACAAAAAGAAATCACAAGGAGCTAAGTCAGGGCTGTAGGGTGGGTGACTTAGAGTTTCAACACCAGATTCCTCAATAAAGGCTTTTGTTCTAAGGGAGGTATGTGAAGAGGCGTTATCGTGATGCAACCTGATTCCCCGAAGCCCGGTCTTTGATCTTCTCGCCCGCACAGCTTGAAAAGCTTTGGGTAATGCAACTGTAGTATACCATTCAGAAATGACTGACCTACAATTTTTCAGCTTTGACGTCGAAAAATGTCCGCTCCGCGAAAAAAGAACTAGCCACCATTTTATGCCGACGTTGCGAGGTATTTGCAGTTTTGTCGGTAAGTGTCCTTCTGAGTAGAACCATACCGATAATTGCCTCTTATTTGCCAGATCATATTGATAGATCCATATCTAGTCACCAGTAACGATTTCTGAAACAAGCCTAGATGCCCCGTTTTCAAAACGTAGACGCATTTCATGGCACCAATCCACACGAGTCTGTTTTTCGCTTTCGGAGAGCAAACGAGGGATCCATCGACAAGCTACCTCACTCCAAGATGTTGATGTACACCTCGAACTAGTGTCTACAACCTTTTCGATGTCCGTGTATGTGATTCGTGGGTGTGCTCGCACCAACATTTCAGTAGTCCATACATTTTCTGCCCCAGTTCTTTGGTCATCTTTAAGATTAATTTTACCCCTTTTGAATTCGGCAAACCACCTAAAAATTGTTGCGTTTGATGGAACTGAGTCTCCTAATGCTGATTGTAACCGTTGTTAACTTAATTGTTCGGTTAAACTAAATTTAAAATCATAATAAAAAAATAAAATCATAGCGCGCAAATGTTCACGGTTAAAATCCATCGTTTTAAATGAAAAGCACGGGAAGCGCAAAAAAATTAATAGAACTTTGTTTTTTTTTTCAATATTGGCTTATGGAGTCCTATTTTTAAATATTATATAAATATTTGCTTTTTAGAAACATATAACACGGGTGCGTTCCATTTTTAAATTTCGAGCATCTCAAAACTTATTGTGTGACTTACGTACGAGGAGAAAAGTGACTAAAACCAACTTTTGCGCGGGCGAAGTCGCGGGAAAAGTGTAGCATTTAAATAAAAGCAAACAAACCGTGGAGCTAGTTCACTGATCAAACGACGGTATCCCTATTTATTGCGTACAAAAATATTAGTTATTAAATAATCGTAATTAGTATTTGCTGAATACGAATTCGTATTCGTTGCATTTAATTATATAGGCAGTATGCATGAATAACTCTAGAGAAAATAACGATATTTCCTTTTTCTTGTACCTGAGAGATCAAGTGAAGTAAGTAGGTATCTTTCTACTTATTATATACACTATATTAGATTTTAATATTTCCTTATTGTTTAAAATTAATCGATACGAAACAGCTCTTGATTTCGAACAATTAATATATATTACGTTGTTAGATTATGTAACATAAGTAATAAACCTAGCAAGCTAACAGCATAGCAAAGTGGCGAAGCAATCAGCTTTGTAGCGGTTTCTAACGGTTGCCGTTGAGCAATCAGTTTCAAAATAGGAGGTTCAGATGCCTGGGTGATCAGTAATCGATTGCTGAAAACAGAATTTGAAAATTCGAAACCGTTCTCGAGATAATCGTGGGACAGACGGACAAACGGACAGACGGACAGACGGACAGACGGACGGACAGACGGACAGACATCGTGAAATCAATAAGTGACTTCGCAAGCTTCGCCACTTAATAATTAATACGCATGTTATTTTATACACTATATTATATTTTAATATTTCCTTATTGTTTAAAATTAATCGATACATAACAGCTCTTCATTTCGAACAATTAATAGATATTACGTTGTTAGATTATGTAACATAAGTAATAATTAATACGCATGTTATTTTATACACTACAGTGGACACCCGGTAATCCGACAAACATTTTGCAGGGCAGTGTCGGACTATTGAATTTGTCAGATTATAAAGTACTGCCTAAGACCCCCTATAGTCCGGAATTTTTTATAAAAGAGTACCTTGTAATCCGACAAATTCCAGATCCAATGATAACATTCTATATGTTATATATGTACTCTGAAGTACAAATTACATTTCATTATGTATGTCAAATTTCAGATTTCAGCAACTCAATAGGGAGCTTACATTTTATTATAAAATTAACGTCATTAATGCCATAGAACTTACAAAAAATATGAAATAAATTTACATTAGGATATCATTGTGTACAAACAAATGTACATACTAAAATAATCAAAAATTATGAATCAATCAGTTTAAGAAGCATGAAAACATTCATCATTTTTTTTTTGTTTAACATTGTTGAAACGCGAGATTAAAGCTTTGTCCCTCAGTCCTCTCAAAAGTAGAAGTTCGTTGTAGGATGCACAATTCTCTTCAGCACATTGCAAACCCAGCTCAAAGGCTTTAATTGCATTTTGTGCTGTCACTTGCGAAGATTGTCAAAAAAATATCTAATAATAAATAATAGACCATGTCGGATTACAGAGGGTGCCGGATTAGACAGGGGTCGGATTACCGGGGGTCCACTGTATATAATATTTAAATTTTTTTCAAATTGTTTATAATTAATAGATACGAAACAGCTCTTGATTTCGAACAATTAATAGATATTTTGTTACATTAATATAAGTTATAATTAATACACATGTTGTCTTATGCTATACAATCATTGAGTTATATGTACTACATACTAGAGAAGCCATTCCAAACAAAAATTGTGTCCTACTCTATGTATTCGCGCATGCGCGGGAGTAGTCATCGCGCATGCACGAAGACTTTAATTTGATATAAAATAAGATATTAATATAAAATAAATATAAGAATTTAATATTAAATATCTTAATTTAATCTAAACATTGTACTTAATAATAATAATTTAATTTAATTCTCAAATCTTCAATTTACGCAATATTTAGTTTAGTGTAGGGATTGCACTACAGTTCAGTTGAACATAGGTCAATGTTCGGAATGGCTTCTCTAATACGTAGTACATATAACTCAATGTATACAATATTTTTATTTTTCCTTAAATTTTTCACATGCATCATGTGACAACCCTATCAGAATAGGTATACATTTTCGACATTGTTAAGAAGCTTCCCCTCTGGGCCTTACTCTTTACTCTGTGCTAAAGCTGTCTTTTTTGCATTCGGAACTATGTCTAGGGAGAAAGAGTTTTAGAAAAAACATGTTATGACCGGTGTCAACTAGGGAGCACACGTTTTCAGCATAATGGAAGGAACTCCATCTGGCCCACTCGACTTGACGTCTAGGGACAGTAGTGCTATGCGCACCAAGCGTTGTGTAAACCGTATTTTACCGAATTGAAGGCGAAATTATACTTCTTTTTAACAGCGCTAGTAAGTGAGTCCTATTATAGAGTGATGCAATTTTACAAGAGCAACCAAACCAGGCACCACAGATGATATAGTATAGAGTTCCATTCCCTGAAGTACCACATCAGCGACAGAATCACATTGGGACCGTCCGGCGAGAAGCATACCCGACCCTGTTCTCAAGGGAAGGATGCTAAAAAAGACCGCATTCTATCCCAATCGGCCGACCTATAGTGCCAAACATGGCGGCGATCTGCGAAATGGAACCGCGATGGAAGTGTGAGTGGCAACAGTCCGGATCAGGTAATGGTCTGATGAGCCAAGAGGGGCCTCGACGAAAACCTGATATCCGTCCGGATGAGAGGTCAGCATAAGGTCCAACAGGAAAGATGCACGATGCTCCACATCTAATCTGCGTAGGCAAAGTAACCATTTGGGTCGGACCATAAGCCTAGGCAAACTCATAAACAGATCTTCCCATATGATTGGTTAAACGAGAACCAAGCCATTCAGCATGGTGGCCGTTAAAATCACCAAGGATCACGATTTCTGCAGATCGGACCTGTTGCAGCATGCAGTCTGCAACGATTTGGAAATGGTCAATAAGTTGTCTATGCTGGTATTACCTGTAGAGGCACCCGTGGACGCGAGGATTGTCGTTGCTGACCATCAAGACTTCTTTATTACTTCGTCATGGTTTATGCATTATGCATAATTCTTAGTAGTAAGTAGCTTTGCTTTATTATGCCCTACAGGGGGCAACAAGGAGCTGATGATTAAGTAGTTTTGCACCTTTAAAGTATTTAGTTTAGGATAAATAGGTAAAAGTCATTTGTTATTTACCACTGGTTTGGAAAATACCTCTGTCCTAGGAAGAACCAGCAAGAAACCCAGTGGGACTTTTTTTTAAACATAATTTCACTTAACAATAATTATGTTTATAAAATTTTAAATGAATATTCATAGAACCCCCATGGTGGCGATCACCTTATTCCCAGGGGTTATTTTCATCATGTATTCCTTGATATTATAATAACCTTTTTTGTACAGTTTTTCTTTAATAAAACTTTTAAACTTGTTAATTGACAAACTTTGAACATGTTCTGGGATTTTGTTGTAAAAGTGTATACATTGCCCCATAAATGAATTATTAATTCTGTGGAGTCTAGTAACTGGCATTACAAGCTTATGTTTGTTCCTAGTGTTTAAGGTATGAACATCCTTATTCTTATTAAAACTATTTATGTTTTTATGTACATACATTACATGTTCATAAATATATTGCGATGCCAAAGTTAAGTTTTCTCTGAGGGACTCATTACAATTTAGGTAATAAATCATAGGTTGTCATTAACAGTATGAGTCCTTCCAGGTTGATGTTACAAATGGGCGTGCCTCAAGGCTCAATTCTCGGCTCCTTTCTGTTTCTTGTATACATTAATGACTTACCTTACATAGTAGGAGATAACCATGATATAGTATTATTTGCAGATTACACAATTTTCAAATTAAGTTGACAATTGCTAAAATATGACGAAGTAAATAATGCTATATCTAAATTAGTAAATTGGTTCAATGTTAATAATTTGCATTTAAATGGCACTAAAACGAAATGTATGAAATTTATGACTCCATATGTCAAACAATTAAATACTAATGTAATTTTAAATGGGAAGAAACTGAGTCTTGTAGATACCATCATTTTTCTTGGAATCACACTAGACGCGAAGCTTCAATGGAGCCCCCATATATAAAAACTAGCAAGTAGACTTAGTTCTGCAGCATATGCCGTAAAAAAGATAAGAAGTCTAACTAGCGTTGAAACAGCTAGACTAGTTTACTTTAGCTATTTCCATAGCATAATGTGGTATGGTATTTTGCTATGGGGACACGCAGCTGACACTGAAATTATATTTGTTTTACAGAAGAGGGCCATAAGAGCAATTTATGATTTAAAGCCTAAAGAGTTGCTGTGACAAAAATTTAAGGAAATTAATATATTAACTTTGGCCTCTCAATACATTTATGAAAATGTAATGTACATATACAAAAATAAAATTAGTTTTACAAAAATAAGTGATATTAATTCTGTAAATACCAGGAACAGACACAAGCTAGTAGTACCAGTTACTCGACTCCATCGAGTCAGTAATTCATTCTTGCGATGTATACACTTTTACAACAAAATTCCAGAAAATATACAAAATTTGACCTGCTCAAAGTTCAAAAACTTTATTAAACTAAGTTTGTATAAAAAGAGTTATTATAATATTAAAGAATTTATAGATGATTATAACCCCTGGAAATGAGGTGATCGCTACCAAGCTATTTCTAATTTGTTGTGTTATTAATTTGTGTAACATACATGATTGTAAGCTGTTATTTAAAAAAAAAGTCTCGCTGGGTTTCTTGCTGGTTCTTCCCAAGACAGAGGTTTTATTTCGAACCAGTGGTAATTATACAAAAGAGTGACCTTTCAATAAGTATTATTTATAATCTATATTGAATAATAATTTAAAATTTTGTACAGCCAACTTCAATATAAGCGACTTCAATTTATTTATTTATTATTTATTTATTTATTTATTTAACTTTTTTGAACCTTATAAAATATATAAGTACAAAAGGCGGACATAATGCTTAAAGCATTCTCTGCCTGTCAACCTTGAGGAGTGGAAAAACATCGAAGGCGGTTATTATAATACATAACAGTAAAGAATAAGAAATATAATGAATTTAGAAATTATAGCATATAAACATAAAGGTAAAAAAATACATATACCATATATATATATATATATATATACACATACCACATACACACATATATATATACACATATACATATATAAATACATATATACACACAAATATACATATATACGTAAAAAACATATGATGATGAAATTAGCTACTAACACAGATTAACTAAGATGATGACGCCAACTTAGGAATTCTTCGACTTTCAAAAAATGTTCTTTAACATACTTTTTAAATGTTACTTTGTTGGAGCGTTGTCTCAATGTTTCAGGCAGCGCATTCCAAAGTCGTGCAGCTCGTACAGTATACGAGGAAGAAGAGAAACCGGAACGGTGAAGTGGAATGGAGAGCGTAAGAGTCTCCGAAGAACGTAGAGATCTTTTATGCGTATCAGATAGAAATTGAAACTTACGTTTCAAATAATCGGGACAACGATTGTCGAATAAAATAGAAAAAAGTGTGAGAAGTGTCCTGACTTGCCTCCGTTGGTGAATGGGAAGCCAATTTAGCTGAAATCTAAAGGAGGAAACATGGTCAAACTTGCGAAGACAGAAGATGAATCGGACACAGTTATTTACGAGACAATTCAATATAGGTTATTTAAGAATAACTCAATAACCATTGGTCTGACCTTGATCAAATTCATATGGGACCACACGAGAACTATCAGCTTTCATATAAAAAAGAATCATCGAAATCAGTTCACCCAGTACAAAGTTATGAGGTAAAACACATTAAAAAAAAAAGCACACCCGAATTGAGTACCGTCTCCTTTTTGGAAGTCGGCAGAAAAAGTTTCTGTTTCTTTTATGAAAGTAACTAAAATACACTAATCTAGCTATTTTAACATCTGTGAGACTTCTAATCTTTCTTATAGCATATGCTGCTTGCTAATTTAGATACATGGGGGCCATTGAAGTTTCGTGTCAATAGTAATACTAAGAAAAATAGTGGTATCCACAAGACTCAACTCCTCCCCATTTAAGAGCACATTAGGATTTGAATGTTTTACATTAGGTATTGTAAATTTAATACATTTTGTCTGATTGCCGTTTAAGAGCAAATTTTTGGCATTAAACCAATGTACTAATTTCAATAGAGCATTATTTACATCGTCATAATTAATTGACAGCCGTTTGAGTTTGAAAATTAAAGAGGTATCGTCAGCAAATAATACTATATCGTGATTGTCCCCTACAAGAAATAAAATATGAAGTAATAAGTCTAAGCGCCAATTTTTTTACAATTGAAAGCCTTGGAAAGGACACAGAAAATAGGTAAGGCATGTTGTGAATTCTCCCAGGCATTAAAAATATATTTCATAAGCTCAACACCGAAGTCAGACGTCGAGCGACCCCTTGTAAGACGAAATTGGTTTTTATCAAGTAAATTTATTTGTATTAAAAAAATTAACAATTGATCCAAAATTATTTTTTCAAATATTTTACTGAGAGTTGGTAGTACAGAAATAGGTCTAAAATTAGCGGCGTCCAATGTATGTGTGTCCTTTGAAACAAATAACACTACATTTTACTGATGACAAAACGAACATACATAAATATCTGAATCCAAATACCAAATAAGTATCTCAGTACCTACTTATCCTTGAATTTATGGACAAAATACCGATTTATTGGCGAAAAATTATTGCCTCGATTTTTTCAAAGAATGAATAGTTTATCAATATACTTACGGTTATATCAAAACAAAAGTGTAACATATCTGCATAGACCTCATCCTCTCCCATCCAATGATACGTGGTATTCACGTCCTTAAACAGACCCTCAGACGCACAACACCGGCACATGCCGCTATCCACAGTAGTCTCCATAATGTACTTTACTTTATAATATCATTTACACTAATTTAAATTGAACACTATCTTGATTTAAAAACTAGAGAATGACAAAGCCGACGCTTTGCAATCGATGCACCGCCATTTTCTAACTTAACTAAAATGGCCAAAGAGAATATAATCACTATGAAAATGGCGTTCGGAAATCGAAAACATTGTAGTTTATGATTGATAGTTATTGTTTTAACTCTGCTAGTTAGCTTTTAACCACTGCTAATGGATAATACTAATTAAAAAAAAACATGTGGTATTTGTGAAACCTTTAGAAAACTAAGCTTCGAGAGAATGAAACGAATGCAGAGTATCAGCAGTCAGTCAGTAGGATATTTTTTGGGTTTATATATTATAATATTGTTAGTTGTTACTAAATTTCAAAATTGTTTTACTTTTTAGTTTTCATATACAAACAGACTCCAAATTTTCAATTTCATCAAATAATAATACGAGTGGCTTATCTATGCCAGTTGTGAGGATCTTGGCTTATCCATGCAAGTTGCAAAGCACTCTTCTCCCTTGACGTCAGCAAGTCGAGTGGGCCCGATGGAGTCCCTCCCATTGTGCTGAAGACGTGTGCTCCGGAGTTGGCACCGGTTTTAACGCGTCTTTTCCGGTACTCCTACTCCCAAGGCGCAGTCCCGAACTCATGGAAGACACCTTTGGTGCACCCGATCCCTAAAAAAGGCGACCGCTCAGACCCGTCCAACTACAGGCCTATCGCCATCACCTCCTTGTTCTCCAAAATAATGGACGCCGTTATAAACTGCCAGCTCATGAGGTATCTTGAGGATCACCAGCTGATTAGCGACCACCAGTACGGTTTTCGTCGGAGGCGATCAGCTGCTGATCTTCTAGTCTACTTAACTCATAGATGGGCGGAGGCAGTAGAGTCCTAGCATTAGCCGTTAGTTTGGACGTAGCGAAGGCCTTTGATCGGGTCTGGCACAAAGCGCTTCTTTCGAAGCTTCCTGCCTATGGGCTTCCCGAGAAATTGTGCAAATGGATTACCAGTTTCCTTGCTGATCGGAGCATCAAGGTTGTAGTAGACGGTGCATGCTCTGATCTCAAGCCTATCACTGCTGGTGTTCCACAAGGCTGCGTGCTATCACCAACGCTGTTTCTCCTGCATATCAATGATATGTTGCTAACTGGTAGCATTCATTGCTATGCAGACGACAGCACTGGTGATGCCTTATATACCGGCCGTGCCAATATTTCTCGGGAAAACGTCGCCGAGTACCAAGACAAACTTGTGTCTGAAGTCGAGACTTTGTTGAACAAAGTCTCAAACTGGGGGCGACTAAATCTAGTCCAGTTCAATCCCCAGAAGACACAAGTTTGTGCGTTTACCGCTAAAAAGAACCCCTCTGTCGTATCTCCTCAGTTTCAAGGCACTCCCCTTGCTGCCTCAGCCAGTATCGGAATCCTTGGCGTCGACATATCGAATAGTGTGCAGTTTCGTGGTCACTTGGAAGGGAAGGCCAAATTGGCCTCTAAAAAGCTTGGCGTGCTCAGCAGAGCGAGACAGTATTTCATGCCGGCACATCGCTTGCAACTTTACAAAGCGCAAGTTCGGCCCCAAATGTAATACTGTTCTCATCTCTGGGCCGGGGCACCCCAGTGCCAGCTCCTTCCACTTGACCGCATCCAGCGCAGAGCGGTTCGAATCGTCGACGACCGAGTTCTTTCTGATCGGCTCGATACACTGGCACTGCGTAGAGATGTTGCATCTCTTTGCGTATTTTATCGCATCTATCACGGAGAGTGCTCTGAGGAATTGTTCGGACTAATTCCAGCCGCTCAATTTCACCATCGCACATCGCGACAAAACTCGCGTTACCATCCATACCATCTGGATGATTGGCGGTCCACCACTGTGCTATTTAGAAGAAGTTTTCTCCCTCGCACGACTTCCTTGTGGAATCAATTACCACCAGCGAATTTTTCGGACCGATACGACTTAGGAACCTTCAAGAAAAGAGCTTACACCTTTCTAAAAGGTCGGCAACGCATCTGCAATTCCTCTGGTGTTGCGGTTGTTCATGGGCGGCGGTAGTCACTTACCATCAGGTGAGCCACATGCTCGTTTGCCCCCTATTCCATAAAAAAAAGTTGTGGGGATACTGCCCTCGTAGATTTCCACCTTGACTTTGTCCAAATAATTGATGACCCGCCTCACAAAGTATTCGGTTCTGTCCTTATCATAGCTCCCAGTCCACAATGGAGCCACGTTGGACGGGTAGAAGTAGTCCCTCCTCCTGCCAGACTCCAGACTGTAGTCCAGCCACACTCCCACATCCTCGTGCCAGAGCACCTGTTCTATGGCCTCCATAAACCTCGTATGGATGTCCCACTTATTTCTTAATATGATACTGTAAACCACAAGATAAAACTTTAATTAAATAACATTTAAATGGATAACATTTATTTGTTATTTAATTAAAGTTTGCTTATTTTGCTCATTTTTAAATACGTAGAGAGTCTCTAGTGTAATAAATCAAAAGAATATTTTCTTTCGAGTAAAATTGCTTTACAATAGCGCCATCTACGTAATTCTAATTCTAAAAAATTGATTGGCTGTCAAGGTGGTACGTAAAATAGACGCTAGATGGCCTAAAGTTATGAAATCGAAGATTATTATGAATGGATTGGATATTATGATAACTGTATTTAACATGGTTATTTTTTTATAAATTTATTATTGTTCACGTTCATTTTTACAGTAAAAATTTATAGTATCAATTTTTAAAGCACCGCACGAAGAGGAGACATAGATAATAGGAAACACTGTATTTATTTTTTTTAATGCTAGTAATGCTATTAACAATATAAATTTTCCTTTTAACCACTCGGGTAAGCTGAAAGTACTTGTGTTAGGAGTTGTTGACGACAGTAGTCGAATTGCGAATTCGAACCCACAACCTTTTGAGTTCGTGATAATAGTGCTAGTGTCGCTTACTACTTTGTATTCTATCTCATTCTCTCGCAGGCTAAATTCTAATTATTATGCTTAATATGTTTGTCTCTTTTTAAAGTCGCTTTTTCGTATCATCCAGTTTGAAAGCACAACAATTCTAAGGAAGTTTTCACTTTAACAAAAATCAGAAAAAAACAGAAGGCTCAGTAAAATCGTCATAAGAGCTAAAGTGCGTTAAGTAAATTTAATGATAAGTCTTAATGATTTTTGTTTTACGCTATGAATAGCAGTAGTACTTTGTATAATATAAATATAATATTATTATCACCGTGTGTTGTCGGCGAAAGATCATCCTTGGAAAATGCTAAAAAATCTTATGGCTCCTGATATATATAACCACTACTCTATTTCGGTTTAGCTGACACATTTATGCTGTGCAGCCATAATACTAAACCACGACTCTTTCACTTTATATATTTATATAATTATTTTAATTCAATGCGAGAGTTTTGTTCCTTTTGTGAAAAATCTTTACCCTTCATTTGGGCACCCCGACAAATTTTGATAAGGCCCCTCTAAGGCACGCTACTCCACTGCTCTACAGCTATTATAATCCATTACATTATAATTATATCTTTATAAATTTTAATTTTAAAATCTGCGGTTAGTAACTTACATAATTTAATGATTTTATATAATCATGAGGTTAGAAAAATATAGATAACAAATTAAAAGCTGTCAGAATAACAAACACTACACATTAAATGAAACTATCTCGGATTTTATTGTGTTTAATTAAACTTCGATAGTTAAAAAGCTACAATTAAACGCGTAAAACTCGGTAAAATTAGTTTTATTTCAATATAATACAATTGTGTTGCTATATTAAATAAAGTAGCGGTTTAGCTGATAGCTGGTGGCGTAACCACTATAACCACTATTTTCTGTATGTCAGTCACTGTCAAACACAGACTAGATAGAGAAACTGTCAAAAGATATGACATGATATGCCATAGCCTTGACATGACTTGTTTCTACTTTTTACATTTTATATTTGTTATTATTTATTAAAAAGTGCTGACTTATCAAAATGAATATGAACAGTCTGTGTCGTTGCTGTCTAGCTCGCCCACCTGACAAGGACCTAAAGACTGTTTACACGCGTCTTGGAAAGGCAGAAATATATGGAGATATGTTAAAAGAATGCTTCGAGATACACGTAAATACAGTCATTTGTTTTTTATTAGCTTATTATTACAGAGAAGAGAAACTGGTAGAAGTTGCCAAACTAGAAAAAAAATACGCTGTTTTATATATGGTGGTTATGAGAATTCCCTCACTGGAAAATGCACTGAATGCGCTTGTTAAATATGTTCAAGTGTTATATATACTACTTGGCTATACAGCAAAAAATTTTGTGAATAAAATGCACATCAGACTGGTCTAAACTTTTAATATTTCGGTAGGACTTGGTATTTATGGTCATCTAATAAATAAATAAAAAATCTAATCTTAAAATTTTCATGATTCATGTTACATGTGTATATGTTTTCTGTCTCAAAGAAAACTTCATTGGGTTTCTAGTTATCGCTGGGTAACATGGATGCGGGTATATGTGACATGTGTGTCACTAGGCTTCGAGACGCCGCTGACTTCAAAGAGCAAGTAATGCGTTGCCAGAAAGAGTTCCAGCTTCATTATATTTCAACATTCGATGAGAAAGGTTAGTAGAATCATATTGTATTTGAAATGAGAAACAAATTTAATATCTTATCCTTTAGATTACAAGTACTAAATATTAGACCTATTTTGAACCCTTGCTGTATGGTAACGGTGTAAACGCTCTAATTGACATGCAAGCTTTACTGACATCTTGGTTGGTGGTTCTCCAATAAAGCTTGTTTGTGGCTCATCACAAACCTGCAATTTTATAAGACGGCAAACCTGGTTTGCAACTCACCATTTTTTTATAGAATAAAGGTGACAAACGAGTACACAGTACAACTGATGGTAAGTGGATGCTGTGGCCTATAGACGTCTACATCTACCCTCGATTTAGGATCAAAATGCAGGTGCATTTACAAGCCTGAGGACTAAGATGGAATACCTCATTTCCAGTGAATAGGGTTTCCTCTTCTTTACACTCACCATACGAAACACAGGAGCAACAAGGTACTGTTTTACGCTGTTATTACTTCTTCAGTCAAGCTGACTCATTTGTGTTACAACTATAATATAGCTGAAATATGGCTTTACCATTTATAAATTTACTAGATTTAATAAGAGCAGGTAGCATGACTTAGTCTTAGACACAAAGTTGGCTTAGCTTTCCATAGACTCCCGTCGAGTTGGGGGTTGATACGTATTTTTACAGAAACTAGACATAAACAATGCAAGAATAATTGATTTTCAATAACTTTTTTCTCAAAAATTACGCACTTCCGCATGTTGTAACTTTGTGTGTGTGCTTATAATAGTGTAACTTTTCTGTAAAAATACGTATCAACCACCAACTCGACGGGAGCCAATTTAAAGTCGTACCACAAAGTTCAACCTCTTCGTTTCACTTTCGAGGTATGCAATAAAAAGTAAAATAAATATATAAATAAACTAGCTGTTCCCCACGACTTCGCCCGCGTGTTATTTGGGGGTTTTAATTTTTTTGCGCTGGACCCTAATACTTTTTCTAAAATAAAAGTAGCCTAAGTTACTCCTTGTGACATCAGCTATCTGCCAGTGAAAATCCCGTCAAAATCGGCCCAGCCGTTTCGGAGATTAGCCGGAACAAACAGACAGACAGACGACGGACAGACAGACAGACAGACAACATCTTTAAAAATAGTATTTTTGTTATTAGTACCGTGTATAGTTTCATATGCATTTAGTTAAAAGCTGTAATTTTGACATTACAAACAGACACTCCAATTTTATTTATTTGTATTCACATTCAAAAAATATACATGTAAATTAAGTACTTAATTAAAATTAGGCAATCGTTGGTGACTCAGCTGTTGCTTACATGGGACTAAGATCCCATGAAGCGCTGGGTTTTCAGGCACTCCTTCCTCTCTGAGATGTTACATGGGTGTCGTGAGAATTGTGAGCTCCCCCAATCCCCAAAGTAATTTTAGATAACATGTGTAATTTTATAATTCTTGCATCGGTATGTCTGTGTGTGTGTGTGTGTGTTTTTGTCTGTGTGTCTGTACACTTTAGCAATGAAAGATGTATACTTCTACAAATCTGTCCCTCTTTTCACTATAATATATGTCAATGTTCATTGTTGATTACAGATGAAAAGTCACCGAAAGTGAAACTTGAGGCTTCTGATGCTGAGGATGATAATGGAGTTTATTTTATTGGTAAGAAATCACCACTGCATATGGGCCTCATCTACATGGTGCCTCTTCTATCGTAATCAAAACACATTGGAAACAGATTGGTGACCACAACACCTGTTTTACTGAACATATCTTACATACACCAGATGAAACAGAAGATATGTAGCAGCTGATAACAAATCAAAATAATAAGAAAACTGTGGTTGCCAACATGTCTGCGAATCGTGACAACTATGGCAAATATCCTCCCTATGAAGCAATTTTGGGGGAGGGGGCAATTTTAGCAGTGGACATTTGATAGGATGTTCTCTAGCGCTATAAATCGGACCACTGCCGCCCATAAACAACTGCAACACCAAGGGAATTGCAGGTGCATTTCTGGCCTTTTGAAAAGGAGTAGACTCTTTTCTACGGACTTCAAAAAGGAGCCAGTACTCAATTCGACTGTATGTTTTTTAATGTGTGTTACGTCATAACGTCTTACTGGACGAACCGATTTCGATGATTCTGCTTTTATTTGAAAGCTGGTGCTTCCCATGTGGTCCGGCCACAAGGTCTGGCCAAAAGTTTTTGAGTTATTCTTAATAATTTATATTGAAGTCAGTTGCACAAAATTTTTAATTTTAAATTATCTTAAAGATGCCATAGTTGCAATATAGTTTTAAATTAGTGATGTTAAAATTTACTACCTAACTATTTGATAATATATTTTTGTAATGTTGTTACAACTGTGTAGTGGCGGTGTAAGAATATCCACTAGACCATATTGTAAGAGGCGAGAAAGGGAAACAAATCAAAAGATGGGCAGAAGTGTCTTTCTGATAATAAATAACTAAAAAAAACTAAGGTTGCCAACACACCCGCTACGCGTTGCATCTATGGCAAATATCCCCCTACAACCAATGGAGTAGGCCTGTGTACAGCAGTGGACTTTTAAGTAAACAACTTCTTGTCATTTTCTCCAAGTTTCAGAAGTTAAAGACGAACCCTCAGATGAAGACTTGAAGATGGAGGAAGATTCAGAACTGGCCGCCATGTTAGGTCTAGGCGATATCACAATCAAGAGGAGGGTGTGCAAGAAGAACGGAGAGAAGTTGCTTCTAGAAGCCAACGGTGAGTTTGAAGATTTATTTGTATTTCAACAGTAATTTTATTTGTATTTATACGTGGTAGAGCAATGTTGCAGTTATATTAGTAGTATAGTTGTAGCACGAATGGGTCGGCTCGACCGGGGAAGGACCACGCTCTCACAGAATACCAGCGTAAAATAGCAGCTTAACACTGGTGTGTTTCTTATGGTGACTGTAGAGAACCGGAGACCCTTTTTACTGGAAAAGAGGCTTTCCAACTTAGTCCTCACGGGTGACATCGCATCTGCATTTTGATTATTTATTGAGAATAGATGTAGATGTCTATGGGCCACAGCAACCACCTATCATCAGGTGGACTGTGTGCTCGTTTGTTACCCTATCCTATAAAAAAATGTCTTATGATGAATCCATTTTAATAAAAGTTTTTTACAGTTGTGATATGTTTTGTGGTATATCTATATCTTTGTTTATTTTACTATAAAGAAAGGCAGAACGGAATGCTTTGTATCCAGTTAAAATGGTGTAAATAGTCCTCACGGGTGACAACGCATCTGCATTTTGATTCGCAAACGAGGACAGATGTAGATGTCTATGGGCCACAGCAACCACTTACCATCAGGTGGACTGGGTGCTAGTTTGTCACTCGATCCTATAAAAAAAATCTACCGATTTCAAACAGGAGGTACTAAATTTCACTGTATGTTTTTATTTGTACTCATAACTTATTTCTGGGTGAACCGATTTCGATTATTCTTTTTTTATTTGAAAGCTGGTGCTTTACATGTGGTCCCATATGAATTTGACCAAGGTCTGATCAATAGTTTTTGAGTTATTCTTATTAATGTATATTGAAGTTGGTTGTACAAAATTTTTAATTATGTTTATGTAGAACTGATGGTAAGTAGTTACTGCTCATCAGACAAAGAAGGGTACAGGTGCGTTGTCACCTCGCATACTAAGATAGAATGTATCATCGTTACCACTACCGTTACAGCCTATTCACTGCTGGACATAAGCCTATAAATTGCCTCATAAGAGGGCTATTTGCCATAGTTGCCTCGCTTGGCAACGGGAGTTTTTTTATTTTTAGTCGTTTATACGTGGTAGAGCCATGCTGCAGCTATATTAGTAGTATTCTTACTTCTGGCTTGAATCTTCTGGCTTGAATCCGGCGACGATGGACCAAGAATATAATGGATTCTTGCTTCTAATCCGGCGGCGAAGGACCAAGAATATGAGGGATCTAAGTGGACTGTATTTATTTATTACTGTAGCTAGTGGACTGTATTTACTAATTGACTGACTGATCTGAGGTTAACTATGCTAAGGGACTGCGTGAAGAAAAGATGGTACTCTTGACTATACTGTATTAAACTATTTACAATAATTCGGCACTCTTAAACTATATAATATGTACAGAGAGAGGTCTTCAATTGTGGAGTCTTGATTTTCTGTCTTGAGTCTTCTTTGTTGTCTTCTCGAGTGCCGCTTCAGAAATGAACAACTCACAGACCAAAACGCCCTTCTTATATCCCGCAAGAGAGCGTCTCAGTCTGTGAGTAGTGCCGCGCGACGATGCTGCTCGCCCATTGGTCGTCGCTCGGCTCCGGTGCGCGGGGTGTGCGGGGCGCAACGGGGTACGAAGGGGCGACGGGGCGGCGGGTCTCTAGCTGTCCGCAACAAGTATAGTTGTAGCACGAATGGGTTTGGCTCGACCGGGGAAGGACCACGCTCTCACACAATACCAGCGTGAAATAGCAGCTTGACACTGCTGTGTTTCTTATGGTGAGTGTAGAGAACCGGAGACCCTTTTTACTGGAGAAGAGGCATTCCATATTAGTCCTCACGGGTGACAACGCATCTGCATTTTGATTCGCAAACGAGGATAAATATAGATGTCTATGGGCCACAGCAACCACTTACCATCATGTTGACTGTGTGCTCGTTTGTCACCCTATCCTATAAAAAAATAGTTATTAGACAGACGCTGCTGCTCATCTCATGATTTGTTTCCCTCTGTCGCCTCTTGCTGGCTGATATTGGGTGGTGGATATTTTTACACTCTTATCACCATTAATATATTAAAAAAAGTATCCCTAAAAATACCTATATAAATGGTAGCACATTTAAAATTCGGAACTAGTTTAGTTAGTTAGTTTACGACGGGCTGTTTTCCGCAACTCCACGTCTATGCGCGTATTTTGCGTGTGGGCAGGAATAATGTGATTATTCTAGCCGTGAGATCTCCCCGAAGAAGCTCAACAGTCCTTTGATGTTGCATGCAACTTCGGGGAGTGATCCCGGCGTGCCGCGATGTTTAGCTCTGTACGTAGCGACCAAGTCGGAACTAACACTTCTCAACCAAAACATCGCCCCCTAATAACTGTCTCCCGAGACAATGACGCTCCTGCCCCTCTACACCACGCCACTGACATAATATTATATGACGGTCGATTATAAAGACCATTATGCTGGGTGGCGATTAGGTTATCACATTAAAAAACACAGCGGTATATACAAGTTCATATATGTCGATTAAAATAACAAAATAAATAATTCTACCAAAAATAAAAAATAAATGCATTCAAACAAAAATAGCGTAAAAATTGACACGAAATAATCACCTTGATGATATTACTTTACTGGCCAGAAGTGACAGGTAAAAGCGGCAACGGTGTGGCAGGTGCGCAGTGCTCACGCGGTATCGACATAGGTAAAAAACGATGAAAAGGGCTATCGCAACTAGAATGTTGTTATATTTTTTTTTGTTGTGTATATTCAAAGAACATTATATAGGATAAGTCTTTTCATTTAATGTGATAACTTTATCGCCACCCCGTAGAAGAAACAAAAATTGAGCAAATTATTCTAAACAAAAAATCTATTTATTTCAGATTGCAAAAACTCACAAAAGAACGGCCCGATCAAACTTTCGCTTAAAACGATAGCACAAATGGAAAAACTAAAGAAATCCGTCCAAAGCCCGACCCTAATCCGTTTCGTTAGCGAGAACAACAAACACAAAGTGAACCTGGAAAATTTGTTGAAATATTCAAACTGTACACCTTTCTTTACGAGAACCATCGCCGGTATTGTATGCGCGTACTGCAAGCAGACCTACCAGGACCCGCAAGATTTAAGAACGCACAATAGAGAAAATCACAAAAACGAAGAGTTTAACCACAGCAAACGTATAGACAAGAATAATCTTTCAATCAAATTGGATATAACTGATCTAAAATGTACACTTTGCAACGCGAACCTTGATCATATATCGACTTTGAAGCAACATCTCACTAATGAACATAATATAAAATTCTATTCAGACATAAAGGACTACATAATGGAATTCAAGTTGACTTCGTCCCAAATAATGAACTGTACGCTCTGCAACTCGACATACGAAACCTTCAAGATGTTACTGCAACATATGAATGGCCACTATAGGAATTTTATCTGCGACGTGTGCGATATGGGTTTTGTAAACCAGCACAGGTTAAGAAGTCACAAACGGACCCACGAAGTTGGTACTTTTAAATGCGCGTACTGCGACAAAATCTTCACCACTCGAGTGAGAAAGATGTGCCACGAGAAATACACACACAATTCAAACGCTCGATATACAACCAATTGCCCTCAGTGTGATAAGTCTTTCACGAGTTACTACCAACGTAATAGGCATATGTTTAATGAACATAATACCGCAGCAGCGGACTACAAGTGTAATATATGTGACAAAACTTTCATTCTCAAATCGAAATTGACATCCCATATAAAGAAAGTGCATTTAATGGAACGCAATCATATTTGTGCGGTGTGTGGACAAGGCTTTTTTATAAAACAGAGTTTAAACGAACATATGATTAAGCATAACGGGGAAAGAGTGTTTAAGTGTACAGTGTGTTCTAAGGCTTATGCTAGGAAAAAAACTCTTAGGGAACATATGAGAATTCACAATAATGACAGACGATTCAAATGCGGTGTCTGCAGTTTGGCTTTCGTTCAAAAGTGCAGTTTGAAAAGTCATATGTTATCCAATCACGGTGTTACTTTGACAGAATTCGAAAACAACCGAACTGAACAAAGTCCATAGCGCAGTGTCTATAAACTTTAGATCTAATATGTGATATATTAAACCCCAAAAGGTCTCTGACAATGTAATTTTTAATTTTTAGCAAAAAAGCAATAGTTTACTATTGCTTGTATCAGCATTTTTATTAATTTAATACTTAAAGTTGTAACGTAATGTAATTCATCATAACGGTGGAACAAAACTAGTATTCAGATTTGTAGATTTTGGGATAAAATTCCAAGTGTATCCAAATCAAATTTTTTGGCAATATAATGTCCTCCAGACCGAATTTCGGCTGACGAGACTAGCCATCTGCGCAGGACAGGATTATTGTGCCCAAGTGTATGCGCAAGCACAGGTGCACTCTCTTTTCCCTCACTCTCATAGCCCGATGGGACGGCAAGCCCGCTCATATTGCGATGAAACGGTCATGCGGCACGAGCGGAGAGAGATCAGGCGCAGGAACAACGGCTTTACGTGCTTTCCGAGGCACGGGGGTGAAACACCCCCAACTTTCTGACTCCGGGCAGCTACTGAGAATTTCTTGATGGAAAAACTCAATAACTGATTTTGGCCCGACTTGGGATTCGAACCCGGGACCTCGTGATCAGCAGTCGCACTACTACAACCACTAGACCAACGAGGCAGTCAATATAAAGATTTGGGAATATAAAGATCAATCGCTCATATGTCCCTATCATTCATCATCATTAGAGCCCTTTACAAGTCCACTGCTAAACATAGGCCTCCCCCAAGGAATGCTACAAAGCACGGTCCTGAGCCACCTGCGACCACATACGACCCGTTCTGTAAGTGTGAAAGGTAAATGTAAAATCAAATAAAATTTACGTTCAACAAGTTTTAAATTGTCGACGAATATTTACATTCGCTATGTACATAATGGAACGAATCGTAGCAAAGAACGAAACGTTTTTAAAATTAAAGGATCGCACATAAAACATTACGCGTACGTATACAAATAAATACTGGTCTTGTGGATAATGCAACTAGGACTTTGCTCATAAGTTATCCCAAATTGAGACAGACATATGCCCAGCTGTGGGCTGTTTGTAAATTGATGTTATAATAGCGATGATATGAAGAAAGTGCCTCACTTTTGTAGCAAGTCTTGCAGCCATTTTTTACGACATATTAGGGACAAAATGGGTGGGTGAATCTTTTGTTTCTGTAGTTATCTTTTTAAACTAAAATAAAGTTGTGCATAAATATATGTAATATTTATTTGTATAACAATGTTCTTCCAAATTATATGGCAGTTGGATCGCTAAGGAGAACCAGTGTATTATACAGGTTGTGTTGTTGTTAATATTATAAATAAAACTTTAAACATGTGTGTTTTTTATTTAAATAGCCAAGTTACACAGATAGATTTTAAGTAATTTGGATACAGTGCGCGTCTATATCTAGAATGTTTTAAAGTTAATTTAAATAACATCATAATGTACTATATATATATATATATATATATATATATATATATATATATATATATATATATATATATATATATATATATATATATATATATATATATATATATATAGATCTTCGATCGATGCCTTCAATCGATTGGTGTGGTAGCTTTAGCTGATCGACGGTACCTACTGTTCGATAAAACGTTGTTCAGTCATAGATAGACAATTAATCGATGTGGTTGTGGGTAGTATCTTTCGAAAAGTGGTCATAAGAGGACAATAGGGAACGGATGGTGGAGCGGGGCGGGTTCTTGAATAATCAGGCAGCTCGATCGATGTCAACTAATCCATTCTACCATCGATCGAAGGTCGATCCATTGGTGTGGTAACAACCTTAGACTTAGTAGTTTACTTTTAGATTAGACCATTGAGTTATATGTACTACGTACTAGAGAAGCTATTCCAAACAAATATTGCGCGCTACTCTATGTCTACGAGATAGTAGAGTCGCGTATACGCGAAGACTTTAATTTAATATAAAATAAATATAAGAATTTAATATAAAATACTCCTATTTTAATCTAAACAAACATATTTCTAAATAAAATGTAATAATAATTATCTTATGGAATTCACAAATCTTCAATTTACGCAATATTTAGTTTAATGTACGGAATGCAGTACAGTTTAGTTGAACATAGTCAATATTCGGAATACGAAATCTAGTGCGTAGTACATATATATCGATGGATTAGACTAAGACTAAAGTTATCTAAACTAAAAGTTAGCATCGTATCGCAGTTATTTATTTCATATCTTGAAAACTGAATTTCAAACGGCGACCAAGTTCTTTCCGATCGGTTCGATCCACTGGCCTAGCTTGAAGAGAATTTGCATATCTGTGCATCTTCTATCACATATATTTGTTCGGAATAATTCAATCTGCTGAATGCCACAATCGTACACTGCGACAGAACTCGAAATTCTATCATTTCGATGGCTTGCGGTCTACTACCGTGCGATTTACGCGGAATTTTTTGGCTGGCACAGCCGGACTGTGAATTAATGTCGCCAGCGCTTTTTCTGGACCGATACTTAGAGAAAAGAGCCTACTTCTTTCTAAAAGATCAGCAAGGTTGCATTTTCCCTTGTGTTGCGGATGTTCATGAGCGACGGTGATCGCTTATCATCAGGTGAGCCGTATGCTTGATTGCCTCCTTTTCCACAAAAAAAAAACGAAGGAACATAAAGTCCTTGTCATCAGATTACTACTGCAGTTTATGGACACCAACAACTTCAAGAATGCTATAGGTGCGTTGTCACTTCCAAGGACCAAGTTGGAAAGCCTATACTTACTCCCTATACTCAACGCCGTCTTAGACCATATCGGGGCCCTTGGGCACGCAAGAATTTGGGGCCCTGTTGGAAAGTAAAAAAAGCGAATGACTAAAACATTTTTCTGCTATGGTCTTATATTTATTATAGTTAATTGGTAAAAATCAAATAATATGTTATTAGATATAAATATGTTGGTGGTTTGAATTGGTTACTCTTACGAGTGGTTTCCTTCGTGATTTCTGTTGTGCAAAATCTTCTATTATATCTTCAAAGTCTATTTTTTGAAGGCTGTTTGAACACCTCAGTGAAGACTCAGATGTTGCTCTAAATCGGTACCTTAATGCACAGTTTGTTTTTCTGGGGAACTTTAATGCCTGTCATCAGGACTGGCTGTTCCCATACCAGAAGCCCTAACGCGCTGGAAGAGAGGCGTGGAATTTTGCCTTGTCGCTGGGGCTCTCCCAGCTGGTACAACAAGCGACTAGGGTACCTGATGTGGATGGGTACACAGCCAACTGCTTCTGCTGACGACCGATCCAGACAGGTAGGATGTTCAGGTTACCTCACCCTTGGCAACTTCTGACCACTGTCTGGTGAAATCTGTGTCGTTATATTCCCCACCTAACTACGATTTCCACGGAGTGCGACGAATGTGGCGATACAAGTCAGCAGATTGGGATGAGATGCAGCATTTCTTTGCATCTTATCCTTGGCGGCGGGTCTGCTTCTCCTCTGAAGACCCGTCGAGCTGCGCGGATACCATAACCAATGTGATAAGTCAAGCGATGGAGTATTTCATTCCCTTTGCTGACGTGCCCATTGGTGGTAAAGCTCGCCCATGGTTTAACGCCGACTGCGCGTGTGCTGAAAAGTACAAGCATATGGTGTACTTATCCTAGGTCGATGCTCGAGACCGTAAAGCTCCGGATATTAGCCTTAAGAAGAAAGCCTTTAACAAAGCCGCCAAGTCCTGCAAAAAGGCATTACGTCAAGCCAGTTTCGATAGCATTAAACGCATCGGCACAAAGCTCTCTGTCAAACCATCTGGCAGTATAGCTTTTTGGTCTCTCGCCAAAGCGTTCGAGACAAACTTCTGTCGGTCTACACTGCCTCCGCCTGTAAAACCATATGGCTCACTGGCGCATGCGCCTAAGGAGGAAGCGGACTTATTTGCTTCTCTTTTTGCTTGCAATTCGCGTCTGGACAATAGCAACAGCGTACCACCTCAACGCGGTACCTCTATGTCAGAGGTTCGTATCACCAACAAGGAGGTTCTTAAAACCTTGCGAAGTCTAGACGTGAACAAAGCTATAGTTACCATATATATACCAGCTATAGTTCTAAAGGTCTGTGCACCTGAGTTGTCTCCTGTATTGACACGCTTGTTCCGCCTCTCATTCAGGACTGGAATAGTGCCTAAATCTTGGAAGCTGGCCAATGTGCAGCCTGTGCCTAAAAAGGTAGGTGTACCGACTCTGCCAACTATCGACCAATTTCAATTACCTCCATACTCTGCAAAGATTATGGAGCGTATATTGAACGCCCACCTTATGGCATACCTAGAGCAAAATGATCTCCTCAGTGATCGCCAGTACGGGTTTCGCCGAAATCGATTAATTGGGGACCTTCTGGCGTATGTCAATCACATGTGTGGCGAAGTCCTCGAGAACAGTGGTGAAGCACTTGCTGTTGCCCTCGATGTTTCGAAGGCCTTTGACAGGGTTTGGTACGCTAGTCTATTGGGCAAGCTTTTAGCGTACGGCTTATCCCCTGACCTGATTGTCTGGGTGAAGGACTTTCTGAGTGAACGGTCTCTCCGGATCGCCGTTGATGGCTGCTCATCCGATACTGTGGCGACTAACGCCGGTGTTCTTCAGGGGCTGTTCTCGTCGCAACTCTCTTCCTGCTGAATATAAATGATCTGCTCATTTCCGGTATCTATGGGTATGCAGAGAACAGCACAATTGTGGAGAGATAGCAACCAAGCGCCCGGACCAGTCGGAATCAAATCCAGTCAGAAAGAGATGCTATCGTTTAGTGTGTGTGTGTGTGTGTGTGTGTGTGTGTGTGTGTGTGTGTGTGTGTGTGTGTGTGTGTGTGTGCGTGTGTGCGCGTGTGTGCGTGTGCGTGTGCGTGTGTGTGTGTGTGTGTCTCACACTACAGGCAGTCTCCGAATGGGGCGATGCCAATCTCGTGAGATTTAACGCCTTCAATACACAAGCGTGTCTTTTTACCGCTAAAAGAAGCCCGCTCACCTTAGCTCCTACTTTCCGGAATGTATCCTGGAGTACACTGACCGCCTTCAGTTGTAAGGGATTGAATTTTCTCCCAACCTAAACTATGAACGGTTCATTGAGTCTAGAGCCAAAGCAGTTCAAGGAAACTTGGTGTCTCTGCAAGGGTGTGGCGGTACTTCACGCCGGGGCAGCTTCTTACCTTACATAAAGCACAAGTCCGGTCATGCATGGAGTACTGCTGTCACATTGGCAGCATTGGACTCAGTGGAGAGACGTGCTAAGAGGCTCATTGGTGTCCTTGATTTGGTTGAAACCAATCTTGTCAGCCTCGAGCACAGGCGCAGAGTAGCCAGTCTCTTGGTATTCTATAGGATGCATTTCGGTAAGTGTGCGCAGAAATTATACGCTTTAATTCCTCCCTCTCCTTTCCACCATCGGACAACCAGACGGTCTGCGGGTCTTTATCCCTTTGTTGTCGATATTCCACGCATTAGAACCAAATGGTTTGCTTCGTCTTTTGTATCTATCTTTCCGTCCGAATACAATCTTCAAGGCAAGAGTGAATATGCTTTTGCGATAAGACAGTGTGATTTACCATCTAAGGCTGCATCACCACTTACTACCAGGTGGGATTGTGGTCAAGCACTGGTTTATACTAAGTTAAAAAATATATCACTTTCTATACACGTAATTGACAAATTTGTTAGTCGTTCTTGTAACATAGTAGTTCGTAATTCATTTTTTATTCTCTTTAGGTGTGAAAATGAGCGCTCTCCACTACAATTGGTAACCATTAAACAAAGAAACCAGAAAGTCACTAACAACACCCTCTTCTCATTTACTCTATTATTTTTTTATGTCAGGTTATATTTTTATGAAATAGAAAAAAGAATGTATAGTCCAAACGAATATGTCGGCCTTTCGGGGCCCCCTGTCGATATAGGGGCCCTGGGCACGGGCCCCGTGTGCCCTTATGGTAAAGACGGTACTGCCTATACTGTTTAGATCGGAACACAACCTGAACTCTACACTTGGCTGTGTAATGGGTATGAAGATACCTACCCGTTTATCCCTACCGAGCTCCTCGGCAGAAAGTGTCTTACCATACAGTAAGAAAGAAAAGAGCTGCAGTGATTAACACCAAGCTAAAAATTATTTCCTTACGCTTTGCGAGTGTATGATGATAACAATAGGTAACATCTTGTACTTTTTTTTTATAAAGCTGAAGTGGCAACGATCTTTGATGTAGTTCACTTGATGGTAAGTGGCTGCGGCCAATGGACAATTGCAGCCAATTTCAAAACAATAGGCTACAGATACGTTGTCACCTGTCAAATTGAATTCCTGTAATTTTACTGACTATTACCCTTCAAAACACGCCAGTGCAAGCCTCCCTCCGGGCAGGGTCAGAGGTAAAAACGGAGCTTGTTTTATATAGGGTAAGCAGTATAATGATTGGCACTTTAAGCGGATTTCTACTTGTAAGTGGTTAATTCTCGTAATTAAATAAATTTGTTATATTTTTTATTGTTTTGTTGGATTTTAGTTTAGATAGCCATAAATAAAATAACGCATTACGTTTAAAAAGAAATGTTTAAATAAGTTAAAAATCTAGTTAAACTTTTTTCTAGGGAATGTTACAATCATTGGCACTTTAGCATAGTGAATGGCACTGTAAATTAAGTATAATCATTGGCACCATTGGTCTTAAAAATTTATACCCAGATCTTTCTAAGCTACATCTAATTGTTATAAGACTTAATTTGAACAAATATTCTTCAATATTTTCCTTAGATCTTCATCTGAAAGCGGTTTCGTTGGTCTACCATGTTTTTTTCTTTCTTCGTATACATTTTTGATGTGACTTTTTAGTAAAACCTTTCGTGTTTTGTCGATATTTTGTAGAAATAGAACTTTATTTCGGTTTTTCATATTATTATAATGTCAGAGTATTTAGAGAGTATTATAATGTCAGAGTTTTTGGCTTCGTTCGTCTTGTTTTGTTTGTTAGTTTGTTTCTATATTTGGCTGACTAATTTAATTCTGCATTTATCATTTGTGCCCAATTTCTGCATTATTTTTTGCATCTTCAATGCTTCTGAATCTTCACTTGTTAGCACAAAATAACGGCGTTGTTTACCTGCTTTTTGCTTTTTGATACGGCAATGGAAAAAACTCTATAAATATTTTTAGCGCTTTTTAAAAGATTTTCGTTTGTTTCGACATCCGCGATCACCCATTCACCTCCAACAAATTCTAAATTTGCTGCCTAGTTGATGAAAAACATAAGGGTTAGTTTTCTTTCTCATACTCAACAATAATCTGTGCAGGTTGTATATGCTCTGGTACTGATAAACCATTATTAAGCGAAAGGATACAAGGCTACAGGTATTTCTGATTCAGTCGTTATTAGTCGTTATTCTTAAAATATTTGGTAATTCGGCGTAATGGCACGGAACGGTGATTATCTAAAATGGCTTGCTGTGATTTCGAGGCCTTTGGACAGTTGGTTTAATCCACTTTGTCTGGACTAAATGGGCACAACATAACCCACATGTCTCAAAACCATTTCATAATGTAGATTTATTTCAATACGATAAAAGTCTTGCTAATATAGGCCCGCATCTGTTTTAGTAACCTTTTTGTCAATTTTTTTGTCAAATTTCTGTCATTCGAAGACAGGTTTACGCCATATATCTTTAGTGGGCCTAAATGCAGTGATATCAGCTGATTGCAATAGTCGCGTTGCATTCAGGTTGTTAAGATAGTAAATAACCCTCTCTCTAGGCACTAACTTTTGAACGTCTGATCACATTTTCTATAGGGGGAAATAATAGGTTTTACCATCTACTCCAAAGAACAGTGATACAAGACTTCGATTAGGCATGATCCACCTCATAGACGTTTTATTCTCCCTCTATAAAACTGTTTAGTATGTATGGGGTATTTATTCAAAAACCTCACATCATTGACATTTTTATAACATCGAAAACTGTGTCAGGACCAGGTCGGCTTTTCAGCTTCATAGTTTTTTTGACTTTACTTGTTTAGTGGGAACTGTAAATTTGCGCATGGAATGTTAAATAATAGTGCGGCGGTTATTTTTCTAAAGCACCCGCTCTTAATAGTGGTATTCTTAATCAATTCAAAATATGAATAATGTCGGTCATAATCATTGGCACTACTCAAAGGATATAGTCATTGGCAGTGTCAAGAATAGATTTTGGACAAAAGAAAGAAAGTATAGTGATTGACATATACGCCAATGATTATGCCTTAGAATAATAACACCTAGAACGATAGTTCCCTACAAAGCGGACGTTCAAAAGTGGGACAAGAACAAAATCTATGTGTGCGTTATCAACTTGTGTTTACGCTAGACGAAACACACATAAATGAAAATATAATGTGGCCAATACATTAAATTTTCCCGAAAAGTAGGGAATTTGAAACTATATTGGACTAATAGTTACAACGTAACGTATGACTCACACAAATATGAAAATAAGTTTGTTTGAATTCTATTATCGAAGTGTAGCCCGCTAAATTCAAAATATTTTTGAATAGGATCTAGCCAAGTAAGAAACTTTTATGAACCATATAAATGTGATTGCATCATATTTTTCTTCGTAACTGTATAGAGACGTTATAATTATATGACTAATGCAAGTTCGATAAATACCCGCCCGATGCCTGACACACGACTGTTCGACGAACCATTGACCGTATTCAGTATCTATTATTCAGTTTGTTTTTAGCAAATTTTTTTTAATAATCGTCGAGTAATGGTGTACCGCACCTCACTGCATGCATAATGTAAGCTACAATACGAAAAACACAAGAAAATTTTAATTTTGGTAGGTTTTACACAGTCCTCACGGATGACAATGCATCTCTTTATTGAGGATAATTGTAGATGTATATGGGTCACAGCATCCACTTACCATCAGGTGGATCGTGTGTTCGTATGTCACCGTATCCTATAAAAAAATGTAAAGAACAAATTTTTGTATTTTAGTGGGCTTCCAACTGCTTTTATTTCGATTGTGTCTGATGTTTTCTGTCTCACAAGCCGCAATAAACGGATCAGAAAGAAACATAAAACGAAAACCAAACATGCATTTATTATCAGACCATATAAAAAGTTTCCTTAAAATTCGTCATCCATATTTTTTAATTTTTTTTTAAAACGTTACCCCCATACTAGTATCTTCTCCTGTATCGTAGAGGCAGCTTGCAAACATAAATTGCACGAGGACAAACATCCAGACTCGGAACAATGATTTGTAAGGCATACAAATACTTGTTCCGTGCGGGATTCGAACCCGCGGCACCCAGCGCAACAACTGATTGCTAAGCCACTGCGCCACAGAGCCGTTGATAAATAAAAACAATGCGTTGCATTTTTTCAATGTTGGCAGCCCTCGTAGTAATAAGTTGTCAAGTTGCGTTACGCACTCTATTTAATGAGGGCTGATAATCTTCCACTCACCAGATGTCGCTAGTTGTGACTGAGGTAAAGTTTTTTGTAACATAGTGTCAGTTAATTGAGAAATTAGTTTTAAATAATAGTTTATCATTATCTAAAATATTATATTATTACACAACACAATGCGTCAGAGGTTTGATTTTTTAATTTTTTGCACTTTATAACTTTTGTTTAAAAAATCGGCTTTTAGCTACATTTTATAGTTTGGTTTATTCATTTCTAATGTAATTAATATAAAATATAACTAATAATACAGAAAGAAACCTTAAATATTACATTTTCTTAAGAAATTATTATCCCCGCTATGAAATCTGTCAAATATTTTACCTCACTGTAAAGTGGCGATGCCCTGGTAGCAGAAAAAGTCGTGGATGCCCTCATTTGTACAAATGTTAGATTTATTTTTCACACAGTTTCTGGATGTTTTCTCGTTATATGATATTTCAAGCTGGATTGCTGCACGAAAGCCTCCTTACACAACGAACAGACGTGCCTCTTATCATTCAAATGTATCCTTACATGAGTCCCTAAGTTCTTTGCTCTCTTGAACGATTTATCGCAATACTGGCAAGCGAACAACCTCGCAGGAGAATGCTTAACAATATGCAGTGAGAGCAAAGTTTTCGTCGCGAAGCTCATGTTGCAATCATTGCACGCGAATTTCTTTTCACCCATGTGATAATTCTTCTGGTGACGTAATACTTGATTAGGGAAAGCGAATTTTCGACCGCAGGCGTTGCACATTGGAGCCGGGATACCGTGCTTCTCTTCTTGATGGGCCGCTCTCAAATGCGACGGGACTTTTTCCACGCAGTGGTAACAGGAGTGAAGTTTAGGCCGCTGCTGAAGATGCACTCGTCGATAGTGCTGTAAAAACAGGCCACAGTTCTTAAAGCTTTTCTCGCATGTGTTACAGCTGAAGCGAAAAGTGCCGTCCCCGTTTGATAGGCGTGTATGGATTTTATCCGGATCTGCTTCCTCGTCTCCTAGAACAGAAAATATATGTAAGTTAGAGATTTTTTTAAATTATATACTTCTTAACTTATACTTTCACCCTGATTCTGGTTTTCACTTTGTTCAATTTGTAATTCAATAATGTATTTAGCGATAATTTTCGCGTTTTAAGGGAATTTTTAATCAATATAAAAATGTGCGCTTGTAAAATAAAAATCGAGACTAACCATTTTTCCTGAACGAGGCATTCCGTATCAGTGCTCAGAGATAACAAGGCTTTTGCATTTTAATTCATAACCGAGAATAGGTTGTCTAATGTCTATGGGCCACAGTATTTACTAACCATACGGTGCACTGCCTACCCGTATGTTCTATAAAAATAATACAATATTGTAGTGATTTTCGATAATTCCTTGAAAGTCGATAGACGAGATCGATAGTCATTGACTATCGTTCCATGTTTAACCTTTATCAAATCAGCAAAAACTTTAAAACATTTATTAATATCAATAATATTTTATTCAGATTTTATTTGAAATAATCTTTAGAGATGTTAGCATGACAATGATATATTCTTATTAACTAATAATAATAATTTCTCCAGATCGAATATCGGTCACGGCAACCAGCCTCAACAGAGACGGCGCAGGACAGGATTATAGTGCCCAAGTGTATGCGGAAGCACAGATGCACTCTCTATTTCCTTACTCAAACTATGAACTAGTGTTAGTATTTAACTTTTCTATATTTTTAACTCGAGAAATTTAAACATCTCACGTAGACTACATTTATCTTATGCATCTACATATATTAATTTTTACACACAGGATTAACATAATCATAATGGCAGAATCCCACCCATCAGCAAGAGTGCATGATGTTTTTGGTATAGTATGTACTAAATCGTAGTGAGACTTCGTAGTTACAAGTACACTTGCGATACTATTTTCTCTTTCAGCAGTCTGTAAAAGTCCACCGCTGTGTGTAAGAATTACACGTTGTAGAGATTTGCCATCTGCTTCATACCAGCTGCTTGCTAAGTGGATTGTCACCCAGTTAACCAGATGAAAGCCATAAGATTTTTCTGACATTATTCATGGTTGCCTTTTTTTTATAGAATAAGGGTGACAACCGAACACACAGTCCATCTGATGATATGTGAATACTGTGGCCCATAGACATCTACATTTACCCTCGATTAAGAATCGAAATGCAGATGCGTTGCCACCCTTGAGGATTAAGATGGACTGCCTCTTTTTCAGCATAAAGGGTCTCCGGTTCTCTACACTCACCTTAAATAACATAGTAGCATTGAGCTGCTATTTTACGTTGATATTCTATGAGAGCGTGGTCCTTCACATAATTGCAGCATGTTTCTTGCCTTTTGGATCAACTAATACACGGTGTACTTTTCTGTTCAAAACTTTGTTTTTAACTTAATTGTGGAACAATGAGAGTTAGTTAATAATCTTACGCTCACCAGATGTCGCTAGTTGGGACTAAGGTGAACTTATTTGTAACGCAGATGGTCACATAGTGTCATTATCATTAGAAGTTGTGATTATATTATAGGTTTTTCGGCATCTAGTGTATGTGTATTATACATAAAATAACGTCACAGTGCTGTAATTCTTTAATTTTTTTACATATATTTCACTTTTTTTTAAATATTCTACTTTTAGGAATATCCTTAGTTTGATTTATTAATTTCTAATTTAATTCATTAAAAAAAAAAGAAAAATTTCATTTCATTAAGAAAAATTATTCTCTACACTTTCTTAACTAATCAACTTCCTCCGCTCGGAAATGTGTTAAATATTTCATCTTAGTACTGCTTAGAATTAAGGTGAAATATTGATCTACTTAAAAAGTCGTGGATTTCGTTGTCGATATCACTGTCTTGCACCGGGTTGCTTATCATTTCAAGCTACGACGCGACGTAACTTTGTTTAGCGCCATTTGCCTCTTGATACATGATTGGTCATTGACATGTATGTCGCATGACGTTAACAGTATTTTACATAGCTCCAAACTTTTTTCCTATTAAATAAGAAGAAATGTTTCGATCAGTCTTTACTTGAACGAAACAGATAATCACGAATTTTATTTTCAAGAAGCAACAAACTTTCCGTAGTTATCATTAACATCTGTTCTATTGCAGTACCTAACATTTCATTATCAGTTATTTTAGGAATATTTTACGTTTGACATAATTTCACTGAGGTATTAATCCATCCATTGCCATGTAGTGGCGGTTAAGAATATCCACTACCCCACATCTTCCCGTGGGTGTCGTAAAAGGCGACAAAGGGAAACAGGCAGGAGATGGGCAGCAGCATCTTCCTGACAACAACAAACTTACAATAAAAAAAACTGCGGTTGTCAACCCGCTCGCCAAGCGTGGCAACTATGGTAAATACCCCCTAATGATCAAAACAACAAACAGACGGCCCCCAGTCCCCGGCGGCCCCGCTATTCCTGGCTACGGTGGCGACCATGGTAACGGCGGGGCAGGGGGTGCTAAGAATCTCCGGTGGAAGTTCGGTTGCTACCTAAGACTACTCGACCTGGCAACATCCAACGCACGCACCCTGAGGACTGACGAGAAGATCGTGGAGCTGGAAGAAGAGACAGACAAGTTACGCTGGCATATTATAGGATTATCCGAAGTTCGAAGAGAGGAAGAGGACACGCTAATCCTCGAATCCGGCAACTTGCTCTATCACCGGGAGGGCGACCATCTGTCCCAAGGAGGTGTCGGATCTATCGTCCACAAGTCTCTCGTTAACAACGTTGCAAAGATTGGGAGTGTGTCGACAAGGGTTGCGTACGTTATACTCAGAATCACAAAACGGCATTTGCTGAAGGTCATACAGGTTTACGCATCAACCTCGGCACACCCCAATGAGGAGGTGGAGGAAATGTATGAGGATATCTCTAGAGCCATGCATTTCTCCCAAACCCACTATACGGTGTTAATGAGAGACTTCAATGCAAAACTAGGCACAAGAGAGAACGGTGAGCTGAAAGTAGGGAAGTTTGGAATAGGGCAACGGAACCCAAGGGGCCAGCAGCTGGCCGACTTCATGGAGAAAGAGGGACTCTTTATGATAAATTCTTTCTTCTCGAAGCCGCCACACAGGAAGTGGGCCTGGTCGAGCCCCAACGGTTCGACAAAAAATGAGATTGACTTCATTATGACGACCAGACGACAACTGTTCAGTGATGTCTCCGTTATCGCGAGGGTGAAAACTGGTAGCGATCACCGAATGGTTAGAGGCACACTGAACCTAAACGTTAAGTTGGAGAGGTCTCGTATAATTAAGTCAACGCTCCGTCCCCCTCGTGCTCTGCTCAAAAGTCCCGAAACCTTTCAGCTCGAGTTACAAAACCGTTTTAGTGCCTAGAAGACTGCAATGAAGTGGACGATATGAATGACAAGCTCATGGAAACTGTCCATGGGCTCGGAGCTAAGTTCTGCAGGACCCGCCGCAGAAGAACACAAAAACTCTCCGATCACATTCTTAATCTCATGGCTGTTAGACGGGAGTTGAGGCTACATTCTTCAACAGATTTGACAGCATACAGGCAACTGAACAGACAGATCTCCAAATGCATGAGGCGGGACTTAAGCAACTTTAATACTGCTCGTATTGAAAAAGCGATCCAGCGGAACCAAGGCTCCAAAGTCTTTGCCAGAGATCTGTCTGCCAGAAAGAGCCAACTGTCAAAGCTGAAGACCGAGTGTGGCAGCATCGTTTCCGGGGCACCTGAGATTTTGAGTGAGATTGAGAGGTTCTATGGGCAGCTGTACACGTCATCGTTGGAGCCACACGCAAGTGTGAGTAATGATCCAAGAGCGAGTCTTATCCGACACTATTCCGAAGATATCCCGGACTTCAGTCTGAGCGAGATCAAAATGGCTCTCCAGCACCTTAAAAATGGGAAGACCCCAGGCGAGGATGGAATTACACCGGAGCTTCTGAAAGCGAGTGGAAAACCGATACTTGAAGTCCTTCAGTAGCTCTTTAATTCCGTCCTCCATGGTGGCGTTACACCGGAGGCGTGGAGCAGAAATGCGGTGGTCTTGTTCTTCAAGAAAGGTGACAACGCTCTCTTGAAGAACTACAGACCGATTTCCCTCCTGAGCCGCGTCTACGTGCTGTTTTCAAGAGTCATTACGAATCGTCTCGCGAGCAGACTTGACAACTTTCAGCCTCCCGAACAAGCCGGTTTCCGAAAAGGCTTTAGCACCATAGACCGCATACATATCCTGCGGCAAATTGTACAGAAGTCCGACGAGTACAATTTGCCACTATGTCTGGCGTATGTAAACTATGAAAAAGCCTTTGATTCCGTCGAAATTTGGGCAGTGTTGCAGTCCCTTCAGCGGTGCCAAGTTGACTGTTGGTATATCGAAGTGCTTAAGTGTTTGTATAGTAGAGCTACGATGGCTATCCGAGTACAGAACCAGAGTACGAAACCTATTCAACTGCAGAGAGGTGTAAGACAAGGTGATGTTATATCCCCGAAACTCTTCACTGCTGCATTGGAAGAGGTTTTCAAGCTTCTGGACTGGAAAGGATACGGTATTCACATCAATGGCGAGTACATCACTCACCTTCTATTTGCCGACCATATAGTCCTTATGGCAGAATCGCCACAGGACCTAAGCACCATGCTCAATGACCTCAATAGTGTCTCCCAACGAATAGGTCTTAGGATGTACATGGAAGAAGCAAAAATCATGTTTAATGTCCATATCACACCTAGGCCGGTAGTTGTTGGGAGCACTAAGCTCGAAGTTGTTGACGAGTATGTTTACCTGGGACAAATAGTCTGACTAGGTAAGTCCAACTTCGACCGAGAGGTCAATCGACGGATTAAACTCGGCTGGGCAGCGTTCGGGAAACTACGACACATTTTCTCATCAGACATACCTCAAAACCTTAAAACGAAATTGTACAACCAGTGCGTGTTGCCAGAGATCACTTACGGATCTGAGACGTGGTCCTTCACTGCTGGCCGTATGAGGAAGCACAAGGTCGCCCAGCGAGCTATGGAGAGGGCTATGCTCGGGGTTTCTCTGCGTGATAAACTTAGAAATGAGTATATCCGCAGTAGAACCAGAGTAACCGACATAGCCCTACGGACTAGTAAGCTGAAGTGGCAGTGGGCCGGCCATATAGCTCGAAGAACCGACAACCGATGGGGAAGAAAGGTTCTCGAGTGGCAGCCTCGTACCGGTAGGCGAAGTGTAGGGCGACCCCCCACGAGATGGAGTGACGACCTGGTAAGACATGCAGGAAGTCGATGGATGCAGGTGGCTCAGGACCATGCTTTGTGGCATTCCTTGGGGGATTCCATATCAAAACTGAAAGCCGCCAAATTGTACATTTAATCTGTCTTTTGTTATGTAATTTGTTTATTTGTTTGTGGTGTACAATAAAGTATATTCATTCATTGATTCTTTTCCGAATTTTATTTTCCATTCTTTTGATTGAACTTATGTGACAAATAAATAAAGACTTCTAATGTCCTGCAACAGTACAGTGGGGCTGTGGAGATGGCGTGACTCTCGCACAGAGGAAGAGTTTGTATATGTTACAAATAATAATTTCTCTTCTAAATGTTTGTCCAAGTACAATATACGTATGTTAGTATGTAAACGCCTCCATAACGCATCCACGATAACCTTGTTTTCTTAAAGATAATAAGATATTGAATCTTAAATCAATATGAAATAATAAATTATTGCCTCTATTTAATTATTATTTTAAACTAGAAATTTTTGATACTCGTGTTTTAAATTTATAATTTGAGTGATCGGCGAAGCTTTTTAATCTATACTGACAGACTGCAATGATAACAGTGATAAGATACAGTAGTGCTATCGATCGACGGTCGATCCATTGGTGTGGTAACAACATTACACTAAGTAGTTTATTTTTAGATTAGACTAATACTAAAGTTATCTAAACTAAAAGTCAGCTAAAATATTAGTTACCATTATTAAGATGCGATATCAAATCGTATCGTAGTTATTAATTTCATATCTTGAAAGCTGAATGGCAAACGGCGATCAAGTTCTTTCCGATCGGTTTGATCCACTGGCCTAGCTTGAAGAGAATTTGCAGCTCTGTACATTTTCTATCACAAATATTTGTTCGCAATAATTCAAGCTGCTGAATTCCACCATCGTACACTGCGACAAAACTCGAATTTTTTTTTATATGATAAGGGTGACAAATGAGCACACAGTCCACCTGATGGTAAGTGGTTGCTGCGGCCCATAGACATCTACATCTATCCTCGTTTGCGAATCAAAATGCAGACGCGTTGTCACCCGTGAGGACTAAGATGGAATGTCATCATTTCCAGTAAAAAGGGCCTCCGGCCATCTGCACTCACCAAGCGAAACGCAGAGGTAAACCTCTACTTCACGCTGGTATTCTGTGAGGTCGTGGTACCACCCCGGTTCGAGCCGGCCCATCCGTGCGACAGCAAAAGCTGCTGCGTGGCTCTACCACTGTTAGCATTTCGATGGCTTGCGGTGTACTACCGTGCGATTTACGCGGAATTTTTTACCAGGCACGATCGGACTGTGAATTAATGTCGCCAGCCCTTTTTCTGGACCGATACTTAGAGAAAAGTGCCTACTTTTTCTAAAAGATCGGCAAGGGACCTGCATTTTTCCTTGTATTGCGGATGATCATGAGCGACGGTGATCACTTAACATTAGGTGAGCCGTATGCTCGTTTGCCTCCTTTTCCACAAAAAAAAAAACGAAGGAACTTATAGTCCTTGCCATCAGATTACTACTGCAGATCATGGACGGATCAGATGTGTTGTCACCCCTGAGGCAACGCATCTGCATTTTTCTTAATCGAGGATTCATGTAGATTTCTAAGGGCAACAGCATCCACTTACCATCAGGCGGACTGTGTGCTCGTTTGTCATCCTTCTTGTATAAAAAAAGCTAGGGAACAAAATCTGCACATTTTGGTACTCAACAATTCAAGGAAAAATACTAAGACTAGACATAGAGATATAGACACACACACGCACACAAGAGTATAGTCTCACAAATAATTTGAGGGTACCCAATGATGAATCGTCAAATAAAATCGTAGACCAGCCCATTGTACAACGGTAATGCCTCACAAAAACCTTTCGGCTCCGTAGCACAGTGGTTTAGTTTGAGTTGCAGCGCTGGGGGCCATGGGTTCTAATCAAGCCGCGGGGAATAGTAGTTTTATGGACTACAAATAATTGTTCCGGGTCTGGATGTTTGCTTTGTGCAATTTATGTTCGTAAACTGCCTCCACGATACAGAAGAAAATCCTAGTGTGGGGGTAACGTTTTTAAAAATAAATTCTATCTTTATAAACTTTTCATCCAACTAGACATCCAAACATTAGCCAGTTCTATTATAGCCGATATTAAAACAAAACTGTACCAAAACTTTCTTTTGTTGGTATGTTACACAGAATCTTCCATAATTGTAAATCGATATTAATTATATTTTTTTTATAATATTGGTTATACTTAAGGAGTGGTCCCATATTTTATTTCTAATAAGTTTAATTAACACCACGGTTAAGTGGTAAGGAAAGTCAACTTTAGTTTCAAATGCCATCTATATATCATGAAAATCAATTTGTACCAATGAGAGATTTATTTTTCACACAGTTTCTGGATGTTTTTTCATTATATGATGCTGCAAACTTGATCGCTGCACGAAAGCCTCCTTACACAACGAACAGACGTGCCGCTTATCATTCAAATGTATCCTTACATGATCCTTCAAGTTATTAGTTCTCTTGAACGATTTATCACAATACTGGCAAGCGAACAACCTCGCAGGGGAATGCTTAACAATATGTCGTGAGAGCAAAGTTTTCGTCGCAAATCTCATGTTGCAATCATTGCACGAGAATTTCTTTTCACCCATGTGATAATTCTTCTGGTGACGTAAAACTTCATTGGGGAAAGCGAATTTTCGACCGCAGGCGTTGCACATTGGAGCCGGGATACCGTGCTTCTCTTCTAGATGGGCCGCTCTCAAATGCGACGGGACTTTTTCCACGCAGTGGTAACAGGAATGAAGTTTAGGCCGCTGCTGAAGATGCACTCGTCGATAGTGCTGCAAAACCAGGCCACTTTTCTTAAAACTTTTCACGCATGTGTTACAGCTGAAGCGAAACGTACCGTCCTCGTTTGATAGGCGTGTATAGATTTTATCCGGATCTGTTTCCTCATCTCCTAGAACAGAAAATATCCGTAAGTTAGAGATTTCTTTGAATTATATGTATACTTGTAACTTATACTTTTACTCTGATTCAGTTTTCACTTTGTTCAATTTGTAATTCAATAATGTATTTAGCGATAATTTTGGCGTTTTAAGGGATTTTTAATCAATTGAATAACGTGATCTTGTAAAAAAATATCTAGACTAACCATTTCAGTGCTCAGAGATAACAAGGTTTTTGCATTTTAATTCCTAATTGAGAATAGGATGTCTGATGTCCATGGGCCACAGTATTTACATAAGATGAACTATGTTGTTTTATAAAAATCATAGACTATTGTGTTGATTTTCGGTAATTCCTTGAGAATCGATATAGATGAGTTCGATAGTCATTGACTATCGTTCCATGTTAAACCTTTATCAAATCAGCAAAATCTTTGAAAAGTTTAATAATAATAACAATAGTTTTATTCGGATTTTATTTGGACAATTCCTCAGAGATGTTAGCATAACAATTACATATTATTATAAACTAATAATAATATGTTCTCCAGATCGAATTTCGGTCACGGTGACCAGCCTCAACAGAGACGGCGCAGGACAGGATTATAATACCCAAGTGTATGTGGAAGCACAGGTGCACTCTCTATATTCAGTGGCGAAGCTAGGGCTCCAAATTAGGGCAAGCCCAAGATATGTTTTTATTGTTTTTAGCAGATTTATAAAAATTTACCTTTTCTCTTGCTCTATTTTACCTTTTCCTCGCCGATTAGCACTTTAACAGACTTCAATTAATCACAAGAAACACTATTATCCTACATTTTCACTAAAATCTATAAAAAAGTATAAATTTCCAGCTCAATATTGCGAGTTTCATTCGCTCAAGTAAACACACATTGAAATGTGAAGTTGTGAAGTAAACTTTGCAAACCCACGCTCGCTTCACCACTCTCAACTTCACACTGAAAGCCTGGCATCTGATCTCTATACTGATTTCTATATAAACAATCGTAGATATATTTCATTATAGAATATTTTGCCACAGGTTAGAAACGGAGCTATCGTCTTCTCGAAAGCCCGGTAAGAAGCCCACGCGTGCGAGAGAGACGACTAATCACTCAACTTCGTGTTCGCTTTGAGACAGAGAGAACACGAATCAGTGTATTTCAAATTGAAAGCAATCTGCCAAGTGTTAACGTTACATAATAAGGCTACGAGGTTACGACCTGTGTAAAACAGAGGAGCGCTTTGAAACAATTTACGAGTTATTTTATTAATTGATTTTTTTTATAGGATAAGGGTGAAAAACGAGCACACAGTCCACCTGATGGTAAGTGGTTGCTGCGGCCCATAGACATCTACATCTATCCAATGCAGATGCGTTTTCACCCGTGAGGACTAGGATGGAATGCCTCATTTCCAGTAAAAAGGGCCTCCGGCCACCTGCACTCACCAAGCGAAACGCAGAGGTAAACCTCTACTTCACGCTGGTATTCTGTGAGGTCGTGGTACCACCCCTGTTCGAGCTGGCCCATCCGTGCGACAGCAAAGGCTGCCGCCTGGCTCTACCACTGTTTATTAATGACACTGATATTATTAATAGGGCAAGCCGGCCTTCCCGGCTTGTGTGGAAGCTTCGCAACGTCTCTATTCCCTCACTCTCAATATAAACTATTATTAGTATTTAAGTTTTTTATATTTTTAACTCGACAAACATCTTGCGTAGACTACATTTATCTTATGCATTTCGATATATATATTTTTAGGCTTAACTTAATCATAATGGCAGAATCCCACCTATCAGCGAGACTGTAGGTTGTTGTTGGTATAGTATATACTAAATCAGAAGTAGTGAGACTTCGTAGATAAATGTACACTTGCGGTACTATATTCTTCTTCAGAAGTCAGTAAAAGTCCACTGCTGGACGTTAAGATCACGCGTTGTAGAGATTCGCCATCTGCTTCTTACCAGCTGCTTGCTAAGTGGATTGTAAATCGCAGTACCAGATGTCTCGCACCATTGACATTTCTACCTATCGCTATTTACATAGGCTGCACTAAAAGTATCGGGAATGGGATATTTCCACTGTTCCTGTCATATTAAAATCTTTTTAATTTAAAACTCCTTGGTTTTAAAAATCGAATACCATTTATTTATTTAAAAAAAGATTGTCGGTATTGTCACAAGATTTTGTCAAACTTGTTTAGTCGTTGAGAAAATGGAATTGACTCGACAAAATTCAAGAGCGATGATTTATTATGACTTTCGAAGTGGTTTAACACAAAAACAATGTGTTGACCGGATGATTTCTGCATTTGGTGATGAAGCCCCATCCGAAACCACAATTAATCACTGGTTTGCTGTATTTCAACGTGGGCGTGTCAAGCTCAGTAATGATCCCCGTCAAGGTCGTCCAAAAACTGCAGTCACCCAAGAAAACGTTGATGCAGTGCGTAAGCTGATTGAAGAAGATCGACATGTGACATACCTCGAAATTCAAGCAACTTTAGACATTGACATGAGTCAAATACAAATAATCTTGCATGAACAATTAGGTGTAAAAAAGTTGTTTTCCCGATGGATACCGCATTCGCTCTGTGAAGAGCAAAAAGCGGCTCGCGTTACTTGGTGCGTCAGAACTCTCGAAAGATTCCACGCAGGATCCTCAAATGCTGTATACAACATCGCATCAGGTGACGAGTAACGACTGCCGAACGAAACAAAAAGCCAGTCATGAGTTTGGGTGTTCAAAAATGAGTTAAAGCCAACAAAACTTGTTCGTTCACGGAGTGTTACAAAAAAAATGGTGGCCACGTCTCCAAAATCGGCCATGTTACGACTATTCCTCTTGAGGGACAAAGAACGGTTAATGCAGAATGGTATGCTCGCATTTGTTTGCCACAGGTCGTTTCTGAACTCCGTAAAGAGAACTGCAACCGCCGCATCATCCTCCATCACGACTATGCGAGTTCTCACACCGCACACAGAACAAAAGAGTTTTTAGAGCAAGAAAACATAGAAATATTAGACCATCCGCCGTACAGCCCCGACCTAAGCCCTAATGATTTCTATACTTTCCCTAAAATAAAGAATAAATTGCGTGGACAGAGATTTTCATCACCTGAAGAAGCTGTGGACGCCTACAAAACGGCCAGTTTGGAGACCTCAACTTCCGAATGGAATGGTTGCTTCAATGATTGGTTCCATCGTATGGAAAAATGTGTCAAATTTTGCGGAGAATACTTCGAAAAGCAATAAATACATTTTTAAATAGTAAAGTTGTGTCACTTCCTTGATTCCCGAAATTTTCAATGGCGCCCTCGTATTCATGTTAATCAGATGAAAGCCATAAGATTTTTCTGACATTATTCATGGTTGCCTTTTTTTATAGAATAAGGAAGAAAACCGAACACACAGTCCATCTGATGATATGTGAATGCTGTGGCCTATAGACCTCTACATCTACCCTCGATTAAGAATCGAAATGCAGATGCGTTGCCATCCCTGAGGACTAAGATGGAATGCCTCGTTTCCAGTATAAAGGGCCTGCGGTTCTCTACACTCACCTTACGTAACATAGTAGCATTGAGCTGCTATTTTACGTTGATATTCTATGAGAGCGTGGTCCTTCACATAATTGCAGCATGTTTCTTGCCTTTCGGATCAGCTAATGCACTGTGTACTTTTCTGTTCAAAACTTTGTTTTAAACTTAATTGTGGAACAATGAGAGTTAGTTAATAATCTTACGCTCACCAGATGTCGTTACTTGAGACTGAGGTGAACTTATTTGTTACGCAGATGGTCACATAGTGTCATTATCATTAAAAGTCGTGATTATATTATAGGTTTTTCGGCATTTAGTGTATGTATATAAAATGTATGTGTATTGTATGTAAAATAATCTCACAGTGCTGTAATTCTTTAATTTTTTTACATATCTTTAACTTTTATTTAAATTTTCTACTTTTAGGAATATCCTTAGTTTGATTTATTCATTTCTAATTTAATTGATATAAAATATAAGTAACATTTCAGAAAGGAAAATTACGCTCTACACTTTCTTAACTAATTAACTTCCTCCACTCTGAAATGTGTTAAATATTTCATCTTAGTTCTGCTTAGAATTAAGGTGAAAAATTGATCTACTCAAAAAGTCGTGGATTTCGTTGTCGATATCATTGACTTGCACCGGGCTGCTTATCATTTCAAGCTACGACGAGACGTAACTTTGTTTACCGTCATTTGCCTCTTGATACATGACTGGTCATTGGCAGTATGTGGCATGACGTTAACAGTATTTTACATAGCTCCAAACTTTTTTCCTATTAAATAAGAAAAAATGTTTCGATTAAACACACTCTTGAGAATAATCAGTCTTCACACATCAACATTTGATACACAAAATGAGTTCGTCGCGTATCTAGCAACTTCGTACTCTGGTACATTTGTAAAATATATTGAGCAACACATTGCCCACTTACCATCAGATGATATAATAGTCAAGCACTGACTTATAATGATAAAAAAACTGCTGCACACTATTATTGAATTTTATTAAAAAACGACTATAAAAATCAATAAAGCAGTTGTTTAATAGTAAATTGATTTATTTATTTCAATAATAATCATATCGTCGCTATGATAACTTTAAGCAATTACTTAATTACTATTCTTCTTTTTTCAATGTCACATATTATGTACTACAATATAATTAAACACAAATAATAATAAATTACCAAAAAACACTGGAGCAGCACAGTGGACTAATTGCTTCTAACACTCAAAAATGAGAAGATAGATTTTAGAGAAAATTTAGAGAATTTTATTTTCATGAAGCAACAAACTTTCCGTGGTTATCATCAGTATCATAATCATTAATATCAGTTATTCTAGGAATATTTTACGTTTGACATAATTTCACTAAGGTATTTAACCATCTTTCAGTTTTGATACCAATACTTTTCCGAATTTTATTTTCCATTCTTTTGATTGAACTTATGTGACAAATAGATGAAGACTTCTAATGTCCTGCAACAGTACCGTGGGGCTGTGGAGATGGCGTGACTCCCGCACAGAGGAAGAGTGTGTAAATGTTACAAATAATAATTTCTCTTCTAAATGTTTGTCCAAGTACAATATACGTATGTTAGTATGTAAACGCCTCCATAACGCATCCACGATAACCTTGTTTTCTTAAAGCTAATAAGATATTGAATCTTAAATCAATAATAAATAATAAATTATTGCCTCTATTTAATTATTATTTTAAACTAGAAATTTTTGATACTCGTGTTTTAAATTTATAATTTGAGTGATCGGCGAAGCTTTATAATCCATACTGACAGACTGCAATGATAATAGTGATGTGATATGAACCGGAAATTGACACTGAAATCCATTAATATTTTAAGCGTTTAATTCTCTACATTAGCGTGCCGTTTCATCATGTGATATTTTAAACTTGTAATTTGAACGAACGCTTCTTCACACACTGAGCACTTATGAGGCCTTTTATCCAAATGGATCATCAAATGCGTGTTTAAATTCTTCTTCCACTTAAATGCTTTGTTACAAAACATGCATACAAAATCTTTCACGTCAAGATGCTTAATTTCATGTCTATTTAAATCATGGCGTCTTCTGAATTTCATCTCGCAATGATCGCAGGAGAATTGTTTCTCGCCCATATGATCCGTTCTTTGGTGTCGAAGGACCAGGTTGGGATAGGCGAATTTTCGCCCGCAAACGCCGCAAGTCGGCGCCGGAACGCCGTGCATTTTCTCCATGTGTTTCGCGCGTAAGTATGGCGGAATCTTTATACGGCAAACGTGACAACTTCTCAACTTTGGTCTCAGTTTTAGATGTACGTGTAAATAGTGCTGCATGAAAAGTTCTCGTCTCTTGAAGCTCTTCATGCATGTATTACAGCTGTAACCTATATTGCCTTCATCGTCCTCTGTTAGAGTGAAATTCCGTGCGGCCTCTCTAGTAGCATTTCCTAGAAAAGAAAAACTTTTTCAGTCCGTTTCTTTATTGGCACTAGGTTTTTAAGAAAGGTGCTTCAAAAGAAACTATGATTATATATATATTAGCTGGCTAGGCAGACGTTGTTCTGCCCTTTACGACGACCCTTCATATAAAAAATGCTTAAATTCGTAATAAAAAAATATTGAGTGTCACTTATCAGGATAAAAACTATCCTATCTCTCAAGTTTGACCGAACTGCACAGAGTGTGCAAAATTTCATTGAACTCAGTTCAGTAGTTTAGGAGTGATAAACTCCTAAACAATGTGACACGTAATTTATATATATATATATATATATATATATATATATATATATATATATATATATATATATACATACTTACAAATAACATAATGAAAAGGAATATTAAACCGATTTAAATAAAATGTATGCCAAAGTATATAATCAGGTATATAATCCAGGTAAACATTCTTGACAACTCAACACAATCTTTCACCAAGTACGAATAATAATGCTGTGCAACGAATATGTACCTTCTTAATCACATGATCGAGTTGATAATTATGTGTTCATAATCGAATAACGGATAGGTCTTAGTATGAACATGTACAAGATAAAGGTCATGAGAAACGACCATGTCTAAAACCAGTAGTTTTGAGAATAATGCGCTCGAAATTATAGACGAGTATCTTTACCTGACTGTCTTGCTGATAACGCGTCATCATGAACCCCTGGTGGGACCAAAATAAATTATTGGGATTTTTAGTCAACAAAATTCTCAGTAACAGCCCGGAGTAAGAAGATGATGGTGTTTCACCCGTGTCTCGGAATATACGTAAACCAGTTGATTCTCTGCTTGATCCCTCTATGTGTGAGGGAATAGACAATGTGCCTGTGCTTGCGCACTTGTATTCGGAAGATTATGTTTCATCTTCTCATTACGTTTACTTTAAAAGTGTACAGGCAGTGCGTGTTGTCATATGGTATATGGATCTAAGAAGAGGTCCTTCACTGATGGCCTTATGAGGAAGCTCAAGGTCGCTCAACGAGCTACATATCATAATTGAAAACCGAAAATGAAGGAAGAGCTCGAGTCGAATAGCAGTTTCGTACTCGTAATGAAGTGTATGGAGGCCTACTACTAGATGGAGTGACGACATGTTAAGACATGCGGTAAGTTCCGCTGGGTTTCTTGGTGGTTCTTCCCAGGACAGAGCTTTTTTATGAACCAGTGGTAAAGTAAAAAATGACTTTCAATAAGAATTACACATGTGATATATATTGAATAAAAATATTATATATCTAAGGGGCTAAGACTCCAGATTTCTTGGTTAAATATCTTCACTCCCTCGGTGGTATTTCCACAACGAATATTTAAGACTTCCCAAGCGTATTCCACTAAATAATATCTTGTCCAATTACGTTTTTTCAAATCCGGCTCGAAGGACCATGGATAGGAATTTGATCTCTTTTTAATAATAAAATGCAGTAATTTGCTCAATCGACCTTTACTTGATCTTTAAATTTTACAACGACGACAGGTACCACATTTTTTAAACATACCTACACAGCTTACGGACTAATATTGGCATGAGAACTGCTAATATAATTTGACAGGCGCTTCAACAGTGGTGATGTTCCTAAATTCAACGTCACGCGAGCGAAGCCGCGGGTAAAAAGCTAACTAGCTTTTTACCCCTTTGTAAATATTTATAATTTAATACCATACTAGGAGTTATTAAATCACCTTTGCAAATAATACTCTACTGGAATAGGTGCATTGTTTACAGTTAGTAACACGGTCGTGTTTAACTGTTATAATATTTTGTTCTTCCTGAACTATGAAACTTTTAAAAGCAATTTAATATATATAATATAAGCTATATTCAATAACTTTTCATTTCAGTTTGTATGTGAAGAAAGAGATAAAAACCCATATTAATCAAGATATTATATTTAAGTGCCCATATAACAATTAACCCTACAAAATTTACAACTCAGTCGTATACCTAGGTTATAAAGTTGTTTACAGAATCTGAATGTCGTAAGTCCACTAATCTGACTCGCAAAGGCTGTGAAATTCATTTCAAACTCGCGAGTGGTATACTAGTTTCGAATATTTTTGTCGCATTTGCATTGTTGTTAGTGGTGCCAATTAGTAATCGTTATTTGATTCGCAATCATCAACATTGCAGCCGTTCTCAAGTCCACTGCTGAGTATTGTCCTCCTCCCAAGGAATACGACAGTTCTGAGTTACAAGCATCCATCGACTTAGAATAAAATATAATATTTTTATTCAATATATATCACATGTGTAATTCTTATTGAAAGTCATTTTTTACTTTACCACTGGTTCATAAAAAAGCTCTGTCCTGGGAAGAACCACCAAGAAACCCAGCGGAACTTACCGCATGTCTTAACATGTCGTCACTCCATCTAGTAGTAGGCCTCCATACACTTCATTACGAGTACGAAACTGCTATTCGACTCGAGCTCTTCCTTCATTTTCGGTTTTCAATTATGATATGTAGCTCGTTGAGCGACCTTGAGCTTCCTCATAAGGCCATCAGTGAAGGACCTCTTCTTAGATCCATATACCATATGACAACACGCACTGCCTGTACACTTTTAAAGTAAACGTAATGAGAAGATGAAACATAATCTTCCGAATACAAGTGCGCAAGCACAGGCACATTGTCTATTCCCTCACACATAGAGGGATCAAGCAGAGAATCAACTGGTTTACGTATATTCCGAGACACGGGTGAAACACCATCATCTTCTTACTCCGGGCTGTTACTGAGAATTTTGTTGACTAAAAATCCCAATAATTTATTTTGGTCCCACCAGGGGTTCATGATGACGCGTTATCAGCAAGACAGTCAGGTAAAGATACTCGTCTATAATTTCGAGCGCATTATTCTCAAAACTACTGGTTTTAGACATGGTCGTTTCTCATGACCTTTATCTTGTACATGTTCATACTAAGACCTATCCGTTATTCGATTATGAACACATAATTATCAACTCGATCATGTGATTAAGAAGGTACATATTCGTTGCACAGCATTATTATTCGTACTTGGTGAAAGATTGTGTTGAGTTGTCAAGAATGTTTACCTGGATTATATACCTGATTATATACTTTGGCATACATTTTATTTAAATCGGTTTAATATTCCTTTTCATTATGTTATTTGTAAGTATGTATATATATATATATATTTATATATATATATATATATATATATATATATAAATATATATATATATATACATATATTTATCATCGCCCAACTAGATGGAGTGATAACCTGGTAAGACATGCAGCAAGTCGATGGATGCAGGTGGCTCAGGACCGTGCTTTGCCGCATTTCTTGGGGTTAGGCTTATGGTCAGCAGCGTACTTGTGAAGGGCTGTAATGATAGTAATGACGATGATGATTAATAGTCATAAATATGTTATTCAAGGTATAAATTTAATATATATATATATATATATATATATATATATATATATATATATATATATATATATATATATATATATATATACATACTTACAAATAACATAATGAAAAGGAATATTAAACCGATTTAAATAAAATGTATGCCAAAGTATATAATCAGGTATATAATCCAGGTAAACATTCTTGACAACTCAACACAATCTTTCACCAAGTACGAATAATAATGCTGTGCAACGAATATGTACCTTCTTAATCACATGATCGAGTTGATAATTATGTGTTCATAATCGAATAACGGATAGGTCTTAGTATGAACATGTACAAGATAAAGGTCATGAGAAACGACCATGTCTAAAACCAGTAGTTTTGAGAATAATGCGCTCGAAATTATAGACGAGTATCTTTACCTGACTGTCTTGCTGATAACGCGTCATCATGAACCCCTGGTGGGACCAAAATAAATTATTGGGATTTTTAGTCAACAAAATTCTCAGTAACAGCCCGGAGTAAGAAGATGATGGTGTTTCACCCGTGTCTCGGAATATACGTAAACCAGTTGATTCTCTGCTTGATCCCTCTATGTGTGAGGGAATAGACAATGTGCCTGTGCTTGCGCACTTGTATTCGGAAGATTATGTTTCATCTTCTCATTACGTTTACTTTAAAAGTGTACAGGCAGTGCGTGTTGTCATATGGTATATGGATCTAAGAAGAGGTCCTTCACTGATGGCCTTATGAGGAAGCTCAAGGTCGCTCAACGAGCTACATATCATAATTGAAAACCGAAAATGAAGGAAGAGCTCGAGTCGAATAGCAGTTTCGTACTCGTAATGAAGTGTATGGAGGCCTACTACTAGATGGAGTGACGACATGTTAAGACATGCGGTAAGTTCCGCTGGGTTTCTTGGTGGTTCTTCCCAGGACAGAGCTTTTTTATGAACCAGTGGTAAAGTAAAAAATGACTTTCAATAAGAATTACACATGTGATATATATTGAATAAAAATATTATATTTTATTCTAAGTCGATGGATGCTTGTAACTCAGAACTGTCGTATTCCTTGGGAGGAGGACAATACTCAGCAGTGGACTTGAGAACGGCTGCAATGTTGATGATTGCGAATCAAATAACGATTACTAATTGGCACCACTAACAACAATGCAAATGCGACAAAAATATTCGAAACTAGTATACCACTCGCGAGTTTGAAATGAATTTCACAGCCTTTGCGAGTCAGATTAGTGGACTTACGACATTCAGATTCTGTAAACAACTTTATAACCTAGGTATACGACTGAGTTGTAAATTTTGTAGGGTTAATTGTTATATGGGCACTTAAATATAATATCTTGATTAATATGGGTTTTTATCTCTTTCTTCACATACAAACTGAAATGAAAAGTTATTGAATATAGCTTATATTATATATATTAAATTGCTTTTAAAAGTTTCATAGTTCAGGAAGAACAAAATATTATAACAGTTAAACACGACCGTGTTACTAACTGTAAACAATGCACCTATTCCAGTAGAGTATTATTTGCAAAGGTGATTTAATAACTCCTAGTATGGTATTAAATTATAAATATTTACAAAGGGGTAAAAAGCTAGTTAGCTTTTTACCCGCGGCTTCGCTCGCGTGACGTTGAATTTAGGAACATCACCACTGTTGAAGCGCCTGTCAAATTATATTAGCAGTTCTCATGCCAATATTAGTCCGTAAGCTGTGTAGGTATGTTTAAAAAATGTGGTACCTGTCGTCGTTGTAAAATTTAAAGATCAAGTAAAGGTCGATTGAGCAAATTACTGCATTTTATTATTAAAAAGAGATCAAATTCCTATCCATGGTCCTTCGAGCCGGATTTGAAAAAACGTAATTGGACAAGATATTATTTAGTGGAATACGCTTGGGAAGTCTTAAATATTCGTTGTGGAAATACCACCGAGGGAGTGAAGATATTTAACCAAGAAATCTGGAGTCTTAGCCCCTTAGATATTGGACTATTATTTAATTTATTTAACCCAGCACTCATTATCAGGTAGTATTTTGTGTAAATCGACTGCTAATTTATCAGGTTAGTACCAAATTACCTATAAAATAATTATGTATAACTTAAAGTATTTAATCGGCTAAAATTCATTTAATATTGTTTTATATAGTTTCTAATAACCGTCAAATCATAATTAAATTAAATTATAAAGCTTGGTTAAATTATATTGACGATATTATAATTTTTTTTTCTTTATTGGTTTAAACTGTTCTTTAAAAAATAAGTCAAGAGAGTGTATAATTGAAAAAATTGCATAATATTATTTATTACATACTAAGGCATACCTGTGAAGCTGTTTGATTGTCTGAATTGTATTTGTTACCCTTAATTGTTGTTAATTATAAAGTTAAATATCAAGGTAATACATGTACCATTTTGTTTAATTATTTAAGAGTTTGAAAAATAAGTAAGGGAATTAGTTTTCATTTCTTTATAACTGTAAGCAAAGTTGTATAAAACTACTTATGAATTATATTTTATAAAATATAAACTTCTTGTTTGTATAAATTTCAGGCATTTGCACTAGTCTCCCAATACCAGCCAACATGCCAGAAGATAAGGAGCAAATTAGGAAACGAGCTAGCTACAAGGGACAAATAACTGCTTTTTCAAATTATTTAAATTCACTGAAGGTATCTTCATTGGCTGCTACTGATGAGTTGCAATTACGTATTAGTAGGATTGAGTCAATGTATGAACGATATGATGAGGTACAATTATCCATCGAGTGTAATACTGATAATATAGACGCCCAGATATCAGAACGAACTGAGTTTGAATCCCTGTATTTTAAATCGCTTTCTCTTGCAAAAAGGATCTTAGCAGATTGCATTAAGTCAGATGACATAAGCAGTGACGGTGGCTCTCATTCCGGCAATCATAAATTTGTTAAACTGCCCACTATTCAACTACCTAAATTTAATGGTTCTTATGATAATTGGTTAGAGTTTCATGACACGTTCATGAGCCTCATACATTCAAATGACGAGATAGATGACATAAATAAGTTTCACTATCTGAGAGCGTCGTTGGAAGGGCCCGCTGCTGTGGTAATACAGTCAATCGAATTCTCGGCAGCTAATTACACCGTCGCATGGACTATATTATGTGATAGATATGATAATAAAAGACTACTAATTCAAAATCACGTGACAGCCTTATTTAGTATAGCACCAATTAATAAAGAATTGTCTGTCAACTTAAAACGTCTCATTGACCAAATAAATAAAAATTTACGTGCACTAGAATCTCTCGGTGAGCCAACTAAACAATGGGACACACTTCTCATTCATATTATTACTTAAAAATTAGATGCTAAGACATATCGTGAATGGGAAGAGTCTAAAGGTCGTTTGGAGAAAGATACACCTATTACGTTCGATATATTTTTGATGTTTTTAAAAAATCGAGCCGATTTAATCGAAACACTAGAAATGTCTAATTCTGGTGCTACTAACCGTTTAAATTCTTCTATAAAATATGCTCCAAAAGTTAAGGCAATGGTTTCAGTTCGGGATACCGGTAATAAAAACGGTTCGGCCTTTTCCGCCAAACTGTGTCCTAAATGTAAGGGTGACCATAAGTTAAGCAGTTGTCCTCAGTTTCTTGGATTAAGTAACGATGTGCGTCTACAGTTACTGCCAGAGTATAAAGTATGTTTCTATTGTCTTAATTCAGGACATTATGCAAATCACTGCAAAAAGCCAGGATGCAAAATATGCCACCGAAAGCATAACACTCTCGTGCACGTCGCAGATTACCAGTCAAAACCAATTACAGATATTAATACATCTAACACGAGTAGTGGTAATAATAAGCCCGTTATGCAAGGTCATTTCGAACAAACAAACAGTTCGACAGGCTCACAGTTGTCATCCAATTCTAACGCACATCTGTCATTATCCGCAAAGGTAGGCACTGCATCGTGTAGTGAACAAGGCGACGTATTGTTGTCGACGGCATTAATTAAAGTTATAGGTAAGAATGGTTGTCCATATATTGCTCGTGCTATTCTTGATAGTGGCAGTAACGCTTGTTTAATAACTGAAGAGTTATATCAAAGGCTAGGTTTGCCCGCTCAAAATGTAAATCAGTCGGTAGTCGGTATTAATAATGCTTCGGCACACATCAAGAAGATTTGTAAGGTATCGATAAAATCATTGAATGATAACTTCTCTAGTAATCTTCATTGTTTTGTCCTACCATCAATAACCCAAAATGTACCTACTAGATATGTTAATTTGTCAAACTTAAAAATTCCATCTAATATTTCTCTGGCAGATCCTAATTTTCATTCACCTGCTCCCGTTGACATGCTTATAGGTGCTGATGTCTTTTGGGACTTAATAGGAACGCAGAGATTAAAATTAGGGGACGGTCAGCCGATTCTTTGTGAAACTAGCTTAGGATGGTTAGTATCAGGTCCGATTGATTATAGATATGTAAAGAAAGGGGTTAACTCTATTAAATGTAATTTTACAAGAATATTTCAAGATGAGGCTAGTAAAGATTTAGATGAAGATATACAAAAACAATTAGTACGCTTCTGGCCAGGGGCGTAGCTACCGCCGTATCAGCCGTATCAATGATACGGGGCCCCCGGGCTACAGGGGCCCCGAACGTGTGTAACAAAAAATTCCAAGGACTTCTACGGGACAGGAAAGGCTATCACTATTATTTATAGAAGCAAAGAATTAAAAAAAAATAAACTGAAACCTCTTCAGCTATGAATGCCGCCGAATCGTCTTGAGCTATGTTAGTATTGTTTGGCTAGGTTAGTTCCTAGAAGTATTAATTGTAAGTAATAACTTATAATCAATATATAATAATTTTAATTCAATTCAAGTGTTTTTGTTACTTTTATGAAATCTATACTCTTCATTTATTTATTTATTTATTCGTATGGCATTCTTACAATCGTTCACAATAAATTAAAATTAAAATCAAAATTATAAAGTTATTCTATCTTTTTAATTGCTGAATCCATGTGATAGCGTCGTATTCGAGATAGAACAAGTCTGTTGGGTAGCCGTGGTACCTTGTGAGTGGGCAGTCTCTAGCTATATGCTCAACATCCTGGACAGCAGCTCCACACACCCCGGTGTTTCCCTTCACCCGCACATGGACATGAAGGCATTGCTTCGCCCGCATCCGGTTCATACCCTATTCAGTTGGCACTATTCCCTTCTTGGGAGCGCAAAACCGGCAGGTTTATGTGTAGGGTTGATGGTAACTTCCATGCTATCAGGGAGTTTTGCGTTCGATTCCTGGAACCACTCAGCAGATGTGTTAAATCCGCCGGACATGAGTTCACATGTGGTCTGGTATGGTGGGTTACGTGACTTCAGACGGTGGGGTGGCGGATCAGTAAACTCCGCGTGAGTTGGCAGGTTGGGATTTCCGTAGATCTTCTGGGACTCTCGTAGTAGTATTTGTTGTCTTCTCAAATGGGGTGGGCTTATATGGCTTATCGCGGGGAGCCACTGGAGGGGGGTACATTTTAAGGTTCCAGATATGCATCTCATGGTCTGGTTCAGCTGGGTGTCCACATGCAGCATATGTGCACTATTTAACCATACTGGTGCACAGTACTCTGCTGTTGAGTACACCAAACTGAGACCGCTTGTACGCAGCACATCGGCGCTGGCCCCCCCAAGTGGTGCCCGCTAGCCTCTGCAAGATGTGCGGAGCGTACGTGAGACTCCGATCGCGAGTCACGCCCAGGTATCTCGGAGTGGAGTTGTAGTGCAACATGGCTCCAGCAAACTCAACAGTGGGTTCGTATTTTGCCATTTGGTTAGCCAAGTGAAAGGCAGTTACTTCGGTTTTGGCAGTGTTTTGTACTAAAGTATTTGTTTCCTAAAGTATTTGTCTAGTCTGCTTCAGTCCTCGTTAAGGATACCTTCGGATGGTTTGAAGGTTTCGTGTTGGGAAGCTAGTGCTGTGTCATCAACATACATAAATTTACTACTCTGCGTTTCAGGTATATCATGTAAGTAAAGATTGAAGAGCAGCGGCGCCAAAACTGAACCCTGTGGTAATCCATTGTTCAGAGTTTTGGTACGACTTTCACTGTCGCCAAGTAAAACCATGAACTCACGGTTCCTAAGCATGCTATTTAACTGCCCCACCATTTTTCTTTATGGTACCGCTTTCATGAGCTTATAGACCAATCCTTGCCGCCAAACTCGGTCGTATGCCGCTGACAGGTCTATTAAAACAGCAACCGTCTTTAGCTTCTTATGAAACCCTGCTTCAATGTGGGTTGTGAGGGACAACACCTGTCGGTACAGTTGCGGCCACAACGAAAGCCAGCTTGTTCCGCTGGAACCACCTTATCAATGAGAAGCAAAATGCGGTTGCAGATTAGTCTCCCCAGAAGTTTGTAGACACCGCTCAGAAGGGCGATAGGACGATAGCTCTTAGGATCGTCTGCAGGTTTTTGGGGTTTCAGCATAGCAATATTCTTCGATCTATTGAAGTTGCGAGGCAATTTGTAACGTAAAAGGATATCTGAGAACTTTTTCAGCTATTTCCTGCATTTCGGGCCCAGGTGCTTTAGAAACTCATTGTAGACTCCATCGAAACCAGCAGCTTTATTAGGGGGGAATAGTTTCAAGGTGCGATCGGTTTCATCTTGGGAGAATTCTCGTGACAGCTGGTAGTCAATTGGTAGCGACGCCTTGAGCTGTTTAGCGCACTGTTGTGTCGCCCGGGTATCATCTTTCATGCCTTTAACTGGGGACACTTCAACTATGCTGCTTGCAATCGCGTTGGCTAGTGGAGCGATCCGCCACGGGATTTTGTTCCGGTCTTGCCTGCCAACCCATTGAGCATCCTCTAAGCTTTCCTGCTGGAAATCTTAAAATCCATTGACTCTACGGTATCGAGCCACCTATTTTGACGCCCTTCATCGAGAGATTTCAGAAGGTCATCACCTATTTCATAGTTACCCGTGCGCGTGTACTCATCAAATATTTTTCAGCAAGGGATGTACGCCTTGCTGTAGCCTCGGAGAATGCTCTTTTTTGCTGTTGCTATGTTAAGGTTAGTGTATCTCTTGTAGTTTTCGGCACAGGGAGGTATCCATCTGATAACAGCATCCATGTCAGCGCTGAATTTGGGCTAGTCTGCTTTGTGGAAGTTCCATCGAGGCAAAGGCACGGAGTTTGTTAAGGGGATCTTAATACCAACCTCCACAAGCACCTATCGGTGCTGGTTGTTCGGGAAGTCTGAGAGAATTCTTCGTGTGATTTGTAATGGGGTTCGATTGATGTCACAGGTAGTAAACGTTAAGTCTGGATTATAATCCCGTTTCCATCTTGCTGACCTGAACGATCCTCTATCCTTGGCATTAAATACCAGGAGTAGGTTGTTGTTCTACGCCCATTGCAGGAAGTGTTCACCATTTGCATAATTTTTGTTATATCGCTAGGTCGGGTGATGACTGTTGAAATCGTCGGCATATAGGCATGGATGTGGGAAAGCGGGGTGATTGGTAGTCCATGAAGAGTTCGGTGGTTTGTATACAATTACAATGGTAAGGTTATTGATCTTTATTGCAGAGGCAAATACATCCGGACCCCAAGGCAAGTCTCCGCACCGACATGTTAAATACCGTCTTTAACATAAGTGGCCATGCCATATTGCGAGTGGTTAATTGAATGAGCAAGGTAGTATCCCGGGATAGCACCACGTTTATATAGATCCTGTTCATCTCTAGCGTTAGTTTCCTGTAAAAGGAGTAACATCTATGTCATTTTCTGATAGAATCTTACTTACTACTTCTCATTTAGCTTGACTAATACTTTCTATATTAAGTTGGCAGGTTTGGGTAATAGATCCAATATCTCTAGTCCGGTGGCTCTCCGAGGAGAGCTGATCGCATTGAAGCATTTCAAGAGGGTAATTAAATGCTATAATAATTCTTTGAACGACTGTGATAGTGCTGTGAGGTTGCAGAATTATAGCGCAACAGTACAGCAGCCAGTAGTTTGTTGTTCGTTTAGCGCCACCCAGGGACACGTGCAGGGTGCGGGCGGCAATTCCTGCGGACACAAGCAATTTCATCCCCCTACTCTTCATTGGGGCCCCCCAACTAATTTTGATACAGGGCCCATCTAAGGCACGCTACGCCACTGCTTCTGGCACCTCGAAGAGGTAAGCCCTGCGTCTCTTTATTCAAACGAAGAAAAATTATGCGAAGAACACTTTTTAAAAAACACCACGCGACTGGCAAATGGTCGATTTTGCGTGAGGATACCCTTAAAACATAATCCTGACGTATTAGGTGATTCTTGGCCACGAGCTAAGAAGTGTTTACTATCGCTAGAGCGCAGGTTAGCAGGTCAATCTCAGGTCTATGAAATGTATAAAGAATTTATGTCAGAGTATGAAAGTCTGGGTCATATGGAGAAATGTGAGAATGATAATTTACCACGTAAGATGCATTTTATACCACATCACGGTGTGCTGCGGGAAAGTAGTACTACTACTAAATTAAGAGTCGTTTTCAATGCTAGCAGTCCGACTTCTTCGGGTGTTTCCTTGAATAATATACAGATGGTAGGTCCCGTGGTACAGGACGACCTTTTGTCCATTCTTTTACGCTTTCGGCTACACAAATACGTTCTCACAGCTGATGTTGAGAAAATGTACCGGCAAATAGTCATTTATCCCGATGACCGCTATTTGCAACAAATTGTCTGGCGTGATAACCCTTCAGAACAGCTTCAAGCTTATCAACTTAACACCGTGACTTACGGCACCTCTAGTGCTCCCTTTTTGGCAACTAGGTGCCTCCAACAATTAGGCTTAGTGTGTACCGATGACAAGGTTGCTCAAGTGATCATTCACGATTTTTACGTTGATGACTTGCTAACGGGAGGGGATGATATTAACGAGGTTACAGATTTGCGCCGTAAAGTGACTTCCACACTTGCATCAGCTCATATGGTTTTGCGAAAGTGGAAGTCGAATGAATCTCAACTGGTTAGTGAAAATGATATTTCTCCGCTTGATTTAAATATTGGTGGCTTTGAACCGACTAAAACTTTAGGCCTTGGGTGGCAATCACATACTGACCAACTTTGTTTCCCTATAGGAGGGCTATTCTCAGGTAGAACAAAGCGTGATATGTTATCTGTGATTTCTCAGATTTTTGATCCACTAGGACTTCTATCTCCCTGTGTAATTAAGATGAAAATGATTCTTCAACAGTTGTGGCTGCTGAAGCTGTCATGGGATGAGCAGTTGACGCCAGAAATCAGCAAGATGTGGGCTGAGATAATAGTCGATTTACCTAAATTAAATACTCTACGTATTCCACGTCGTGTTATTTGTGACTCGCCTAGTTTGTTTGAATTTCATATTTTCTCGGACGCTTCTGAGCGAGCATATGGCGCCTGTTTATATGTGCGTAGTGTTAATGATCAGGGTGAGGGTTTAATTCAATTATTGATGGCGAAAAGTCGTGTCGCGCCGCTTAAACCTATAACAATCCCAAGACTGGAACTTTGTGGTGCACTTGTTGGAGCTCGCCTTTACCAAAGGGTTGTAGCATCGCTGAGACAACAAGCTAAGCGCACTTTCTTTTGGACAGATTCGTCCATCGTGTTAGGATGGTTGAAGGTGCTGCCTAGCAAGCTACAACCCTTTGTTAGAAATAGGGTTGCTGAAATATTAGAGAAGACTGGAAATTGCGAGTGGAGGCATGTCCCAACAGAGTGTAATCCGGCCGATCATATTTCTCGCGGTGTGAGTTGTAAGGATATTTCATCCATGAGTAAGTGGTGGTCAGGACCTGAATTTTTAAAGAAAGAGGTCTCTCACTGGCCTGCAAATTTCTTAAGTATTAATCACGAGTTGCCTGAGATTAAATCGTCAAATGTTATCCTCCACGGAATACTTCATTCTAACAACAATGAAGATTTAGGCGGGAATAAATTAATTGAATTTAAACGCTTTTCTAAATATACTAGATTAAATCGGGCCGTTGCTTATGTGCTGCGTTTTATTAATAATTGTAGAAAGCAATCCGTTCACGGTCCTCTAAGCAATCAAGAGTTGCAAACCGCACTCAATGTTATTATAAGAATATCTCAGAGTGAATCATTTGAGGAATACACCGTGTTAATTGAAGTTAAAAGCTTGCCCACTAAAAGTCCGTTGCATAAATTTAATGTATTTCTCGATGATAATAAAATAATGCGTGTTGGAGGGCGTCTTGAAAATTCCGATTACTGTTATGAGAAAAAACATCCCATACTTATACAGTCCACTCATTATTTTACCAAATTGCTCTTCAATTATGAGCACATAAGGTTAATGCACGCGGGACCACAGCTAATGTTGGCCACTATAAGAGAGATGTACTGGCCGATTAGAGGTCGTAATTTGGCCAGATCTTGTTATCGACAATGTGTAAGATGTAATAGAATGAAAGGAAAAACCATCTCTCCAATAATGGGCAACCTACCACACCAACGCATCCTTTCTGGTTTTCCATTTCAAAATATTGGACTAGACTATGCGGGACCAATTCAATCTGTTTCTCGCCATGGCCGTGGTTGTAAAATTGTAAAGGTGTATATAGCTATTTTTATTTGCTTCGCGACTAAGTCAATTCATCTTGAATTAGTGGGTGATTTAACTAGCAATACTTTCATATTAGCTTTGCGCAGATTTATGTCAAGAAGAGGGAAACCTCTTAATATTTATTCGGATAATGGTACCTCCTTTGTAGGCGCTTACAATGACATTTCAAAATTTATTAGGACGTATTGTAATTCTTTATCTGAGGTAATGGCAAATGAAGGAATTAATTTCCATTTTATACCGCCTTATTCTCCCCATTTTGCTGGGCTTGCGGAGGCTGGTGTCAAATGCATTAAATATCATTTAGTTAGAGTGCTGGGCAATTGTAATTTGACTTACGAGGAACTAAATACCACATTAATACAAATTGAGGCTATACTTAACTCCAGACCACTCACACCTTTGTCAACGAATCCTGAAGACTTGCTACCACTAACGCCCGGTCATTTTTTGATTGGACGCCCCTTGACTTCCTTGCCGACACCAGACTATAAAGATCATTCCGTAAGCTCTTTAACCCGATTTCAACGAATAGAACAATTACGTCAACATTTTTGGGCTAGATGGAGCAAGGAATATATATCAGAGCTTCAACTGCGGATGAAATGGCGTTCCTGTAAAGGCTCTTTGAAGTTAAATTCACTGGTACTCCTAAAAGAGGAGAATTCACCGCCATTAAAGTGGAAGATGGGTCGCATCGTCGCAGTCCATCCAGGCTCGGACGGCGTATCAAGGGTGGCGGATATCAAAACATCGACTGGTATAGTTCGCCGATCATTTAGCAAAATTTGTCCGCTTCCTGAACCTGAAGAATCTGGTTGAAAGGTAGACTTTCAACGCCGGGGGGCATGTTGAAGCGCCTGTCAAATTATATTAGCAGTTCTCATGCCAATATTAGTCCGTAAGCTGTGTAGGTATGTTTAAAAAATGTGGTACCTGTCGTCGTTGTAAAATTTAAAGATCAAGTAAAGGTCGATAGAGCAAATTACTGCATTTTATTATTAAAAAGAGATCAAATTCCTATCCAACCAGCTAGAACATCATTAAATGCTGTTTCGTGCCTAGCTAAATTCGGTCACTTTTAGAGTCGCCTCGGTGTCTGTGTCTTTTTTTTGTCTTCTAAAAGACTATTAGACATAGATTAGTATTTGGTATAGATATAATATGCTATATATGTCTAGAAACACCTACAATTTTTTATATCGGGCATGTCTTACGAAAAGAAAGGTAAATTAAATTGTTTTGGAATCAATTTATATGACCCTATAATTAATATAATTAAATTCAAACCCAAGCATACTACTTCATTTATTCTATTTTATTTTTATTCCTTATTCTATTCTAACTATGACATCAGGCTATCAAATACCTCAGTCCACCCGTGGCTAATGGGTGCTGTAAAGTAGCCAAAACATCAGGAATTAAAAAAGTTAAAATTAACGCGATAAAATCCTTAAACTTAGTTTTATGCCTTATAAATTTTATTCACAGTGAACGTGGGAAGCACTATACTCATAAACGGGAGTAGAAAAATGTTCGCCTTGTTGTGGTGAACCTACCACACCTGTGGCAAACCTATTAAAATTGGTACATCTTTATATATAAAAATTACGTGTCACAGTGTTTGTCCGCGATGCACTCCCAAACTAATGAACTGATTTCAATGAAATGTTTCACAGTGTGTGCAGTTTGGTCCAACTTGAGAGATAGGATAGTTTTTATCCCGATAAGTGACCCTCAATTTTTTTGTGAATTTAATAATTTTTTTAGGACACATGGTCGTCGAAAAGGACAGAACAACGTTTGCCTGGTCAGCTAGTATGTATGTAAATATCAATAAGTGATGTCACAGTATTTTTCATTGATGTATTAACAGGGGAAGATATGTCACTAAATCACAGCGCCCGGTCCTACAAAACTACGGGATTGCCCGTACTTGGCTCGCAGTGACACTCAGTCGCGCGCGAAACTTCGTTGATCATACAGCTCTTTAATTTCAGTTCTTTTAGTATTAAATACGCATTAAAATGACTTCTTGTGCAGCTAAAGAGTGTTCTAATAATTCAAGAAATAAAAATAAGATACACGGGATTACTTATCACTTATAATTATAGCTAAAAGTTTTATTTTGTTGAAAATTATGATAATGTTTATTGTTGACTGCGCCATGTTTGTGAGAGCGAGATAGATAATAGAAACATGCGCGAGAGACACGATACGCGATTAACTAACGCGATTTCGCTCGCACAACTACGACGTTTCCTATCTCAGTCCTTGTCTATCGGTAAATTTAATTTTGAGATTATGATAACAGATGTGTAAGTTTCGGTGCATGTAGTCGTGCGCCGAGCCTAGGTTTAGTGATTACGATGTTAGCGCGTAACATATCTTCCCCCTTTTAATATATCAATGGTATTTTTATGTAGTCATATAAAAGTTTTGAGGCACTATTAAAAGTAAAAAATTGGGAAAATCCAAAAATGCACGATAATGGTCGGTTCATTTAACTTTGATGAAAAATATAAAAATAGTGACGATAATTATTAGGGGAAGGGGGGGGGGGGGCAAGATGGGGTGGCGGGCAAGACGGGGTAACGGGTCTCATCTGTCGTACGAACGATCAATCACAGACACTCTGGCTCGTAATGTTGTGTTATTGTATTGTTTATCAATCAGCACTGTGACCGGCTTGTGAGTCCATGTGTTTTTTCCCTACCGACAAAAACTTGGTTTTTGTCAAATTCGTTGTGATTTTCGTCTTATACATCGCATGTGTTCTGTACCTTAACATTAGTTGTCCAGAACTGATTGAAAGTTATACTTCTTTATCAATGATTACACCAGCAGGTACGAAAAATGTTTGTTCCCATATTTCGATTTTATTTTTTAAGGCATGTTATTTTATTCAAATGAGCGTGTGAGGGCAAAATGGGGTATGGGGCACCCCATCTTGCCCCTTGAAGAAAATTATGATATCTCTATGACACTTTACGATCCTTTTAACTTATAATTGAGTTTTATCTTGTTTTAAGATAGTAAAAAATTATAAAAGAAAGACAGAGAGGAATTGGAGTGAACAGAGTATGAAAAATGCAGTAGATGTTGTAATTGAAGGAAAATGGGGTACAAATTAGCGGTTAAAACTATTCTGAAAAAAAAAAATTCTGTGCCACAAACGACCCTCGAAAGAAAAGTTAAAAAAGCTCGTACAGCCCTAGAAGATCCTGCTGTTCCTACAACTTCGGTGAAAGTTTGTTTAGGCACAAAAAAGCGAACATTTTCTGATTATGAAGAGAAAGAACTTTTCAATTATATAATGGATATGGAGAGTCGTCTTACGGACTTACAACAAAAGATTTAAGGGCTTTGGCATACACTCTTGCAGTAAAAAAATGGACAGCAACATTTCTTTAACTCTGAAAAAAAAGAAGCTGGCAAAGATTGGGTTCAGGGATTTTTAAGCAGGTATCCAGAATTGTCGATACGAAATCCTGAAAACACTTCAAATGCACGTGCCGCTGGTTTTAATAAACAAGTTGTTGAACAGTTTTTCAACTTCCTCGTTTATGATAAGCACAAACTTTCACCGGATAGAATATATAATTGTGATGAAACAGGAGTTTCCGTGGTACCTAAAACCAAGTCAAAAATAATTGCACGAAAAGGTAGAAAACTAGTGGGATCCATAACTTCTGCGGAGAGAGGTACTAGAATAACTATAGAAATATGTTTTAGTGCTAGTACCCAATACATGCCTCCAATGATGGTATTTCCAAGAAAGAGGATGGATCCTCAGCTAATGCTGAATGCTGCGCCTGAATCTTGGGGTGTGTGTAGCAATTCTGGCTGGATGACAGCAGAATTATTCCTTGGCTGGTTTAAGAAGTTTGTTGAATTTAGTGGAGCAACGGTTGATCGACCTGTGCTGTTGTTGTTAGATGGCCACAGCACTCACACACAAAACCATGACGTCATTAATGAAGCTCGTTCAAACGGGGTTATTATACGAGGGTGGATTGAAAAGTACTCGGCCTAACCAAGAAAATAAACACATACTAAATCAGTTATATTTTTATTTTTCTACATAATCACCATCAAGTTCAATACACTTTTGCCACCTCCCCTTCCAAGCATTTAGACCGTTGAAAAAAATGATTCTTCCTTAGAGTCAAAATATGCGTCTACAGCTGCTTTGACCTCGTCGTTTGTCGAAAATCTTTGACCTCCCAAGTGCTTTTTTAGGTTAGGGAACAGAAAGAAGTCTGATGGTGCCAGATCAGGTGAATACGGCGGATGCGGTAACAGTTCAAAGCCACAGTTGTGAATTTCAGCCATTGACTGTACTGACGTGTGAACACGGGCGTTATCTTGATGAAACAGGACTTTTCTTCTGAGCATTCCTCGACGTTTTTCTTTTATTTCCTCTCGTAAACGACGTAGTAAGGTGCAGTAGTAATCAGAGTTTATAGTCTGACCCCTTTCAAGATAATCAATCATAATCACACCTTTCGAGTCCCAGAATACTGAAGCAATCACCTTGTTTGCCGACAAAATCGACTTAGCCTTTTTAGGGGGTGGTGAACCAGGTCTTCTCCACTGTTTTGATTGTTGTTTTGTTTCCGGTGTACAGTAATAAACCCATGTTTCGTCTATAGTAACAAAACGATTCAAAAAATCATCTGCATCGGCTTCAAATAACTCCAAACAGTCGCGTGAAATAGTCAATGGCGTCCTTTTTTGTTCAACTGAAAGCAGTCGCGGAACCCACCTCGCAGACACCTTGTGGAAACCCAACTCGTTGACAATGATGTTTTGAGTTCGTTCATAAGAGATGCCTATAATCTCGGCTATCTCTCTAATTTTTAATCTGCGGTCTCCCATTATTAAATCAAGTACTTTTTTAATATTTTCGTCCGTAGTTGACGTCGAAGGCCTTCCAGAGCGGGGTTCATCTTTCACACTCTCTCTACCACGCTTAAATTCTGCTATCCATTTTTTGACGGATGAATATGACAGAGCACAATCGCCTAATGTACTGACCATGTCATCATGGATGGCTTTTGATGATAGCCCCTTCTTATGGAGGTACTTAATGACGGCACGCTGCTCGATTTGCTCCATACGCGGAAATTATGTCCGATTACTTTGTTAATAAATTTATAAAATCACAACTAATTATCGCACACGTTTCGAACTTCACACAATGAACTAGTCTGAACTGAACTAAATAATGTGGGTAGATTTGATTTTTAGAATTAAATGGATCTGTGTTAGACCGAGTACTTTTCAATCCACCCTCGTATTATGCTTCCCCCCACATACGAGTCATCGACTTCAAGTTGCTGATGTAGCATACACGAAACCCTTGAGCACATACTACGACCAAGAAATCACAGCCTGGCTTCGAAGCCATCCAGGGATGGTGGTAACTATCCGTCAAGTAGCAGAGATTTTTGGTAAAGCCTTTATTCAAGCTTCTACTATGGCAACGGCTGTAAATGGCTTCAAAAAATGTGAGATTTGGCCATACGATCCAACAGTCTTTGCCGATACTGATTTTGCTCCATCATTGACGACAGATATTCCACAAACAGAGAGATTATCTATCACTGAAGCATTGCCACAAACTACTACGTCGGGCAACGGAGCAACAGCTCTAACAATACTTGCTTGTCTGTTGTTATGACACCATCTGAGATTGAAGCAGAGCCTGAGCCAGGATGCTCCACTTGGATGACCAATATTGAAATAGATCAAAGGCAAACTACTCCACCATCAGTATTTTCTGTTGTTAGTCCTCAGCATGTGATGCCTTATCCAGTAACTCGCAAAACTTCACGCGTGACAAGGAAACGAGGAAAAACGGCTACCATAACTTCTTCTCCGTATAAAAATGAGTTAGAAGAAACAATGAAAAAAAGAAGATACTGGCAGAAGATAACAAAAAGAAAAAAAGAGAGGTAAAAGACCAAAAAAAGAATAAGAAACCCGAATTGGCTAAGAAAAAGAATTCCTCACAAGAATGTGACAACGAAGAAGATAATCCCTTTATAATGGATGAACAGTGGACTGTATATTTATTTCTGACTTTCTGATTTCTTCTATAATGATCTTCTCTCTTCTATAATTATGTTCTTTCTTCTATAATTATGTTCTTTCTTCTATAATTATGTTCTTTCTTCTGTAATTGGCTTCTTTCTTCTGGCTTGAATACGGCGGCGATGGACCAAGAATATAATGGATGAACAGTGGACTGTATATTTATTTCTGACTGATTACCTAACGACTGATCTGAGGTTAGCTATACTAGGGGACTGCTTGAAAAAAGATGGTACTTTTTAATATACTGTATTAACTATTTACAATGATTCGGCACTGACTAACTATGTCTAACACTATGTACAGAGGAAGGTCTTGAATTGGAGTCTTGAGTCTTCTTCAGGTTTCTTCTTAAGTGCCGCTCCGAAGTGAAATGAACAGCTCACAGACCGAGACGCCCTTCTTATATCTCGCAAGAAGGTGCCTCAGTCTGTGAGTAGTGCCGTGCGACGACAAATGAAGCCACACGCGCGCTGATTGGTCGCCGACATCACTGGGTCGGCGCCGGTGTGCGGGGTGCGCGGGGGGTAGCGGGGTACGAAGGGGCGACGGGGCGGCGGGTCTCTAGCTGTCCTCAACATCCTCCCCCCGGCGTAGCTCGCGAGCCTCATCTTCTTTCGGGAGGACGGCGATCTTCCTGACCGGCCGACGCAGCAATCCGCCCCTGGTCCGCACCTCCACGTTGCGCACCACGCCGTCTGGTCCGGGAAAGGTCCGCGTTATAATTCCACGCGGCCACACGTTCCTTGGCAGGCTACCGTCTGCCACCACGACGAGGTCCCCCTCTTGTAGCTGTCGCTGCTGCACATCCCGTGAGTCCCCGCGCGCAACCAGCGTCGGCAGGTACTCCTTCATCCAGCGCTTCCAGTACTCGTCGGCAAGTCCTTGCGCCGCTCTCCACGCCCGACGATCACTAGGCGTGCACGGCGCGGTTACTGGAAGGCTCGATGGTCCCAGCAGCAGGAAGTGGTTGGGTGTCAGCGCCTCTTCCTCGTCGATGTCGACCGGTACGTGTGTCAACGGTCGAGAGTTCACTGTGTTCTCGGCTTCGGTGAGGAGCGTCACCAACGTCTCCTCCCGCGGGCTCTTCTGGTGTAGAGTGGCTTCGAGCGCGGTCTTCACTGAGCGCACGAGACGCTCCCATGCGCCTTTTTTTTTTTTTTTATATAGAATAAGGGTGACAAACGAGCACACAGTCCACCTGATGGTAAGTGGTTGCTGCGGCCCATAGACATCTACATCTATCCTCTATTAAAAATCAAAATGTAGATGCGTTGTTACCCGAAGGACTAAGATGGAATGCCTCATTTCCAGTAAAAAGGGCCTCCGGCCACCTGCACTCACCAAGCGAAACGCAGAGGTAAACCTCTACTTCACGCTGGTTTTCTGTGAGGTCGTGGTACCACCCCGGTTCGAGCCGGCCCATCCGTGCGACAGCAAAAGCTGCCGCGTGGCTCTACCACTGTTAAAAACTGCCTCCCTGGTTCGTAGGTGAATGGTCGCGCGAATGCCCCTAACCGTTCAGGTAGTAGATCTCCGATAACCGCTGGCCGTAGTGTCGCCTTGCGTACCCTGCACTGCAGACATCTCCACTCCACTTCTCTTACGGTCGGTCGTAGTCGAAGTATGTGATATCTCGTGCGTAGGTCGTTCACTACCCTTTCCCTGTTGGCGTGGCTTGCTTCCTTATGCGCCTTCTCCACAAGCAGCTTTACAAACTGGTGGCGTCCGTTCAGGATGGTGGGCCTCTTCATTTGACTGTCCACATCGGCTGCGTCAATCCGTCCTCTAGCTCGCAGTATGCCATCTTCGAATATGGGGTCGAGCTTCCTCAACGCGCTGCCGGTTGCCAAGTTCCTTCCTTTCTGCAGTCGACTGATGTCTTCAGCAAAACTGTCTTGTTGACTTCGCTCTATCCACATCCGTTCTGCTTTCTGGATGTGGTCCAATGTTAGTCCGTGCGCCTTTCCTCTCATGGCATCGACGAACTGTAATATGCGAGCGGTGGCCCTGACCAATCTCTCGTAAGAAGAGAACCTCTTGATGTCTGGCAGGTGTGGAGCGTCCCTGGTGTCGCTCTGGTGCGCCACGACTTCCTCCAGCTCGTCATCTTCATCCCCTACCTTCTCTTCCCGACGTCGAGGCCATCGATCTTCATCTTCGTACAGGAATGGTGGTCCCGTAAACCATTTGTCGCTCTCTTCCTTGTACGTATAATTAATGCGCGTTGCCTGATCCGCGATGTTGTCTGCGGTCGGTGTCCACCTCCATTGCTCGGGTGACGTCTTCTCCGATATCTCCCCTAATCTATGTGCTACGTATGGGGTGTAACGCGCCGTACCGTTCTGAATCCAATGGAGCGCCGTAGTGGAGTCTGTCCAATAAACTACCCTATCGGCTACCACTCTGTGCTCGCCTTGCACGAATTCCGCGAGTCGCGCGCCTATTAGATTCGCCTGTAACTCTAACCGCGGAATGCTTTGCGCCTTTATCGGGGCGACTTTCGCCTTGGCCGCCACTAATCGTACCTTAACCGTTCCGTCGCGGTATCGTAATCGCCAATACGCCGCGGATGCGTACACACGTTCGCTTGCGTCATTAAACACGTGAAGCTGACGCTCTACCACTCCCCCCGTAGGAGCATAGCACCTAGGCAGCCGCAGTCGTGATACTTCCTCGACGACTCGCAGCCACCTCTGAAATTCTTCAGCTGCCTCCTCGGGTAGTTCGTCGTCCCATCCGACCTTCTTCATCCGCCACAGGTCTTGCAGCAGGATCTTGGCGGTGATGGTGAGGTAGCTCAGCAGTCCCAGCGGGTCGAAGACCGACATGACTGCACTTAACGCCTCTCTCTTGGTCGGTGGCCTCTGCAGCGTCTTCACTTCGTTCGGTACCCTGTTCATGGATGTGTTGAACGTTAAGGCATCTTCGTCGGCCATCCATAATAGCCCTAGGGTTCTGCCTGGGCTGTCTTGTCTCAAGCCTACCTCCTTAGGCTTGCTCGCTAGTAATTCCTCCGGCTTGTCTTCTAGTAGGGCTGCGTGGTTCGAATTCCAGCCTGCTAAGGTGAAGCCGGCCTGCTGGTGTACTTCCATAACCTGCCTCGCAGTGTTTACCGCTTCCTCTACCGTAGCATAACTGTCTAGGTAGTCATCCATGTAGTGACTACGTACGATAGCGTTAAGTGCCAACGGATGTGTCTCTGCGTGTGCGCGCGCGTTATGATCCCTAACACTATGTGCGAGAAACGGCGAGCTCCTCGCACCGAAAATCATCGATGTCATAACGTATTCCCGCGGTGGGCTGGATCGCTCGTTACCTCGCCACAGAAACAATTGCGCGGGTTGGTCGCGACGGTCTATCTTTACGCGTAAAAACATTTCCCTAATATCCGCGGACACGGCTATTTCGTTCTCCCTAAATCTAAACAGTATGCCCGGTAGGTTCCGTAACAAGTCGGGGCCGTCAAGTAAATAATCGTTCAAACATTTACCGGACGCACGCGCTGCCGCGTCGAAAACCACTCTTGTCTTCCCAGGCTTGTTCGGATTCCGTACTGCGAAGTGGGGCAGGTACCAGCTCTTGGGGTCCTCTCTCTCTGTCCCTTCGGCTTCCCTTGCGTATCCTTTCGCCAGGAGGTTGTCTATTTGTGCTGTATAGGCGTCTCGAAACTCCGGCGATTTGTCCATCTTCTTCTCGATCGTCCGCAGTCTTCGAGCAGCCATCTCGTAGCTGGGAGGCATCCGCACGTCGTCGTCCTTCCATGGCAGTCCCACCTGGTATTGCTCGCCGACCTTCTTGACGGTGCGCCGGAATATCTCGACAGCGCGCTCCTCTTCCCGTCGCGGCCTACTCTTTAGCGAGATACCGATGGAATCGATCTCGTACTGCCGTTTAAGGAGTTCCGTTAACTCCTCGTCCTGACTGGCGAACGTTCGAATGTCCCTATCTAACCGTCCGCTACTGCTTACGACGTGTAATACGGTTTCACCGTCCTCCCTACACGTGAATCGCGGCACGCTTCCCTGTATCACCCATCCTAATAACGTTCGTGCAGCTATAGGCTGCCTCCGACGTCCTATCCTTAAATTACGGGTGATTATTAAATGCCAGTTGTCGGCGCCTAATAATAATCTCGGTTTGGCGTCCTCGTAGCAAACCGAGCTCGGTAGGTTGCGTAAGTGTTTCAACCGTAAACACTCTTTATTTACCGACTGCGAACCTATCTGTAAATTTGTTACTGTACGCGCATTTATTCTATACATTTCACTGCGCGTTTTGCCACGTATGCCTATGTTAACTAGCCTGCTATCGGCCTCGCGCTGACTATTGCTTACTCCTCTAATATTCAGCGGCTTTACCGGTCCTTCCGCTCCTAACTCGCGCGCTAAGTCGTCGTCGATCAACGAAATGGTCGAGCCTTCGTCAAGCAACGCATACGTATCTATTTCCATACCGCGTGGTCCACGTAACGTAATGGGACACACTTTCAATAATACGGACGCATTACTACAAACGTTAGACGCGACGAGCACGGTCTCATCCGGTTTTGCCGATGTCTCGGGTGCGCGGGTCTTGCGGGTGTGAAGGAGGGCATGGTGGGGGGCGTTGCAGCCGTCGACGCCGCATTTCTTCGCTCTACATTTAAACCGTCGGTGTTTACTACTTAAACACAGAAAACATACCCCACCTTCCTTTACCCAATTCCACCGGTCGTCCACACCCATTTAAGCTAACTTCCTACACTTGGCGATCGCGTGTTCACCTCCGCAGCACATACAAGAGGCACTACTGGTGTCCTCCTGTGCGGTGAACGTTTTTACGTCGCGAGCCCTATTCTCTACGCGGCGTGTCACTATCCTTTTCGACGACGGCGCCTCTCGTCTTACGGGCGATTCCTTAGTCGGCTCTACGGACGTATAGGCATGACTCAACGCACGATCAGCCTCTCTCATCATGAACCTGGACAGTGTAACGATGTCCGGTTCGTCTGCACTTCCGTAGTGCTCCGCATAATCACACCAACGCGACCGTAAGTGAGGGCTTAACTTACTCGTTACTTCCCTAGTAAGCATTGGATTTTGCAGATATCCCTTGCCGTCGACGTTTTGCAAAATGCACACGATATTTTGCAACTTTATTGCGAACGCATTTAATTCCTGTGCGGTTTGACCCGGGCGCGGAAGGCGTTTCAATTTTTCTAACGCTCGATCGATAATTACTTCCGGGCGGCCGAAACACTGCTCTAACGTTCGCATAATATCTGCTGGATCCTTCGCGGTAAACAGCAGTGCCGATACTACCTCCCTAGCTTCACCGCGTAGACAGTTTCTTAACCTTGCCATATTTTCCGTATCTGTGAATCCATATAAACGCGTGGATTCCTTCATCGCGGCTTTGAAGGCTAACCATTCCGCGGCCGAACCGTTAAAAATAGGCAAGTCCTGCGTCTGCTTCGCGGCAGCGGGCCTAACTCTGACCATATTCTCCAGAGCTTCCGCTAGTCGCTCTATACCCCTATCTTTCCCTCGCGGAGTAAGCGACCTATCTCTATCCCTATCTCTCTCTAGCCTACGCTGTGGCGCTGGCGTCCTATGTACACCTACATCCCTATGACACGGCGACGATAATCTACGATCCGCGTGGCGATGTGGCGATGGCGATCTATGTACACCTACATCCCTATACGGCGACGGTGATCTACGATCCGCGTGGCGATGTGGCGATCTATGTGTAGGCGATAGAGTGCGGCGTTGGACGCGCGACGGCGACGTAACCCGTATACGACGATCCACCTGGTTCATATCTACGGCGACTCCATCTTCCCTCTGTACCGAATCTATGCGGCGCGGTTGAACGTTATTCGCTTCCGTCCTCCCCTGGGCATCTTCACTGTGGTCGTAACCGGTTACCCTGTTCGGTAGGGTCTGCTCTAACTCGATGCGGGGCGCGGGCTGAGAGGGGCGGGAAGGCGACTCCCCCCGCACAGTCTCTACGTTTTCTAACCACCTATCAACGCGTACCCTATTTTCAACTAACTCGTCTTCGTTGACACTTTCCCTATCTGTTTCTTCTTGCAGTTGCGCGACGTCCCTAGCGTACTTCTTCCAACTGCAATTGCTTCCTCCTAATTGCAGCTAGTTCCTCCGCGGCGTTATACTCAATTTGCTTTAATTTAGCTATCGCACTAGCCGTCGACCGGGCTGAACGAACGGAGCGAACCGACGGGGCGCGGGGTGCGGGCCTATGTACGTCTGTTACAGGCGCGACGGTACGTACTATCGAACTAATCTCTGTAGACGGAAGATCTTCAATAATCGCGGCGAGTGTCTCTGTACGCGGCGCGGAAATGCTAACCTCTCCCAAACGATCGGTCGTGGACACTGACATAGCGGGGCGCGGCGGCGGGGGCGCGGGCGCGGGCGTAGATGCGGGCGCGGGCGGGGCCTGGAGCGCGGGCGCGGCGGAGGGCGCTTGTGCCATCGCGAGATAATCGGACGGGGACGCGGGTGCTTCTTCGAATATGCGCATTCCTACCGGCGTGTCATCATCGTTCCGTGTCTTCTGGCTTCGTGTCTTCCTCATGGTCCCACGTTGCGACCTCCGGTCGTCTTCAAAAAGACGTACGTACAGTCTTTAAAAAGACACACGTATGGATGTCGTTCCCGCCACAAGGGCGTTACCAGATGGTCACAGTTTGGCACCGTTAGGGAGTGACCACTGGCCGCGTAAACGCGGTTAAAGAAACAAGAAATTGTCTGGAAACAGACAATAGACGTATGTGACGTAATCGTAACAAGAAACAGGGAAGAAATTAGTACCGAAGATCTTCTCTCTTCGTCGACGAACTTCTTTCTTCCTTGAAGATCTTCTATAATGATCTTCTCTCTTCTATAATTATGTTCTTTCTTCTATAATTATGTTCTTTCTTCTATAATTATGTTCTTTCTTCTGTAATTGGCTTCTTTCTTCTGGCTTGAATCCGGCGGCGATGGACCAAGAATATAATGGATGAACAGTGGACTGTATATTTATTTCTGACTGATGGTGAAAAGATGGTACTTTTTAATATACTGTATTAACTATTTACAATGATTCGGCACTGACTAACTATGTCTAACACTATGTACAGAGGAAGGTCTTGAATTGGAGTCTTGAGTCTTCTTCAGGTTTCTTCTTAAGTGCCGCTCCGAAGTGAAATGAACAGCTCACAGACCGAGACGCCCTTCTTATATCTCGCAAGAAGGTGCCTCAGTCTGTGAGTAGTGCCGTGCGACGACAAATGAAGCCACACGCGCGCTGATTGGTCGCCGACATCACTGGGTCGGCGCCGGTGTGCGGGGTGCGCGGGGGGTAGCGGGGTACGAAGGGGCGACGGGGCGGCGGGTCTCTAGCTGTCCTCAACACCCTTGTTTTTACTGCCATGGAAAATACTTGGATTCTAATGAAGGATGGGCTGCATGTTCTCTCTGTGGGAATTAGGCATACTGTGTAGCTGTTTTTTTTTATAAGATAAGGGTGACAAACAAAATCACAGTCCACCTGATGGTAAGGTGTTGCTGCGGCCCATATACATCTACATCTATCCTCTATTACAAATCAAAATGTAGATGCGTTGTCACCCGTGAGGACTAAGATGGAATGCCTCATTTCCAGTAAAAAGGGCCTCCGGCCACCTGCACTCATGCGAAACGCAGAGGTAAACCTCTACTTCACGCTGGTTTTCTGTGAGGTCGTGGTACCACCCCGGTTCGAGCCGGCCCATACGTGCGACAGCAAAACCTGCCGCGTGGCTCTACCACTGTTAAAAAGCTGTGCTGGGATAGATGACGAGGACGACGAAGCAATATTTGTTTGCGAGTTTTGCGACCAAAATTAGAATATGTCTTCCATAACCCGTCTTGCCCAATAGGGTACCCCGTCTTACCCTACCTAGAGGGCAAGATGGGGTGTTGGACATTTTTGACAAAATTGGTATTTTTTTCTTTTTCTTTGGGTGTTAACTTTCTGAAGTTCCTTATTTCCAAAGATTGATTATGTAGGAATAATTATAAATAAATAAATATTCAAAATAGTTAACGCTTGGAGCCTAATAAAATGCAGATCTTTAAGGACCCCGTCTTGCCCCCCCCCCCTTCCCCTACAAGAAAAAAAAAACCAGAGAATCTGATCGACTTTCATTAATAACTTTTAAACGGTGTTAAGTTCAATAACAAAAATCAATAGGGATCCTCCTGAGAATATGGAATCTTATTTAATACTATTTTAGTCTATTGCTTACATTTCTATTAAGTGAGAAGATTCACCGACTCGCAGATCCACGGACGGCAGTCCATATATTTTTTCTTATGTAATCGATAGTGAATCAATTAGAAAATAAACTAATCTTATAATTCAATATTTGTAGTTATTGTAACGTTAATAATAATATGGATTTGATGTTTAGCTAAAAGTATAAGAACGATTTAATGTAGCGAAATTAAGCTATGGCTACATATCGAGAGTAGAGCACTCACGTTGTGAGGCCTGCAAAATTAAAATTATAAAGTGTGGTATCTTTTAGGATTTATTGACGATAGTTTTAACTGGCGAATCAACAAAAAATGCTTGTTAGTTTAAAGCTCTGTAATATTGAACAATATTAATATCCCCTTTGGCCAAAGGCCAAGAAGCCAATACGGCATTAAAAAAAATCTTCTCAACGAATTGCATCTACTTATATGTCAAAAACATATAAGTAGATGCAATTCGTTATACTCTTTCGGGATGTCGTTTTGCAATATGGTATTTCAAGCTCGACTGCTGTACAAATGCCTCTTGACACACTTCGCACACATGTCGTTTGTCCTTGAGATGCATTCTTATATGAACTGTCAGGTTGCGTTTCCATTTAAACGATTTACTGCAAAATTCGCATTTGAAAGTTCTGACACCTAAATGTTTGATTTCATGCTTCGCAAGGTGACTGCGCGTTTGGAACGCCATATCACAACTGTTACAGTTGTATTTCTTCTCGCCCATGTGGTAGAACTTTTGGTGGCGTAACATTAGGTTGGGATAGGCGAATTTTTTCCCGCAAGCACCGCAAGACGGGGCCGGAACGCCGTGCACTTTCTCGAAATGTTCGGCGCGCAAATGTGGCGAAAACTTCACACCGCAAACATGACAAGTCCGCAGTTTCGGTCGCAACTTAAGATGAACGTGCAAATAATGTTGCATGAACAATTCGCGCCTTTTGAATTTACGTGTGCAAATGAGACAGTTGAAGTATTTGCTGTCATCTTCTTCGATCGTAATCATTAAGTTCCGAGCCGCCTCTATAGTCGCTTGTCCTAGAAAAAAAAAGGGACAGTCAGAGTGGCGACTTAAGACAGTGATATTTATATATAAAAAAGTAGATACGTTACTAGCACGACGAAACTGAAACGTCGGAAAGTGTTCAATTAACAACTCCGGCCCATGGCTAACGAATCCGTGCGCTGTGCCAGAATGACCGAGCAAGACAACTGACAACTAGAGCGCGGACTTGTTATACCAATGCAAAATTGACAAAATCGTCATTTCTTATTCTCATGTTTCTTCCAGGACTGGACCTACTTTAATGTTTATAATGAACTCCAAGGCCAAGCATACTACTGTAAGCATTTAAGATTTTTTATAGAATATTTTTATAGAATAAGGGTAATAAACGAGCAGACAGTCCACCTGATGGTAAGTGGTTGCTGTGACCCATAGACATCTACACCTATCCTCAATAAAGAATCAAAATGCAGATGCGTCGTTACCCGTGAGGATTAAGATGGAATGCTTTTTTTCCAGTTAAAAGGCTCTCCGGTTCTCTGCACTTACCATACGAAACACACCAGTGTCAAGCTGCCATTTTACGCTGGTATTCTGTGAGAGCGTGGTCCTTCCACGGTCGAGCGCACCCATTCGTGTTACAACTATACTACTAATATAGCTCCAGCATGGCTCTACCACGTACAAAAGATACTGTAAGCACGTTCTGCGTAGATCAGACCAAAGATTAATATTTAAAAGTTGAAGGTATGTTATAGATTATACACTAAGTATTTAAAAAAAAATATAGTTTTTTTTTCAAGCACAATATTTATAGAAAGTTTGCGACTGTTTTTTTTTAAATATATTTGTTAAATTTGTTTGCTAGATGTCTAATGACGGTGTTATTGTGCAGCTTTAGTAACAAGGTTCTTAGTTTAACAATAATTAAGTTATGAAAAGAAAAACATATGAATATGGCAGTGTTAGATTTAATTTGTAGATAAAACATATTTGCCCGTATGTCCACCAAACGTTTCATCGTGGTAGAGCCAGAGTTGAAGTACGAATGGGTCAGCTCGACCAGGAAAAGACCACGGTTTCTAATACTAGCATAAAATAGCAGCTCAATGCTGCTGTGTTTCGTATGGTTAAAGTAGAGAACCGGATACCTTTTTTACAGTTATTAAATACTTAGTCCCCAGGTGTGACAACCCATCTACATTTTGATTTTTAATTGAAGATAGATGAAGATGTATATGTGTCACAGCATCCATTGACTACCAATCAGGTGGACTTATTCTATAAAAAAAAACTAACGTGTGTGAACTTCGCCCGGATATCTTCTATATTTAGTCATATTATTTTTATGTTACTTTGATCTTTTTCGACTTTTGCTTCAATCAAGTTTTTTTTTATTTTTTTCAAATATAGATTTTTTTTAAGTGTTCAACTAAATGTGTGAAGATTTTCGTTAGGTGAATAAAAATATATCATAATACGATAAGAACAACCCTAGTAAGTTAGTAAAGCCGATTTGAAGTTCGTAATACAATTTAAAACAGTTCAGCTATACTACTAGCTGTGCCCATGACTTCGTTCGGAATAATTTATTTTATAGTAATTTATTATTATACTTCCCTATTGAACGCGGATTCGGTTTCGGTTCGCAATTTCAAGGGTTTTAATATTTTTGTGCGGAACACTAAATATTTTCCAAAAATAAAAGAAGCGCTTAGTTACTCGTTATAACATCAGCTATTTGCTAGTGAAAGTCTTGTCAAAATCGGTCCAGCCGTTTAGGAGATTTGCAAGGACAAACGGACAGACAGTTTGCTGTTATTTTGGCATTAGACACCAATTTTATTTATTTGTATTGATAACAGCTTAATAAACCAGCAGTGAACCAATCCGGGTTGAGAGTTTAGAAACCGTATAATTATTATGGGCATTCCATTCCATCAATTTTTTTGAATTTTGACAACCATACTACTTCGATTTTGTTTTTATTTCCTATAAGCCACAGTTGAACATACGTCACCCCTGTAGATTGCCGCACAGGGGAGACATTTTCCACAGTTGCTATTCTTGGCAGGCGCCTTGGAAACCGCAGTTTTTTTTATTATAGAGTAGTTATCAGGAAGATGCTGCTCTCTCATTTCAGTTTCCCTCTGTCGCCTCTTACGACACCCATGGTATAAAATGGGTTACTTTGAATTATGGTTACGGATAAATAAACAATACAATATTATTTGGCAGGAGTTTTTTTTTCTAAAACATTATCATTTGACGGATTTTATATAGAATAAGGGGACAAACGAACACACAGTCCACCTGATGGTAAGTGAGTGCAGTGGCCCATAGACATCTACATTTATCCTCGATCAAGGATCAAAATGCAGATGCGTTGTCACCCCTGAGGACTGAAGGAATGCCTCGTTTCCAGTAAAAAGTTGTCAATAAATTCAAACTAAGGTGATTTCTCGCCAGGTGCTGCTTTAACGTTGAACATAAGCCATCCCACTAATCGTACAGGATATCGCCTACCGCCATAATGAATCCGTTTATAATCCCTCAAGTTGCTCTTTAAACGGTCAGAAAGTCAGCCACGACGATATCGTCGACACTTGAGGGTACATTGAATAGGAAGTGTAACTAGTGATGTGCCGCACGCATCGTAAAATCATCGATTTTTTTTTAATTTCATCAGGCCTCCTTCATAGATTACCCCATAAGGAGAATTTTGCCATAGTTGCCATGCTTGGCAAGCCGGTTAGCAACCGCAGTTTTTTTATTATTAGGAGTTGCTATTAGAAAGATACGGCTGCCCATCCCCTGTTTTAACTTCCCTCTATCACCTCTTACGACACCCACGGTGCGATATGGGATAATGGATATCCTTACACCGCCACTACATTATACTATTTTAAATATAGTATAATCTTTATTTATATAATAAAAAGTGCTTCCGTTAATGTTCGTGTATGTCTTAACTTCTGAATGACTTGAACGTTTAAGGCCATATTCCCTGAATGTATTTGTTGTCACGTCGATTGTTTCTAGCTATGATAAGATCCAATAATTTGCATTGTGCTCCAGACCGAGTTTCGGTCACGAAAGTCAGTCCTGGTAGAGGCTAGCCATTTATGCAGGAAATGAATTTAAATACCAGCTTAAAATAGCAGGTTAACACTGTTGTGTTTCGTATGGTGAGTGTAGAGAACCGGAGACCCTTTTTACTGGAAAAGAGGCATTCCATCTTAATCCTCACGGGTGACAACGCATCTGCCTTTTGATTCGCAAACGAGGATAAATGTAGATGTCTATGGGCCACAGCAACCACTTACCATCAGGTAGACTGGGTGCTCGTTTGTCATCCTATCCTATAAAAATTGATTACAGTACCCGAGTGTATGCGCAAGCACGGGTGCACTCACTATTTCCTCAATCTCATAGTCCGATGGGATGACAAGCAGACACTAAGTGAAATACCGCCAACTTTCTACCTACGGATAGCTACTGAGAATTCGACAGAAAAACTCATTAATGGTTTTTTGCTCAACCCGGGATTTGAACCCGGGTCCTCTGGATCAGCAGTCTTGTTTACGACCACTAGAGACAACGGTCAGTCTATTTATTAATTCTTTATTTACGGACTAAATAACTTATATTCACAATATATAATGATTAAGTGCCATAAAAGAAACACAAAATCTAGACCCCATAGGTGGCGCTGATATGAATTTTGAATAAAAATACACTGTAAGAAGTCCGGACTGAATTCGGAGGGAAAGTCACTGGATCGCACGGGAAAAGGCAGAACAACGTATGCTGACCCTAGTAAGAATATTAAACTCATCTCTCACAGTTAATAGAATTTTATTTCTTTAATAGTATTAACAATATAAGGGACGTACGTGTGTGTAATTCTATGTACGTAAATATTATTTGATATCAATATAATGTGTATATAATTTATTTACAAAAATACATTTAAATAATAAAACATTAAAGAACAACATAGTAATGTATTTAATAGTTACAGACACCATATAGTGATATTTACAATTCATTTTTAAGATTTTTTCTACACAATCTAGAAACGTTTGAAACTGTTTTCATCAGCATCATCATTACAGTCTTTCACAATTCCACTGCTGAACATAGGCCTACCCCAAGGAATGCAACCAAACTAAAAACAAACCACGGTCCTGAGCTACCTGCATCCATCTACCAGTACAACTTACCAGGTCGTCACTCCGTCTAGTTCACCCTATTTGAATTATACTTTGGGCTTAATAGATCTTTGAAGAAGACAAAGATCTAAATGAAAAAACAAATATAAACTATCAAATTAATTACTGTTACAGCCTATTGAAAGTCCACCGCTGAACATAGGTTCCCCATAGATCGCCTTATAGGTGGGATTTTAGCCATATTTGGCACGCTTAGTGGGTAGGTTGGCAACAACAGTTTTTAGTCATATATGTCGCTTATTATGGTACCCACGGGACGATAGGTTTAGTGGATATTCTTACATATATAAACCTAGCAAGCTAACAGCATAGCAAAGTGGCGAAGCAATCAGCTTTGTAGCGGTTTCTAACGGTTGCCGTTGAGCAATCAGTTTCAAAATAGGAGGTTCAGATGCCTGGGTGATCAGTAATCGATTGCTGAAAACAGAATTTGAAAATTCGAAACCGTTCTCAAGATAATCGTGGGACAGACGGACAGACATCGTGAAATCAATAAGTGACCTCACAAGCTTCGCCACTTAATAAGTAATTAATGGTCCATTGACTGTATTAGTAAATTACCATTAGATGGACCTTGTAACTTCAGTTTGATTAATAAAACAACAGACGGAACATCAAGCACCTTTTTTTCCATCACCAGCAAAAAAGGTTTAAAATTTCTGTCATTCAATTTGCCAAATACACGCTAAAAGTTTTTTTTTAATTAAAAATAAATTTTGTCATACTTTTTCGTGGCAGCCCATTGTGTGTCCACCGTAAAACAAAGTTCCTCATTCATGGTATCCCACTGTGTGTTTACCGTTAAATAAAGTTCCTCATTCATGGTATCCCATTTTGTGTTCACCGTTAAATAAAGTACCTCTTAAAGATTGCCATAAAGCACAGTCCTGAGACGTGAGCACACGTCGACGCTCTATGCGAGCTTCATCAGGTTATCACTTCATTAACCATAGTTTCTTGTTTTATAGAACTTACCATAAACACACTAAATTATTGGTGAAGTTGAAATCAAATGCGTATTATAGTGTGAGAGCTGGCGACGAATTTTGGGAAGGTCATTTGGGCAAGTTGAAAATGTGAAAATAGATAGTAAAGAAAAAAATTATAATTTCGTCAATTGGCGAATCCAGTCCCTCGAGTCTGGATGAGCGGTTATTTTGTTACTGCAGCATATAAAATTTGCAAAAAAAAATCCAAAAAGAATGTTTTTTGGCAACTTGATTTCATTTTTATCTTTTAATTTAGTTTTTATGTAATTCAAAAAAAAAGTAATACCAGACCTCTCCAAAAATATTTTTTTTAATTTCTAGAAAATATACTTTTGGCAATCTCAAATTTTAATCACGTATTTATTGAGTAATTTTTAATAACACCTGCAAATCGCCAGACGAATTTAATGGTTGTAAACAATTCCTAGACGTAAATAAAGTTTACCAAATAATACGACAAAAAAAGTCTTATGCGTAGCCATAAGTGCGAGAAAGATAGCTTATTAAAGTATGCCGGCAGCGGATGGAGGCCAAACTCCTCACGCTGTGATTGGTTATTAACAATTTTTTTTAAAGATTTTAAGGTTAAATTCTTGTTTTGGGATTTAGCGTGTATTTATGCGCTTACTTTATTTACTCCGGGCTCGAATACCACCGGGAGTGGTCGTTTGTTACCACGGCTAGTGCAGAAAAATATCGATCGCCGTAGAAATACAAAATATTTCAAAAACCAATTTGATACATAGTTGACCAAGGTAAGATATTATTAAAATTTTTATAATCATAGATTTCTATTACAATATTGTGTTATAGTTATATACAACGTGTCCCAAAATTCAACGATAAGCCAACACCGGAGGATAGACCTACCCCGGACTAATCGGGTAAAAAAAGAAAAAAAAAATATATCCCAATTATATTTTAAGTTATATAAAAAAATGAAATTCTTCAGAAATTGAGACCGTTTATGATATTTTTCACTACTGTGACCACAATTTTTTTTAAATATTGCATACCTTAAGCGAAAGCGCAAGGTAATGTTCTACTATCGCCTAAAAATTAAAATTCCAACATTTTATCGAATGAAATCGTATCTAGCAATCATATTATACATATAAATGATATAAAAAGCACATTGTTAGAAAGATAAATGATTGTTGAACTTATTAATAATTTTTTTAAATCGATTAATTGCTATTTTTAAATAAAAAAAGGGTTTTAGTGGCTTATGGTGTGGATTTATCATGTCCCTGTGGCTTGTAAACACTATAACTTTTGAAAATATCAATTGTTTAACTCAATCTATTTTTTAATCTCTTCATCTATCATGTGGGAAGCCACTGAATGTAAATGGCAGTGTAATTTTGTTTTGTTTAGCTATAATTAATTTTTTTCGGCTCCAAAATGGCGAAATTTTCGTTGATTTCGTTACCTCATATATAAATTGTTTCTGTAAATGGGGATCTACAGCCACAGAGTAGTTTAGTTCACAGAGTACATTTGTATTAAGTTTAGTTCGGCTTCAGTCGCCATAGATAATACACTATATACCAGTCAGTCGCCGTCGTGAGTGGACCACAGAGTACTTTCCTATATGGAGTGGACATTGTTTCGGTTGTTTTCAGCGGCTCAAAAAGATCGCTGTACAAAATAGAAATACACAATATTCGAATAACCAAATTTCTTAAATACTTGATTATAATAATAATAACAGATTTTTTTATTACAATATTTAAAAGCACAGAATAAATAATAGTAGTACGTACTAAAAGTAAGTAGTATAATTTTTTTTGTCATGGGTGACATTTTCATGCTTTTCGAGGGTGTCGAAACCGATAGGGTTGTCGAAATGTAAATCCAAGATGGCGGCCGCAATAGGTATCAATTTTTTCATCATGGGTGTCATTTTCATGGTTTTCGAGGGTGCTGAAGCCGATAGTGCTGTCTAAATGTAAATCCAAGGTGGCGGCTGCAATGGGTATCAATTTTTTCATCATGTGTGTCATTTTCATGGTTTTCGAGGGTGTTGAAGCCGATAGTGCTGTCGAAATGTAAATCCAAGATGGCGGCTGATGTAGGTACCAATTTTTTCATCATGGGTGTCATTTTCATGGTTTTTGAGGGTGTTGAAGCCGATAGTGCTATTGAAATGTAAATCCAAGATGGCGGCTGCAATAGATATAAATTTTTTCATCATTGGTGTCATTTTCATGGTTTTCGGGGGTGCTGATGCCGATAGTGCTGTCGAAATGTAAATCCAAGGTGGCGGCTGCAATAGATATCAAGTTTTTCATCTTGGGTGTCATTTTCATGGTTTTCGACGGTGTTGAAGCCGATAGTGCTGTCAAAATGTAAATCCAAGATGGCGGCCGCAATAGGTATCAATTTTTTCATCAAGGGTGTCATTTTCATGGTTTTCGACGGTGTTGTATCCGATAGTGCTGTCGAAATGTAAATCCAAGATGGCGGCTGAAGTTGGTACCAATTTATTCATCATGGGTGTCATTTTCATGGTTTTCGACGGTGTTGAAGCCGATAGTGCTGTCAAAATGTAAATCCAAGATGGCGGCTGCAAAATATATCAATTTTTTCATCATGGGTGTCATTTTCATGGTTTTCGAGAGAGTTGAAGCCGATAGGGTTGTCGAAATGTAAATCCAAGGTGGCGGCTGCAATGGGTATCAATTTTTTCATCATGGGTGTATTTTCATGTTTTTCGAGGGTGTTGAAGCCGATAGTGCTGTCGAAATATAAATCCAAGATGGCGGCTGATGTAGGTACCAATTTTTTCATCATGGGTGTCATTTTCATGGTTTTTGAGGGTGTTGAAGCCGATAGTGCTATCGAAATGTAAATCCAAGGTGGCAGCTGCAATGGGTATCAATTTTTTCATCATGGGTGTCATTTTCATGGTTTTTGAGGGTGTTGAAGCCGATAGTGCTGTCGAAATGTAAATCCAAGGTGGCGGCTGCAATAGATATCAAGTTTTTCATCTTGGGTGTCATTTTCATGGTTTTCGACGGTGTTGAAGCCGATAGTGCTGTCAAAATGTAAATCCAAGATGGCGGCCGCAATAGGTATCAATTTTTTCATCAAGGGTGTCATTTTCATGGTTTTCGACGGTGTTGTATCCGATAGTGCTGTCGAAATGTAAATCCAAGATGGCGGCTGAAGTTGGTACCAATTTATTCATCATGGGTGTCATTTTCATGGTTTTCGACGGTGTTGAAGCCGATAGTGCTGTCAAAATGTAAACCCAAGATGGCGGCTGCAAAATATATCAATTTTTTCATCATGGGTGTCATTTTCATGGTTTTCGAGAGAGTTGAAGCCGATAGGGTTGTCGAAATGTAAATCCAAGGTGGCGGTTGCAATGGGTATCAATTTTTTCATCATGGGTGTATTTTCATGTTTTTCGAGGGTGTTGAAGCCGATAGTGCTGTCGAAATATAAATCCAAGATGGCGGCTGATGTAGGTACCAATTTTTTCATCATGGGTGTCATTTTCATGGTTTTTGAGGGTGTTGAAGCCGATAGTGCTATCGAAATGTAAATCCAAGACGGCGGCTGCAATAGATATAAATTTTTTCATCATTGGTGTCATTTTCATGGTTTTTGGGGGTGCTGATGCCGATAGTGCTGTCGAAATGTAAATCCAAGGTGGCGGCTGCAATAGATATCAAGTTTTTCATCTTGGGTGTCATTTTCATGGTTTTCGACGGTGTTGAAGCCGATAGTGCTGTCAAAATGTAAATCCAAGATGGCGGCCGCAATAGGTATCAATTTTTTCATAATGGGTGTCATTTTCATGGTTTTCGACGGTGTTGAATCCGATAGTGCTGTCGAAATGTAAATCCAAGATGGCGGCTGAAGTTGGTACCAATTTATTCATCATGGGTGTCATTTTCATGGTTTTCGACGGTGTTGAAGCCGATAGTGCTGTCAAAATGTAAATCCAAGATGGCGGCTGCAAAATATATCAATTTTTTCATCATGGGTGTCATTTTCATGGTTTTCGAGAGAGTTGAAGCCGATAGGGTTGTCGAAATGTAAATCCAAGGTGGCAGCTGCAATGGGTATCAATTTTTTCATCATGGGTGTCATTTTCATGTTTTTCGAGGGTGTTGAAGCCGATAGTGCTGTCGAAATATAAATCCAAGATGGCGGCTGATGTAGGTACCAATTTTTTCATCATGGGTGTCATTTTCATGGTTTTTGAGGGTGTTGAAGCCGATAGTGCTATCGAAATGTAAATCCAAGATGGCGGCTGCAATAGATATAAATTTTTTCATCATTGGTGTCATTTTCATGGTTTTCGGGGGTGCTGATGCCGATAGTGCTGTCGAAATGTAAATCCAAGGTGGCGGCTGCAATAGATATCAAGTTTTTCATCTTGGGTGTCATTTTCATGGTTTTCGAGGGTGTTGAATCCGATAGTGCTGTCGAAATGTAAATCCAAGATGGCGGCTGAAGTTGGTACCTAGTTTTTCATCTCGGGTGTAATTTTCATGGTTTTCAAGAGTGTTGAAGTCGATAGTGCTGTCGAAATGTAAATCCAAGATGGCGGCTGCAATAGGTATCAATTTTTTCATCATGGGTGTCATTTTCATGGTTTTCGAGGGTGTTGAAGCCGATAGTGCTGTCGAAATGTATTTAAACTACTTTAATAATTCCGTATAATCATGTTATACGTAATTTTTTTTATGCGCTTAAGGTATGCCCAATTGGATTTACCAATATATTTTTTCTTTTTTTTTATAGGCAACCTGAATAGTACTGCTATCTACCACAATTCTTAAAAACTCCAGAAGAACTCTTGTTTTATCACGAAAATTAATGAAACGTATTTTATTTCCTAAATTTTTTGAAGACTTTTACTTTTAACCAAATTTAATTTATCGTGGTGTAAAAAAAAGTATGAACACTAGTATGGCAAGTTTTTTTAAAAATTGACGCAACTAACCAACATTCCAAAATGGTATAATACTCTAGGAAAACAAGTTATAAAAAAATATGGGCCTATTATTTCTAAACAGGGGCCAAATTCCTTAAATTGTAATTGTCAGTAATCACTTTTTACTACATGCCCAAAATGGGTTCCTGTTACAATTTCTAGGAATTCGAATGGGGCATTAATACCTTAGATGTTAGAGAGAGATAGATAGATAGAGATATTTACGTTAACAAGAGACAACAACAGGGCAGGTAGAGAAGCTGTTATTATTTTCAGCAAGTCGGTTCAGTACGCTCTGCTCCTTTGTTTACTGAACACCGTTCCCAATTCAACTTACGTGACCCTCGTACATACTATCGACTTTTGGCTTGGCTTTTTGGACTGGAATCGACCTGCAAACTTAACTGACCTGGCATTATTTGGACTGGAAGTGATCTGCAAACTGAACTGACCTGGCATTATCTTGGACTACGATTGTGTGTTTTGTGATTTAGAGTTCTGGCGCATTTTGGACTGTTTGGCGTTTAACATGCCGCAACCGTACACACCACAGGAATACGCTAATATGCATTTAATCTATGGAGAATGCCGATGTAATGCTAACGCTGCTAGCAGACTGTATCGAGAAAGATACCCAAATGCTCAAAAATATCCTGATTATCGAGTGTTTATTAATGTGCATCAAGCGTTTTCGGAGGGTCGTATGCCATCCAATAGGAGAAGCGCTGGAAGACCTAGATTGGATCGTGATGAAGAAGTTCTCAATGAGATAGAAAATGACTCGACTACTTCGGTACGTGCCATAGAAGAAGCTACAGGAATCCCGAAAAGTTCTGCACATCGAATATTAAAACGTCACAAGCTTCACCCATATCACTACAGGCGTGTGCAGACGTTATTACCGCGGGACTATCCGCTACGGGTCACATTTTGCCGTGTAATGCTGCAAAGGCACAGTGAAGATCCCCACTTCCTAGACAAAATTCTATGGTCGGATGAAACAACGTGCAAGAAAGATGGGTATTTAAATCTTCACAACCTACATAGTTGGAGTCTCTCTCTCTAACATCTAAGGTATTAATGCCCCATTCGAATTCCTAGAAATTGTAACAGGAACCCATTTTGGGCATGTAGTAAAAGTGATTACTGACAATTACAATTTAAGGAATTTGGCCCCTGTTTAGAAATAATAGGCCCATATTTTTTTATAACTTGTTTTCCTAGAGTATTATACCATTTTGGTATGTTGGTTAGTTGCGTCAATTTTTAAAAAAACTTGCCATACTAGTGTTCATACTTTTTTTACACCACGATAAGTTAAATTTGGTTAAAAGTAAAAGTCTTCAAAAAATTTGGGGAATAAAATAAGTTTCATTAATTTTCGTGATAAAACAAGAGTTATTCTGGAGTTTTTAAGAATTGTGGTAGATAGCAGTACTATTCAGGTTGCCTATAAAAAAAAAGAAAAAAATATTTAAAAAATTGTGGTCATGGTAGTGAAAAATATCATAAACGGTCTCAATTTCTGAAGAATTTCATTTTTTTTATATAACTTAAAATATAGTTGGGATATATTTTTTTTTCTTTTTTTCCCCGATTAGTCCGGGGCAGGTCTATCCTCCGGTGTCGGCTTATCGTTGAATTTTGGGACACGTTGTATATATTAGTTGGTAAACTTTATTCACGTCAGGGAATTGTTTACAACCGCTAAATTCGTTTGGCGATTTTCAGGTGTTATTAAAAATAACTCAATAAATACGTGATTAAGATTTGAGATTGCCAAAAGTATATTTTCTAAGAATTAAAAAAAAATATTTTTGGAGAGGTCTGGTAATTCTTTATAACCGACAAAAACGTCTGGGATTATTATTTTTTGAATTATATAAAAACTAAATTAAAAGATAAAAAAGAAATCAAGTGGCCAAAAAAACATTTTTCTGGATGTTTTTTTGCAAATGTTATATACTGCGCAGTAACAAAATAACCGCAAACGCTCAGCCAGACTCGCGGGACTGGATTCGCCAATTGACGAAATTATATTTTATCACAATTTCAACTTGCCCAAAGGACCTTCCCAAAATTCGTCGCCAGCTCTCAGGCAACCAACCACACCATCCACATCTATTACCAACATCTATCTGGCCAAGATATACTAAACTGAATTAAAAGTTTTCAGTTTCAAAAAAGTGAGCAAAATAAAATAACTGAGTCTTTTATAAAACAAAATTAAAACGTATATATAGATTTCCTTTATAAAATAGGGAATAGGAACTCATTCCGCTCTGGCTCAATACATATACGAGACAGCCAATAGTGTGATTAGATTCGCGAATTATTTTGCTATCACTACTATTTTAGATTATTTTCCGAACAAATGATAACAAAAGTCACAAATTAAATAGAAAAAATTGTAACAGTTTACGGATTGAAGGCCTTCAAGATAACATTATTAAAATATAACATCGTTACTAAACACAATTAGAATAATAAAAATAATACGTTATACGTTAGAGTATATTGTAGCCACGCGATACGACGTATTTTATCGATATGATAAGAAGCGGCAGTGTCACTTCACTATCGTTAAAAGTTCACTTCGGGATGGTATTTAGTCATGTGATAGTTCAAACTGGCTTTCTGTACGAAAGCCTGACCGCACTCTTTGCAGACCTTTCTCCTGTCGCCCGTGTGAATCCTCTCGTGCAGGTCCAGCGTCGTCTTCCTCAAAAACGACTTCCTGCAGAAGCGGCAGTGGTAATCCTTCACAGTCTTGTGCTTGAACTTGTGTTTGTACATACCTTCGAAGCTAAATGATTCATACTCACAAAACTCACACCTGTACTTCTCTCCGAGCATGTGGAAATTGTTTATGTGTTTCCGCAGTTGGATTTTCGTGTTGAACGTCCCCTTGCACGCGTTGCATTTGAAACGCTCGTCTACATTGTGCACCTCCAGTTTGTGAACTGTGAACGGTGCGAGGGTCATGAACTCCTTCTTGCAGAGCTCGCACAAAAACCTCGGTATCTTGTAGTGTTTGCTCTTCACGTGGAACCTTAGCGAGCTTATCTTGTCGTAGCTCTTATCACAGTGGCTGCAGATATATCGGTCCCCATCCTTCTTATAGTCTTGCGATAGCAGGCGAAACTTTGGCGCGGTCTTGCCGCCTAGAAGACAGAAAAACAGTTTTTTTAGGTGCCATTCCAGTCTTCGCGCTTCGGTCTTGAGAGTTTTATTTCAATAATTGTGCTTCAACGTTAGGGATTATGTACAGTCTTCTTATGATGTTATTTATTACTTATTAACAATATATCACACGTTTCCAAAACCCCGGTTGAATTTAAAAACGATTTTACACCTTTTGAAGACAATAAAGCAATACCTTCTCTATCTTCTTTATATATAAAAAGTACGTGTCACGTTGTTTGTCCGCGATGGACTCCCTAAACTACTGAACTGATTTCAATGAAATTTTTGGTCAATGTGCAGTTTGGTCCAAATTAAAAGATAGGATAGCTTACATCTCAATTTATAGTCGCAATACAATATTATTTTATTGAAAATTATTTCTCTATTATTTGACAGTCACAATTATCTGTTAGCTCCAAACGATTCTGTCAGATGACGATATCTGTTGACTGGATTGAGTAAATATTTAATAGATGGCGCTATGTTAAAAATACAAACGTTTAATATAAGCTATAATTTAGTAGTATAACCACCACGTGTTGCTGTAAGTATTCAACAGATGGAACTGATTTCAATGAGATTTTGCAGACTGTGTGCAGTTCGGTCCAACTTGAGAGATAGGATAATTTTTATCCCGATAACTGACCCTCAATTTTTTTATTGCTAATTTCAGGAGTTTTTTGGTAAAGTAAATAGTTGTTCGGAAAGGGCAGAACAACGTCTGCCTGGTCAGCTAGTATAGTATTAAACAAAGTCGCCTCCCGCCGGCTGTACATTTAGATCTTTTAAACTACGCAACGGATTTTGATGCCGTTTTCATCGATAGACAGAATGATTCAAGAGGAAAGTTTATATGTATAAATATTCATATTGTTATAATATAATATTTCTGTCCGTGTGTATGTGACTGAACTCCTAAACAGCTGGATCGATTTTGATGAAATGTTGTGTGTGTAATTAAGTTGATTAGAGAATGGTTTAATTTCAAACTTGGATTTCAAGCTTTACATTTTACCGCCGGCTTCACCTGCGTAGTATTATTAATGTCATTTATGTCATCATTTAGAGTTAAGATAATCATCAACGACCGTTTATTTTTCAGACAGACAAACCAAATTTCAAAAAATATTATTAAGTTATTTGAATGTCTAAACGACATGCAAATAACCCCCTGAGCTCAATAAAATGTTATTTGGATAATACAGACAGGCACTCCAATTTTTATATATATATAAAGATTACGGGTCTTGACATTTGTAATATTTTTTGGTTATGAATACAACTTTTACAGAAATAAAATCCGAACGTTTTTGCTATAAATCCATATCTCGGAGAACTAAGCGGGCATTCGTGGAGCAACAACAGTCATATCGGTTAGACGCATAGTGTGAAACCTACAAAAGTGTTACCGTTACCTCACTCAGACCTCACCCAGAGATTGCCTCTTAGGATGGATTGGATTTTATTATTACTCGTTATTAGGAAGAGGCTGCTGCCCATCTCCAGATTTGTTTCCCTCTGTCGCCTCTTACGACACCCACGGGATGTTATGGAGTAGTGGATATTCTAACATCGCCACTACGCGGTAAAAACAGTACTAAAGTGTTACCAAATAATAAGTGTGATTACTAAAACTGTGAAAAAGTAACATCATCATCAGTATCAGCCTGTGATAATCCACTGCTGAACCTGGGCCTTTCACATAGAAAAGAGGATTTGCCTTAATCGTCACGCTTGGCAACCGGATTGATGATAGCACCCCTGACCCTGCCGTTTCGGACCCCTGACCTGGTATGACCAAATATTTCGCACCCCTGACCCTGTTTTTATCAGCCGGTGTAGGTATTTTACTACTGGCATCTCGAATTTATCGGAAGCCATAAGGTCTTTTTGGCATGTACCATAGTCGCCTCTTACAACACTCACGAGACGAAATAGGATAATCGATTTTCTTACGCAGCCAACATAAGGTGGGGAGAAAGTGTTTCGGTGTGGGATTACATACCACTAGACTCTACCAGGCGTAAAATATATAATTGTATAGTAACAAGATGGAGCGAGCCTACTTCAGCTAATAAACTTTAATTTATTGTGCAATTTGCGTCTACGTTGATGTTTGCATACTATTTCTGTCTTGTTGCGACAATCGGTGTTGTACTTAAATAAATAATATAGTATTTTTTTATAGAATATAGGTGACAAACAAGCACACAGTCCACATGATGGTAAGTAGATGCTGTTTCCGATAGACATCTACATTTATTCCCGATTAAGAATCAAAATGCTGATGCGTTTTCACCCCTGTGGACTAAGCTGGAATGCCTCGTTTCCAGTAAAAAAGATCTCCGGTTCTCTACACTCACCATACGAAACACAGCAATATTAAGCTACTATTATACGCTGGTATTCAGAGAGCGTGGTCCTACCCCAGTCGAGCCGCCTAATTCATGCTCCAAACATAATATAGCTCCAACGTGACTCTACCACGTATAATCTGCTTTGTCAGTAACTCTTGTTCTTCTGCGGATATATATACCTTCCATCACACGCTGAGTGACTTTGATCAATGAATGACGACGTTCCAGTTCAGTAAGTCTACACAGGTAACACGCAATTTCGTCTTAAGGTTCTGAGGAATATTGCACAAGATTCGACGCAGTTGGAATTCGTGGGTTGACACTACTTGGAGAGTGGCCGCCACCGGCTACGTACGAAAAAGCGATATTAAACAGGTCCACGGTTCACCTTCATTAATAATAAAATTTCAAATGCGTTGTCACACAACGGATAAGTATGAAATGAGTTTTTTAACCTTTATTAGCCAATGCTTAACTACTATTCCACTAAATGGTAAACCGCATTGGTTCAGCTTTACAAAGTCCTATACACTATTGCATTGAAGACACATACATTGTAATCGGATGGAACGACTGATGCTGGCAAGCTATTCCATTCCATTGCAGTACGCAATACATACAAAGAAGCAAACCGTTGCATATCTTGTACGAGCGTAGCCCTACCCCGGAACATCAGACTCATTGCATTGACAATGTAAAGGCTTGTTCAAAAACCAATTCCATAGACTATTGATAAAATATGTCTTTAAATATTATAAAACTATAATATTAAGAAAACTGCAGATTTATAGAACATTTCCCTTAAACATTTTATACGTGTGCGCAGGAATTGCATAATTTAATTCCCCCTCTCCCTTCCACCATCGGACAACCAGACTTTCGGCCAGTCTCCACCCTTTCGTTGTTGACTTACCACACATTCGAACTAAACAGTTCGCCACGTCGTTCATCATGCGTACAGCAAAGGAGTGGAATAAGTTGCCAGCATCTGTCTTTCCATCCGATTACAGTGTGGGTGTCTTCAAGGCAAGAGTGAATAGGCTTTTGTTAAGTCATAGCACTTCACCATCTTAGGCTACATCACCACTTACCATCAGGTGGGATCGTAAATAAGTACTGGCTTAGTAGAATATAAAAAAATACGTGGTAGAGCCGTGCTGCAACTATATTACTGGTATAGTTGTAGCACGAATGGGTCGGCTCGACCGGGGAAGAACCACGCTCTCACAGAATACCAGCGTAAAATAGCAGTTTAACACTGCTGTCTTTCGTATGGTGAGTGTAGAGAACCGGATACTCTTTTTACTGGAAAAGAGGCATTCCATCTTGGTCCTCACGGGTGACAACGCATCTGCATTTTGATTCGCAAACAAGAATAGATGTAGATGTCTATAGGTCATAGCAGCCACTTACCATCAGGTGGACTGTGTGCTCGTTTGTCGCCCTATCCTATAAAAATAAATAACGCGCGCGTTCGTAATAAATACAATTGCATCTTATCTAGCCACTAATTTAATATAAGGTTTGAATCAGGAATTTGTGTGTCATGATTTGATTTTTTCTTTTTTATGAAAATACTAGTAATGCTATTAAACATTACGAATATTCCTTTTAACCACTCCTGGTAAGCTTAAAATGCTTGTGTTAGAAGTGGTTCACAACAATGATCGAATGGCGGATTCGGACCCAGGACCTTTCGAGTTCGCGGTCCGCACCCTGACATTAGGCTAATGTCGCTTCAAATATAATACAGTCTTAGCACTATTTAATTAGACCCTGTCAGTTTGAAGCAATGTAAAGTTTTTTTTTATTTGCTTTTTTTGCTTCATAAAAATCAATTTAGTTTTATAAGGGGTCGCTCCAAAGTTACGTTGTTAAAAAATACGCTTTTAAAAAATATTTTTATGCATGGGAGAATTCAGAGGATGCATTGTGTATAAACTGTGACTTTTCCAAGGGCTTCGCTGTGTTCACCATAAAATATTAAGCAGTAAGCTACAGTATTATGGTGTCAAGAACATAGCGCTTGAAGTTAATATTTAATACTGAAATAATATGACGTAGAAATTTATTATACATTGTAAATATCCTTCCGAGTAACCTGCATTAATAAGTGTCCCTCTGGGCTCAATCTTCGGCCCATTCTTATTCCTAATCAATATGACTTACCTCGCCTTGTAGGGACAATCATAATATAGTATTATATGCTGATGATACGGCATTGTTTTTTAAACTAAAACGGCAATTTAAATATGTCAAAGCGTCGAATCCAAATTAGTATTTGTTAATAATTATATTTAAAGAGCAAAACTAAAAAAAATATACTAATATATAAATAGATAATAATAAGAATTATGTATATATTTTAACAGTGGTAGAGCCAGACGGCAGCTTTTGCTGTCGCATGGATGGGCCGGCTCGAACCGGGGTGGTACCACGACCTCACAGAATACCAGCTTGAAGTAGAGGTTTACCTTTGCGTTTCGCTTGGTGAGTGCAGGTGGCCAGAGGCCCTTTTTTCTGGAAATTAGGCATTCCATCCTAGTCCTCACGGGTGAAAACGCATCTGTATTTTGATCTGTAACAGAGGCTAGATGTAGATGTCTATGGGCCGCAGCAACCACTTACCATCAGGTGGACTGTGTGCTCGTTTTTCACCCTTATCATATAAAAAAAAATTACTATTATTCTATTCCGGTTTAGCTAACACATTCGTGCTGTGCAGCCATAATACTGAACCACGACTCTTTCACATCAAATAATAAAACAATTTAGGAATAAAATTATTTTTGTATTTCTAAATAACAGACAATATTAAAATATCGCCGCATACACTGTAAGTCACTGATAGAAATATCTTGATAGAGACGTTAGGTAAAGTACACTACGTTTCAAATTTTTTCACTTTGGCTAAAAGTGCACCGAGGGATGGTATTTGATCATGTGATAGTTCAGACTCGATTTCTGAACAAAAGCCTGGTCGCACACTTTACACACCTTCGTCTTATCGCCCGAGTGGATCTTCTCATGCAGTTGCAGGTTCGATTTTCTCAAAAACGTCTCTTTGCAAAAGCTACAATTGTAACTCTTCACAGTCTTGTGCTTGTCATTGTGCTTTCGTAAGGTTCCTAACCAGAATGTCTCAAACTCGCAAAGCTTGCATTTATACTTTACGCCCATCATGTGGAAAATGTTTATATGGTTTCGCAATTGACTCTTCGTGTTGAATATTCCCACATTACAAGCATTACATTTGAAACGATCGTCAATATTGTGCGCTTCCAATTTGTGGAGGGTGAACTTTGTGAGAGTCTTGAACCCCTTCTTGCACAATCCGCACGAGAACCTTGGTAACTTGTAGTGTTTGTACTTCAAATGGACTCGCACTGTGTCACACTTTTGGAAAATCTTATCACAGAAGCTGCAGATAAATCTGTCTCCCACTTTCTTATAGCCGTGCGATAACTGGTGAAACTTTATCACGCGCAGACCGTCTAGAAAACAAAAAGACAGTACTTTTTTAAGTATCATTGCGGTTTTCGAGCTTGACGTATTACGAGTATCTAGTTTCTTATTTGTGCATCACCATTGGTAAGAGATTAAGCAAAATCTTTTTAGTTCTTGTAAAACCCTGATTAAAACACTAATTAACTAAGTCTAGGGAATAATGATATTAAATTATGCATTTTTAAATATTTCGTCTAAGATTTTTCAAATTATTTATATATGTATATTTCCAAGTATAAGGAACTGAGAAAATAAATTTTATTAAAAGAATATTTCAATTTTAAATTGTTTTGCACAGAAGTTAGGTATTAAAAACATGGTTTTATTGATTTGTATCTAATATTCATCACTTTTTTTTGTAAATGTCTTATATTGTGTGTATTATTTTGATAAGCGGAAATATTAAAATATGTATCGAAATATCCATATAGTTATTAGTCAATAACAGCTAACGCCATCTGTTATTATATCATTATTGTGCAACTTGTGTAACTGTTTAAACTGTCATAATTTCGAAAAAAACGTCAGTCCTGAATTTCGAAACAAAATTAGTGCATTAGTTAATAAAGTACATTTAGACTCCAGTAAAACTAAATGTATAAAAAGGGACAATCGTTTTTGGGCCCACTAGAAACTTTATTTAATTATACATAAAAAAATACCAATTTATTATAGTAAACGGCCGAAAGATTTTATGAAAATGTAACCGGAATCGTAAAATCTGAAAAGAAAAGTTCTTTTGATATTCGTGAATTGGCTAATGTAATATGAAAGAAATGCGTGTAAAGGAGAACTACTAAAAAAAATTCCTTCAACCTTAAAGTACCTTTAAATGCTGAATGTACCTAAAACCTTCTTTTATACTATTAATTATGGACCAGTGCACTATTTTAACGTATAATACCGGTGAAAACTACTAGACAATCGCTTTTTTGTTTTTAGGTTATTGTGATATTCGTATTTTAATTGTTAATTTCTCAGTATTACCGCTAGATACGGTATAACTAATATTACTATTGTAATCTCTTGGTTATAAGTTATACACATGTCTATTTATTCCTTATAAGCTTATAAAGCTTATAAGGAATAAATAGACATGTGTTTCATTAAGTTACGTCTGGTTATGGTGGTGAGCCCATTCTCAATACAAAAAAAAATTGTCTCCTTTACAACACTAAATATTAAAAATTCTGAATGAATATCAATGTTTTAAATGGGGAAAAACTCAGCCGTGACGACTTCACTGTTTAGTTGGTATTACTTTCGAAGCAAAATTTCAGCGGGGACCCCATATACCTAACTAGCAAGCGGATTAAGCTCTGTAGCTTATGCTGTAAAAAAAAAAGATTAGCAGTCTCAATAAAGCCGAGACAGCAATCTTAGTTTATTTCATTTATTTCCAAACCATTATGATTTATGGGATTTTGATACAGGTAAATGCTGTTAATTTATAAATCGCTTTTGTTATATATAAGAGGGTCTTAGGACTATTATTAACATTTAAAACTTTTTAAATTAAAATTGAAAGTCTCCCAGAGAAAAAATATATTAACTTTGGCCTCATAGTACGAGGGTGCGTTTTTAAGTTCACGGAATGGGTAGGTAGGTAACAAGTGGGGACGTCGCTGAATTACGAGCTTATTGAGCAACTCATTATAAGTATAAATACCGGGTTTTATTGTAATTAGATCATTAGTCTTTGACTTATCGTCAACCAAACAAGTCAACCGAGAAGAAATTGTGAAATATGGAGAAAATCGAGTTCCGTGCCGTTATACAGTTCCTTACCAAGCGCGGAAAATCAGTTCAGTCTCGGTAGCGAAGCTTCCATAGAAGCCGAGCAGCCAGGCTTGCCGTATCAAATTGCTCAATCAATAATATCAACTAATAAAATAACTCGTAAGCTGTTTCAAAGCGCTCCTCTCTTCTACACAGGTCGTGACCACGCAGCCTTATTATGTAACTTCAACACTTGACAGATTACTGCGCGATACTGCTGTCATAAAAAAGGAGTTCAGTTGAGCGATTAGTCGTCTCTCTCACACGCGTGGGCTTTTACCGGGCTTTCTAGAAGACGACCGCTCCCTTTATTATAACCTTGAGAAAATGATCTATAATGAAATATAAATACGATTGTTCATATAGCATTATTTATATATTAGTATGGAGCCGTAAGCCCGACTATCGGTGTAAAGTTAGGGGCGCGTGAGCGATACGTTTGCAAGTTCACTTTACATTTCAATGTTTAATATGTGTGTTTGCTTGATCGAATGAATATTGCGAGTTGAAAATTTATGTTTTTTTAAAGATTTTTAGTGAAAATGGAGGATATGTTCCTTGTGATAAATTGAAGTGTGTTAAAGTGCTAATCGGCGAGGAAAAATAAAATATTTAAACTTTGTTGAGAAATATATATGCATATATTTTCACCAACCACGTAATCAAATCTTTCCTTAAGAAAGAGAGACACGATTCGATTTAGAATATATATTTTTTTTAATTTAATACATAGTTTGTACTTTATTCATGCGTTTATTTTGTTCGTGTATTGTATGTAAATATCTTTTTCTTACGCTCAAGCAAACCCGAACTGCTTTTTTCAAAGCCACCGAAGGTGTGCATATAGTCATACAATCTATTTAGCAGTAGTATGCCTTCTGTGTGCTTTATTAAATACGTCCACGAAAGCACTGAATATGAAACTGAAAAGTGGAGACAGATCAAGATTGGTGTATTTTTAAAAAACTGCTAAAATAACAAAAACATATCTTGGACTTGCCCTAGTTTGGAGCCTTAGCTTTGCCACTGTTCATACTACTGGAAGAGATGTCATCCGTTTACAGAGACTCTTGTCCAAGTAAAAGTATGGTTTACAAGTGGCATACCCTTTTTAAACAAGGCAGAGAGTCACTTGAAGACGGCCCACGGCCAGGAAGGCCGATCGCGATTACAACTTCGGAAATTATTCAAAGAGTCAAAAATATAATATTAGAGGATGCCCGCCTAAAGAAAAAAACAGCTCGCAGAAATGGTTGGAGTATCAGATACAACCATTTTCAAAATTCTTCATGACCATCTTGGCATGACTAAAGTCAGCCCAAGATGGGTGCCTAGAATGCTCACGCCGCCTCAAAAGCAACAACGCGTGGATTGTTCTCGTGCATTTTTGGACCTCTGTATGGAAGACAAAGATGGAGTGTTGGCTCGAATTGTTACTTGGTGACGAAACTTGGTTCGCCATTATGAACCTGAGTCCAAACAGGACTCTATGCAATGGCACAAAAAAGGCATACCACCACCCAAGAAATTTAAGGTGGCATAATCGGCCAAAAATTCGGGAAAGTTGACCAAAGGAATCCTTCTTCTGCACGACAACGCGCCTGTTCACAAGTGCCATGTTGCGGTGGCTGCCCTGCAGAAGCTACTTCCAAGAAGGGGCTTCGAAATTTTGCCACACCCACCCTTTAGTCCTAACCTGCCCCCAGTGATTATAATAATCTATTTCCAAACTTAAAAAAAGAACTTCGTGGGAAAAAGTTTTTAAGTGATGAAGAAGTGAAGGAAGCAGTTTCGGCGTATTTTTAGACAAAGACAAATAATTTTTTTGAGGGTATACATAAGTTAATTGAAAGATCCGAAAAATGTATTAGGGTAGCAGGTAAATATATTGAAAAGGAAAAATAAAATTGGATTTTTATTTCCACTGCTTACCCCCCATTCGGCGAACTTTGAAATGTCGCCCCGTATATTAAACGAAAATTTCATGAATGTCAACAAAAACAATGTTAGTTTTAACAAAAAAAAGTTATGTACCCTTTGTAAATACACAGTCGTATTTCATTCATGGGACCATGTAAGGAAGAGGATTTTTTCCGAACTAGCTACAAAAGTAAAAAATATCCTTTATTTAATAAAATAAATCTACTATTCCTTTATATTCTGAATTAGCCAACCCAATTGTGCTGTGCAGTCATAATAATTCAGCGCGACTCTTTCCCATCAAATAATAAAACAATTTAGGAATAAAATTATTTATGTATTACGAAATAACAGACAATTTTAAAATATCGCCGCACATACTGTAAGTCACATTTAAAAAAAAACCACTTCACTTTGGTTAAAAGTGCACCGAGGGATGGTATTTGATCATGTGATAGTTCAGACTCGATTTCTGAACAAAAGCCTGGTCGCACACTTTACAGACTTTAGTCTTGTCGCCCGTGTGGATCTTCTCATGCAGTTGCAGATTCGATTTTCTCAAAAACGATTTTTTGCAAAAGCTACAATGGTAATCCTTCACAGTCTTGTGCTTGAAATTGTGTTTGCTCAAGGCAGCTGAGCAGAATGTCTCATAATCACATAGCTTGCATTTGTGTTTTACGCCCATCATGTGGAAAGTGTTTATATGGTTTCGTAATTGAATCTTCGTGTTGAATATTCCCACATTGCAAGCATTACATTTGAAACGATCGTCAATATTGTGCGCTTCCAATTTGTGGTCGTTAAACGGTACGAGAGACTTAAACCCCTTCTCGCACAATTTGCACGAGTACTTTGGTAACTTGTAGTGTTGATATATCAAATGGAGCCGCAGCGTGTCACCGCTTTTGTAAATCTTATCACAAAAGCTGCAGACAAATCTGTCTCCCACCTTCTTATAGTCACGCCATAGCTGGCGCAACCTTATCACGCGCAGACCGTCTAGAAAACAAAAAGACAGTATTTTTTAAGTATCATTGCAATCTTCGAGCTTGACGTATTACGAGTATCTAGTTTCTTATTTGTGCATCACCGTTGGTAAGAGATTAAGCAGTCTTCTTAGTTCTTATAAAACTCTGATTAAACACTACTAAACAAAATCTAGGGAATAATGTCATTAAAATATTTATTTTTATATTTCGTCTAAGTATTTATCATCCATTTGAATTGTTCAACTTATTATTAGACTTGAAAGTGAGAAAATAAAGTTTATTAAAAACAAATATTATAATGGTGCTAGAAAGGAATCCAAGATTTTGTAAATTATGTAAACCTAACACAAATGTAAAATTTTTATATCATTACTAGCAACATTTGAATAATCTGTTGGGCATCCTAAGACATTGGCGACGGCTCTACATCGCCGGGGCATATTGAATAATAAAGGTTAACAATTGCCACCTGTGGAATATGGCTCCATAGCCTTGAAAGACAATAAAGAACTCTTTTTCCGTCTTAAATTTTGTGGAAGGTCACTGACAGACTTTCTCCCGAGAAAATCTCATTGTGCCAATGTGATTGATTTTAGCGAACTATGCAGGCCACATTTATGCCATGCTAAAGATGAACTAACTACATACGTAATGTTTCTGGAGTCGACTCGGGCGACAGAGATGAAAAGTTAAGCAGTATGAAGATTAACTTGATATAATCGCCGGTAACGCACTAACTTCATATCAAGCCATAGCATCCTGAGTCCTGTTTCCGTTTCCTGTTTAACATTTAGCGTTGTTAATTTAATACATTTCGTTACGTTCAAAAGAAAATTCATATCATCTCGTGGGTATCATAAGAGGCAACAGAGGTAAAAATTCGGATGTGCAGCAGCGTCTCCTAATAACGACTGAAAATTAAAAAAATGCGGTTGCTTAAAAAATAAAAAACCCGCTTGTCAAGCGTGGTAACTACGGCAAAAAATCCCCTATGGGCAATCTGTGGGAGAGACCTATGTTAATCAGTGGATTTTAATAGGCTGTAACGGTAACGGCAAAAGAAAATTGTTATCATTAAACCGTTGGACGACGGTTTGTGGCCAGAAGGAGTGTCTTTCAGACGATTTATTTACTTGAAAAAAAAATAATGCAGAAATCAATATAAATGAAATGTATAGAAATGAATCAAAAACACCTGAAAAGAAAGAGGGACAGTAAACAAGAAGAAATATATAATAAATGGCCCGTAAGGCAAATGACACGACATGTATAAGTTTCAATTGCAGATCCGTTAAACGCTCTATAGACTGCGTTAAAACTTTGTGCAAAACTGCGGACATCATTTGTCTACAGGAAACCTGGCTTCTGCCACATGACATTGAATACTTAAGTACCGTTGATAATGATTTTGCCTGTATGGGAAAATCGCCAATAGATACATCCACAGAAATTTCACGAAGAAGATCCTATGGAGGCGTCGCAATTCTGTGGCGAAAAAGTCTATTCCAGTCAGTTTCAGTTATTCAGTGCAAAAGTGTGCATTTGGCAGCAATTAAAGTAGTGAGTGCAGATCATTCCTTTTTAGTATTCTCTGTATACATGCCAACAGATTCATTGCTAACCTACCGGACTTTACGGAGCGTCTGGGTGAAATCAGTGCAATCCTAGAGGACAGTAGTATGGAATCTTCGTTTATACTTGGGGACTTTAATGCACACCCAGGTGAGTTATTTAGTAACGAATTGCAAAGTTTTTGTTCAGATCAAAGCTGCCGGATTGCGGACATCGAGTTGCTAGGTTCAACAACGGACTCTTATACATACATAAGTTATGTCTATGGTTGGCCAAGTTAGTTGGATCACTGTGTTGTTGCTGAAGCAGCTATGTGCTCAGTAAAGAGTGTGACTGTTCGTTATAATATGTCGTGGTACGATCACTTTCCATTAGAAATTAGATGTAACTTGAAAATTTTACAATCTAAACATGTAGTAAGTAGCTTTGAACCAAATAGGGTAACTATTTGGTTCAATTCAAATAGGGTACCTATTTGGTTGTTGTGTGGGGAGAGAGAAACATGGATAAAATATCAAGGTATAAAATGTAACAAGATGGAACTAACATGTTGTCAGTACACACAGGGAAGCCAGACTTGTGTTTCTAAATTGTGAAGTCATTTGGACATGACTCCCTTAGTATAGAGTACTTGCAATATCAAGTACACATTTGCCTCGAGTTCTGGCTTTGTTCTTCTCTCTATGTATTGGGCATTCACAACTGCCAGATAACCTTATGAAGACTTTGGTAGTTCCTATTGTTAAAAATAAGACTGGTAATGTATCTAGTATTAATAACTATTGACCCATTTCATTGGTTACCATTACAGAGAAAGTGCTGGACGTTCTGCTTGAACGGCACTTAAATAAACCTTAAGCTGCATGATGCTCAGTTCGGTTTTACAGCTGGGTTGTCTACAGAAACTACAATCCTTTGCGTCAAAAATACCGTTCAGTACTATACATGTAAAAAAACACCAGTCTACGCTTATTTTTAAGACCTTACTTTGCTTTTGATTTTGTATCATATGAAAAATTATGGAACAAAATGGCTACAGAGACGGATATTCTCATAGAGCTTATAGAAATCTTTAAATACAGGTACAGGGATCAAATCAATTACATTAGGTGGGCGAGATCTTTATCCGGCAAGTACAGGTTGGTGTGTGGTGTACGACAAGGTGGTCTTACTTCGCCAAGACTCTTCAACCTGTACATGAACAAGTTGATCAAGGAACTTAGTAGCACTCAGCTCGGCTGCTCAGCACATGGGATCTCTATTAATAACATTAGTTACGCCGATGACATGGTTCTTCTGAGCCCCTCGATAAGCGCTCTAAAGAAACTGCTCGCTATTTGTAATATGCACGAGCACGGTCTTAGGTACAATGCAAGAAAAAGCGAATTCATTGTATTTAAAGTCGGAAGGAAAACATATTTGTCCATTCCAAAATTGAAATATTTTAACAGTGGTAGAGCCACGCGGCTTTTGCTGTCGCACGGATGGGCAGGCTCGAACCGGGGTGGTACCACGACCTCACAGAAAACCAGCGTGAAGTAGAGGTTTACCTCTGCGTTTCGCTTGGTGAGTGCAGGTGGCCGGAGGCCCTTTTTACTGGAAATGAGGCATTCCATCTTAGTCCTCACGGGTGACAACGCATCTGCATTTTGATTCGTAATCGAGGATAGATGTAGATGTCTATGGGCCGCAGCAACCACTTACCATCAGGTGGACTGTGTGCTCGTTTGTCATCCTTATCCTATAAAAAAAAAAAAAAAAAAAGAAATGAATGTGAACTCCACTGAAACAGGTTACTCAATTTATGTATCTGGGGCATTAGGTCAATGAATCACTGAGCGATGACTTAGATTTAAAAAGAGAACGAAGGGCGCTGGCTGCAAGATGCAAAATGCTGAGTCGCAGGTTCGATCGATGTGCTCTTGAAGTAAAAATAACACTTTTTAAGTCATACTGCCAATCATTTTATAATTTCAATCTGTTGTTCAACTACACACAGAAGGCATACAGTGCCCTTAGAATACAGTATAACAACAGTTTCAGTGCACTGTTGGGGCTGCCCCGATTTTGTAGTGCATCGGGTATGCTCGTAGAAGCACGCACAGATGGTTTTCACGCGATTATACGTAAGCGGATAGCATCCCTGATGACGCGAATGCCTGGTGGCATTAATCTCCTGAAAACTGTTGTAAATTACTTAGACAGTATTTATGTAAAACACTGGATGGGGAAAGTTCTGCCGGTGATAAATAGTTACTAACCGTAGATTTTAGGATTTAATATTTGGTTATTTACTTCGTCATATGTGAACAATTGAAGATTTTGAGCCAGAAAATCAACGAATTATCATTAGAAAATAAAACTTCAACATACTTGTTTCCTATTAGGTAAGGAAGTCATTAATATATACAAATAACATGAATAACAGCTATGGATACTACTCTTGCACGTCAATTAATAAAACAATTTGCGAATAAAATTATATTAGTATTTCTATATAACAGACAATATTAAAATATCCCCACATACACTGTAAGCCACCGATGAAATGTCTAAATGGAGACGTTTGGTACGCTACGGTTCAAATTATTCACTTCACTTTGATTAAAAGTGCACTTCAGGGTGGTATTTGACCATGTGGTAGTTCAAACTCGATTTTTGAACAAACGCTTGGTCGCACACTGTACAGACCTTCCTTCTGTCACCCGTGTGAATCCTCTCGTGCAGTTTCAGATTTGATTTTCTCAAAAACGACTTTTTGCAGAAGCTACAATGGTAATCCTTCACAGTCTTGTGCTTGAACTTGTGTTTCCTCAAGTTTTCTAAATTAAATGTCTCATAATCACATAGCTTGCATTTGTGTTTAACACCCAGCATATGGAAATTGTTTATATGCCTTCGAAGTTCAATCTTCGAGTTGAACATTATGTCCTTACAAGCATTACATTTGAAACGATCGTCAATATTGTGCGCTTCCAATTTGTGGACGGTAAACGGTACGAGAGTCTTAAACCCCTTGTTGCACAATTCGCACGAGTACTTTGGTATCTTGTAATGTTTGTACTTCAAATGAATGCGTAATGAGTCTAACTTTTTGTAAACCTTATCACAGAAGCTGCAGATATATCTGTCTCCCGCCTTCTTATAGTCGCGCGATAGCAGGTGAAACTTTATCACGCGCTGACCGCCTAGAAGACAAAAGAAACAGTATTTTTTAAATATCATTCCAGCCTTCGATCTAGACGCGTCACGACTAACTCTAGTTTCATTTATTTGTTCATCACCATTGGTAAGAGATTAAGCAAAGTCTTTTATATGGCAGGGCTTGTTCTCTAGACTTTGTAATATAGTGTATTACGATCGTGGCGTAGAAATGTAAAAAAGTTGATATTCAAGCACAGGTATTCAGAGATAATCTCGAGTTTGAACTCTAACTCGACACAGTCAAAATTTAAGTCTTTAAAATAGAATACATAATTATATTTTTTTAAACAATTTTTTGAAGTTGATTAGAGTTTACTCCTTAAGAATCGTTAACAGAAAAAGAAGCCGCTAACTTTTTCCTCTGCGCAACATACTCGCACATCACAAAGCGCGAAATGAATGATGTAATTATCTTCGGGTTGTGTTTGCGCGATTGTAAAAATGCAAAATAAAAAACTGCCATCTCTCGATCCGTCAATCATTCACTTTTTTCGCGCCTGGGTGTACCAAGTGTACGACGCAATAAATATCAAACTTAATTCAGAAAACAAGTGCAAAAATATGTTTAAAAGAAAAGGGGATTGTGAATCTGAAGAAAAAATCCAACGAAAAATTAGAAAATTTCAAAAGAAACTGAAAAGACGACATAGAGAAAAATCAAAAACACCGGACATTTTGTTGGAACCTAATAGTGACTTCAAAAGTCTGGAACAGGAATTAATAGCGCCTTTATGTTGTGGTAATAATTACTTGTCGGTAATAGTGATAGATATATTACTAAAACGCTCCGGTGGAGTGAATTTTACTATAGGATATATTGAATACAGAGAAAACCTCATTACGCAAAGCGTTATTAGGTAGTGTATTATGTATGTGTATGTCAAGGTCAAGCAATTTTGTAGTCTTAAAATGCCTCCATCATAGCCATATTGCACTTATACGATAATATATGAGTAGCCGTATATCAAGAAAACACTCGGATTAATCCATCTTATATTTTCTAAAAAATCATTTTATGTTGCTATTTTGATAAAAAACGGTTTGAAAAAATTTTACGTGGGCGTCCGAATGTTGATTTTAATTTTAATAATAATGTATTTAATTTTAGGTATTACTGGTTTGAGAATAAAGATTTTTGATTTTTTTTTTGATTTTGTATGTGTGTAATATCGCATCTATTTCAAATCACGATAAAAAATTACAAATAAATTAGTTCAATCGGTAGTTATGCTTGCATAGACGAGATGTTAGCAGCTTATCGTGGTAAACGCAGTTAAAAATGTACATTCCGAAGAAACCTCATAAATATGGCTTAAAAATAATGTGTATAACTGATGCCACGAGCGCATACCTTTTAGAAGCTTATATATAATATTTTAGCAAAGACTCAGATCGCCATAGCTTACCGCTTGAACACAAAAGGCTGAATAAACCCGATCAGGCAGTATTGAGATTAGTCTCTCCAATAGAACATTCCCACAGACAACTCGTTTCATGTCTGTAGGGCTATTGGATATGCTAAAACAAATACAGCTAACACTAGTGGGTGCCTTAAAGAAAAACAAATGCGAAATTTCGGCCCAATTTCCTCCTAGTCGTCATCATGAAGTTGTCTCGTCCATTTTTGAATTCACATCAGCTGCGACATTAGCATCTCGTGTACCAAAGCCAAATATATCTGTGCTTGTTATATCCCTCAGCAGCAAACACATACACCGTGAGGTGATAAATGGTAAATTGATGCCCAGAAATATCTACATCTAATGGAATGTCCGTTGTTTTGACTATAGTAAGCTAGTGCTTGATTACTATTTCATCTGATAGTAAGTGGTGATGAAGTCACAAAAGGGAAGGCGCACTGACTTATTTAAAGTAAGCCGCTTAATTCACAAGGGTGATGATGCGTGATATGTCGACGACGACAATAGTACCAGTAACAACAATCACAATAGGAAATACAACAGCATTGTACAGCCATTTATGCTGGTATCCTATGCGAGCGGAGTTCTCCCGATCGAGGTGACCAATTTGTACTGTAAGCATAAATACTGCTGCGTGGATTTATCATCAAATAATAAAACAATTTGAGAATTAAAATAATTAATGTTTATTTTTAGATAACAGATAATTTTAAAATATCACAAACAGTAATGCGGATGTCAAAATTTTTTCACTTCGCAATGGTTAAAAATGTACTGCGGGATGATGTTTAAGCATGTGATAGTTCAGACTCGCTTTCTGGACAAACGCCTGACCGCACACTTTACAGACCTTCTGCTTATCGCCCGTGTGGATCTTCTCGTGCAATCGACGGGTATTATGTCTTAAAAATGACTTTTTGCAAAACTTACAATGGTAATCCTTCCGAGTCTTGTGCTTGTCCTTGTGTCTGAACAAGGTTGCTGAGTTGAATGTCTCAAAATCGCAATGCTTGCATTTATACTTTACGCCCATCATGTGGAAACTGTTCATATGATGTGTCATTTGGCGCCTTGAGTTGAATATTAAGTCCTTGCAAGCATTACATTTCAAACGATCATCAATGTCGTGTGCTTCCAATTTATGGAGGTTAAACTGTACGAGAGACTTGTACCCTTCCTTGCACAATTCGCACGAGTATTTTGGTATCTTGCAGTGTGTGTACATAACGTGGTATCGCAGCGTATGTTTGCTTCTATAAATGTTATCACATTGGCTGCATATATATCGGTCACCTTCCTCCTTATAGTGGCACGATAACAAGCAAAACTTTACCACGCACTCTTTGCCTAGAAGACAGAAAAACATATTTTTAGCAACAATTCTAATCTTCGCGCTTTGATGAGTCTTGAAGTTATAATTTCTTTTACATGTACTTCACAATTGGAAAGAGATTAAGCTGTCTTCAAAATTTTTGTAAAATCTGAATAAATAGTGCGATCGCCGCTAACGTAAAATAAAGAAGTAACGCTATTTATAAAATTTTGTAATAATGAGCTAAATCAGTTCGTCTAAATTACTAACTCGCATACCTTTTACAAAGCGTTTGACAAAAGAAGGTTGAAGGTATCATCATCGTAAGTAAATTAAATCAAAGCTTATAACTTGGAGCTTTAACATTTCCTATCATACTTTCCGTCCATAATTGTATCTATCATACCCATCTTCAACTGTCATAAATCTTGTATTGTTATATTTTAGTTCTTTTCTTTTTTGTCTTTTACCCAAATGTTTAATTTATGTACCGTTCTTTGCGCACAAAGGTTGTCTAGAAGAAAACGTTTTCAGGGCGATAAGACCGCCCCTACCTTCTATATAATTTATGTTTTTTTTCAATGTGTATTGGTTCATAAAAAATATTGTGCGGGAGGAGTAAGAAACAACTAATAGTGTACAGTGATAGTGATATACAGACACCATAGAATTATTACGCATAGAATACTAGTACGCGCACTGAAAGTGAAACAAGTCAAACTAACGCGAAACCGCGTAAGTTGACTCAGCGACGCGTAAGGATGGGCAAAGGGAAAAAATATATCGATATATATCGAATCCATATTTTTAAACAGTATCGATATATATCGCGTGATAAATATCGATATATCGATATATCGTCATCATTTGAATGACGTAAAGATAAGGTCCAAAATTTTCTCTACTGACGGTTGGACAACGAAAAAAAACGATACAACATTTTAAAATATATCGAAATTGATACGAATTCGATACTCTAAAATAAATATCGATATATCGATATTTAAAATATCGACGATATATATCGATATTTTTTACCCATGCCTAGCGACGCGTCAGTGCGAAACGTCACGTCTTACGGAGAAGAGCTCGTGAAAAATTGTAAAAATTACCGTTTGTGTTGTAAAATATTGTCACAACGGTGATGATAAACATAAAAGAAGTGATGGTATTACATTTCACATATAATTTTATACATTTAATTCATTATAAGTACGTAAAACTAAAAAAATACTTACCTAAGCTCTCATAATACATAATACAAAAATCACAATTTTCTTTTAAAAATATTTATTTTCTATTTGTGTTTAAAACGTTTAAGCGCAACGCTCTGTGTAAAACTCAAATGTTTATATATAGATACCTACTTCTCTAAGTGTTAACATTATATTAACAATGGGTGCCTCTTTAAAACTAATACGGAGTAATCAGCTAATCGCGATTCATCGACGCCATTTTAATCCAAGGCCTTCGACTGCGTTCACCATGAGACATTAATCAGGAAGCTACAGTACTATGATGTCAAGAACACAGCGCTTAAACTTATTATTTCATATTTAAGTAATAGAAAGCAGAAGGTTATTATCAATGGTAAAAGTGCTTCCGGCTCACCTGTACTAATGGGTGTCCCTCAGGGCTCAATTCTCGGCCCATTCCTGTTTCTAGTGTATATTAATGACTTACCTTCTATTGTAGAGGATAATCATGATATAGTATTATTTGCTGATGATACTTCTTTGATTTTTAAACTTAAACGTAAATCATTTAAATGTGACGAAGTGAATAATGCTATATCAAAATTAGTGCATTGGTTTAACGTTAATAATTTACATTTAAACGGAAATAAAACTAAATGTATTAAATTTACAACAACGAATGTTAGAAATCTGAGTACCAATGTGTTCTTAAATGGGGAAGAACTGAGCCCTGTTGAATCCACTGTTTTTCTTGGCATCACTCTCGACGCAAAGCTTCAGTGGGGCCCCCATATATCCAAACTAGCAAGCAGACTAAGTTCTGCAGCCTATGCTGTAAAAAAGATTAGAGGTCTCACTAGTGTCGAGACAGCTAGATTAGTTTATTTCAGTTATTTCCATAGCATAATGTCTTATGGGATTTTGGTATGGTCCCCATACCAAAATCCCATAAGACATTATGCTATGGAATATGCGGCTGATTCAGAAACTATTTTTGTTTTACAGAAGAGGGCCATTAGAGCTATTTACAACCTAAAACTGAGAGAGTCTCTTAGAGATAAATTTAAAGAAATAAATATATTAACTTTGGCCTCTCAGTATATTTACGAAAATTTAATGTATGTTCACAAAAACAAAGGTAGTTTTAGTAAAAAAAGTGATGTGCATTCTGTAAACACTAGGAACAAACACAAGCTAGTGATACCAGTTTCTCGACTCCACAGAGTCAGTAATTCATTCTTGGGGCAATGTATACGCTATTACAACAAGGTCCCGGAAAGTGTACAGGCCCTCTCCATTAGCAAGTTTAAATGTTTTTTAAGTTGAAACTGTATAAAAAGGGTTATTATAGTATAAATGAATACATGGTTGATAATAACCCCTGGGAATGAGGTGATCGCTTCCAAGCTGTTTCTAAAATAAATTTTGTACTTAATAGTTAGTACAACCATTATTGTAAAATTTGCTTTAAAAAAAAAGTCCCGCTGGGTTTCTTGCTGGTTCTTCCCAGGACAGAGGTTTTTTTTTCGAACCAGTAGTAAAGTAAAAAATTACTTTCAATAAGTATTACACATGTGATCTATATTGAATAAAAAATTAAAAAAAAATGCAACTATTTTATTTTAATTGCTTTTTTTATTGACTAAGGTTACGTTTTAGAGTATAGAATAAAAACTTTTTTATTTACAACATCATGAGATTATTAATAAGAACGCCTTTACTAACCAGATGTCACTTTACACCCAAACATTAACCAGATGTTACGTTAGACCCAAACATAGCCTATTTTAACCGACTCCCAAAAATAAAGGTTATCAATATGTATGTACACTGATTTCTAAGCTTGATCAATTCGTATATACATGCTGAAATTTTAGTGGTTGTTGTCCCGCAGCCAAATTATACTGTCTCGATAGTAGAGTCAATTTATTAAATTAAACAATATTACAATTAAAAAAAGGCAGATTTACAATAGTAATACCTCACAAGCTATTCCGGCGTCCAAACTAGTTTATGTCGTATCACTACGCTTGAGAGTTCATGTTATGAACATTTATTAGTGGCCCTTCTCTGTGTAGGAAGCGCGCGGTAGCACGTGCGATAGACGTAACACTACATTACGTCCAGCGAATTATTTTTTTCAGACTTTATTATAGTAATTCGTTATAAGCTAGCTTGTACGTCCGACCTACTTGCGAGATATTGCTATTGGTTTGAGATCGCATTCAAGTTTTGTTTTTCTCGATTGTAAATCTGCCATTTTACATTCTAATAATTTTATTTTAATAAATCTATTGTACTACTAAGGCAAAATCATTTTACTTCGGTAAACAACCATTAAAATTTCAGCGTGTGTATTGGATCAATCTGTGTGTATATCCTTTCATATAAAAAAATCTAAATCGGTTTAGAAATTGTAGAATTCTGAGGAAAAAAACATTAAATAATACACCGAATTGATAACCTCCTCCCTTTTTGAAGTCGGTTAAAATTAAACATTACACGATGTGCTTATTGTATTCGAATTAATTGTGTTTAATAATATTCCTAAATTTTATTACGTCTGCATTTTTTACCATTAATATATGTATAATAAAGTTATATTAGTAACATCATTACATATCGTGTTTATTTTATTCCATTTTATATTCTCATAAAATACATCTTCGTATGTAATACGTAATCTTTATGATATCGATTATTTAAAATTAATCAATAAAATAGTGATTTGCACAATTTGATTGCAAACGCCAGAAACTGGTATCACTGAATGGCGTGTATGTATGCGTGTGACGAGCGTAGGCACATTCGACTCGCGCCCACTAACATAATGACTTTGCATCATTTTAACGCTCGTGTTTTGTACTGGTCTGCGTTTCTATGCGTAATAATTCTATGACAGACAATGATAGGACAGTGCATAAGTAATCATAAACTTGTAGTGAATAGTGTTATAACTTTAGTGTTTCGTTCTTATACTTGTATAGTATGAGAACGAAACACGTGTACACTTAGTTTATACGTACATAAGTATTTATGTTACGTTTTTGTTAAATTTATAATTTATATAATAGTCCATGTTACATAGAACCTAAAACATATAGTTTTACCTACGTAAACATAATTTAAAATTAAAAATTTTGTACAGCCAACTTCAATATAAGTTATTTAAGAATAACTCAATAACCATTGGTCTGACCTTGATCAAATTCATATGGGAGCTATCAGCTTTCATATAAAAAAAGAATCATCGAAATCGATCCAACCAGTACAAAGTTATGAGGTAACACACATAAAAAAAAACATACATTCGAATTAAGTACCGTCTCCTTTTTGGAAGTCGGCAGAAAATAAAGGTTAGCCAAAAACGTAATTACGGCTCAGCAAAGTCACGATAATTGCACAACATCGTGGCTGGCTCTTCCCTCGCCTACCTTGCTCTAATTGGTCAATGCCTTTCCCGCTTACCTTGCTCTGATTGGCCAATGCTTTTCCGCTCTTTTGTACCGTATTATGATTGGTTGAGTAGTAGTTAGCCGAAATCGTATCAAAATATGGCCATTTCTGCCATTCGATACAGTCGGCGGCATAAAAAAAACACTCAAATATAGAGGAAAGATGCACTTAGTGGTTTTATTTCCCACCAACCCATCACACAAATGCGTCTGTAGGGCACAAATATATCGATACCAATTGATTAAAGCTAGAAATTTACTAAAATATTTGAAAATGCAACTTTGTCTTATTATTTCAAATTCAAACATACGTGGCAATTCGCTCGCTGTAGTGGTCCACGTAACATTTGCACTGTGATTTGCTATAACTATAATATGAAGGTTTTAAGGCTACAACGTATTAAACTTTAAGACCCGATTTTATCAAACTGTTCTTAATTAGCCATTAACAAATGATCTGTAAAGATTGACGTCGACGTCAAAAAGATTTACCTTCTATAAAGGGATCTGAACGAGGCGTTGCTAAATCAAACATCAACTAGATATTATCTGTGATCAAGTTAGCAAAACCGATCGGTCTGACCATGAAGCTAATACAAAGGGGAGACGGCATAAGCAACTGTGCACTGTGGTTCTAAGTAGGTCCTGACGTCATCATAGTGGGCGTGGCTATAGTTAGTACACTGTCAGCATTCGTCCTGTGCGCTTATGTTTTGAAAAAATCGCAAATCGATGTATTTTCGTAGTATTAAGAAGAAAAGGATGAAGTGTTGTGTTTTATTGTGTAAAAACTACTCAGATAGACGCCCTGATGTTATGAATGGCATCACATTTCATTTGTAAATAATTTTACACCTAATTTATTAAAATAGTTCTAGAAAAATCTCTTTGCGTCGACTTTCAAATATAATTAAATATATTCGACACTAGACGGCGACACTTTGTGTCATGTGAACTAAAAATATAAAGGTTCATAGAGCTCAGTATTGGTAAAATAATCATACGAAGGTGCTGAAATTTGTTTTGCATTCAGATATAAAGAAATTTTAATCGCAAAATAATATTTTTTAGTTTATAACATTTTGTGGACATGCCGCCATCTACAGTCAAGATAGCTAAGCCACATTGCTACATCGATATGGAAAGATTCGAGTAGTATTACTATTTATCGGTAGATGTAGATGGTGTAAAGTGGGCGGGGCTTTGCATCCCCTCACCCCGCAAATTGTCACGCGTTGTTTCATAGTGAAATTTAATTACAACGTCTCCTCTTTGTATTTGCTTCATGGGTCTGACACAGGTTTGACTTGTCATTCTTTAACACTTCACTCTCATTATTATGCAGCCAAAACAAAATGTCATGGTGCCTATACAAAACGTTCTGTAAATAGTGTAATTCTATATAAGTCGTTTTGAATGTCAAATATTTTCGGTTTCGCGCTTGTAGATTTCGTTTTGTGGTGGCTTTTAATTCTTACAATTTGTGATTTCGAGTTAATTTGTGTTTTAAAATGTCGAAAAAAATCGCGGCCCTAATTTCAGTGCTTGTGAAAAAGAAATTTTAATAGGACTCGTTGTAAAACATAAAAATATAATAGAAAACAAAAAACAGATGCAGTGACGATTGCTCATAAAAATGAGGGTTGGAAGGTGCTCACGGATGAGTTCAACTCCTTTAGCAGTTTCAATGTTCGAAATACCGACCAACTTCGGACTTGTTGGGATAACTATAAAAGAATAACAAGGAAAGACAAAGCTGCGACTAAGAAGATTTTCTTAACAGGTATGATCTATTTGTAACTTAATAACACGTTATATTTTCAAACATTCTAGCACAGTAATAATTTACGACCTCTATTTCAAATACCTAACTATTCTGACTGTAAACTCACCAACATTCATTCAGTGGTTTCCTAGAATGCGAACAGACATAAGTGATAGTAGTGATGCCTAGCTACTACTTACGCTCCTTTTTAGTGTTAACACTGTTTCATAATTTATACTTTCCTATTTCCATGTGGAGGCAGGTCCAAACAACCACCACCAGGGCCTTTTCAAGGACAAGTAGAAATATTACTTGGCCCTACATTATTAGATCGTCTTCCAAGCGAATTTGATAGTGATGGTCAATTTCAAGAAGACTCAGTTACACCGTCTAATAAAGTAAGGGAAGATGCAGAAATATTACCGACCATTGTGTTATTAGATGCAGTACCTGTTTCAACTGTGGTAATTATAAACATACTAGCCCGTTCTCTATGTCTTTAATTTGTGTATAATAGTGTATATTTCAACACAAAATATGTACATAAAATCCCCTTAGACACCACTAAGTAGTCACAATCTTAAATTAACTTATTATAGCAACTTTACATGGATGAGTTTAACTACCAACTTAACAACTAAACAAATTTAAAGTAGATTTTCAGATTAGTTCAAACAGACTTTGTTTTATGATACAATATATACACAGTGGTATACAATATATACACATGTATAGTGGTAGAGCCACGCGGCAGCTTTTGCTATCGCACGGATAGGCCGGCTCGAACCGGGGTGGTACCACGACCTAACAGAAAACCAGCGTGAAGTAGAGGTTTACCTCTGCGTTTCGCTTGGTGAGTGCAGGTGGCCGGAGGCCCTTTTTACTGGAAATGAGGCATTCCATCTTAGTCCTCACGGGTGACAACGCATCTACATTTTGATTTGTAATAGAGGATAGATGTAGATGTCTATGGGCCGCAGCAACTACTTACCATCAGGTGAACTGTGTGCTCGTTTGTCACCCTTATCCTATAAAAAAAATGTATTTGAATATAGATAGATTTTATTTTTAATATTTATTTTATTTCAAATTGACCAAGCTAATTAATCGGAACTGAATAACACCCTGACTGAATCCAGAGGATTTAAATAACGAAGAAATTGATGGCACAAGTTCAGGTACCAATCTCATTACAAATATACTCTCATCGCCAACCGTTATTGGTACAGGATTGTGCAAAGCCATTTCAAACTGCTTACGTGGATTTTATCACATGAGTTTGAAGTTTGGACTGAATATAATAAACCTACTTTTTGTTTTAGGATAAGGATAATATTTGGCATGATTGGTCTCCAGCTGCACTAAAAACCAAAATGTCAGATGCACTGGTAACAAAAAAAAGGGGAGCCCGACATGGCTTCACAGGAGAAGACCAAGGGCTTCAATGGCTGATGATTTACTAGCTAGCAAGTTGGAGCTAGTAGAATTTTTTAAAAAAAATACAGAAATTGCATGCGATTGAGATATGAATATCTATTTTTAAAATTTTTGTCTGTCTTCTGTCTTTGTGTGTATTTTTGTTTGACAAAATAAAAAAATGTAGTGTAATTTTTTATTAAATGGCTTTAGAAACGGGATTAACATATACCTTTGGGGACTAAACATGTGGGCATAGTACTTAATACAAAAAAATTGCTGATCATGCTCTAGTATTTATCATTATTGAAATTGTATATAAGCGGCAACAACCGATTGCCTTTTACTTATGTGAAGGTTAAACATCCAGTATTGAAGTGAAAAATATTTTAAAAGAAAATGTGGTGACGATTGTTGAGATAGGACTTATTCTACTAACAGTAGTCTCAGATCAAGAGGCTACATTCAGATCAGCTCTCAAACTACTACAAGACGGCTGACTGACTGACGGCTCCGTGGCGCAGTGGCTTAGCAATGAGTTGCAACGCTGGGGGCCGCGAGTTCGAATCCCGCACGGAACAAGTATTTGCATGACCTACAAATAATAGTTCCGGGTCTGGATGTTTGTCCTTGTGCAATTTATATTTGTAAACTGCCTCTACGATACAAGAGAAAATCCTAGTGTGGAGGTAACGTTTTTTTTTTTAAAAAAAAGACTGCAAGAAGAAACTAGTGCAGTTCAAATAAGACAAAATAAAAATCCAGGTATAATTTATAAATTAAAACTCCACCGTCATGTTTACTTTTAATAGAATTGCTTTGTCACTAATATGTTATACATTTTTAGATGAATTGATACATATAAGTGGTTTTAATACGTTTGTCATATTTGATCCACCACATTTAATGCGAAACAAGGAAACATTTCTACATGGACAGATATTGTAGATGTGTATTAGACAGACTGTGAACATGCTGAAACACGGTTATTACACAAACTTACGAACATTTATATAGGTATATAATAATTGTTATTTTATTACAATTAAATGTTTGTATATGTACTAACACTTTTTCCTAATCAAATTCTTACGGATTATTTGCAGGTTAAGAAATTTGGTCGTGTATTTAGTAAAACTGTGGCAGAAGTCTTAAATTATACCTCTGCATTTTGTAATTTATTATATTATTTTATTAAATATATTAATACATAGCACCATAAACTTTTTTATATGGTCAATAGACCACCAGAGACCCTTTTTACTTGTAACAAGCCATTACTTTGTCTTAAAGGGCGACAATGCATTTACATTTTTATTCTCATAGGTTAATATAGGTGTCTGAGGGGCACAGCATTCACTTACTATCAGGTGAAAGGGGTGTAAAATATTATAAAAAAAAAACACCGACTTCTTTAATTTAAAAATACTGTACAGAATACTTAAGAACCCCGCTTACATTTCGGCGTTTGGCAAATTTAGGTAGTTACGCACCAAGCAGGCGGCGAGCTACGCGACCGATACTTTCTTTCATATCTATTCACTCGCTCGCATAATACTGTGAGTATGGCGATTAAACGATCTTGATCTTCCATAATACAAGTTTTCTTAGAATGGACTTGAGTGGATGGAAATTTTTTTAAGATTTATAAGATAACATTTTAATGTAATCTTATTCATTTATTATTATATACTATTTTGTATATTTTTCATTATTTATGAAATTTAGTGTCAAAATAAGTACACATAAATATTTTAATTGTTACGCAGTAATCGAATGTTAATAATCGATTATGTCTACTACCGGTAGAATTGTGGTATAAATAAATAAATAGTACGGTTGCAACCTGTTTTAAAAAATTAAACAACCAAATGTAACTAATATTTTTTTAAATCGGTACTTACAGTCAATAACCATATTTTTTTTATTAGAAAAATATTTCCTGCGACTTCATTGACCGAACTTTTCTCGAGTCGATAATTTCGGGCAGTACACACTTTTCATAAATAGCTTGTAACTTGGGTAAAATATTAAAAATCTTAAATTAGTCGTCTTTATAAATGTTTACTACTTTTATTGCATAATCTGGGCCAGTACATATTATGGCAAGTAATTTCTATTTGCTAAATGAAGCTGGCCTTGGATTTGGTATAACCAGTCATGATTTTCATTTAATGTTACACTTGAATTACTGAATTTATAACCTTTTTTGGTCGAAGAGCCATGTCAAAATCTATTCCGAAAACTCAAATAGGACATTTAACTTCAATAAGACCGTCACTGTATAAACCATTAGGTGAAGCCCTCAAATAACAATGATCTAGGTCTATGAATAGACCACATTTTTCTATAATAATATTATCTTGTTTGCTCAATTGTGCCAATGCTACAGACTCGTTATCCCTACCATGTTGAAAGGAAGAGACGTGATCTAAATTATAACTATATAAAATAGTTTTAAACCGATCGATCAAAAACTGCGGTCGTAGTTGACGATGCTCTAGCACGCAGGCAATCGACGCACACTACGGTGGTATCGAAACAACGCAGCGCGCGAAATCAACTGACGCAGGTCCAACCTCGACAAGCGCTCGTTGCGTTATAACGTACAACAGATAATATATTTCATTATATATTTGTAATCTTACAACCAAGGAGATTGTAAGTGCGCACTTCATAAAGGGTTTTTCAACAAGAACTTTGTTTTTCAATTGGGGCAATACCAAAAACATGACAGTTTTAACATTTAGTTTTTTGACCTATTCGTAGTAGATGCTTTGGCAATTGCTACAATGAATTCAATTTCGCTCGCATTAAATTCAAAATCGCATTAAAATAATTAAAATCCACTATGAAAATGGTGGTTCTGTTAAAGTTACGTTTCGTTAAATTCGTGATATTTTCGGACAACATAATCGTCCTTCTGAGACTGCTATTAAGAATTTGGTCGCTAAATTTGAATCGACAGGCTCGGTACAAAATGCACCAACACCAACGCGTGTTCGACCGGGTCGTTCAACCGAAAACATCGCAGCCGGGAGCCACAGTGTTGAAGAAGATCCAAATTTGTCAATTCCTCGACGTTCTCAACAATTGGGGTTATCCAAAACCACCACATGGCGAATTTTGCGTAAGGATTTGGCTTTGAAGCCTTACAAGGTTCAACTGGTGCAGGAATTGAAGCTTACCGAGCATTCACATCGCCGTAGATTCGCTCAATTCATTCAGGAACAGCCCGCTGGTTTTTCTGAAAAAATCATATTTTCAGACGAAGCCCATTTTCACTTGTCAGGGTACGTCAACAAGCAAAATTGCCGCATTTGGGCTTCTGAAAATCCTAAAGCGATTATTGAGAAGCCTTTGCATGCTCAACGTGTCACTGTATGGTGCGCTATGTGGTCTGGAGGCGTGATCGGGCCGTTTTTTTTCGAAGATGAGGCAGGAAATGCGGTAACGGTCAATGGATCACGCTATCGCGAGATGTTAACATCTCAATTTTGATGCCTATTATTGATGACATCGATATCACAAACATGTGGTTTCAACAGGACGGTGCCACATGTCACACAGCCAACGAAACGATCAATTTATTGCAAACCAAATTTCCCGATCACATAATTTCACGAAATTCAGCTGTTAAATGGCCAGCCAGATCGTGTGATTTAACACCACTGGATTATTTTTTGTGGGGCTATGTTAAGAACAGTCTATACGGAGCCAATCGAATCGATCACGGCCTTAAAACTCAAAATCCGTGACGTGATTAACGAAATAAACCCGCCATTTTGCCAAAAAGTGATTAAAAACTTTGAAGAAAGAATCGACATCTGTCAGCGTGGTCGTGGTGGACATTTGCCAGATATCATTTTTCATTCATAATTGCCAAACTTTTCTCTTCGTAATACGAGTACAATAAAAATTTAAATCATCTTCATCTAAACTCTTTGTTTTATTTTGTTTTAGAAAACAAAGTTCTTGTTGAAAAACCCGATACTAGAGAAACGTCCCTAAATCAGTGACCTTAAAATGAATGAAAGACACCGAGTTAGGCGTCGCATTTCTTTCTAATAGTGTCCATGATACAATATTTTGAGAATATTATTAGTGTATACAGCATCACGGAAAACGAAATGCGTATTTTTTTCAATATGGAAAGTGCTGAATAGTGTTATAATTAAACTCCGTTTAATATATTGATTACATTATTGCTTCGCTACAGTATCAAACCTTGCGGTAATTAGTGGAGGCGTAGCGTGGGTTGACACCCAGGGCGTTTTTCTATTAAGCAACCCCCAAAATAAAACAAAAAATACTATACATGCTAACGGGACTTTATTTTGCTAAAATATTCTAATATATTATCAAAGTTTACTTTCTTGTCATTTTCGATTTACAAAATGGAAAGATTGTTTAATCCCGCTTGGCTCATTGTGGACCTTAATTTAGATTTTATTAACTTGAGTTTTGATAAGCTTCCTTCACATGAAACTTAATAGTAAAAAAATCTAGACACAGCGTTAGATTCGGAACACATTGAGAATAGCCCAATTTTACGATAAAAGCATACATTACATTGAACCGCTTCTTGGGAAGAAATGCTGGCAGCTTTCAAGTCGTGAAGTCTCCAAAATTAAATATCCTGCAGAAAAATCATCGTACATTTTTGTCAGATTTTGAACTATTATTTGAAGATCTTTATCTGGTGACGTTAGCAGAGTGTAAGGCTGAACAACACTAAATGTTACGAGAATATCATCCATTGCTCAGTAGCGATAGTCTAGTTCCTCGTAAAAACTGTTAAGACATTCTAACATAGCTCTCTGCAGCTCCTCTGGTAATGTTAGTCCAGCATATCGGGTCATTTCTCCTGGTAAACGTTTTCGAAATCTCCTCATTTCTCTTCTTCCTACAATCGAAATTTCCACATTCTCACATTTTTTCTTATGTAGGGAATAGCTTTCTCCATTAGTTGAATACGTTGGCTTTGAAGAAAAATTTTTGGGCTTTGATTTTTATCTCATACTTTTCCAGTGATAATCGAGATTATTATTATATTACTAGCTGACGTTGTTCTGCCCCTTCCGAACGACCATTTGCTTTCCCAAAAAACTCCTGAAATTAGCAATAAAAAAAAATTGAGGGTCACTTATCGGGATAAAAACTATCCTATATCTCAAGTTGCACCAAACTGCACACAGTCTGCAATTTTTTTTGAAATCGGTTTTATCTGTTGAATACTTACAGCAACACGTGGTGGTTATACTACTAAATTGTAGCTTATATTAAACGTTTGTATTTTTAACATAGCGCCATCTATTAAATATTTACTCAATCCAGTCAACAGATATCATCATCTGACAGAATCGTTTGGAGCTTACAGATAATTGTGACTGTCAAATAATAGACAAATAATTTTCAATAAAATAATATTGTATTGCGACTTTAAATTGAGATGTAAACTATCCTATCTTTTAAGTTGGACCAAACTGCACATTGACCAAAAATTTCATTGAAATCAGTTCAGTAGTTTAGGAGTCCATCGCGGACAAACAACGTGACACGTACTTTTTATATATAAAGATTTAGTATTTGTTTTTGTGTCTGACTAACTTCTATTAGGATTTTACACCAAAAGGAAAGATAGCATAAAAAATTGAAGTCACACAAAGCTGCTAAGAGTGTAGATACTGCTTCTTTTGTATCGACGTTTTCTCTGTTGGTGCTGGGATCATATATATCTTCGAGTGTTTATACTAGTTTTTCAAATGATTCTGCAGTAGTTTAACAACCTCATGATGAGCAATTCATTCTGTCTCTGAGAGTCCCATTAACGTGTGGATGATAAAAAGAATCTGTAAACTCTTTCTACTGTTCCGAAAAAAAGTTAAACTTGAATTAACGATCCCTAAGTGAGTGCACTCCACATAGATTTAGCGAATGATTAGCACAAGGCGTTTTCTACGTGGTAGAGCCATGCTGCAGCTATATTCGTAGTATAGTTGTAGCACCAATGGGTCGGCTTGACCGGGGAAGGACCACGCACTCACAGAATACCAGCGTAAAATAGCAGCTCAACACTGATGTATTTCGTATGGTGAGTGTAGAGAACCGGAGACCCTTTTTACTGGAAAAAAGTCATTTCATCTTAGTCCCCACGGGTGACAACGCATCTGCATTTTGATTTGCAAACTACGATAGATGTAGATGTCTATGGGCCACAGCAACCACTTACCAATTTTTCGGCGTATTACAACGCCTCTTAAATATATTTCATTAACTAATATTTCAAACATTTATTACAGCTCATTTTTTAGCCAGCTAGTGAGCAAAACACTGAAAAATACTGCAGATATAGTATATTTTATGGATGGCCAATTTGACAGTGTGATTGGAAGTGCAGTAATTAATACAAAAAATAAGATGAAAAGACTTGTGCATTGCTGTTACAGAAAAAAGCAGACTGACAGCAAGCTTTGTTGAAACTACAAAATTTAATATTTATTAATAAACACACATAATCATTAATGTACAGTTCCCAGTACAAAGAACTGGATAAAAATTATGAGAACCTGCTATATAAATTTTGATCCAATCGAAAACTTTTTTGGTCAAATAAGATCATAAAATTTGAAGGACTATAACCCGACTTGCCACAATTTCATAAATGCATTTTTAATTTTTATAAATTACAGGATTCATTAAGTTTTTCCGCTCATCTTTTAATTGTGAGGATGACGTTAGTGCAGAATCATTAAATAAATTAAAGAGCACGTACATGAAAAGGAAGCGAGTAACAGAAGCAGTGCGACTGGTGAATCCTGTATTGATATTTATTGATTCAAGAAGCAAGGCGCGATCGTCTAAACATACAGTCCCGTGCTTGTACTGCAGGGTAAGTTATAAGAAAACTTATTTTAAAAATCAAGTGCCACTTATGCAGAAAAGACCTCACCACAAAAGAAAATACCGAAGATCATAACTGGATAACACATACAGAGTAAAAAAATATAGCAAGAAAAAAGTTGAGTTGAAAAGTTATCCTGCTGAGGCCAATGTTAGATATTTAGGTGATGTTTTTAAAGAAACTAATAATCTAGAATAATACCCCTATGTTAAAAATAAGGTAAACCAAGGTGTAACTGGCCACTACCAATAACTAGCCACTTGGTACTGTATCTATTTGAAATAAGAATAATGTTTTATTTGCATCTATGAACGTATCAAATAGAATAGAACAGAATAATTATTATTCAATATTGATTACAAGTAATTCTTATTGAGTAATTTTTTTACTTTACCACTGTCATACACCTTTTATAGTAGTTCAATTTTTTTCGCTACGGATATTAGCGCCAACACAAACAGCCATTTACTGACAGTCGGTGTACGTGTCTCGACATGTTAGTTACTACACTACGCAAATTTTAGTGGCTAAGTTTTTGCAAAATATAAATTATGGGTAATAATACTTAAGAGTTGGTGAAATAATCGCATATTTCTATTGTTTGCATGGTGAGTTACGTCAATCTGTAACTTAATTCTAATAAAATCTTAAATAAGCCACTATTAAAAGGGTGGCTAGTTTCTGAAGTGATTTTTTGCATTTTTTTTTGTTATTGGCCACGTCAAAATTCTTTGAAAATAACTCGTGTTTACGATTTTTATAAGGTGTAGTATTGTGTATTTCCTTTTTAGAAAAATTTGTCGACTCTAATCAGAAACTGCCATAGGCGGCCAGATTGTGACCAGTTACTAGTATTATTTTCTTATTATTATTATTTTTACAGTTTATTGAAGTATTAGCAAAGTGTCTAAAAACGACAATACACCAAAGAAACAATAGATAAGGCTCTTAAAATTATTGAGAATAAAGTGGGTTCAATTCGTCAAGTGTCAAAACAATTTGGTGCTTAGAAGTAGTCTTTAATTTAAAATGAAAACTCCAGACACACAGTTTAAGTCTAGTCCAGATACACTGCTTACTAAAGCTGAAGAAAATAGTTTATGTGATTTCATCATACAATTGTCAAAGCGTGGCTTTCCAAGAAAGAAGGAGGATATCCAATTGTGTGTCCAGAATTATGTAACAAAATCCGAGACACAATCCTTTCCGAGACAACAAACCGGGAGATGTGTGGTTTAAGGCTTTCCTCAAACGACACACTAATATTTCTATTCGAAAGGAGTTACCAATGCAAGTGCATGTGTTTCTGAACAGGATATTAAGAAATAGTTTTAGGAAATACAGCAGTATATATTCGAGGAAGAACTATATGACTTCAGTCAAAATCTTATAAGCGTGAGCAATGCCGATGAAACTGAATTCAATATTTGCCCGAAAACAGCCAAAGTACTGGCTGAGAAAGGGTGCATAAATGTGTACCATATAGAAAAAGGATCCTGTAAAGAAAACATTACAGTTTTATTTAAGTTTTCTGCTGCGGGACACGTCTTTAGACCAATGACGAAAATGAGCAATGAGAAGAAATGAGTTTCGTTGAATGTGCCATTTAGTTTAGGAATAGGGCGAAGCGACACAGGTTGGATGACTGCAGCGGTTTTTTATGATTATATCTCTGTCTGCACCAACAAATTTTAGAAAGCAATATCCCACTTCCTGTAATTCTGTTTGTCGACGGACACAAAACCCTTATAACCATAGAAGTATCAGAACTATGATGCCATCTTCAAATACATCTAATAGCACTTTATCCAAACGCAAATCGCATACTACAACCAGCAGATGTTGCAGCTTTTCGCCCAATAAATGTTGCTTGGAAGGAGGTACTGCGCGATTGGTACGCTGCGAATAATTACCAGAATTTGTTGTACCATGAATTGAACCAAATAGTGTCGGTTTTATCATTATAAGAATAAAAAAACCCGATGATACATCAACGTCAGAAACAAATGTTGAGCAAATTATGACTGTGCGAACCTATTCAGAATTTTGTAACATTGTGGGTGAATCAATTCTTGAAAAATGTCAACAATCTCGTCCTTTTTAAAGTCAGTTGGTAACTTTATTGCAATTTACATTTTATGGCCAAGATTCGAGGCTGCATCGGAAAACAATAATAATTATATAAATAATAACGGTTTGTACCGTGAACCTTTCGACCAACCCACCATAATCGATAGAAGACAACTCTAGGACGATTCTTGACGAATTTACAGGTGAGTTAACAAATAAAACCGAAGAAAGAAACAATATACAAAGAAAGAAGTATACAGTGAGCTGGCACTTCGAATATTTTAATAGAACGTAGTCCCACTCCGCAGCCCATACACGAAGAACCAATTCACATATATAACAGTTTCCATAAATTTGTAATGTGTGTTTGACTGAATACTTGAAACAAAACTTACCAGTATCACCTAAACGTCAAAGAAAGATCCAAACGGAAAACTGCCATTTGCTTTAAATTCGGACCAATACGTAGAAAAAAGCAAAACAGTTAAAAAGAAAGAAGAAAAAGCTGCAGAGGAAATAAAGAGACTACGAAAAGAAAAAGGAAAAAGAGAACAGATTACTTAAGAAAATGAAGAAAAAAGTGATGGAAAAAGCAACATCAATTAATATATATATATATATATATATATATATATATATATATATATATATATATATATATATATATATATATATATATATATATATATATATATATATATATATATATATATATATATATAAATATTTAAAAAAGATATATGTAAATAAAAGACTGAAAATACATATGAGGTTAATGAACAGTTAGTTTTTTTTGTGATTTTTGTTTAAATCTCATTACACGTAAGATTACAGTATGTAATCAGTGTAAAAAAACGGGTTCATTTAAATTGTATTCCGTCATATGACAGACTGACCTGTAGCTGTGCAAGATAAAGATCAGTTTTTGTGCCACATTTACTATCGAGAGGGTAGTACTCGACTCATCTGACGGTGATTGTGATGCCATGTTGAGCTCCGCTTGTAAAGAAGCACGAAAGCAAGGTTTCGGTACTAACATTATTCTATAAAACTATATTAATCTTAGATTTGTTATTTGTGTGAATTCCTATGCCCCGCACCCTGACCGTGGGTGATGTAAAGCACCCTAAACGTCGGGAATTCGAAAGTTAAATTAAACGCGATATAATCCGTAAAATATAGTTTCATTTAATGTGTAGTATTTCTTTGAGGCCCGAATCAACGGGTTTGACGCGATAATGCGCAAAAAAGTCGCATCGCTACTAAGCAGAACAAGGAACATCGTATGAAGTATCCTGGGTGTTATAGCACAAAAATATGACTCTCCTATAATAAGGCAAATTATTAAGGTCCTAAGGTCCCATTTTACTTCCTCCGGCCACCTAGCCGTATTGTTATTTTGTGATTTTCCTAATATCTCTGATATGAATATAATTTGTTATCCGAAATAAAGGTTTATTATTATTATAAGAAATCCTGGTCGTACTATTTTGATCTCATTACGGGTTTGATATTACGGGTAAAATGATGATATATTTTCTAACATAATGAATGTTGTTTTGTTTAGTTTTTTTAATGTTCCTTTATACCTACCAGGCGGTCCCATAATGAACTGGCCTGATATAGTTCAACGCGACATGTCGCTACATGTTGTGTTGCATTAAATAGTACGTTTATCGTGCACTTAATATAAGAAACATGCATAGACATGAAATGCTTAGTCTTAGTTTAACAGGCATTTGAATAACGAGAGTCGCGTATTTTTTCAAAATGTCGAAAACTGAGTATCGAAGTGTCATAAAGTTTCTGTTTAAAGAAGGTTTATCCCCTGCCCAAATAAAAGAACGATTGGATGGCGTGTATAAGCAGTCTGCCCCCTCCTATAGCACAGTGAAAAATTGGGTGAAAGAGTTTCGCCTCGGGAGAGAAACCGTCGAAGACTTTGGCCACGACGGTCGACCTGTGGAAGTGCTCACTCCGGAAACGATTGCTCTTATCTAAGAGGAGGTTCTGAGTGACCGTTTGAAGATTAGAGAAATTGCAGCAAGGCTTGGGCTCTCTAAGAGTATCGTTCATCGCGCGATCCATGAACATCTTCACATGAAAAAAGTGAGTGCAAGATGGGTACCGAAACTTCTTTCAGCGGTACAGAGACAGGAAAAAGTGCGCTGCGCTTCGGAGTTTTTGGATCTTTGTGGCGAAAATCCAAAGACTGTGATCGAGCGGCTAGTGACTGGTGATGAAACTATGATCTTGTATTATGATCCACAAAGCAAGCGCGAGTCAATGGAATGGCGTTATAAGGGTGAAAAGCCCCCTAGAAAGGCAAAGGTGCAACAATCGACTAAAAAACTGACGTGCACAATATTTTGGGATTTTCAAGGCATTTTGATGGTGGATTTTAAAGAACGTAATACAGTCGTGAACGGCGAATATTATGCTTCTTTAATATATAAATTACGAGACAAGATAAAGGAAAAACGAAGAGGCAAGCTGTCTAAAGGTGTCCTGTTGCTCCATGACAACGCCCCTGTTCATACCGCTGGTGTTTCGAAGGACGCAGTTCGTCAATGCGGGTTCACAGAAGTTCAACATCCACCTTACAGTCCAGACATGGCCCCGTCCGACTATTATTTATTTCTAAATTTAAAGCGGGACTTAAGAGGAAGAAAATTTTCAAGCGATGAAGAGTTGCAGGCGGCCGTCTTCAGTATTTTGAGGATAAAAAATGTGATTATTTTTATAAAGGTTTAGAGATGTTGATTCACAGATGTCAGAAGTGTGTTAGTATTCATGGTGATTATATTGAAAAATAAAATTGGTTTCGTTTCATTTCCTTCACTGGTTCATAGTTAGGCCAATTCATTATGGGACCGCCTACGTAGATACTAGGATGAAACTGAGACTTATTTCATGTTGCCAATTAATGGTTTAATGACAGCTATTTTCTAAAATTAGTGGCTTAGTAACTACTGGAAGTGATAGATTTTTGATTTTATTAAAGTTTAGTAGTTTTAGTTTTTTTCATAAAATGGACGTCTACTTTACAGAAAAATTAATTCAAGAGGTCAGAATTAGAACTATTCAAAGAGGTAAGCATGTACAGCATAAAATACCTAAAGATTTGATTGAAGGAGTTAAATGTCACATTAATAGTATCCCTAGAATTGAAAGCCATTATTTACGGCAACAAACGAAAAGAGAATACATAGACGGTGGAGAAACATTAACGGATTTTTACTTTGATTATAAAAAAAAACTGCTTTATTTTGATTATAAACAAGCAAGGATTATCCTGCGTAATGATACATATCTACCGAAAAAATTAACATCGATTTGTTTATTCCAAAAAAGGACTAATGTGAGCTCCATGAGGGCTGGACTAAAAGTGTCGGGAATGGAATATTTCCACTGTTCCTATCATATTAAAATCTTTTAAATTGAAAAGTCATTGGTTTTAAAAATCGAATACCAATTTATTTAAAAAAAGATTATCGGTCTTGTCACAAGATTTTATCAAACTTGTTAAGTCATTGAGAAAATGGAATTGACTCGAGAAAATTCAAGAGCGATGATTTATTATGACTTCCGAAGTGGTTTAACACAAAAACAGTGTGTTGACCAGATGCTTTCTGCATTTAGTGATGAAGCCCCATCTAAAAACACAATTTATCGCTGGTTTGCTGAATTTCAACGTGGACGTGTCAAGCTCAGTGATGATCCCCGTCAAGGTCGTCCAAAAACTGCAGTCACCCAAGAAAACGTTGATGCGGTGCGTAAACTGATTGAGGAAGATCGACATGTGACATACTGCGAAATTCAGGCAACTTTAGACATTGGCATGAGTTAAATACAAATAATCTTGCATGAACAATTAGGTGTAAAAAACTTGTTTTCCTGATGGATACCGCATTCGCTCTGTGAAGAGCAAAAAGCGGCTCGCGTTACTTGGTGCGTCAGAACTCTCGAAAGATTTCACGCAGGATCCTCAAATGCTGTACACAATGCACAACGCAGTATCAAGTGACGAATCCTGGATATACGCGTACGAACCCGAAACAAAAAACCAGTCACGAGTTTGGGTGTTCGAAAATGAGTTAAAGCCAACAAAAATTGTTCGTTCACGGAGTGTTGCAAAAAAAATGGTGACCACGTTTGTCTCTCAAACCGGCCATGTTACGATTATTCCTCTTGAGGGCCAAAGAACGGTTAATGCAGAATGGTATGCTAGCATTTGTTTGCCACAGGTCGTTTCTGAACTCCGTAAAAAGAACTGCAACCGCTGCATTATCCTCCATCACGACAATGCGAGTTCTCACACCGCACACAGAACAAAAGAGTTTTTAGAGCAAAAAAACATAGAATTATTAGACCATCCGCCGTACAGCCCCGAATAATTTCTATACTTTTCCTAAAATAAAGAATAAATTGCGTGGACAGAGATTTTCATCACCTGAAGAAGCTGTGGACGTCTACAAAACGGCCATTTTGGAGACCCCAACTTCCGAATGGAATGGTTGCTTCAATGATTGGTTCCATCGTATGGAAAAATGTGTCAAATTTCGCGGAGAATACTTCGAAAATCAATAAATACATTTTTAAATAGTAATGTTGTGTCACTTCCTTGATTCCCGAAATTTTCAGTGCCGCCCTCGTATATATACACTGCCGGCCAAAAGTTTAAGACCCCACTTAAACAACATAATTTTTATAAAATTGTAACGAAATCCCATAAGATAAATAAAAGAAATGTACACCTGCATATTCTATTATTAATATCGAATATCTAAAGAAGTCATTCTTTTATTTACTTTCAAGTTATTTGACAATAAACAAGTATTGTTTTCAAACACCGACAAACTCTGCGTTAGTCAGGTCGTAGTCTTAATAATATTTTTATGAAGGGCTAATGACTAATTGCTTTGCTTTTGTTTCCCATTGGTCAATAATAAGGATTATTTAGCTTCTAAAAACAAGTGTTTCCGAATTATTATTACCTGAGTTTACATGGTTTTATTCACAAACAATCTCAATTAGTCTAAACTTGTGGTTTCTATAGTGAAGACGTCTTAAAATGGGAAAAGCACGCGAAATTAGCAGTGAAGTGCGTTCTGCCATCGTTGTTTTACATAATGAAGGCAAATCCGAACTTGAAATTGCTTTATAATTGAAGTTATCGAAGACTTGTGTTCATGGCACAATAACTCGATACAGGGAAACAGGCACTTTTCAAGATCGTCCACGCTCAGGAAGGCCGAGAGCTATCACGTCAAGTGAAGATCATTTCATTATTGTTACCAGCAAGTGAAATATACCTTAACAGCACCGGAAATCTGCGTTGAAGTAAACAAAATCTGAGTTAAACCTTTATTAACTTTATCATTGACTACAGTAAAATGGCGTCTGAGATTCGAAATTGTATGGTCGTGTGGCCGTTCGAAAACCTCTGCTAAGACCACAAAACAAGAGAAAACGGATGCAATGGGCCCTTGCCCATCGAGATTAGACTGCAGAAGATTTTAAAAAGTTTCTTTGGACCGATGAATCCAAGTTTGAACTATTCGGTTCAAAACGAAGAATTACGTTCGACGCAGTGACTGTAGTCCCAACAATCAAGCATGGTGGTGGCTCAATTATGGTCTGGGGTTGCTTTTCTAGCCAAGGAACTGGTGATTTCATCAAAATTGACGGAATTATGAAAAATCAAGAGTACAAAAAAATTTTAGAACAAAATGCCGTTCCTTCGGGGTTGCAATTAATTGTAAACACACAAAAACACAAGGGTGTTTAAAAACATGGTTGAGTAGGTCCTCAGAGCCCGGATCTCAATCCCATTGAACCTTGGCGGCAAGAGCTTGATAGGAACGTCCGTAATTGTGGTCCATCTTCGCGAGAAGAAATGTGGAATGCTTTGTGCGAAAGTTGGAGCAATATATCACAAGACACTATTAAAAAATTGATTGCCCGTATGCCGAGACTTATGAAAAAAATCATAGAATGCAAAGGAGAATTTATTGATGAAAAATCAGTTTAGCTAACTATAGCCTTTTTTTAGCATGGACTGTTAATATTTCTTTTGATTGTCAAAAAGTGTTTTATTGGATGATTTAACAGTTTAATTTAATATTATTAATAACATTTAATATTTTATTAGAGTTTTATTTAATTTTCCTACTTTAATTATGGTGGTCTTAAACTTTTGGCCTGCAGTGTACATGGTCGCAGAAAGTATTGAAAAAGCTGCTCTTAAAGAAAAGTATGAGAAACACTTAGCAGAGCAAGAAGAGAGTCGTGAGGAAAATGCTAATAATAAAGAAATAGTCACCTAGTTTCATTGTCGCGTGTTATAATTTGCAAGCTATGAAGACAGTACCAAATGATTTATTTCCACGTTTTATTTTACGTCTAAAATAAATTGCTTGAACTTTACTGTCACTAAGCTTAAACTTAACAGAACTGTATGTTTTTTCTAGGATGAACCTCAAGGACATCGAGGAGCAAATGAAATAGGTACTTGTGTATTAAATTATTTGCAAAAGTCTTCTTGTGCCCACGAATATCTCGACATAGTTTTTTACTCTGATAATATTTGCGGTCAGCAGAAGAACCAGTTTATTATCGGAGTGTATATTTACGCAGTACAATACTTAAAAATGAAGTCAAAACTCAGGTTTCTTATACGTGGCCATACACAGAATGAGGGAGATACTGTACATCCTGTAATTAAAAATTAGGTTAAACGACGTCTTCGATCTAGACTCATATACGTACCTTTGCAAATATATTTCTGCTAGTCGAAGTGCTAAAAAAGTGGAGCAGCTTTCATTGTAAATGAAATGGGTTACGGTAATTTCATAGATATAAAGCAACTACCAGTTCTTAGACTAAATAAAGACGTAGATGGCCAATTCGTGAAGATGTCGGACATAAGTCATCAAAATTAAAAAAAATAACATAGTGAGATTAATATACAGTATAAAACATAGTATTTTGATGATTTTAAAGAGCTTGATTTAATAAAAGTACAAATAGGAATAATCGTCCTACAGAACTCAAACAAAACTTAAATTGGAAATATTCGAAAGAAAGAAAATTAACGTTAGGAGCAATTACAAATAGAATTACACAGAAGTTAAAAAGGTTAATTTTAATGCACACTTTATGATAAATATACATTACAATTGATGCCAGAGATATTAAAATCTAATTATATACCAGCTATCATACATAACTGTAATCGTTTTAACCATTTGTCTTAAGAAATTACGTGGATTTCAATTAGATACATTAGTTGATTCCAATTTAAAGTTACAGTGTCAATTCTAAAAACCTAAAATAAGCAGGGGCGAATAATACCGGGACGTTTTTCGTTTCACTATTATTCTATCATATCTAAAATAAATTTTCATACAGCCGGGTGTTTCTAATTTTCCCGGCTTATGTCGTCTGTAAAATTGACTTAAATAATATGTCAATGTTAGTGTCATTCACTTCTGGATACTTGTGAATACTACGCTTTTTTTGTTATTGCCGAATTTTCGTGATTTAATTGTTATAGCTTTGATATCGTTTTTAGTAGTGTTGTAATTAAGTTCTTTGTACAAAAGATTACATTTTGTTGAGCTATGGGTGATTCCTGTTATTATGGATCAATTCCACATGTCGATATTTTATCTTTCGATTGTATCGAGTGTGCCAGTGTGTTATAAGTCTTATCTGTGGTTTGCTCTCGTGTGTCTATGTTGTATGTACCTCTCAGTATTATGTCATCAAATAAAATCTTATGAATCGTTTCTCTTTTTGAATCCAAGCGCACTCTAATATGTTATGGGCCTAGAGTGCCTTAAGTGGAAGATGATTTTACAGTTAAATCGGATTTTCGGAAAGTTTGACTTGTACGACGTTAGGCGTCACACGTTCGGCTGCTAAGTGATTCGTTATGGCAAATCCCGGAAATACTCCTTTTGGAATCAAACCATTTGATAAAATCAATTTTGGTAATTAGAGCTTCCGGATTAAATTGCTTTTGGAGCAAAATGGAATGCTTGAAGTTTTGAACAAAGAACCCCCCATCTGACGACGCTCAACTCAAGGTGTTCAATATAGAAGATGTAAAAGCTCGAAATATTATTGTCCTGGGTCTTGTTGACAACATTCTGCCAATGATCAAGGTTAAAGGGAAAGCTAAACTCTACTAAACATTATGGAAGCTCTAGCTAACAACGTATGAGAAGAAAGGAATGAAGTCTCTTGTTACCGCTCAAAAAACTTGGAGAAAGATGGAATATAAAAATGACAGGGCTCTTCAAGATTTTCTACAAGACTTCGAAACTATGGCAATGGAAGTGAGAGTGGCTGGTGGAAAGCTGGAAGATGAGATTGTTAATCAACTTCTTGATGTCATGCCCTCTGATTTTGACTCAGTCGTTTCGGCTATGGACATTTTATTTAATATAGATCGATCAACTTTGAGCTTAGACTATGTCAAGAACACTCTGTTGGCTGATTATGAGAGAAACGTGAAAAAGGAAGAGTCTAATAACGTATTTTCGTCCTACAGGAGAAAAGGTAAATTATTTATTAAATTTTAAAAATTTCCAATTCAAAGAATACGAGTGAAAGTGTACTATTGAAAAACATTCTAATGTGATTTGTTACTATTGCAAACGTCGTGATCATATTAAGAATTTTTGCCCACGGTTGAAGAATAAAAGTTTATCTGTCTCTTCAAATATAAGAACCAGTGATGTGACAGAGTTTTTGTTTACAACTGCTTTCGTGGATGAGTGAAACCCTGATAACTGTACATTCGTTAGTCAACAATCGTACAAAACTTTTTTTGTTATTGACTCAGGGGCCAGTTGTCATCTATTAAGAAGTGATTATAAATACTATCTTATGAATAAATCTGCAGTAAATTTGGAAATCAGTGTTACTAAGGCTGGTGAGTCTGTAAGTGCATCTATGAAGGGTGATTTACTGTGTTTATCTGATAATGGAGACAGTTAACATTTCTGATGTAGTAGTCTGCGAGAATTTAGCATTTAATCTCTTGTCAGTTCTCAAATTAGAAGAAAAGGGATGTAGTTTGTAGGGAGGTAGTTTTTGAGGACTCAAGTGTCAAAATTATATCTGGGAACGAAGTGTTGAAAGGACAGCTCTACGGAAAATTATATATTGTGCACTTTCATCTCGTTTGTTTATTTGTTGTAAAAAAAATATATTTCGAAGACATTTGAAGTTCGTCAACACGCATTAGGGCAGCGCGGTGGACAATTCCTTGCCCTAAATCCCTCTCGGAAATGAGAGGAGGACGTAAATAGGCTGCAACTTTACTTTTTTTACTTTTTTCATCTTGTTCGTGATCAAGCCAACACCGGTGTGGTGACTAATCAGTTGATGCATAAAAGAATGGGGCACTCATCTGTATTTCCTGTGGGTCTGTGTAACATTTGCTTAAGAGGTAAACAAACTAAATTACCTTTTCTCAGATCTATACCTGAAGAGTGGAAAGCAACCAGGATTCTTGAACGGATATCTACGGATGTATGTGGTAAGATTTCACCTACACATGATGGATATAATGGCTGGAGGTGTAGGGCCGCATAAATTACAATATACAAGATCTGAGTCTGACCAAAGCCAACGGAAATAAAAAAACGGAACCCAAAAGTTGACCACGACGACATAATAATGTCTCCGATAAAAAAAGGGAATGAAAACAAATTCCACTTCGTGCGTAGAGAATATTTTACAGCTATTTCAAGAGACCTGGCCTGCAGATACTTCTCGTTATAAGGCTGAGATGATAAAAACACCGTAAGGACGATTAATAAAATGATTACTATAAAATAATTGAAAGTAACATGCATTGTTCTAAAACATATATTTTCTTCTTTATTAGGTGTATCTCGGGCAACTGTGTACAATATTATAAAAGAATACACCACAAAAAGTTGCCTGCAATCTTCCCTTCGCCAACGGAAGCACATAAAATGTATTGATTTTGATGAAATGGCATTAAGCGGAATAATCACAACTTGTGAGATTTTATGATGAGAAGTCAAAACAATTAATAAAGAACAATGCCCATTTTTCACCTGACAATGTATAGAAATGAAATAAATCTTAAAATTCAGCTAATTGAATTATAAATTAATTACGCTTATCACAATGTTAAAAGAAACGCAGGAAAAAAATATTTTTACATATTTCTATAAGCTTATTCTACGTCAAGGGTAAACGTATTATATATTTGAACGCATCTCAACTACCCTTTTTCTATGACGTTCCATTTTATACACTGCTACTTTACTTTATTTAACTCTGTTTCTGAGTTTTATACATTATTTTATGTTTCATTTAATCAGTAAGTATTTATTTATTTGTATTTGTATAGTACATATTAATACAAAATAATATAATAATAAAATAAATTAATCATTCACTATGTCATCGAGTCCGGACGAATGAAACGGATTTTTTTTGACATTTGACAGTTCTGCAATTGGCATCGGCGCAGTTCTTCGTTGTTGCGTTTGCGTCTCGTTGTGTACTGTGTGTACTGTGCCATTTTGTTTGTGTTACTTCTTTTTACAACCCTATATGGTATCAAGAAAATATTTCTGCCTCAGCAGAATTTCTGGATGACGTAGTGGTGAGAGATTTAAGTGAAAATGATGATAATTAATAAACCATGCCACTTTAACATAGTGTTTTATTTGTTGATCCCATTTTGTTCATCAGGTATCTATGAAAGTATGTACCATAGGCCAATGAAATGTGTTTGGTTGATAAGTGATCATTTTGACAATACAAGATGAACTAAATGTATTAAGTATTTATGTGTGCTGAAGAAATAGCAGATAGCGCAAGACACTCAATTTATGGTGACAATCATCGAGAGTAAGTGGTGACTTAGGGGCAGTTGGTTTCAAGAAATTCACAAAGTAAAAAAGACGTTTTAGACCATAACTAGATAAGTATTGCTATCTTAACGTTGAGCGTTAATAATAAGTTATAGCACATTTATTTCTTTATTACCTATTTGGGTACGGCAAATCATAACCTAAAAAGTGACATTAGTATTTTTTGGGATTCGTAGCGTTTAAATCGTAAAAATGACTATATGACATTATTTTATAAGCATACATGTAATTTTTCTACTATACTTTATAATTATACATCAACTTTCACTATCAGGTTTTTAAATGTATGGAAAGTGGGCATGATTCTTTTGGAATTCTCGAAAAGTAATTGATTTGTCAAATCTGCACTTAAACAATGAAAGGGCAACGGGGAAAAATTTATTTAAGGCCCAAATAAAAGTTTTTGAACAGGAAAATGTTCCTCTTAATAACTTAATAGGATCTGCTGCTGATTGCTGCAGTGTGTTAATGGGAGAAAATAATTCCGTTTCCAGTCGCCTTAAAGAGCATAGTCATGGTATAGTAATAATGAAATGTGTGTGTCACTCTTCCCACCTTAGCGCCTCTTCAGCATATTAAGAGCTACCTAGATGATGCGAGGATTTAGGTCAAAACATATATGCTTATTTCAAAATTACTTCTAAAGACAATGTCAGTTTGCTGAATTTCATGAATGTCTTAAACTGAAAGCACACAAAATCCTTCATCCGTGTCGGACTCTAGCTCTCACTTGTTGCAGTTGTGGAAAGAATACTCGAACAGTGGGATGCATTGAAACTCTTCTTCACATACATGGCTCAGCGAGAAGCTCGTTTCAACAGAAATCATATTTAATAACTTAAATGATCCATTCATCAAATTATACTTAAATTTTCTCGCGTTTACCTAAATTTACAGACTTCAACAAATTTTTCCAATCAGAAAAGGGGATAACTTCGCTAAATGACAAAATTCACGAAATATTCTACTCTGTTTATTAAAGATAGATTACGATATGAAACATGAACTTGAAACAATAAATTTCGACAATCAAGAAATGTGGTTAAGAAACGAGCAAATGTACTTGAACAATCTTAAAAATCTAGAAATTTCAAGAAATAAACCGGAGCTCAATAAAAATTTTAGTGATTGCCGCAGTTTGGTTTCCTGGTGACGAGTGCTAAAGAAATAAAAAAGGGAAAAAAGCGTTTTTTTATATAGGAGAGGGAGCAAACGAGCATGCGGTCACCTGAACAACTGCAACTTCATATACTTCATCCTGTGAATGCTGCATCGTCAAAATTTCAAGAATCTGTTCCTTCGATATTTTGATTGATCTTGAGTTACTACCTGGAGTAGTACCCATGGACAATGTGAGTTAAATTCAAAACATCGATGATTAATGGAGAAATCTTCCAGCCAAATTTAATGAATTAATTTTGACTTCCGGTTGATAAATTTTGGAGAGAATTAGACTTTTGTGTAATTCACTGTTATTTAATGTTGAGAATGTACAAAAGAATAAATACTTCGGCTCCCAAGTCTACTGCTGCGCTCAATATCTCTGATAGTGACTTATATTCAAATAATATTTGTTCTTATGGGACTTATAGGGCCAAATCCTACAAAAAAATCGTAGATGACACTGTGCAATGACTTGTTTTTTTACGTCTCGGGGAATTACTGCAACTTAAGAAATTATTCCCGGCAATGAGTATAAAAGGAACTACTGATGTTTTTGTTTGTCATTTATATTTTTCGGTATATCGTGCGCGTGTAGTGGTTAATGACGAAATAAAATTATGACGCGCAATTACGAACAGAAATATAGACCTGAGTGGGAACAAAATCCTTAGTATTCGTCATGGTTAACAAAGGACAAAAATTGTGATAACGCCTTGAGTAAAGCTTGTGGTAAGACATTTTTTTAGCAGAATCGCAACAATTGAAAGTCACGCAGAGTCTGAAAAACACCGGCAGAATCTTATACACTACGGTGGACAATCTATCTAGGTAAAAAAAAAAGGATGAAGCTGCGCTGCGTCCTATAGTTTTTTTTTTTTTTGCAGTATAAAATTACCTTACCTAATACCTAAGTATTGTATTATTATCTGTGCTAATAACTACTTTTGTAGTGAATTATATAATGTTATCGATTTGTTTGTCTGATTGCCTTTCATAAGGTGCCTAGAATTTTAATAAACATAAAATATTATACAATTACTTAAGCAAACTCACTCACTAAATTTTAAAATTTAACTATCTACTACGACGCGAATTGACTGCACTAGACCCACTAGTCTCCAAAGTTAGGAAATAGGTTTTTACGGATTTTTTATTAGAAAATTAATAAATTACTGTTTGTTTTCAGATCGATAAATTATTTCAAAGCAAAGGGCCAATATCTCAAGAAGTAAGAAAAGCAGAGCTTGTTTTTTGACTAGCGGTGGCAGAACAAAATACAGTAAAACCCGCTTAAGACGATTTTGAAGGGACCCAGCCAAAATCGCGACTTAAGCGGGAAAGCGTATTATACGGGATAGGGAATGCAAGTGTAGGTATTGAATTATAGGTATACGTATTTATAAATTTGTCAGAAAGGTATAATGTTGTGCATATGTGTTCGAGACGGCCTAAATGACTTTAAAACGAAAAAGTGATTAAAGAATATTAATTTGTTTAAAAAGTGCAAATACGGAAAATATTGACTAAATAATGTATTAATATAGTTTTACCATGTATTTACAACTCTCAATATGTCTATATAGAAGGTCGGTTTAATGATAGTTAATATAAACAACTTTATTTTGTTTAAGAAAAACCGACCAATCACAGCGCGCCGCGCTATAGAACATTCTGGAAATTTAAATTAACTGCGTAATAGTTTTAAGCAAAAAATTAATGAGAATATTTTATATCTGAAAAGAGTTGTAAATATGATATTTAGTTAGCATATGATGTATAGATCGTTATAATAAAGAAGTATTTCGTATAATTAAGCACGATTCAAAAGTTATAGGATAATTAAAGAATTAATATGCCCATTTAGTGTAAAAGTTTAGGACATTTTACTTAATAACTTTGTTGAATGTAAATATATTAATTATCCTTTATCACGTACTAATGAAGACCAAAAATGTCTATTTAATGATGTATAGCGTGTTAAAATTAAGATTAGCATTATATAGAAAATATTGCAATTTGTGCCATTTGCATAAAGAAAAATGTTTGAAAATAAAGAGGCAAATGGGAAATGGCAAGCGGCTCACTATAGAGTATAGCCGAAGTCTACCTTATGGGGGCGAAACATTGTAATATTGTAGTAGGAAGAACTACCAGTGCCCAGCAGTAGTATCCGGTAGTAGTTGCAGTGACTAGCAGAAATATATAGTGAAAGTGTTTAGCTAGCCGAAAAAAGTGGCAACTGAAAATTCGGTGTTGCATATAGTAAAAAAGTGTTAGCTAGCGGAAAAAGGTCGTAACTGAAAATTCGATGCGGCATATAGTGAAAAAGTGTTAGCTAGCGGAAAAAGGTCACAGCTGAAAATTCGGTGTGACATATAGTGAAAAGTGTTAGCTAGACGGAAAAAGTGATAACTGATATTCGCAGTTACACAAGTGTTAAATTCAACTAATTTTAGTTGATTAATAGCTGCTAGTCAGTAGTGTTAAAGAACCAACTACTCCGGACAGATATTTTTATACTACCGCTCATTTAAATTAAATATTTTAAAATATATAGTGAACAACCTATAGTGAACAACCATAGTTGACCAACCGTTTTTAAATAATAGTGACAAATAAATAATAGTTGTAAAATCTCGCGACAAATTAATTAGTCGAACCGCTGGCCACTCCCTTGCTATTTCAATTTATAATCGTGCATTTTAATTTTGAACCTCAGTCCACAGTTTATCCGCAGCAACCGCAGAGACGGCAGTGAAAGACGGCAGTGGGAGGATTCCGGAACCTACAGGTGTAGGACGTGAGCGACTCGCGGAGTATCTTCGACAACATTTACTCCGAAGAGTTACGCCCGTCCGGCACATTTTATGGTCCTTCGAGCCGGATACTTCCGATTGAACTGCCGGCTGGACCATTTATGGTCCTTTGAGCCAGATCATCCGTATACACCGGACCACATTTGCTGGTCATTCGAACGGGATTCGTCAATCCGTTAGTATTTCGGAACCGGGTACATAGTCACTACCGTTTTAAAGTTGCTGAATTTTCAGAATCAAGATGCCGATCACGCGTTCGCAAGGAAGGGGAACCATGGCGTGGACTGTCGGTCTGGATGATGGACCGTCGGACAATACCGACACCGTCCGCCACCAGATGCCACCACGCTCACCATCCACAACAGAAGGCGCTGAGGCGCCAGCTTGCCCCCGCGATGGGGGGGTACACCTGCCAGTGCCAGCCGTTGTTAAAGCTGGTACACCGAAGCAGAGGGAACAAATAGAAGGCAACGATGACATTCGCTGTGCATCACCGCCAACAGCCCGGGTATATTCCCGCGCCGAAGAGCCACCAAGGGGCCACACCGATAAAAGTACAAGGTCAAAGAGGACCACTCGGCCAAATAAAAAGGTTTTGAAGGCTCGTGAGGAAGTGCTGAGAATAAAATTGGAACTCGCACAGATCTCATTACAAATGGTTGAAGAAGATGATGAATCGGACGACTATGATGAGGATGGTCACTCCAAAAGTGAGTATGTCCGATCTTGGCTCGATAATTCTGTAGCCAAGCAAAAGCCAACGCAAGGCGCAACCACCGGTGGGGAGGCCCCACTTAATAAAAACATCACAAAGCCACCCCCGGAGGTTGTCGACCTCAGTGAGCCGTCGATGAAGCTCACAAACAAGGATTCGAAGGTTGATGAAGAAAGGGAGCTCCTACCTGTTGTATCAGAGCTCACCTACCAGGATCCCAATGCAGAAAATATACCGAAGAGTCCCATACCTCAGAAGATTTGCTAGGACTCCAAGGTTGATGAAGACAGGGGGCTCCTACCTGCTGTATCAGAGCCCACCTACCAGGATCCCTATCCGGAAGATGCAACGAAGAATCCCATAACAAAAAGGCCTAACCAGGCACCTGTCAGCAATGAAGACAGGGTGCTCCGACCATTCATATCGGAGCTCACGTCCGCTATAGCCGCACTCGCTGACAAACCAAAACCAGAGAGTGCATCGTCGAATACTTTCGCAGCATCAAAAGCGATAATGACACTGCCGAGCTTTAGCGGAGCACATACCGAATGGCTTTCGTTCCGTGCCATTTATGAAACAACCCGAGGCTACTTCAATGACATAGAAAATACTGCAAGACTACGAAGAAGTCTACAAGGAAGAGCCTTGGAAACAGTTAGTTCGGAACTCATCGGGCATGCCAAACCAGATGAGATTATGCGAGAACTGGAGCTACAATTTGGGCGTCCAGATTCAATCGCGCAAGCAGAAACCGAAAAATTACGGGGATTGCCACGCTGTACAGAGGCACCCAGAGATATTTGCACATTCGCGAGCAAAGTGAGGGGAAGCGTCGTCACTCTTCGAGCACTCAAACGAGACCATTACCTCGTTAACGCAGAGCTGCTACGACACCTCACAGACAAACTGCCAAACTCTATACGCGCGCAGTGGTATAGAATTTATACAGAGAAGTACGACTCAAGACCAGACCTCGGTTCCTTCAGTGAATTTATAACCGAGCAAGCTCGCTTCTGCAGTGCATTTGCGCCTCCGGAAATCATAAACGGAGCGCAAAATAATCGTCCAACACATAGGAAGCACACGGCTACCACTAAGCCGTCTCCGAAATGCAGCGTGTGCGAAAAAGAGGGTCATTATGGATCCGACTGCAACAAGTTTAAAGAAGCAGATATTGATAAAAGATGGCAACTCGCCAAGCAAAGGAATTTATGTTTCCGGTGTCTGCGTTATAGAAGTCAGACACACAAATGCAAAACCACGAAGTGTGGAATTAAAGGATGCAACGCAACACACAATCGACTCCTTCATAATAATAGAAAGGAGAAGACAGAGGGCCCACTAAAGGAACCTCAAGAGACAGTTGCAAACTCATTCGCTGTATCAAAGCATCAAGCTTACTTAAAGATAATTCCAGTTCGAGTAATTGGACCGGCGGGAGCAATAAACACACACGCTCTGCTGGATGATGGGTCGACAGTCTCGTTAATGGATCAAGAGATTGCCGATCAAATTGGAGCTAAAGGGCGGTTGGACCCATTCAAGATCACAGCTATCGGGAACACTACCCTCGATTCGCCGGACTCCCAAAGAGTCAAAGTGTCACTGAAGAGTCTCCATAGAAAAAGGGTGCCACTCAGAGCACGCACGGTTGCCAGCCTAAACTTGGGGCCGCAGACTGTGCGTGCAACAGACATAGAAAATTGTAAGCATTTGAAAGGCTTAAAGGATCAATTGACATATGATTCAGGCAACCCTAAGATCCTGATAGGACAAGACAACTGGAGACTCTTAATAGCCACTCAAGTCCGCAAAGGTCCACCGCACCAGCCAATCGCCTCGCTCACAGAACTGGGATGGGTGCTACACGGGGCACACACTAAAGCCCCGCATCAGCGCGTCCACACGGCCAACGAGCTGTACACGAGCGAGGAGAACATAAATGACCAACTCCGCGAATACTTCGCGCTGGAATCTCTAATGATAAATCCGAGAAGACCAGATTCCGATCCAGAGAAGCAAGCCGAAGAAATACTAAATAGCAGCACCCGTCAGTTGGAAGACGGGCACATAGAAACAGCGCTTCTCTGGAGAAAGAAAGACATCGAAATGCCTGGAAATTATGAAACGGCGATAAACAGGCTCGTTTCTATCGAGAAAAAACTAGATCGAAACGAAGAGCTAAAGCAGAAGTATAACGAAGAAATGAATTCCCTAATACAAAAGGGCTACGCCGAAATAGCACCAAAGAATAGTACACCAGGAAAGACATGGTATCTACCCCATTTCGATGTCCATAACCCGAGGAAACCAGAAAAGTTTCGCATAGTACACGATGCCGCAGCCAAAACAAAAGGAATGGCATTAAATGACTTCCTGCTCACGGGTCCAGACCTACTACAGTCATTACCAGGAGTCATGATGCGCTTTCGCCGACACAATGTTGCTGTCTCCGCGGACATAGCAGAAATGTTCATGCAAATCAAAGTGAGACCCGAAGACAGGGATGCATTGAGATATCTCTGGAGAGGAGATCGACGCAATGAGGCTCCACAAGAATACAGAATGACGTCGATCATCTTCGGTGCAGCTAGTTCACCCTGCACAGCCATATTCGCAAAAAACTGGAACGCTAAAAGGTACATAGAAAAATATCCAGAAGCCGTAGAAGCTATCATCCAAAACCATTACATGGATGATTATCTTGACAGTTTCCAGTCCCTGGAAGATGCGATGCGAATATCGAAGGAAGTACGCGATATACACAAAAACGCGCACTTCACATTAAGGAAATGGGTTTCCAATGCGCCAGAAATTGTAAAAGAGTTAGAACCTGACAACGAAACGACTGAATCAGTCAATCTGGGCAACAAGGGAACCGAAGAAAAAATACTCGGTTTAATCTGGAAACCGAGTACCGATCAGCTGAGCTTCAATTTAAAGCTCGCTCGACTTCCAATCAATTTGCTGCAAAAGAAACCAACAAAGAGGGAAGCGCTGAAAATAGTGATGTCGCTGTATGACCCGCTCGGCCTCGCCTCCCCAGTTACCATACGAGCAAAACAAATACTGCAGGAAGCATGGAGACGAGGAACAGACTGGGACCAGGAGTTGGACGAAGACCTAAGTAACCATTGGGCGACATGGATCCAACACCTGGAACGACTCAAAACAGTAAGCATACCGAGATGCTACCCGGGATACAGCGACGCACGCTCCCTCCAAGTGCACGTATTTACCGATGCCAGTGAGAGCGCCTACGCAACGGCAGTCTACTGGAGAGCAATGACACCCGATGGGCAAATACATGTAAGCCTCGTCATGGCCAAGGCGAAGGTAGCTCCGCTCAAGGTAACATCCATACCTCGCCTTGAGTTACAAGCCGCCGTGATGGGAAGTCGCGTAGCTGCTGCTGTCATTCAGGAGCATCGCGTAAAGCCCGAAGCTGTCACTTATTGGACCGACAGCAAAACTGTCCTCACCTGGATAAAGAAAGGGTCCAGGAGCTACAAACCTTTTGTGGCACATCGAATAGCAGCAATCGAGGACAATAGTAAAGTGGACGACTGGCGCTGGGTACCCACAAAATTGAATATAGCTGACACCGCTACAAGGGACGTACCACCTAACTTCGACTCTAACCACGAGTGGTACAGAGGCCCATCATTTCTATACAAAGAACCGTCAGCATGGCCAACCGAAAAACCCACGTCATCCGAACCTACTGGTGAAGAAAGATCCCTCACCATCACAGAAAGGTATAGAGCTCCGCTATACAAAGAAGCCATTCCCGATCCGCCGAAATTTTCGAAATGGGAACGCTTAGTGCGAGCTACGGCCAGAGTGCTTCAATTCATAACACTCTGCCGCAAAACCACCGACAAGACCTTTTACAAAAGGACGAAAAGAAATAGAGAGGAAGACCCCGACTGGAGGAGATTGAAATGTAATCCGCGACGTCTCGCGCAGCCTCCCAGTCAGGTGAAAAATAAAGATGTAAACAAATACATCACACTGGAGGCCGAATATATAAGAAAGGCCGAAAAGCTCCTGATACATGTCATCCAGGAAGACTCCTTCACACAAGAGATAGCCGATCTCCGTAACGATAAGAGGGTCGCCCATGATAGCCGCCTACGACCGCTTCAGATACATTTAAAAGACGGGATCATTGTGCTACGAAGTCGAATAGCCGCTGTAAAAGGAGTCTCTGAAGATATGAAAGGGCCAGCTATATTGGATGGTGATCATCACCTCACCCAATTGTATATTGATTGGACGCATCGTAGCCTGCATCATTGCGGGACCGAACCGACCATCAACGAGGTTCGACAGCATTACTGGGTAATCAGACTAAGACCCACTACTAAAAGAATAGTAAGCCAATGCGTTCAGTGCCGCATAAGAAAGGCACAACCATCCATGCCAGCCACCGGTGATCATCCCAGCACGCGTCTCGCACATCACCAGAGACCGTTCACGTTCACCGGCCTGGATTATTTTGGGCCACTCTCCGTAACAGTGGGACGTCAGCATCAGAAGAGATACGTGGCTCTCTTCACCTGCCTTACATCACGAGCTGTACATTTGGAAATTGTGGCAGATCTCAGCGCAGACTCTGCCATACTGGCATTGAGAAGATTCGCAGCGCGCCGAGGATGTCCCACCGAGATTTACTCGGACAACGGCACCAATATGCACGGTGCCGATAAAGAGCTTCGAGAGGCTTTCCGAGAAGAAGCCAGCCGACGAGGCATAGTATGGCGATTTATAACCCCCTCCGCGCCTTTTATGGGAGGGGTGTGGGAACGTCTTGTTCGATGCGTGAAGACGGCACTATACACCGTTCTTCATGAGAGATATCCGCACGAAGATGTCTTGACCACGCTGCTCTGCGAGGTGGAGTACACGATAAACAGCAGACCATTGACTCACATCTCAGTATACAGCAAAGACAACGAGTCCATCACTCCAAATCACTTCCTATTGGGAGGATCTGCGAGACTGCCAACACCTGGAGTTTTTAGTGAAAAAGATACGAACAGCAAAAAACACTGGCGACGCTCCCAGATACTCGCTGACATGTTCTGGCAGCGTTGGGTCAAAGAATATCTGCCGGAACTTCAAAACCGGCGGGAGGCCCATGGTCAAGGCCCCGATCTCCAGGTGGGCGATCCAGTCCTCATAGCCGACAGCCAGTTACCTCGTAACACCTGGCCACGAGGAAGGATTGAAAACATTTACCCCGGTGCGGACGGACAGATCCGCACTGTGGAGGTACGCACAGCGAATGGACTAATCAAGAGGCCAACCAGGAAACTCGTGCCGCTGCCGAAATAGAGGCAACGTCTCTCACCGGAATTTATGCAGCGCCGCTGCAACGGGTCTTCGCGACGCTGCACGGCGGGAGAAATGTTCGAGACGGCCTAAATGACTTTAAAACGAAAAAGTGATTAAAGAATATTAATTTGTTTAAAAAGTGCAAATACGGAAAATATTGACTAAATAATGTATTAATATAGTTTTACCATGTATTTACAACTCTCAATATGTCTATATAGAAGGTCGGTTTAATGATAGTTAATATAAACAACTTTATTTTGTTTAAGAAAAACCGACCAATCACAGCGCGCCGCGCTATAGAACATTCTGGAAATTTAAATTAACTGCGTAATAGTTTTAAGCAAAAAATTAATGAGAATATTTTATATCTGAAAAGAGTTGTAAATATGATATTTAGTTAGCATATGATGTATAGATCGTTATAATAAAGAAGTATTTCGTATAATTAAGCACGATTCAAAAGTTATAGGATAATTAAAGAATTAATATGCCCATTTAGTGTAAAAGTTTAGGACATTTTACTTAATAACTTTGTTGAATGTAAATATATTAATTATCCTTTATCACGTACTAATGAAGACCAAAAATGTCTATTTAATGATGTATAGCGTGTTAAAATTAAGATTAGCATTATATAGAAAATATTGCAATTTGTGCCATTTGCATAAAGAAAAATGTTTGAAAATAAAGAGGCAAATGGGAAATGGCAAGCGGCTCACTATAGAGTATAGCCGAAGTCTACCTTATGGGGGCGAAACATTGTAATATTGTAGTAGGAAGAACTACCAGTGCCCAGCAGTAGTATCCGGTAGTAGTTGCAGTGACTAGCAGAAATATATAGTGAAAGTGTTTAGCTAGCCGAAAAAAGTGGCAACTGAAAATTCGGTGTTGCATATAGTAAAAAAGTGTTAGCTAGCGGAAAAAGGTCGTAACTGAAAATTCGATGCGGCATATAGTGAAAAAGTGTTAGCTAGCGGAAAAAGGTCACAACTGAAAATTCGGTGTGACATATAGTGAAAAGTGTTAGCTAGACGGAAAAAGTGATAACTGATATTCGCAGTTACACAAGTGTTAAATTCAACTAATTTTAGTTGATTAATAGCTGCTAGTCAGTAGTGTTAAAGAACCAACTACTCCGGACAGATATTTTTATACTACCGCTCATTTAAATTAAATATTTTAAAATATATAGTGAACAACCTATAGTGAACAACCATAGTTGACCAACCGTTTTTAAATAATAGTGACAAATAAATAATAGTTGTAAAATCTCGCGACAAATTAATTAGTCGAACCGCTGGCCACTCCCTTGCTATTTCAATTTATAATCGTGCATTTTAATTTTGAACCTCAGTCCACAGTTTATCCGCAGCAACCGCAGAGACGGCAGTGAAAGACGGCAGTGGGAGGATTCCGGAACCTACAGGTGTAGGACGTGAGCGACTCGCGGAGTATCTTCGACAACATTTACTCCGAAGAGTTACGCCCGTCCGGCACAATATGTATTTAAATACGTTACATCATGGTTAATTATTATTTATAATGACATTACTTAAAATAATCACTTATTTTGGTTTGACAAGATTTTGATGAATTATTAATGACAAGACTTTCAATATAATTTAACTTTTGCAGTGCGTCTTCACTTTTCCCGAAAGAAGATACATAGCGCCTTAAATCGTTTACTGCTGATAATGCCTCTGCATTCGAAAGTCGAAATTGACTCTCCTTCATCTTTATCGCCATCGCTTATGGCCTCGTTTTGGGTGTTATTCACATCTTGATTAAGATCTTCAATCGAACAGGTTTCGTAGGGTGCAACATTGTAATCATTGGAAGAATATCCAGAAAAAACTTCCATTTCTTTAGGATAGCGATGTATCAATCGTGTTCTGTAGCCTTGTTTAAGGACTTTTATAATGCCCTAATCCATCGGTTGCAACTTGCTAGTCGCATTCAGAGATAAGAAAACAAGCGTCATCTTTAGGGAGAGATGGGAAGTTATTAGTGAAGAGAATTATGCGTCTACATTTAATCTGGAAATGATCATCTAAAGCTTTTAACCAGTTAATAAAATGAAGGCCAGTCATCCAAGCACGAGATTGTGCATCATATGTTACAGGGAGCGATTTCACGTTTTTGAAGCAACGTGGATTTTTCGCCTTACCAATCACTAGCAAACGTAACTTTTTCTACCCAGATGGCGTATTAGACGGGATGACGAAACGTATTAAGCGTGTTCAAAACGTATGAAAACATGCCTTAAGTTGCAGGGACTGACATAAAATGGCGTATTAAACTAGAAATCGTATTAAACGTGATCGTATTAAGCGAGTTTTACTGTATATCATTTCGGGCATTGGATCATCTCAGTATTTATTCGGAAAAAAAATGTGTCATGATTCAGAAATTGCGAAGGGTTTTTTCCTGCAAACGCACTAAATCTGCAGTTAGTTTATGACATTATGGCGCCATCATTTGAAAAAAAGTTATTATCAGATATAAAGAATACGTCAAGTTTGTATGGTAATGCTACTTTTTCATTAATTATAGATCAAAGCACAGACATTACTGTGGCATACCACTTTTAAATAAATTTGAATGTTCCTATTGTATAATAAAAATAAATACATTTTATCTATAAAATTAGCAGCGAGAGCCCGTGCCACGCTCGCTCAAAAATTCCTCCGCGAAATGTTGTAAAATACAGTGTAGTATATAAAAATATTCGCGTACTTTGTTTAAATTGTCTAGTGTTGTGTGTATAAATAAAACTATTATAAAATTCGTGTATTGCATAAGACTGCCGTATGTGATATAACTATGTATGCAATAAACAATAACTTTGACCAATGATTGATACGTCAAAAAATAGTGACCTAGGTGTATATTAAATTACGGGGTTCAACTTATTTTATTGGAGCCGGTAAATTAATTTACCTTTGTAATGAAAAACCTTATTTCCTTACTAAGTTTCATAGGTTTTGAACGCATCTAAACCCGTTCCGTTTTTTATCTGTGGTACACGTTTCATCATAACACTAAAGTAACACTACCATTATGCGTTTACTTTTTTTTAATACTAGATTTTATTGTAAAATATTCAGAAATAAGTTGCAAATGATAGGTTGACAGTAAATATAGAATGCACTAATACTTAGAACGGAACGTATTATGAGTGTCTCTATGCCGTCTGTGGTATTATGACAGGAGAGCTGTCAAAGCGTGAAAAGTAAATGCACTGTGCCTTAGATTTTTAGCAGTGAATAGATTAGAAAGGTGATTGATTCATTTTTGTGGTTTTAGCCATTGACTTGACTTATTTAGTTAAGTATATATTACTGCATAATTTTAATATCAATTGTTTTAGCTAAGGTTGTAGTCATGGCTGCAGTCATGACTACATCGTAACCTCAAAAGTGACGAAATACATAAGTGTAAAGTTCAATTATCCTCGGCTTTTAAAAAATATATTTTCAATTTAGGAATTAAATTGCGCCCAGGGGGAATGTGTTAATCCATACACTAGTCATGTTCGCGATATTTTATAGCCAGGTCACAGCATGTATGGGCCGTGACCGATGTTCTTTGTGTGTTGTGTAAACCTATCAGGTGAAACTGCTGAAACCATTTTTCACTCACTGTGTAAAAGTTTTAGAGAATTAAATTTAAGTAACGGTCCTAGGCCTAAGATGGAAGCCTGGTGACCTGTAACTCAGGTTTTAATTACCTACTTCAGGCACCAGCTACCTACAACCATTCTTGTTTTATACCTATTAATTTTTTGTGTTAAGATATTTTTGTGATTTTGTGTTGAGAAAATAAATAAATAATTAAATTTTTTCCAATTAACTTTTTTTATTCTGGACTTTTCAGTACCAATTCAAATGGTTCCAGACTACCAAGTATCTACTTCTCAAGGAGCAATATTATTGAATTCTAATGTAATTCAGGGCTCAACAAGAACTTTTAAATACAAGCCTTGCGATATAATACAACCCATCACAACTAGAGCTATTAAATACTTCAAGACAAGAATTTTCAGTTAAGTTCAGGTATGTTAGCTATTTGAAACGGAAACATTATGAAAAGAAAGTTAAAAGATTAGAGCAAACACTTCGTCTAATTCTTAAAACCAAACAGACCTTTCGCAAAAGATATCTGCTAGCAAAGAAAATAAGGAAAACAAATGCTTTCGAAATTGTGACAAAAAAGATGTCACCAACAGCTAGAACTTTATATACAAGTAAAAGGAAGTGTTAAAAATCTAGGGGAAGGCGTTTTACGCTTGATGAAAATAATTAAGCACTGTAGTTATACAGTGTGTCCGGTTTCCGATGTCCAATACTTTAAGGGGTTAAAATACAATTAATTTTATCGACAAATCAGGGATCAATGATTTTTTTTCGCCATCAATAAAAAAATGGCAGCACTTTAAAAAAAATTGTTGGCGAAGCATAGATGCTTGTATTAATTTAACAATATCTACCCAAGTAGAAGACTTTCAAAAACAAAATTGGTCTCAAATGTTAGTTAATAGTGTAGACAATAAATCTAGATTCAAAATATTATTTTTTAATTTTTCAGTATTAGTAAAAAACATTTTTGAAAAAATAAATTAGACAACAAATTGATGTTGTTTTTCAGATCCTTAGCTTTAAAAAAAAACATCGTGTTAACCAATTTTTTTACTTGTTTTTATTATAATACAGGATATTTGCTATAAATGCACATTTAAATCTTAACTCTGAGTTAGATAGTTTAGGAGCTATGATAATTTGAATGTAAATGTTCAAAGTGCCTCTACCCCGATATTAGATAACTAAACACCCATTCCAGTGAGTAAGATAAAATTCTTCAATAATTCAAGGAATCGTAAGCAAGCACAATAGCATCCTTTGTGTGAGCAACGAAAAACGCTGTGCACAACAGTGCGAGCGAGACAGAATAACGGCTGTCTCCAGGTAAAAAGGGTGCAGTGTGCGCTTGTGCCGTCGAGCAGTCGTCCCTCGCTCTGCGTTGTGATAACATTCCTGGTTTTAAGTAAATCTACTTACTGTACATAATTATTGTTTGTTGTTAGACTTTGTTACGTTTTTGTTTTGTTGTTGAACTGTTACTTTTTGTTTATTACAATGAACGAGTACTCAAGCCAGCATATCGCTGACATCCATTTCGTGTATGGATTGTGTAACGGGAGTGCAAATAGAGCTGTTGTAGAGTATGCACGCAGTTATTTCCTAACAGACGTACGCCGAATGCTCGCACTTTCGTGAGAATTCATTTGAGACTTGCGGAAAATGGAATAAGAAGGCTCTGTAACGAACGTACTCGTGTTTTGTCGCTCCAAGATGAACATCAAATATTGCAAATGATTACTCAAGACCCTAGCCTGAGCATTAGACGCATAGCTAATCGTCTCAGTCTATCAAAATGGTCGGTGTGGAAAATTTTAAAAAGAGAAGGATTACATCCTTACCATTTTCGAAGGGTGCAAGAAATACTGGAACCGGATTATGTAAGAAGAGCAATATTTTGTTCGTGGATATTGAGAGAAACGCGATATGATCCAAACTTTTTAAAAAGAATTATGTGGACAGACGAAGCTACTTTCACGCGATCAGGGTATACGAACTACCGTAACGAACACCTGTGGCTTCAAGAAAAACCACATGCGATCCGCCCAAGTTCTTTTCAACATAAATTTTCTGTCAACGTTTGGGCCGGAATGATTGACGACATTCTAATTGGACCAATCATTTTACCGGAGACAATGAATAGCCCAAGATTCCTAAATTTCCTGGAAACGAATTTTTTGGATGCTTTATTGGAGTTACCATTGGCCTACAGGGCCAGAATGATTCTGCAATTGGATGGTGCTCCGGCACACTTCGCGCTTCTTGTGCGGAATCATTTAAATGCACACTATTCGTCGTGGATCGGACGCGGCGGAACAATTGCTTGGCCACCGCGGTCGCCGGATTTAACACCTCTCGATTTTTTTTTGTGGGGCACACTAAAACGAAGAGTGTATGCAAATGTGCCAAATACCGAGAGGAGTTAGCAGAAAAAATAATTCAAGCAGCAAACGAATTGCGAGAAGACAAGGCAATGATCCAGCGCTCTACGCAACACGTTGCACTAAGAGCAACAGCATGTCTGCAGAGACAAGGAGGTCACTTTGAGCAGTTTTTGTAATTATTTTGCCAAATTAAATGCAATTGATATAAATTATTTTGTTTTATTTCATTTGCTAGTGTATCCGCGCTTTTCAAGTAAGTATGTTTACACTGTCATAGCTCCTAAACTATCTAACTCAGAGTTAAGATTTAAATGTGCATTTATAGCAAATATCCTGTATTATAATAAAAACAAGTAAAAAAAAAATGGTTAACACGATGGGTTTTTTTTAAAGCTAAGAATCTGAAAAACAACATCAATTTGTTGTCTAATTTATTTTTTCAAAAATGTTTTTTACTAATACTGAAAAATTAAAAAATAATATTTTGAATCTAGATTTATTGTCTACACTATTAACTAACATTTGAGACCAATTTTGTTTTTGAAAGTCTTCTACTTGGGTAGATATTGTTAAATTAATACAAGCATCTATGCTTCGCCAACAATTTTTTTTAAAGTGCTGCCATTTTTTTATTGATGGCGAAAAAAAATCATTGATCCCTGATTTGTCGATAAAATTAATTGTATTTTAACCCCTTAAAATATCGGACATCGGAAACCGGACATCCTGTATAAACAATCACCTAAAGCATATCGCTTGCTAAGCCAGCTTTGTGTTCTGCCAAGCCGAAGAACACTTCAAAATATTTTACAGAAAGTTGATTTAAAGCCTGGCATTAACGTAAGAATATTTGAACAAGAAAAAAGTGTCCAAAATGCCAGACAAACATAAATTTTGTTACATACTGTTGGACGAAATGTCAATTGCTACTAATTTAAATTACGACACGACAAAATAAATGGTTTTGTTGACAATGGCAGCAAAATACAACCAATATTCGTTGATCATGTGCTTGTATTTATGGTTAGATGCATAGTGAAAAAATATAAGCAGCCAATAGCCTATAGTTTTTGCTCAGGCGCAACAAAGTCAATAGAACTGAGATATCAATAAAAAAATATAATAGAAAAAGTCCAAAGCACAGGTCTTGAAGTTGTAGCTACAGTGTGTGACCAAGGAGCCACAAACCTCGCTGCAATAAAATCAGTTGATGGAAGAAACGAAAGGGAATTAATTGAAGATTATATAGGTGGATTTTTTGAAGTGGGCAGTGTCAAAATTGTGCCTATTTATGATTCACCTCATCTCATGAAGGGTGTACGCAACAATATATTAAATAATAATTAGTAAAAGTAACACGTGGCTAAATGGTGTCATATATAAAATCCTTTTAAAATAAGCCCTTCATTCCGGGGTGTAGAATTGACTTATAAACAGACAGCTTAACATGTGGTGCACTCAATGTTACCAAAAATGAGGGTTTATTTTTTTTTGTTATCATTGAGGGTAATTTTTTTGTGCACAGTGTTCAGTAAGTCTGTTGGTGTGACACTTGGATGTATGGCAGGTATATCTCACTTAACTTTGAGTCCCTATCAATTTTTTACCGACTTCAAAAAGGTGGAGGTGCTCATTTCGACTGCATGTTCTGTTTTCTTTTTTTTTTGTGTTTCCTCATAACTTTTTTCTGCGTGAACCGATTACGATGATTACTTTTTTATTTGAAAGCTAGTGCTTCTCATGTGGTCCCATATAAATCACCTATCGTCATTGCAGTCATACATCACCTATTTATATAATAAAAAGTACCTATTTTCTGTTTTTTAGACTGCCAAATTCATGGAGAAACTTTATAATACATAGGCTGCACTAAAAGTATCGGGAATGGAATATTTTCACTGTTCCTGTCATATTAAAATCTTTTTAATTGAAAACTCCTTGGTTTTAAAAATTCTCGGTCTTGTCACAAAGTTTTATCAAACTTGTTTGTCGTTGAAAAAAAGGAATTGACTCGAGAAAATTCAAGAGCGATGATTTATTATGACTTTCGAAGTGGTTTAACACAAAAACAGTGTGTTGACCGGTTGATTTCTGCATTTGGTGATGAAGCCCCATCCAAAACCACAATTTATCGCTGGTTTGCTGAATTGGACGTGTCAAGCTCAGTGATGATCCCCAACAAGGTCATCCAAAAACTGCAGTCACCCAAGAAAACGTTGATGATGTGCGTAAGCTGATTGAGGAAGATCGACATATGACATACCGCGAAATTCAGGCAACTTTAGACATTGGCATGAATTAAATACAAATTATCTTGCATAAACAATTTGGTGTAAAAAAGTTGTTTTCCCGATGGATACCGCATTCCCTCTGTGAAGAGCAAAAAGCGGCTCGCGTTACTTGGTGCGTCAGAACTCTCGAAAGATTCCATGTAGGATCCTCAAATGCTCTATACAACATCGTATCAGGTGACGAATCCTGGATATACACGTACGAACCCAAAACAAAAAACCAGTCATGAGTTTGGGTGTTCGAAAATGAGTTAAAGCCAACAAAAATTGTTCGTTCACGGAGTGTTGCAAAAAAAATGGTGGCCACGTTTGTCTCCAAAACCGGCCATGTTACGACTATTCCTCTTGAGGGACAAAGAACGGTTAATGCAAAATGGTATGCTAGCATTTGTTTGCCACAGGTCGTTTCTGAACTCCGTAAAGAGAACTGCAACCGCCGCATCATCCTCCATCACGACAACGCGAGTTCTCACACAGCACACAGAACAAAAGAGTTTTTAGAGCAAGAAAACATAGAATTATTAGACCATCCGCCGTACAGCCCCGACCTAAGCCCTAATGATTTCTATACATTCCCTAAAATAAAGAATAAATTGCGTGGACAAAGATTTTCATCACCTGAAGAAGCTGTGGACGCCTACAAAACGGCCATTTTGGAGACCCCAACTTCCGAATGGAATGGTTGCTTCAATGATTGGTTCCATCGTATGGAAAAATGTGTCAAATTTCGCGGAGAATACTTCGAAAAGCAATAAATACATTTTTAAATAGTAATGTTGTGTAACTTCCTTGATTCCCGAAATTTTCAGTGCCGACCTCGTAATAATATGCCTGGACCTATAATTTTAATTGTATACCTACATATATTTTTATAGATTTATATATTTAAAAATGTATTAATAAGAATATTCAAATGAATAAAGGAAATAATAATAATTGTTTACAATTATTATTTATGGGAAAATTGGGAAAACATATAAATAGTTTATATAAGTAAATAGTTAATAAAAGAAACTGTATGATTTATTACTTATATTTTCTTTATAACAACAAATGGCATTATAGACCAGCGGTCAAACGCTTGCTTTTCATGCAGATTATGTACGGAAAAGAATTTGATTATTGATCACTTGCTTTAACGGTGCAGGAAAACATCGGGAGGAAACCCGCACACCTGAAAGCTACACATAAAGTTCTCAATGTATGTGTAGTCCGCTAACCTGAGTCTAATTCTGAGAGGCCTGTGCCCAGCAGTGGGACAGTAATGAATCATTATAATCAATATCAGTTGGCGAAAAATGATTTGTATGATGCGTGTTTTGTGGGACACATAATGTAAACTTGGTGGAAAACGCTTCTTAACATTTTCCGTGTATCTCCAGTAGTTTAGAATGGCCCAATAAAATGAACACAATAATTAAATATACTCAACATAAAATTTTCATTTCTAAAAAGTGGGTGCTTGCCAGAGGATAGTGGGGACACTGCAGATTTGATAGTGCTGTTCGACGACCTATGCGACTACGTCAATGCAAACTTTCGTAAAGAAGGGAAAATATACAGATCTGCAGTCACACCAAACTCACTTCACTTAAATTTTTGGAACATAACGTTACCGATTTTAAGGTCAATGAAGTATGTAAATAACAGTGGCAAAGAGGTAACTGTGCCATCTCTTACCAGTTAGGAAAAAAACTATAGAAGAACTTTTAAATGAATAACAAATAGGTTAAGATGAGAAGGAATAAATTCAAACTAAGACCCTTTGGAAAGGTTTTTGGGGCGATAAAAAGCTTATGGCTATAATAATGTAAACCCAACCCAGCGGCTTTTAAAACTGCAGTTAAAACATTATTAAAAAGTAATATAACAGTCCCACACTCCTTACAGGGAAATTGTGAAAAAGATGACAGTATATGTTAAAAATCATTAAAATCTTGAAACATACCAAAATTGTAATGTGGAGGATGCGTATGACATAATGTAAATTATCGATGAACATTTAAATATTGATATAATATAATAAATACATAACCAATTCTAGAAAACCGTTCTGAGAAATGTGCAGCCATAGCTTTTTGTAATGGGTGGATAGCAACCAAAGCAAAAAAATTTGTATTAAAAAAATGTAAAACATGTCAAAGTAATTTAACGTCTTCAAATACTGAAAATTTCCACAATTTTATAATAAAAATAGAATATTGTGGCAAAAGATGGTTATGCTATCAAACAAATAAAAAAAATAGTGCTAAATATATAATGCTGATTCTCAGTCCACGTCGAAGTAAATTTTATGAAATGCGAAAAACAAAGAAATGAGAATGTCCGGAATCGCCCTGTGCAATAAAAGCATCGGACATACACAATAATTAATTGTCTATTTTATTATATTAGTTGCAAATACTTTTATAACACAGACTAGCTGCATGCCAAAATGAACATTAAAAAGTATTCTACTCGACTAATAATATTAATCGCCACCATCAACGGCAAACGTGTGGTATCAAAAATGATTAGGGATCGATTGTAATCGATTTCTTGAATTTCTATTGAATGTTTTAATAAATTTTTCTGTTGCATATTTTTAATGTGAATCACATTTTGAATTTATTTAGAATAAAGTTGCAAATAGAAGTTACTATAAAAACATTCAGTTACCATTTCTTTATATTCTTTTATATTATTCCCTAAAAGTATAATTTAAAAAACCTACTATACCTAAAGATAGTTTTGGTGACTTTCGGGACTACTATTACGATTTGACTATTTTAACGGACTCTGATTGCTTTCAAAAACGACTTACCTTGCTGTGATTTTCGGAACTGTGTACCACTCAAACGATAACCTAGCATTCATAAACGGACTTACGCATACTCAATGGAAAGTGTATTTTGTGTAAATTGCGGCACTGCTGGTAGTTCAACGTTGTTGGAAGATGAACAGATTTGTCACTGTATACAACAATGGATTGTACCTATTTTGGTAATTACATTTCTACTTTGTCTGCATATCCCGAGTCCCGTTGTGTATATGATTCTGTTTGCGTTCTCTCAGAGTTCTATTAACTACGTAAATAATTTTCTGTACTTGAAAAAAAAAAACTGAAAGAAGTATTTGGGTATTGCCCTATAACAAAACAAGTGAACTATGTTTTTTTTAGGTTCGAGCTTATGATCTCATATGCACAACATGTTGTACAAGAGCTCAAAAGATGACAAACACTAAAGTAACAAGTAATGTTGGTAGAAGTTGTGCACTCTGCAAAGTAATGTTGGTAGAAGCTGTGCACTCTGCAATAAAACGTTGGAACCTCGTTCACATTCACATAAACGAACGAAGCATAAAAACCAAAACAAAAAGTTAGGAAAATGATTGCAGCGTTGATCGCACAAACAATAGGAAACACCTCAGCGTCTACAATCTCGTCAGTAACTGACAATGTTAACAGAAATGCAAATGATGAATTAAGCCCCTGGAACATTTTCGATCAAATGATCGCGAGTACTACAACTCAAGGTACGCCGCTTTCAAAGGCCATCAAGGAGGTAGACATGTACCTATCCGATGAGTTATTACCTCGAAAGAACCAATCAGGAAATTTGAATAGCCCTCTAGAATGGTGGAAAAAACATCAATTTGTATACCCTAATCTAAAGAAAATATTTGTGAAGCATTGTAATATAGTGGCAACGCCCGTTTCTTGTGAACAGATGTTCTCAAAAACTGGTCTTATTATCAACCAAAGACGTACAAGGCTGACTACCAGCAAAGTTGAGCAAATCATGTTTCTTAACGTAAATTCACCTCGGGACCGATTCAATGGATACGACTTGAATGTAAAATAAAACAAATTGACGAATGTACATAAAATCATCAAAATCAACATTAAAAATAAAAAAAAGAACAAAACACAAATAAAAAAAACTATAAAAACATATTGTAAATAATAATTAATCTGTGTACATAGAATCAGATGATCTTTTAAATACGCCTGAGTAGAATATGGTTTAAAGGTAATTGTATTCTCAGTCAGTCCTAATACTGAAGAAAAAGTATGAAGGGAAGGTCATCTAAGTAGAACCATCAATCAAACGTTTTCCAATGCATACATTAAATCAAATTGTTTCTAAAATTGAACGCCGCAACGTTGGATAAAAACCGTTCAATGGTTGAACGGTTTACGTTGCAAATTGACATTAGTAGCACGTTAACTCGTTGACGAATTTAACTAGTTGGTTAACTAGTTGACGAACGTAAATCAATGTTAATGTTTCGTTGACGGAAAAACCGTCTACATCAGACACACATAAAAGATGTATATTTCTGCAATGTAATAGAGGTACTATCACAACGAGGAGTTCCTTTTGTATTAAGGGTGAGGCTCCTTAAAGGTCATAAGTATTACATATCACCAGATTGTCATATATGTGAAATACATTTAGCAAGGCAGTCATGATCATAACTCTTCGATGTTGAAATTGTTAACCGAAGTTTCACGGCAGTTCACATAGAAGACTTTTGCGAGTTATTAAAAAATTATAACAATACTTTGGATTTTGAAAATATTGAGCAAATGGATGATCACCTTGTGTGATATTGGGACGCACGAAAGAGCAATTCAGTGCACTCGAAGCAGAACTCCCTGATTTTCAAAAACGTGCTACATCACTTGGCGCTTATTTAAAGAAGCTCAAAACAGGAGATTCAGATGAAAGAATCTCTACATTATTAAATATTGGAAGAAATACTCTCTCAAGACTTGTTGGTAAAGCACGAGAGGTTATGGTGGAATGCTTTGTGCAAGCACATTTAGGGTTACAACATATAAGTAAAGAAGAAGTTGCAGAAAGAAACCTTTATATTCCTAAGTCTTTGTATGAAAACCCTGGGACTAATATGGGGGATAGAAAAGCAATTACTATTATGGATGGAACATATATTTATGTTCAGAAGAGAAGCAATTATTCAAAACAAAAGAAAACATATACCCTTCATAAATATAGGAAACTTGTCAAACCGTTCATAGTAGCATGTTGTGATGGCTAAATAATTGATGTACTGGGCCCTTATGCAGCCAAAAAATCAGATACTAACATTTTAAAAAATAAATTTTATGATCTTCAAAACCTATGCGACAATATTTTAGAGAAGGTGGTGTAATGATTTTAGACAGAGACTTTCGCGAGAGCATTTCCATCTGACAAAGTTTGAACTACTCGGTTAATTATCCGGTCAGAATAGAACCAGGTGAATATCAATTGAGTAAAGCAAATTCAAACGAGTCCCGCAAAGAAGTAAAACCGTAGTAGAAGTGGTCAACGGACGTTTTAAACGAGATTTTCAGCTGCTGCGCTAGGAATATTTAAATAAAGCATCTAATCATTTGATGCAAGATTTTTAAGGTGGCAGCAGTATTAATAAACAAGTTTCACCCGGTTCTGGAAGACAGAGAGGATGCTAGGGTTATAATCTCCATAATACAGGAAAGAATGTTTACCACTAATTCATTGTCTGATTTTGTAGAACGAAATCATTTAAATAGAAGACGGGCCCCGTTTGAAAGTATGTCAATAATGAAAATGTTCTAGATTTTCCACAAATGGAAATTAATGACATGATTTTAATACCATTAGGTGTATATCACATTAACCATGCCCGTTCATACTACGGTGAACATGTGAGACGTGATGGTTCATATGTTATGAGGTGTGCAGGGAGGTCGATCAAGATTTAATTAATGAATTAGAATTAATTTATTCTGATATGGTTATTACGAGGCAAAATTCGCCGTCATATCAGCAACAAAACATATTTTGTTTATATGTTAGTAAATGCATCACAAAAAGGTCGACAAGCAATCAAAAAATATTGCTGTAATTGCATAGTTGGGCGCAGAACCATCGATTACTGCGCCCATGTTATGACCATTATTTGGTACTTGAGCTTAGCGAGACATCAAAATAATATCGACATCCCTGCACAGTTTTTAGACAATTATTTTAGACAATATATCCATATTAACCCATTTGCGCCCTCTGTAGCAAATAAACGACACCTCTTCAAATCCTAATTTCAAAAATACCACTTTATCTATTGATGAATTAATCTACATAATTAATGACAGATGTCACTATTAACAACATTAATTGAAAAAAAAATGATTGACTAATGACATTGCCGCCATTTTTTGACATTTATCACATACATTAATATTCGTAAAGAGATAAGTGCTTTTATTTTTATTTTTTCATTTTATGACACAATTTTATACCATATAAATAAATAATAATCAAACGTTAAAGAAATCTTAAAATGCGATATATTTTTTTCCATTCCTAGGATTTACGGATTGATTTAGTTGACTGTCGTTTTTTTAGTATAATGGGCACACGTGATATAATATTGTTTTTCTCTTTTATGCAGATCTTACATGATAACATGTCAGTGTTTCGAGCTTGTAAAAATTTTATTGGCCTAGAAGATGCTGCACTGCGCAAGAAAAGAGGGACCAAGAATATGATGTGGTGATTTTACCACCAGATCCAGCTATTGTTACTGACGAAGAAGAAGGCGAAGATGACTTGCAGCCATCGGATTTAACTAGAGAAGTACCAGGAATGTTGGAGGTAATGTGTCGTCACGACTTTTCTGAAAGTGAAGACAGTGATGATGAACTTTTGTCCAACAAGCGGAGCCGCCAAAACTCACGTGATTTAGTGTCTAAGTGGAGACAATGTACGTCATCTTACTCGACTTCATCTCAATTGCCTGACAATACATGTTCGTCACGAAAAAGCCAGGTAATAAAGTAATTAATTTCACCTGTTCAGATTTTCGAAAAAATATTTGATGACGACATTTACGCTGTGATTATACATAATACGTTATTATATGCAGAACAGAAATATAGACAGGAGTTCGAAATTGATCAAGATGATATGCGCCGATTTTTAGGAGTGCTTATCCTATCTGAATATCATAAACTACCCAGAGAACGGCAGTATTGGAGCTATGACGAAGACCTTGGAATACCACCTGTGACAAATTCTATCTCGCGAAACGGTTTCTGGATATAAAAAGAAATCTCCATATGGTAGACAATATAGTTTAGCTACTGCTTCTCAAGACAAAATGTTCAAAGTGAATCCATTGTGTGAAATGTTGATGTAAAAATTCTCTCAATTTAGCGTTTTTCATGAAGACATATCGATCGACGAGTCTATGATAAAATATTATGGCCACCACACATCAAAACAGTTCATAAGAGGTAAGCATCAGATTTGGTTATAAAAATTGGGTAGCTGCCAGTTCTGATGTGTACTGCTACGCTTTCGATTTGTACTGTGGTAAAACAGCTGAAAGTTCAAAAGCACCACTTGGTACCAGAGTCGTAAAGTCGTTACTGAATAAAATGCGGACAATACCAGAAGAGCACACAGTGCATTTCGATAACTTTTGTTAAGAGACTTGAAGGAGTCTAGATATAAAGCTACTGGGACAATACGTGATAATCGGACAAAGAAATGCCCAATACGCCCCGTAAATATCATGAAAAAGTCCGCAAGAGCAGAATTTGATTATAAGTTTGATATAAATAATGAACTGCTGCTTGTTAGGTGGAAAGACAATAGCGTGTGTACCATAGGTACAAACTTTGATACAATTAAACCTATTGGCAAAGTAAAACGCTGGTGTTCACAGAGTAGACAAAAGGTGACGTGAGTATTCCATGTTTATTCCTAAACTGCGATAAAGGGATGGGCGGCGTTGATGAGATGGATGGATCTATTTCATTGTATTCCGTAAGTATTCGTGGAAAAAATGGTGATGGCCTATTTTCACATACTTGCTTGATATGAGTATATCTAACACTTGGCGTCTGCATACTTTGGCTGGTAGCGAGTGCTTGGACCAGTTGGCTTTTAGGAGACATATAGCACGAAATTATCTTCAACTTCGAACCTGCAACAAAAGCCGCCGTTCTGGTTCAACCATAGGTGGTCTAAGCCCAAGTAGCAATGGACATAATTCAGGAAAACTACCTAAACAATTACGATGTGTTATATGCCATACTCGCATAAAGTGGCAATGTATACGGTGCCAGAAAACATTGATAAAAATAGTTTCAGAAATTATCACTCATAAGTGACCATTGTACTTCAAATAGTACACCCTGAAAAACCACCTATTTTTATTTTTTTCCTTAATTCTAACTACTAGCAATGAGTAATATAGGCCTAAGAATTCCATAAATAAAAAATATATATAAATAAATACAAATGAGTTTCATATGGGCGTATATGGGTTAACACATTGGATTTTTGTAAAGAAAATGGAATCACTTTGCTTTCATTTCCTCCACACTGCTCGCATAGATTGCAGCCCTTAGATCAATTTGTCTTTGGACCAAAGCTTTTTCAAAAAGCAATAAATACTACTTGCGATGGATGGATGCGGAATCACCCCGGAAAAACTATGTCAATTTACGATATACTAGGAGTGATCAAAACTGCTACGCCTCTGGCTTTCACACAAGCGAATATTCAGGCTGTTTTTTGAAAAACTGGTATTAATCAGTATAATTGTAATCTGGACAGACCAAACCCTGAAACTGAAGAGAATAGTCCCGCAGCACCATCTCTTGTAACGGACAGAGCAAACTCTGACATTGGAGAGTGTAATCCTGCAGAATCATTTTTTGTAACGAACAAACTAAATCTTGACAGTGAAGAAAACATTTCTGCAGTTAACAATGAAATACCATCGACACAAAAACTTGATTTTTCAGCTTCCTTTGAAACAGACGAACCAAGCCATGACGATGTAAAGAACAATCCTGGATCGATCGATGAAACCCGCAACATTCAGCTTCCTTAATGTGTGAATCTTCAACTCCAAATCAAAGCAATTTTCAACCAACTGCGTCATCCTTAATCACGCCACTTTTTTCTTCGCCTGAAATTATTCGGCCTTTTCCAAAGGCTCCCCAAAGAAAACCAAAAGGTTCCAGAACCAAAAAATCGACTATATACACAGACACACCTAAAAAAGAGACAGTTAGGCAAGAATATGATGAAAAAGAGAGACGGTTGAAGACTAAGGAGATAAAAATCTTACTGAACCAAAAGGGAAAAACAAAGAAAAGGAAGACATCACCATCGTCATCGGATCAAGAAGAGTATTTCTGTATAATTTGTATGGACGCATATTCTGAAAGTAAGGCTGGCGAGAAATAGATCAAATGCCAAGGAAAATGTGAGCTCTGGTCCCACTTAGAGTGCGCAGGTGGTAGTCGCCATTATTTTTGTCATAAATGTGATGAGTCTGACTAGGTCTAGGTATCTTATTTTTTTCAGTTTTTATAACTAAGAAAAAGCTTTAGACGTCCTCTAATTTTTGATTTTACATGTTGATACTTACACAAATGTTTAGTTTTTGTTGAAGAAAAGTTTTTGAGTTAATATTTACTTTGTATTTTAACACAGTTACCGCAATATATTAGAAATGTTTAGTTAACTTTTTTGACTGATTGTAATATGAAGACTGTTATAATAGATCTGTGTTGTAGTTATACCGGTTAGATTGTAATTAAAGACTTATAGTACTCGTAACTGTAGAGTTTACGGTAACATAGTAGTTTTAAGCTATAAAAGTTTTCCTACACTTTATTTCTTTTGTTTCTTTAATGTAAAAATTTTCCAGAAGAAGATTTATGCCATCAAAAACATAACTTGTAAAAAAGCCAAGTCTCGCAACTCAGTTCTTCTACCGTAAAAAGTAGTGAGATCCATGTAATACCAAGTCGGTTAATTTATTCAGTCCATAGATTGATACATAGATTGACTTGGCAATCGCATGAAAACACAATATATCTCACAAGTAACACATATTATATTAAATTAGATTGTTTAGTTGTTTGTTAGATTGGTTAGTAAAAATTCAGGCTTCTAGTTTTATCCATAACGAAGTTATAGGGTTTCGGAAATGGCCTGAACTGCTTCGAGAAAAAGATGGTACGGCCGTGCCGCTTTTTTGCTCGACTTGGCGGTGGCACTGCCGTGCCCCCAGATCTTGCCTTATGTAAGATATTGTTTGCAATAAAAGTGATTTTTAGACAGTTTTTGTGTATTTTTGAACCTGTCACTACCGACCCCAAACACTGTCATCATTTTTCCTTTTTTCTGATTTGCTCATGTGGGTTAACCATTGTACTTAGGTGCAAAATTTTTGTCTTTTTACGTAAATAAATGTATACTTTACCAAAAAAAACATCTTTCTTCCAGACAAAATTATCGGCGATCCATTGAAGATTATCACAACCGTACCCATTCTATTTACTCTATTGCAATTTTTTATAGAAAACATCAAAATAATTATACAATAGGTGCTTATGCGACAGTTGATGAAATGCTTATCGAATTTATAAGACGTTGCAAATCCAAAATGTACATGCCCAATAAGCCGGGAAAATATGGTTTGATGATGCAGTGTTTAGTGAATTCTAAAACGTTTTACGTTTACAATATGTACCGAAAGAGGTTCAGATGGATTCGGTTTGACTAACGAGGAGAAATAGAAATCGGTACTAACGCAAGCTACCCTTCACTTGTGCAAGCCTATTTTCAAGACCAACATCAATGTAACAACGGATAATTGGTACTCTTCTATGGAGCTACTTGATGAGTTGAAAGCAAGGGTCTTGACAACAGTAGGTACCCTAAAAAGGAAAAAAGAAAAATACCAAAGGTGATAAATTTCAGTTCAGGTATTAGAAATGATATTTCTATAGTCACCAAATTTCTCGTCACATGTTCAGCGTAAATCAAATAAAAACTTAAGAAAAGCACATAAAGGTAGAGATGGAAGACTAAGGAAAGGGAAAGGGATGGGGCTGTCATGTGGAAAAAAATGTAAATAAGCTCACAAAAACTATACATTTTGAACGTAACCTGGTTTTTGAGGCATTTTGGACGATGGGGGAGATAGTACGACATTAGGATTTTATCAATAAGTACCGTGATAAAACACCAGAACGTGTTACTACTACTGAAACTGCCTTCAGAAGAGAATTTACTTTACGATATTATTTACCTACAAAAGTAGATGAAAGTCAAAATGCCAATGAGATAAATGAGACGGAGTTGCTGGCTACAAAGACACAAGTGTGCAAAACCATGTTCTTATGCACTTGAAATCTAACAAGGTCTTCTTTGCTCTGAAAAAGCTGTCATTACAAGGCACTGTTGTCCACGACAAAATGGGCCTCCATGTAGGGTAGCCATCTGTCCGGCTTTAGTCGGACATGTTTGGCTTTTTCGGGTTGTGTCCGGCCAAATTTTTATGTGTCCGTCCTATATGGCTTTTGTTAGGCTTTTTGTTAGTGTAACGCATTGCACGCATCGGTTGCAGAATGAGCGAAGCAATGTCGAATTTATCTATCCATATACATTATCACCAGCCAGCAAAATATAGATTATTATTTTAAAGTTTTAATTGTACCTGATAATTGAAATAATAAAACTTACTTTATTGTAGTTTATAATTTTTTATCTCAAAATATGAGTAGTTTTTAAAATTTGTTTTGTAAAAATTGTTAAGTACTTTGTTTAGAATTGTAATTTTATTTGGTTTTTTTTTTATAAAGTCTACAAACAGAAGACTGCTTTTGTTGATTGTTATTGTAAGTAGGTAATAAGTGATTTAAATTTATTTTAATCTGCGCTGTGATTGATTAATAAATAAGTAGATATAATTAGAAATAAGTAGATTAATAGTAAGTTCTCGGGAAGTGGGGGGGGGGGGGGGAGTTGGGGAGTTTTTTTGGCTGCATGGCCTCAGAAAGGTATGTTTAGCTTTCTAAAAATTACTGTCCGGCTTTTAGGGCCAAAAGTCTGGCTTTTTGGAGCGCCGAGTCCGGCTTTTTCATTTTAGGAGATGGCAACCCTACCTCCATGAGCATTGAGCATACCAAAAAATCACTGATGAGATGATTGCCAGTGTTTGTACCCATGTGAACAGCTTTGCTCCTGTGAAATCACATTACGTTCGACAGCGGATTAATAAAGTGTACTTTTATAGATTAAGTACATTCGCTTGAATATTTCTTACTCTATAAAGGTTGGAATTATCCTCGAAACCAAAATAAAGTAAAAACAGGAAGACAATACGGAGATATTGTTAATAAGCATATAAATTTGGAATTCCATTCCCTCAAAAAAAAACAATGTGATGTTTTCCACGTGTATAAAAACATACCACACCCTATCCCTTTCAGAACTGGCCCTACATGATTGTGTGGTTTACTAGATTCAATTTTGTTCAAAAACTATTTATTCTATACTGTTAGGGATTACTTTATTCTAAATAATATAAATTGCCATTTCCGGTGGTTAATTAATCTCAAGCTATTGATTTTATTCAAAACTTCGAATCACTATAAATATAATTAATTAAAATCCATGTATAATTAATCTAATATAATTATTGTGAAATTTAATACAACTTTCGTAAAATAAGATAAACATTGTAAGACTACATCCGGTCCGTGTATTTATCGTTTCCGGCTATGCGGAAAGGTAAAGACATGACTTGTGAAACGATACCGGGAATTCATTCGCTCGGGGCATTTGAACAGTGAAGGAAGCTTAACGTTACGCCGAATTTAATCAATAATTATACTGTTGGATTGTTCGATAATAAAGTGTAAGCGGAAGAGCTAATAAATTTGTTGAGGAAATCAAACTCGTTGTATGAATTTTCGTTAACTTCAATAATACGAACGGGCTCGATCTCACACGATTGCGCGTGAGCCGAACTGTTGTTACCTTGTGTGTGAATTTCGCGCGTCGGTCAGTTGGCCAGCAGGCAGCGACCTGCCTAGTACTGCGATTTTTTTCGGTCCCGGCTTTGGTGAATGTAAGTAGAATTACATAAGTATTTCTTAGTTATTTATAAAGTTTTTTTGCACGTAACATCACTTAAATGTTTTTTTTTTCACCGACTTTTGTGATTTTTTACACTGGAATTGGTAAATAAGCTTCAGTGACGAGTTACCGAACTTTTTTGACACAATCGTATGAAGCGGGGCCGAAGGCTATCTCTTATCGACCCTAGACTCTTTATTTATTTTGCAGATTTTTACAATAATGGCACGGTTCTTACACGACGATCAGATTGAGGGATTCCTAAATGGCTCCGGGGATGAGGGTAGTGATGATGAAGAGCAGCAGGACATGCCTTTTCCAGGCCAAGAAACTAGTATTCTTTCCCCATCTGAGTCTCAGTCTTCAAGTAGCAGCGATGAAGACGTGCCACTGTCAAATTTGCGATGGAAGAAGAAGAAATTTCATGGTAAACCGATACCAGGGGTCTCAGACCCTAAACTACACGCAGTAATAACTCCAGCGCAATACTTTGAACGCTACTTCACGCTGGAATTAATGGAACAGTTTGCGCTAGCCACTAATCAGTATTATATGACTGAAACTGGACATCAGTTAAAGCCCGTATGTACTTCTGGGGAAATCAAAAAGTTTTTTGGCATCCACGGTTTAATGGGGTGCTTTAGTTATCCAAGAATCAAATTGTTTTGGAACCAGCGTTATAAGTTCGACCCCATAGCAAGTGCTATGTCGAGAGATAGATTTTTTCTCCTCAGGGAAACCGTCATGTTCTAAACGTTCATGCCGTGAACAAAGAAGTGGAGCAAGCAAAGAACAAACTATGGAGAGTTCAACCTGTTATTGACTCCGTACGTAATCGTTGTATGCAGCTGCCCCGCGAAGATATCCACTATTCGATTGATGAACAGATGGTTCCATTTGGAGGAAGGTGCACGGGGGTAAAAGTGGTTGTAAAAAATAAACCCCGCCCCGAGGGCTTGAAAAATTTCATCGTTACTACTTCCACAGGGAAAGTATTAGATTTCGAAATTTACCAAGGAAACACTACCAATTTACCTGATCCAGAAAAAATTGGGATGGGACCTGCTGTCGTTTTAAGACTAGCCAGCACTCTACCAGAAGGAACTTTTCTTTACTTTGATAGATACCTCTCATCTTTGCCATTGATGCAGGAGCTCCAGAAAGGAAATATGGATGGAACAGGAACTTTGATGATGAACCGTTGCAATACAAAAAAAATTCAAAGTATGAATTTAAAAAGGATGCGGCTATGAAACGAGGTGAATACGAAGAGATTGTGAGCGCTGATGAAAAGATCTGTATTCTAAAATGGAAGGACAAGAAAGGTGTGTTGATGACTTCGACAGCTTTTGGTAGTGAACCCGTATCCATTGTTCCTAGGTGGGAAAAGAAATCAAGGCAATACATCGAGGTTTCCTGTCCAGTTGTTGTAAAAAAATTACAACGCTTTTATGGGAGGAGTGGACACCTGTGACCAGATAATGGAAAACTATCGAACTCAGATTAAATCAAGAAAATGGACAGTTAAGGTTATCCTACATTTGTCTGACCTGTCCATAGTCAGTCAACTCTTGGATGGAGTATAGACAAGATTGCAGGGCAAACAAAATGAAGACTAAGGACATCTTAGACCTCCTGGCTTTTCGTCTAAGTGTAAGTGAATACCTTTTAGCAGGTTCACCAAGGGCTGCTGGAGATAATCGAGAACCAGAGTTTGCAGAAATGCCCAGCTCTTCAAGATATCGTCCAAAGCCTTTATCATCCATTGACAAGCAAAGAGATGGTTATAATCACTGGCCAGTCATGGATACCTTGAAAGAGCCTCGAGTCTTCCGCGCTATAAAGTGTACCAGTAGAACACGTTGTCGATGTTCTAAATGTGATGTTTATCTGTGCCTCACAAAGGACAGAAATTGCTTTTATGACTTCCATAACTAAGGTTTTACTTGATTGATCTCATTTATAATTACTTTAAGACTGAATCTACACTTTAGACACTGATTAGTGCTGATAAGAGGTAATTGGTAACTAATTTTCTATGAATACTTATTGATTGTGAATGTTTAAATTTGAAATTATGTTGATTTTTGGCTAATAAACAATATATTCGTCAATTAAAATTTTGTTTTATTTCAAACATATTGTAAGCTTTGGCCGGTCTTGATCCAATTGTGCGATTTCATGATTGTGGGTTTGCTATCTTAGACCCCTGATCATACAATTGTGTGGGCTACAATATTCCAAGATGGCGGCCGGAAAATGGAAAAGCGACCTCAAGTTTGCAATTAGCAGCTCATTTTATGGCAGGTGTGACTTTTTTTCCGGACGAATTCTGTCTAGTTTTGGCGCCGGTCTGAAAGGGCTATAACTGCAGAGTAAATTAAAATTTACAACACACACATGAAAAATAAGAAAAGTGCGCAAGGACAAAAATAAAGAATGCTCTTGGAAATCAAATAAAGTAATTTCATCAGTATATGATCTCCAAAAAGTGCATGGAATACCCTATGGTGAAACGAGCATTCTTTACTATACCTATATGTGATGTAAATGGGTGAATCAACTTTTCTTTGTAAATACGTGTCTACAATGTTACAAATTATTAAAAACTATATATATATATATATATATATATATATATATATATATATATATATATATATATATATACACTTTGAGCATTAAGGCTTAAATTTTAGTATCAAATCATATCTCTCGTAGTTAATTTTAATTAAAACTTGGCTGCATTTATACTTTAAAAATCCAAAAAAAGGAATGACCGTGACCCCATGGACAAAATAGTCTTCCCATGTAAATTATTCCTGCCCCCAAGGCGTGCGTTAATGTATGTTGGATTCAGTAAATATGCGTTTAAGAGCCGCCGAAAGGCAGAGGAGATATATATAAAAAAACTCAAAACTGAATTCTGAAAAGAACTATGAATATAAAAGAAAAAAGCGGGTGAATTATCATACAAAAAAGAGACTTATCAAAAACTTAACACCACAAGCGAAATATTATGCAAGAACAATTTGGATACTTATGAAGACAAATTTATGACAGAATAGGAGAAATTTAAATCACCTTGTTTATGTAACACCTCCGCGTTGTCCTCCTATATTGCAACCAGAAGCTGATGCTATGGTAGGAGATGATACTTTTCAAAATTCACCGCATCGACCCAAAGACGATAAGGAGATATATCTGGTATTAACAGTCCGCAAAATATGCTTCCAGATAAAACTGTATCAAAGAAAAGTAGAGGAAGACAAGAGAAAATTAGGAAATTTCGATCGAAATTATTATATAGAGTAAATTTAAGGTTGCGGGAAGAAAACTAAAAACTAAAACAGTAATACGAAAAATACAAAAAACGTCGCCAAAGAAATAAACATAAAATAATTAAAAATTAAAAATTTTGTACAGCCGACTTCAATATAAGTTATTAAGAATAACTCAAAAACTATTGGCTTGACCTTGATCATATGGGACCACACGAGAACTACCAGCTTTCAAATAAAAAAAGAATTATCGAAATCGGTCCACCCAGTAAAAAGTTATGAGGTAACACACATAAAAAATACAGTCGAATTGAGTACCGTCTCCTATTTGGAAGTCGGCAGACAAAATAAAAAGACAGTGCAGATGAAAGGACCAAGTACAACAAGTACAGAAAGGTGTCAAAAAAAAACAAAGAAACAAAAATACTGAAAGACATATTTGAAAGTATTGATGAAAGTGAAAAAAAGAAATGGTTAAAGAATCTGTGAGAATAAACCGGACAAATAAATACTAGTTTGAAAGTAAAAAAGCTAATGCAACAGAACTGATGAAAATGGTTGTAACCTTTTAATACCTTTTTCCTGATAAAGGATGTTTCAAGGCCCACGGCTGGTAAAAAGGAAACGATTGCAAGGCCAAAAACTGCAGAAAATGTTCCTTTTGGAGACAATAAAACTCTTTACAAAACATGTAAGCAGTAAATCAGAATACAAAGTGTTCTTACTGCTACTTTACACAAAACAAACCATTTTATGTTGTAAAAGCCTTCTGTTAGTGGACGCGAAATGTGCTTACGAAAAATGCATAGCAATCCCATGTATAAGACCAGCGCACAAAAAACAAGGGCATCATTAACAACGACATCTCTCTCACACACAAGAAACTCATGCTGTATGAGTCAACTTATTGTCGCTACAGTTTGCAACCCTAAAGAACAAGCTTGTATGTATGAAATTTGCAATCAATGCTGCAGTTTGAAAATTAGTTCTTATGTTGATAAAGATACCGATAAAATTCAATGCTAAGAGTGGGTAAGAGTTGAAGAAGCATATGAAAAAGATGGAAAGAGATTTAAAGCATTTAAAAATGTTAAAAAAGATAAGGAAGGTACTGCTAGAGCGTTGTTAAATACATTTAATGAAGAACTCAAATTATTAAGGAAACATGTTTATAATATTAAAGTTCAATTTATAAACTTCAGACAAGCCATTAATGATTTACAACAGACAGGAGTGGTTATGGTGCCTGATATTGAAAATTACTGTTGTAAGCACTACGAAGAAATACAAGCGCATCATTTTGGTGGTTCAAGACTACAAGTATCATCGCACACAGTTGTAATATAATATTTTCTCACTGAGAACAGTTAAAAAGTTGAGTCTTACTGTACAGTGTCATCAAAAACAAATCATCAACATGCAGATATTTGAACATATTTTAGTCCTGTACTAAAGAACATTCCAACCCCGACATTTCCACTGTTCATTTCTTCACAGATGGTAACTTTAGTCAATATCGTGAAAAACTTTTATCTTGGCGAAACTACATTATTTGACCATGGTTCAAAGCCATGACTTGATCATTTTTTTTGAAGCTGGTGATGGAAAGGGGCCAGCAGATGGCATTGGAGGGTATTTAGAAAGATCAGCAGATGATTTGGTCGCCAGGGGTAAAGACATTCCATGTGCAGACAATTTTTATTATATATTGAAGGATGTGAGCAATATAAAGCTTTACTTAATTGCATCAAAGGACGTAGAAGCCATCGCAAAACAACTGCCATCCAAAATCCAGCCAAGCCAAGTACAAAAAATGTTCACAAAATATTTACATTTTATTCGAGGACAACTTAAATATAGAATACTTATATGTTTTAGTAGCAAAACTTTTGTGAATGTTTAGCACCGATAGCAAACAGGCCTCGTTCGCTTGTAACTGAAATTATGAAAGCCGACCGTGACAACAAGCAAGCTAAAAATAACGGGATTGTTCTTGGATCGTACGCTAACGAAAAAAATTTTGATAAAAATATGCCGTGCATCTCCAAAGGTTATGATGACCCTATAAGCTACGACAAAGACTTACCTTGAAGCCACTACAATGTTTCTGAGGAGAAATCCCCTTATTAAAGAAATCTGGGTTGATAGAATTAATCTCAAGCTCACAACAAGAATTGGTATAAATTTGTTTATAAAACACCTGAAACTTTTGATAATCAGTCAGTGATGACATCTCTAAAACCAAACAATAATAAAACTAAAAAGTTCAACTGTCCAACTTTATAACAACAAAGAGAACCAAGAAGTGCGTGACACTTTTTATTAGTTAACGTTCATGCCACAAAATGTAAGATTTTTAAATATGCTTGTGTAGTCGATGATTTGCACGAAGATGGCGAGATCAGTTACATTTTTTACCGATTTTAAAAAGGAGACTGTACTCAATTCGACTGTAAGTTAAAACAATACATTACAACTAACTAAACATAACTTTTTAGTGGGTGAACCCACTAAAAAGTTATTTTTTATTTAAAAGCCGGTGCTTCACATATGGTCCCATATAAAAGCGATCAAGGTCTGACCAAAAGTTTTTGAGTTATTCTATATTTAATAATTTATATTGAAGTCGGTTGTACAAAATTTAATTTTTTTTTAATTATTACGTTCTCTGAACGAGAAAATCATATTTCAATCCGAAAAGAGTGACGTAGCTGAAATCGACTACACTGACATAATAAAAATTCTAGGTGAGCCTATAACGACTACCAAAAGAGTCCAACATTATTACATATTCGAATATGATGTACACGTTTTAGAAAAGTGATTTGGGAATAGGATTTGGGAGTCATATAGGATCAAAGTGGCAATCTGTCATTTTTGTAACTTAACTTCAGTAGAGCCATGATGCAGCTATATTAGTATAGTTGTAGCACGAATGGGTCGGCTCGACCGGGGAAGGACCACACTCTCACAGAATACCAGCGTAAAATAGCAGATTAACACTGCTGTATTTCGTATGGTGAGTGTAGAGAACCGGAGACCTTTTTTACTGGAAAAGAGGCATTCCATCTTAGTCCTCACGGGTGACAACGCATCTGTATTTTGATTCACAAACGAGGATAAATGTAGATGTCTATGGGCCGCAGCAACCACTTACCATCAGGTGGACTGTGTGCTCGTTTGTCACTCTATCCTATAAAATAAAAAATTATCACCTAACGAGAAACAAAGGCGGTATTCTGTACACTTGACCAATCACAGGCATGCATTTGGACGCTTTACAAGATGGCGATTAACTCGTTTTGTTAGCAATATTGACGAAAATGTTTTGTGCATTATTCTAGTTTTAGTTTGCAAAGTGAAGTTATTTCACTGTGCTTTTAATAATGGATAGTAATCCAACAATTGTGACTATAATCGTTTTGCTAGAAAACGACAGAAACACCCCGAAAATTGGAAACGAAACGTTGCAAAGAAGAACAGGTAAAGTAAACTGTAGGATTGATACAACTCGAAAACTAATTTTTTTATACAATTTATTTTTTCAACACTACTCTTGCGTGGACTGATGGCACGCCACGACGATAATTGACAAATACATACATTTATTTAACCAGTTAATTATTTTATAAGTATTTATTTAATATTATCAATACTTTTTAAACAATTTAATTAATTAATGGAAGTTGAGTCGGCTGGTGATTTATAATAGTACTACTAACTACATAATACAGAATAAGTTGCCACTAACAATAGGTAAAGTGTAGTGTGTGTGTTCTTTTTTCCTAAGGTACGCATCTAAATCACTTCCGAGTCGAGTTTGTGACCATGATTCAAAAGCATTTCAGTGCTCAAAATTGGCGATGCCTGATTTGTTACTACTACACACAAAGTTTTATACCAACGAAACAAAAAAAGATCAGGATACACTGTTGTTGAAATATTGTTCCATCAAGCCTGTTCAATAATAAAAAAAAAACACAAAATCGATGAAGCAGACTACTATCAAATATGCTGTATATGTCAAAAATCAGAAATTGCCTATTTGTTAAAAGTTTTTTTTTTGAATATTTTTGGTATAACAAACCATAGAACATCTTATATAATGAAAATATGTCACTACACAGGTGATATTTTTGAAAACCGCGGGGGGTATCGAAAACGAGACAAATTTTCCGAACAGAAACAGTCCATTCATCAGTTTATTGAAGGCCTCAAATGCATGGAAACGCATTACTGTCGCAAAGCGAAATATGCTGCGAGAAAATATTTACCTGCTGAATTAAATATAAAAAAAGAAACTGTACGACATGTACAAATCATGGGAACTAGCATGTCCCGAAGTAAAGCATTCTTACTTCAGACACATTTTCAACAACAATAATTATTATAATATCGCATTCGGTTCACCGAGGACCGATGTTTGTTCAAAATGTCTAGAACTGGCGGACAAAATAAAGAGTTCTACTGATCCCCAAGAAAAAAATATACTTATGACAGAAAAAACAGTCCATAAACGAAGGGCGGACGCTTTTTTTTTTGAGAAATTACGTGAATCTACACCTGACTTAAAGATAATATCGTTCGACTGTCAGAAAAACTTACCGCTGCCAAAACTGCCCGACCAACTATAGTAGTCAACTATATTTCTACAACTTAACTATGGTTGAGGGTAGTTCAAATCAACCGATGACCAGAGACCGAGTTCTTGCGTACTGCTGTACTGAGGACGAATTCCATAAAGATTCTGATTTAATAGCATCTGCCGTGTACCACCGTCTTACTGAAACCGATAAGACTGATATCACCAAAATACGTTTGTTCGCCGATGGCTGCGGTCGGCAAAATAAAAACAGCATAGTCATTGGAGCCTGTTGCAAATGATTAAAAGTTAGAAAATGTAAATATTAAATAAAACCATTGAAGTCGTTTTTCCAGTAACTTCTTATATGCCCCCTGGTCGACAATTCGGTATTATAGAAAAACAAATGGAGGTCATATTGCACCCCGGTGAAATAAAACATGTAATATCCCAAACGTCAATCATAGTAAGATTTGGTGCTGATTGTGTTGTTAGCGACTGGAGATCAACAACCAGAAGCATTCTGGCTCAAACGACATTGTGGGAAGTAAAGTTCAAAGAATGCAAAAGATTTATTTTGATCCGCTCTAAAAAAGCTGGCAACATTCTTGTTAGAGACGAATTATTTTACAAAAGCGACACTGGTACAGCTTTTTCATTCATTCATTCATTACAGCCCTTCACAAGTCCACTGCTGAACATAGGCCTCCCCCAAGGAATGCCACAAAGCACGGTCCCGAGCCACCTGCATCCATCGACTTCCTGCATATCTTTGTTACTCTCGTCATTGGGGGGTATTTGCCATAGTTGCCACGCTTGGCGAGCGGGTTGGCAACCGCAGTTTTTTTTTTTTTTATTAAATGTTTGTCAACGGCAGAAAACCATTTCAATGATTGACGCAAAACCCTTACCCAAAATTGTAGCCGTAAATAAAAATAAATTGAAAGATGTCAAAAATCTTCTCACAAATCATTTTAGAGTTAATTGGGAAAATTTACCAGTTTTAAAAATATATAAAGATTTATTTGCTTCCAAGAGGCACTTCAGTGCACTTTGAATCCCGAAGCAGAATATTATTGTCAGGAGCCTTTGGATGAATTAGATGACCTTCGCGTTTAGATGCCCAAAATATTATCTAACCTCTTATAGGCAATAATATAAAGTCAATATCTTTCGTAAAAGTATTTGCATCCAAAGTATTGACTATACTTATGTAATCTTCATTGATCTTAATAAACTTTGTTAAAACAGTAACAAAAGTTATGATTTTGCTTAGTCGACAACGCTATTCTAATGTCATATGAATAAGAAACAAAGATGGGAATCTTTACGCCGCTTGATATCAAAGCCGGAAATGTGTCTTTACCTTGGGATCAAATCCGGTCATTTTAATTTGTTAGTATCAAAGTCAGCAAAAACGATACTTTAAATTTAAAAATTACATTAGGTTCCTACCTTTTATATGAAGATGTTGTATAAAAACCATTGGCTACGTCTAAAAATTATGTTTACATTACAAAAACCAATTAAATACCCCTCCCCGCAGCGAAAAGTATTTTTTTCATTTTACCACAAATTGACTAAAAATCAGATTCATATGATTGTAATTATTGTGTTTATTAGATAATAGAAATACCAAAGTAGAGAAAAAAGTTAATTTTTGTTTTTATTGTCATTTGTTATTTAGACTATACAACAGTATTCAGTGATTTTTTTATAGAATGACAATTGAACACAGTCCACCTGATGGTAAGTGGTTGGTGTGGCCCATAGACATCTACATATTACAGTTGCGTTCTCAGCCGTGAGGACTAAGATGGAATGCCTCTTTTCCAGTAAAATAGGTCTCCGGTTCTCTACAGTCACCATACGAAACACAGCAGTATTAAGCTGCTATTTGACGCTGGTATTCTGTGAGAGCGTGGTCCTTCCCCGGTCGAGCCGACCCATTCGTGCTACAACTATACTATTAATATAGCTACAGCATGGCTCTACCACGTAAATAAATGTTTCTTTTGAATGTTGATTCATCACAGAAAATAGTTGATTCAGCCAAATACCTACAATCGCGCGGAACCTCAGGTTACATGCGCAGTCAGGGCTAGCACGTTTTAGGCGAGCGACGTACTAGAGAACTTCATAGTTTTTACACCGTAAGTAGTTTTTTTTTTGTTAAATACTTGTATATTTTTATTTATTGTTTAGTATATTTAGTTATAAGATAAAATAGCAGTATAAGTTTAAGTATTCTCAGAGGTATATTCAGATCAGAGAAAATACATTCATAATTTACTAAAATTACTATCGAATATTATTTTTATTACTCCATGTCCATATTCTCCGACCCAGTATTCACTTAAATTATAAGTTATTTTAGAGACTAAAAATATAAAATAATATAATAAAATAAAACAATTGTAAATTAAAGAAATGGTCAAAAGGTACTTACTATACACGTATTTTTAACTCTTTGTTGAAATCCCTATGGTAACGAAGGAATATCATCCGTGACGTAAGAAGGGGAAACGATGCAAAGCAATACGAACGTTGGCGCGCAGCGATAAAGTTGAATTTAGCTTGCGCACTTGATTTATCTAATTCATGACATTAATAATGTTACGGAGATTCTACCCCTTACATCAAGATACCCAGTAATGCTGTTGGTTTGCATACTTCATATAATTGCTATTTTCGAAGTGTTTTAAATCATAAATTTGTTACCAAGTAATATTATGTGGTTTAAATAATTTTAAAGATAATTCTTAGTAATATGTTATTGTTATTAAATTTACCTATGTTGATAAGTAATGCAGACACTTAGCAGAGGTTCGTTTACCTTTTCTATATCGTGAATCGTATTTAAAGGCCGGGGTCCCACAGGGCTCCGTCCTATGACCACTCTTTTTCACACTACATGAATGACTTCCTGAAGGATCCAGAAGTTAAAAACGTGTCTCGGAAAACAAGTTTTCAGATATATGTTCAATGTAAAAAATATATTTTTTCTATTGTAATAAAATGTACAGATATTGGCTAAAAACGTGTTTCAAACAAGCCGATTTGGGTCTTGTCGAAGACTTACCGGACAAAAGCGGCAATAAGACCCAATGCAGTCTGCATTGGATCTTATTACTTATAGTCGTCATATTTACAACATGTACGAAATGAAAGTTAAATTGTAGTTTGGTGCTATTGATTGCTTTTGTTCAACAACACACATTCAAGTATACAAGATAATAAATTATACATTATGATTATATAACAATGGACACAAAATTGTGCAATAAACTTGTGACGTATAGAAATACTAAAACGAATTAAAATATATTATTGAAAGAAAAACTTGGGGTGTAGCTGTGTGTGAACAGGGCCATGTGTTATACGTGAACTCGTTTACGGAACGAAACGACCTCAAAATGGCGGCGCATCTCCTCCGTCGCGCGCGATGCCTCAAAGTCGTCACTCAATGTAACGAATTCTTTGGTCCTTTAGCTATCAAATGGTGTAATTAAATTATGGATGTAGATGATAGATATATGTAGCTACAACACCAACTGTATCCCCCGATTTTGTTATCAGCAGTCTTCTGTACTGCCTCCCAGTACGGAATCAAATTTAAAAACGTATTCACGTCAAAAACTGACTGATTTTTTTATAGAAAAGGGGACAAACGAGCATGCGGCCTACCTAATGGTAGGTGTCGTCGACTGGGTCTAAATTAACTTCTTCTTCAACTCAACTCGACTTCAAAAAGGAGGAGGTTTACAATTCGTCGGAATCTTTGTTTTTTTTATGTATGTTCACCGATTACTCAAAAACGCCTGAACCTATTTGGAAAATACTTTTTTTTTCGTTTCAAAGAGCAAACTTCCCACGTGGTCCTATTTAAATTTAATCGAAATAAGTCGAGCAGTTTTACAAAAATCAATAATAAATTATATTTATATTGAAGTCGGTTGTACAAAATTTTTAATTTTATCAATTGTTTTAGGTGGAGTCGCGGTCTGTTGTCGCCGACAAAATTGTCCCACCACTGGGCACAACTGTTCTTACTTTTAATCGTTACTAAGATGATAATGGAATTTTACTGGAAAAGAGGCATTCTATCTTAGTCCTCACAGTTGACAATGCATCTGCATTTTGATTCGCAAATTATTATACTTAGGCTAGGGGTGGTAGCTTAAAAAACTATCGCCTCATTTCATTCCGTGGATGTCTTAAGAAGCGGCTAAGGAATATTCCAGATAATTGTAATTACTGCGTAGCGGCGGTGTAAGAATATTCACTAGCCCATATCATACCGTGGGTATCGTAAGAGGCGACAGAGGGAAACAAATTAGTAGATGGTCAGCAGCGTCAGGGGCGTAGCTACCGCCGTATCAGCCGTATCAATGATACGGGGCCCCCGGGCTACAGGGGCCCCCAACGTGTGTAAGCAAAAACTCCAAGGACTTCTAATGGGACAGGAAAGGCTATCACTATTCTCTAAAGAAGTAAAGAATTTAGTAAAACTGAAATCGTCTTCAGCTATGTTCGCCGAACAAAAGGCACGAAAATTAAATTGTTTGGCTAGCTTAGTTCCTAGGAGTATTTATTGTAAGTAATAACTCATAAGCCCGTGTAGTGGCGGGTAAGAATACTCACAACCCCATATCTTCCCGTGGGTGTCGTAAAAGGCGACAGACGGAAACTGAGGCAGAGGATGGGCAGCAGCATCTTTCTGATAACAGCAAAACAACAATAAAAAAACTGCGCTTGCCAACCCGCTCGCCAAGCGTGGCAACTATGGCAATATACCCCCATGAAAGTAACGAAGAGATGGCCCCCAGTCCCCGGCAGCCCCGCTATTCCTGGCTAAGGTGGCGACCATGGTAACAGCGAGGCAGGGGGTGCTAAGAGTCTCCGGTGGAGGTTCTGTTGCCACCTACGACGACTCGACATGGCAACTTATAACGCACGCACCCTGAGGACTGACGAGAAGGTCCTGGAGCTAGAAGAAGAGATAGACAAGTTGCACTGGAATGTCATAGGATTATCCGAAGTCTGAAGAGAGGGGGAGGTCACGGTAATCCTCGAATCCGGCAATTTGTTCTATCACCAGGAGGGCGACCATCTGTCCCAAGGAGGTGTCGGATTTATCGTCCACAAGTCTCTCGTTAACAACGTTGTAAAGATTGGGAGTGTGTCGACGAGGGTTGCGGACCTTATACTCAGAATCACCGAACGGTAATCGCTGAAGGTTATACAGGTTTACGCATCAACCTCGGTACACGCCGATGAGGAGGTGGAAGAAATGTATGAGGATATCTCTAGAACAATGCATTCCTCCAAAACCCACTATACGGTGTTAATGGGAGACTTCAACGCAAAACTAGGCACAAGAGAGAACGGTGAGCTGAAAGTAGGGAAATTCGGAATAGGGCAACGGAACCCAAAGGGCCAGCAGCTGGCGAACTTCATGGAGAAAGAAGGACTCTTTATGATGAACTCTTTCTTCCAGAAGCGGCCCCACAGGAAGTGGACCTGGTCGAGCCACGACGGTTCGACAAAAAATGAGATTAACTTTATTATGACGACCAGACGACAACTATTCAGTGATGTCTCAGTGATCGCGAGGGTGAAAACCGGCAGCGATCACCGAATGGTGAGAGGCACACTGAACCTAAACGTTAAGTTGGAGAAGTCACGTCTAATGAAGTCAACGCTCCGTCCTTCTCGTGCTCTAATCCAAAGTCCAGAAACCTTTCAGCTCGAGCTACGAAACCGTTTTCAGTGCCTAGAAGATTGCAATACAATGGACGATATGAATGACAAGCTCGTGGAAACTGTCCATGCGGTCTGAGCTAAGTTTTGCAAGACCCGCCGCAGAAGAAACAAAAAGTCTCCGATCACACTCTAATCTCAATGGCTTTTAGACGGGGTATATAGCTGCAGTCTTCAGTAGATTTGACAGCGTACAGGCAACTGAACATACAGATCTCCAAATGCATGCGGCGGGACTTGTGCAACTTTAATTCTGCTCGTATTAAAGAAAAGATCGAGCAGAACCAGGGCTCCCAAGTCTTTGCAAGAGATCTGTCTGCCAGAAAGAGCCAACTGTCGAAGCTGAAGACCGAGTATGGCAGCGTCGTTTCCGGGACACCTGAGGTTTTGAGTGAGATTGAGAGGTTCTATTGGCAGCTGTACACATCATCGTTGGAGCCACACGTAAGTGTGAGTAACGATCCAAGAGCGAGTCTTATCCGACACTATTCCGATGATATCTCGGACGTCAGTCTGAGCGAGATTAGAATGGCTCTCCAGCATCTTAAAAACGGCAAGATCCCAGGCTGGATGGAATTACAGTGGAGCTTCTGAAAGCGGGTGGAAAACCGATACTTGATGTCCTTCAGAAGCTCTTTAATTCCGTCCTCCATGGTGGCACTACTCCGGAAAGGTGACAACGCTCTCTTGAAGAACTACAGACCGAGTTCCCTTTTGAGCCGCGTCTACATGCTGTTTTCGAGAGTCATTACTCCCGAACAAGCCGGTTTCCAAAAAGGCTTTAGCACCATATACCACATACATACCCTTCGGCAAATTGTACAGAAGTCCGAGGAGTACAATTTACCACTATTTCTGGCGTATGTGGACTATGAGAAAGCCCAAAGACTTTCAATCAAAATTACGTCGAAATTCGGGCGGTGCTGCAGTCCCTTCAGCGATGCCAAGTTGACTGTCGGTATATCGAAGTGCTGAAGTGCTTGTACAGTAGGGCTACGATGGCTATCCGAGTACAGAACCAGAGTACGAAACCTATCCAATTGCAGAGAGGTGCAAGACAGGGTGACGTTATATCCCCGATACTCTTCACCGCTGCATTGGAAGACGTTTTCAAGCTTCTGGACTGGTAAGGATACGGTGTTAACATCAATGGCGAGTACATCACTCACCTTCGATTTGCCGACGATATAGTCCTTATGGCAGAATCGCTGGAGGACCTAAGCACTATGCTTAATGACCTCAATAGTTTTTCCCAACGGATAGGTCTTAAGATGAACATGGACAAAACAAAGATCATGTTTAATGTCCATGTCACACCTATGTCGGTAGTTGTTGGTAGCTCTAAGCTCGAAGTTGTTGACGTTTATGTTTACCTGGGACAAATAGTCCGACTAAGTAAGTCCAACTTCGACCGAGAGGTCAATCGAGGGATTCGACTCGACTGGGTAGCGTTCGGGAAATAACGGCACATCTTCTAGTCAGGTATACCTCAAAACTTGAAAACGAAATTGTGCAACCAGTGCGTGTTGCCAGTGATGACATACGGAACTGAGACGTGGTCCTTCACTGCTGGCCGGATGAGGAAGCTCAAGGTTGCTCAGCGAGCTATGGAGAGGGCTATGCTCGGAGTTTCTCTGCGTGATAAACTTAGAAATGAGGATATGCGCAGTAGAACCAGAGTCACCGACATGGCCCAACGAATTAGTAAGCTGAAGTGGCCATGGGCCGGACATATAGCTCGAAGAACCGGCAACCGATAGGGAAAAAGGTTCTCGAGTGGCGGCCTCGTACCGGCGGATGAAGTGTAGGGCGTCCCCCCACTATATGGAGTGACGACCTGGTAAGACATGCAGGAAGTCGATGGATGCAGGTGGTTCAGGACCGTGCTTTGTGGCATTCCTTGGGTGAGGCCTATGCTCTTTAATGGACTTATGAAGGGCTGTTATGATGATGATGATGATGATGAACTAGTGGAATTAGTACTTTTGCCGTTGTCGTGATAATTGACGATAATTTATGTGTACATAGAGAACTGAAGACCATTTTTATGTATATGTTTTTTATTCCTTTATTCGTTTTTTCATTCCTTGGACTTATGAAGGGCTGTAACGATGATGATGAATAACTTAAAATCAATATATAATAATTTGAATTCAATGCAAGCGTTTTTGTTCCTTTTATGAAATCTTTACTCTTCATTGGGGCCCCCCAACAAATTTTGATACAGGGCCCCTCGAAGGCACGCTACGCCACTGAGCAGCGTCTTCTTAATAACGTATAAAAATTAAAAACTGCTTGCCAAACGTGACAATTATGGCAAATATCTATATATACTTTCATATGCATATAGTAAAAAGTTGTTATTTCGACATCACAAACAGACACTTCATTTTTATTTACTTGTATAGATTATTGACGCAATGTTTTAGTATTTAGAGATGTCACAAGATTGCACAAAAGTTGCCGTTTGTACGTGGATAGAAATCAATAGTATAATACAAAAATAAATTTAAAACTTCTTAATTTTTTTTTAAATTCAGTTAAAAATAATTCATCAACATCATGTGTAATATTTACTAAAAAACTCTAATTAACCTAATTCTCTATTCCCTGCTCAGTGTTGTCCATAACTCATGCATTAAGTTATGTTTTGTTTTCATCCACATTGTCACCTAATATAAACATACTAAACCGCCAGCTCCTTTCCCACCAAGAAGCCTCAAGACAAGATGTGATAGACCAAAGGCCGGACTTATTAGGATAAGGCAGAATTATTAGGACGTAACCACAATACCTCGAAATGAGGATATCCGCAGTTGAACCAGAGCGACCGACATAGCCCAAAGAATTAGTATGCTGAAGTGGCAATGGGTCGGCCATATAGCTCGAAGAACCGACAACCGATGGGGAAAAAAGGTTCTCGAGTGACGAAAGTGTAAGACATGCAGGAAGTCAATGGGTGCAGGTGGCTCATTACCGTGCTTTATGGCATTCCTTGGGGAAGGCCTATGTTCAGCAGTGGACTTGGGTAGGGCTGTAATGATGATGATGATAATGATGAACCACAGAGAACCGGACACTTTTTACTGGAAAGGAGGCATTCCATCTTAGTCCTCACGGGTGATAACGCATTTGCATTTAGATTCGTAATCGATGACAGATGTAGATGTCTATGGGCCACAGTAACCACTTACCATCAGGTGGACTGTGTGCTCGTTTGTCACTATTACCGTATAAAAAAAAAACACAATACCAAGGCACATAGAAAAAAAATCCAAACTCGACTACACTTGTAAATGGAATTCACAACATGTTATACATGAAATTGACAACATGGTGTAAATAAATTCGACGACAATGTGTAATATGTACCCCACATAGCTGGTGACTGCTATAGTGTCGAATCCACGTACAAACAGCCAATAAATGAAGAGTGAAAGAGACCTACCTTTTTTCTCAGCTGACTTGTTCTCCGTCTTCTTCTTTCCATCCGCCGCCTCTTCTTCCACATTCTGCTTCCCTTTCTTCTGCTGTAATTTCGTTTTCGCTTTGGTCTTTGTAATTTTCACCTTTTGTCTACTGCCGCTATCCAGTGTTGGACTTGTATCACTCTTTATTTGGTCTAAAACAGATAATAAAGAAGATGCATGTTTTTCAATATTTTTTTTCGAGTTTATTAAAAATTATTAAAAATAATGAAAAATAATTAAAAATAGATGTTTCATGTAATTTTACAATTAAGCATGGTTTTTCTAAAATGTGATTTCAAACGCCAGTGACGTCATTATGTCCCTTTAATACCACCGTATGGTGAAATGATAAAACACTCATCACGTAAGTAGTTGCCGCGGCCCATAGACATCTACATCTATCTTCTATTACAAATCAAAATGTAGATGCGTTGTCACCCGTGAGGACTAGGATGGAATACCTCATTTCCAGTAAAAAGGGCCTCCGACCACCTGCACTCACCAAGCGAAACGCAGAGGTAAACCTCTACTTCACGCTGGTATTCTGTGAGGTCGTGGTACCACCCCGGTTCGAGCCGGCCCATCCGTGCGACAGCAAAAGCCACGTATCTCTACCACTGTTTAACATGCATTTTTTTACTGGAAAAGAGGCATTCTATCTTAGTCCTCACGGGTGACAACGCATCTGCATTTTGATTTTTTATTGAGGATAGATGTAGATGTCTATGAGCCACAGCAACCACTTACCATCAGGTGGACTGTGTGTCACCCTATCCAATTTTAAAAAAAAACCTAGAAGTCATTGCCGATTCTACTCTGAGAAGCTATTAATTAACCTTATAAAAAAGTTATGACGTTGTCTTGGACTACGAGATTATTTATAACTAGCGAACTGCCCCGGCTTTGAATGAATAGAATCTATAATGTGGCGTTATTAAGATTTCACTCATTTTATCAATTTTATATTTATTGCTTTTCGTTTTTTTTTTTATTTTTCATGTTTTCTGATATAATATAGCCCAGTGCTCCTGACGTTATTCTCAATTTATCTCTAAAGTTTTATCACAATCCTTTCTAACCGACTTCAAAAAAAAGAGGAGGTAATCTGTACGACTTTATTTTTTGTGTGTTACCTCGAGAACTTTTTTCTAGGTGAACCAATTTTGATGATTCTTTGTAAGCTGGTGCTTCTCATGTGGTCCCATATAAATTTGATCAAAATCTGACCAGTAGTTTTTGAGTTATGCTTAATAATGCGTATATAATTGACTTCGACCACATTTGTGATGTTATCATTTTATTTATATTGAAGTCGTTCCTACAAAATTTTTAATTTTACCACTTGTAGCCATTCCAAAAATTAGCCGGAACAGATAAACTGACAGAGAAATAATTTAAAAATTGTTATTTATAGTTTACATACATACATACATACATATAATCACGCCTCTTTCCCGTAGGGGTAGGCAGAGACCACTTCTTTCCACTTGCTACGATCCTTACATACCTGTTTCGCTTCGTCCACTTTCATTATTCCCTTCATACATGCTCTCTTCAGTTTAGGGTACTCTTAACCTGGCCTTTTTTCAAGATGTCCCTGATTTGATTTAAAAATGTCCACCTAGGTCTACCCCTTCCAACACTTTCATTCACACTCGCTATACACTTTTTTCGTCAATCGTTCTTCATTCATTCTCTCGACATGGCCAAGCCATCTCAGCATACCTTTCTCAATTTTTGTCACTACATCTTCTTTCAGACCACTATTTATATGTCAATAGTATGTAAATAACCTCCTGAGCTTATTAGAAGTCAGTTATTTTAATATTACAGACATACCCTTCAGTTTGATTTATATGTATAGATATATATTACCTTCACTATCGAAGTTGTCGAAATTATCGAAACCATCATCATCATCGTCATCATCGAAACTGTCGTCCATGGAAACTGAAATCAGACAATACATCTTTATATATATAGTTGGTGCCTCTATTAGTACTTGTGCAACTGCTAAACTACCTGAGTCTGACCGATTGAAGTTATATTAACACATTGTGACTATAGATTTTTACATGGTCGAACTATGCTGCAGCTATATTATGATAGTAGAACGAATGACTCGGGTTACATTAACAAATCATTCATGATTGACACATGTCATTTCGAATCCACGTACAAACAACAGCGTTCGTGCAGTCTTGTGACATCTCCAAGGACTAAAATATTGCATCACTAACACCGAAGTAGTGATGAATTAGTGGTGTAGTTGTAGCACGAATGGGTCGGCTCGACCGGGGAAGGACCACGCTCTCACAGAATACTAGCGTAAAATAGAAGTTCAACACTGATGTATTGCGTATGGTGAGTGTAGAGAACCGGAGACCCTTTTTACTGGAAAAGAGACATTCTATCTTAGTAGTAGTATTATTGAGGATACATGTGGATGTCTATGGGTCACAGCAACCACTTACCATCAGGTGGACTGTGTGCTTGCTTGTCACTCTATCCTATAAAGAATATAATAATATAAACGACAGAGGAAAATTTTAAAAATGGACACTCATATCTCAATGACACGTAAATATTTTATACAAACATGAACAAACAAAATCAACACTAATTATAAAGAAAACTTTCAGTAAGCGTTTGTAGACTCGCTCACAAATGAGCAAAACCAGACTTATTTTTTTTAGGTTATGGCACTTTATTATCATTGATTCCAATGACAAATTAGACTGAAATTATTAGAACGTACGAAAAACGCATATCGCAACGTATTTTTTTTTCAGTCTTTACCAGTGGGTGTGAGTATAGATAGCGACAGTGTGCGAGCGAGAGGTGAACAGAGGCGTCATTTTCAATCTTATTCTTTAACCGCACGGGTAGTACCATATAAAGCAAATAAATGTTCTATCTACATAGTACATATCCAATACAAAAATTTAAATTTCTTTCATTTAAACATATTAAATTATAATTTTAAAATTTTGTAAATAATTATTCATCTACTAAACTAAGCTAAAACAAAATAAAATTCACAGTCTAAAACATAAATCACATTATAAAATGTGCGCGCTACCTCAATCGTATATAATAATTTTTAATAATTTTTTATGACAGAAGCAATTCAGTTGTTAAAACATACTTATATGGCCCTGTCTTCCACCGCATAAAATATATAGAGAACTGTTCAGCAAGGAGCAAGGAGCAAGGTGGTGACAGTACAGATATATTTGTTTGTAAATCAAGAGCCCTGCTAGCACAATTAACACCAGGAATGTTAGCAGACACTAGTAATTTGTTATTATACTTCCCTATTTGAATTGGATTTTATTCATAATTACATGAATTTTAATTCATTTTGTGTGTAATCCAAATTCTATTTTTAAAATTAAAGTAACCGAGTTACACCATTAAAATTGGTGCAGCCATTTCGGAGATTAGTTTGAATAGACAGACAAAAATTTTAAAAACCTTTTTTTCTATCTTATCTCTATCTATCTATCTATACTATAACAAATCACTATATTGATGACTGATATTATAAGGGGTAGGTAACTTAGGCTACTTTTATTTTAGAAAAAGAATTAGGGTTACGCGCAGAAAAATTAAAACCCATGAAATCCAATTGCAGTAAATTCCTACTTTCATATGTATTTAGTAAAAAAATGTTATTTTGACTCTACAAACAGACATTTAAATTTTATTTATTTGAATAGATTTACCTGGCAACACCTTTAAATGAACTCGACAACACCTGTATATTATTATATATCCCTCCCCATACAGCTGATGACTGCAGTATCAAATCCACGTACAAACAGCCAATAAATGAAGAGTGAAAGAGACCTACCTTTTTTCTCAGCTGATTTGTTTTCCGTCTTCTTCTTTCCATCCGCTGCCTCCTCTTCCACATTCTGCTTCCCTTTTTTCTGCTGTAATTTCGTTTTTGCTTTGGTCTTTGGTGTGTTTTTCACCTTTTGTCTACTGCCGCTATTCAGTGTTGGACTTGTATCACTCTTTGTTTGGTCTGAAATGGATAATTATATAATGCTGATTTATAATTCAATTAAAACTACACTAATTTTGTTTAGAGAATTTGCTGAAGCATCATGCGTGACAAGTGAATTAAGTATTGCAGTAACTGACATCTCACACCTTGGACAAAGCTCTCCGTCGCTGGTCTGGGCATTTCACGCCCGGCGTAAACGAGATATTTACAGCATATTCTACAAAAAAATCATATGCTCTTTCTAGCTTTTTCTTATGTTCTACCTCTACACCACTCAAGGGACGAAAGGAGCTAATTGAATGTTCTTACAGCGCCATTTATTCATGTTATATTTATAACATACGTAAAATTATCCTTTTTTATTTTCACCGTGTCGTGAGAATCCACTGTTGGACATGACTGATCCAAATTAACCGATTCATTGCGGCACCAATTTTCGACAACTTTTAGCTGTGGCGGCGAACAAATATTTCATGACACGCCTACTGTGCCATGCCATGTGTAAAAGTAATGTTCTTTTTTATGCTTTTTTTACTTGTTTAGACTTAATTAAGTTTATTTGACATCAAACATCAGTTACAAATGGAAGGATACTTGTTTTTAGTGGGTAACTACGTGTTTTTTTACATGTTTTCTTTGAAATTGAGAGTAAGTGACTTTCTTTATGAAGAGATTACAAACCTTTTGTACTATTTTTTTGTTTTATAAAAAATTATTTATATAAGTAGGTACAAAAAAAAAAGGCTAAATCACCCTGGAAAACCTTGGTTTTTTATTAAATTAAATTTTCACCTAATAATAATATTTGTAAATATCAAACAATCAAGAACCTTAATTTGGAAAAAAATAAGGTTTATGATTCATTAATATTCACAACTGTTAAGTATTATTTAATGTTATACAAATGTAAAAGTAAAGTCTATTTGTTAACGTCTAATTAGTAAGAATAGCAAAAAAAAAAATTTCAAAAGGAAACAAACGCCGGCGTTATACGGCAGCGGATTAACAAAAGACTATTTATTAGCGAACTTGTTTCATGCATGAACGGTTTCAAACTGTTTCAAGCAAAAATAAACCTTATACCATATCACAAGAGCACATGGTACTTCGTAGGTCTATTCGGCCATATGATAGTAATAAGACGGCAGTTCAACTATTTTAAACATATTTAAACAATAAGACAAACGCACTGTTTTTTTTTTAACAGGAGACTTGTTTTCCAGAAATTTATTTACAACTTGAGTTTGTGAGCGATCGCAATGAGTGCTATTATTTGTTACTTATTACACTATTTTTCCACAACATGATTGAAAACCCACAAAGTAAAAAGAGTACCATGTACAAGTTAAAAAAAGGTTGTCAACCCCTAAAAATTTCAAATTTTCAAAATATTCAGAATGAAGCCCAGGCATGAACTACTTGCAAAATAATGAATTTCCCAAAAACGCAATTTGAGCGAGTTATAACGATTTTTAAAAAGACACGACTCGTGTGTCACACGCCACACGCAAAAATAATCGATGGCACGCCTGGCGTGCCATCCGCACTGAACCGGTTAAACCATTCAATTGACTAAGACCCGATTTCACCAAACTATTCTTAATTACCCATTAACTAATGTTCTGTTAAAATTGACGTCGACGTCAAAAAGGTTTACGTTCTATAAAGGGATCTTAACGAGGCGTTGCTAAATCAAACATCAACTAGATATTGTCTGTGATCAAGTGAACAAAACCGACCGGTCTGACTTGTCATTCTTTTACACTTCACTCTCGTTATTATGCAGCCAAATCAAAATGTCATGGCGCCCATACAAAACGTTCCGTAAACAGTATAATTCTATATTAGTCGTTTTCAACGTCAAACATTTTCGGATTCGCGCTTGCAGATTTCGTTTTGTGGTGGTTTTTAATTCCTAAATTTTGTAATTTTTAGTTAAGTAATTTGTGTTTTAAAATGTCGAAAAAAAATCGTGGACCTAATTTCTGTGCTAATGAAAAAGAAATTTTAATAGGTCTCATTCTAAAACATAAGCATATAATTGAAAACAAAAAAACAGATGCAGTAACGATTGCTCATAAAAATGAGGGTTGGAAGGTGCTCACGGAAGAGTTCAACTCCTTGAGCAGTTTCAATGTCCGAAATATCGACCAACTTAGGACTTGTTGGGATAACCTCAAAAGAACGACAAGGAAAGACAAAGCTGCGACTAAGAAGGAGATTTTCTTAACAGGTACGATCTATTTGTAACTTAATAACACGTTATATTTTTCAAATATTGTAGTACAGTTATAATTTTTGACCTCTATTTCGAATACCTAACTATTCTGACTGTAAACTCTCACCAAAATTCATTCAGTGGTTTCCTAGTCTGCAAACAGACATAAGTAGTGTTGTAGTGATGCCTAGTGACTACTTACGCTCCTTTTTAGTGTTAACACTGTTTCATAATCTATACTTTGCTATTTCTAGGTGGGGGCAAGCCCAATCATCCACCACCAGGGCCTTTTCAAGGGCAAGTAGAAATATTACTTGGCCCTACATTAGATGGTCTTCCTAACGAATTTGATAGCGATGGTCAATTTCAAGAAGACTCGGTTACACCATCGAATAAAGTAAAGGAAGATGCAGAAGTATTACCGACCATTGTTTTATTAGATGCAGTACCTGGCTGTTCAACTGTGGTAATTTTAAACATACTAACTAGTTCTCTATGTCTTTAATTTATGTGTAATAGTGTATATTTCAACACAAAATATGTACATAAAATACCCTTAGCACCACTAAGTAGTCACAATCTTAAATTAACTTATTATAGCACCTTTACATGGATGAGTTTAACTACCTACTTAACAACTAAAACAAATTGAAAGTAGATTTTCAGATTAACTCGAATAGACTTTGTTTTATGATATAATATATAAATGTATTTCAATACAGATAGATTTTATTTTTATTATTTATTTTATTTCAGATTGACCAAGCTGGTTCCTCGGGACTGAATAGCTCCCTGGCTGAATCAGAGGGTTTAAAGCAAAAGCAAAAGCAGGAAGCAATTGATGGCAGAAGTTGTTGTGAAGTTCAGGTACCAATCTCATCACAAATATACTATTTCATCGCCAACTGTTATTGGTGCAGCATTGTGCAATGCCATTTCAAACTGCTTATGTTGATTTTATCACATGAGTGAAGTTTGGACTGAATATAATAAACCTACTTTTTGTTTTAGGATAAGGATAATATTTGGCATGGTTGGTCTCCAGCTGCACTAAAAACCAAAACGTCAGATGTACTGATAACAAAAAAAAAGGGGAGCCCTACATGGCTTCACAGGAGAAGACCAAGGGCTTCAATGGCTGACAATTTACTAGCTAGCAAGTTGGAGCTAGTAGAGATTTTGAAAAAAAATGTAGAAATTGAGGCAAAAAAGAAAAATTTATTGCTCGACGAGCAACTTAAACAAGAAAGATTAAAAACTGAACTTTTAGAGTTACAGTTATCTTTGGCAATAAATAAAAATTAGGTTACACTGTAAAATGACTTTTATTTATGATGATTGTAAATGCAAACTTCTGAAGTAATTATTAATAAGACTTCTGCGCACAGGATTTATATCTCTGTTTGTGTTATCATTATGTCTGTGCTCTCTAATATGCCCTTGTTCAATTAAATCTTCCCAAGGAGCAGGAAGTTGTATTTCTGGATCATCAGATGGCAGCTCTTCTTTTGCTTTTATTAAGATGTTGTGTAACACAGCCGTAGCAACAATTATAGGAAGACAATTTTTCAACTGTACTTGTATACCTAATGCAAGTACTGGGAATCGACGTTTCCATATTCCAAACAGGCGTTCAATGGGGTTCCTACTTCTTATTTGAGATTCATTATACAATCTCTCCTCTGGGGTTAATGGATTCTGCAGTGGCATCATAATGTATGGTCGGTTCATGTAACCACTGTCTGCTAAAAGAAAGGCGTCACCATATCGACCACTTTCAAATATAGTATTTCTGTATGATCCGTTCCAAATAGTTTGATCTTGGTTACTTCCTGGCCACCTCGCAACCAAATCTAAAATTTCTAGGTTAGCATTTCCTATTGCTTGCACATTTATAGACATGTAGCCTTTTCTATTTCTAAAATGTTCTCCATTTTCCCCACCAGGAGAACGAATGCGTACATGTGTACAATCCAGAGCACCCAGTGCCTTAGGAAAGCGTGCTATGTTATAAAATTGTAGTTGTTCTTTTTTTACTTCTTCTTCCGAGACAGGAAATTTTATAAACTGGCGACCGAGTGACGCTATAGCCGCAGTAACTCTGTGTATAATTCTGTGAGAAGTGGATTTACTCATTCCACAGTAATCACCCATAGTAATTTGTTGTGAACCAGTGGCATAATATCTTAAAGTTAGAAGAAGTTGGTTTATTGGCGATATCGACTTGTTTCTGTAAGCAAACAACATTTTAGGTTAGTTTCATACATGCCCGTCATACATATCATTATTCTCTTGACGCTTTGCGTAACATTCACGGTCAAGATGATTAAGTGATCCTATTACAAGTGGAAACACTGTGCATTTTTAAATTGTTACAATTCTGCGGTGTCAATTAGAAATACAGTAAGGAAGGTTTTTGGATAAATCGATTTATTTATATATTTTAGTCCTCGTGATGAACTCTATCCAATTCTTTAAATAACTCGATTAATCAAAAATATTTTTTACTGCGTTTTCAATTGGCACGGCAGAATTAGCATCCGAACATTTTTAATAACTAATATTAAATACCTTACGTAAAAAGTTGTACTAAATAACAAAACATAGACATATTTTTAATACAATTTACAAAATAAGGCAATGTTAAAGTAGGTACTCACCGATTTGATGGATATTCAAGTTTATCTTCAATAATTTGCAAAACATCCAAACAAGATTCTTTCGATAAACGAAACCTTGTCCTAAAATCTACATCGTCATATTCCTCAAAATAATCACGTCGCTCTTTATATGTCTTAGGACGTCGAACAATATTATCTAAATTTTCTAAAATATCATCATTTTCGTGTTCAAAAATAAAATTATACGCCGCTTCCATTTTATATGACCAACTGACAAAAAATTGACTGCCGTTAAAAGCATTAACGGACCTTTGGAGCAGTGATTAACTTTAACGCCTTGTTAAGAGAATTAACCATTCGTTAGTACTTGATGAAACACTCACCACGCCTAACGGGCTGTTATCTATTTAATTGGACGTTAAAACTAACTAACAGAGTATGGTGAAACTAGTTCTAAAGCGTTTTGAATGGAAACGTAGTGTGTTTATGTTATGGAATCACAACACACAAACAATTTTTATTCTGAGGATTGTTTTTTAAATAAACCTAAAAACTATACAAGATAACGTTACCTTCACTGTTGCGGTTGTTGAAAATTATGAAATCATCATTATCATCATCATCGTCATCATCGAAACTGTCCACCCTGAAATCTGAAAAGAAACAATACACATGATGTAGTTTTATATAATATATAATCATCAGTGTGCTTGTTACTAATCATGCAACTTCTGATTGAGCTGACTGAGGTGATACACGCAAACATCGAGACAATAGTTCGCAGCTATGTAAGGATCCGACAGAGAGCGCTGTAGTCAAGTTATTAAGAAATAATAATATATTTATGAACCATAGTTACTCATAGTTTTAATATATTACATTGATTTATGGCCAAATACTCAAACACTGTGCAATTTTAAGATATTGTTAAGTCTAGTGTCGTCACAGTCACTTTGACTTAAAGTGATAGAGACAGCACGCGACTTAACGGCATCTTAAAACTGAATAGCGTTTGAGTATTTAGCCAATAGTGCCGAAAAAGAGAATCACAAAATCTGGACTTTGGATGTGGTCAAGGTATTAATTAATCAATTTTATATTTACACTCTAGAATGTCCGACGTGGATTCAGAGTGAAACTCACAGCGCCATCTACCGGATAGGACAAAACAATGTCTGCATACCAGCTAGTTTAGTTCAAGAAAATCTCAGGGGATTTGATATTGAATGGAGATGCAAGTTTCTATAAAGACTACCGCTGCAAACATTCAGCAATTGATGACTTTTGATGTTACCATTATTGGCAACATCCAAATCAGAAGACTGCCGAACTTCTTGGAGAATATTTCATGACTTGAATAATTGTAATATTCCTGCTCACACTCAAAACACTAGCTTAGATGTGGAGTTGTGAAAAATAGCATGTCATAAACGAAAAGTTAAAACCTAAATAGTATGAAATGTAGACAAATATTACCTGACAATGATTCGGCCAGTTCAATTTTCACATTTAACTGGTTGGTGTTTTCATTTGCAACTGAAATAAAAGTAATATATATGTATGTAAATTTCTACAAGAAAATGAACAAATATCTTAAAATATAAGGATGCCTAACAAATATAAATAAAAGAAAGTCATGGCTAAAGCCAGTATTATAATATATAAGAAAAATGTATTGTAGTTTAGTGAATGGAAGAGTCAAGACAAGACGCCCTAGACGAAAGTTTATCGATCAATATGGTGGTATATTGAAGTATTGAGTAAGATGATTTGATGCAGTCAGATAATTGGTAAAATAAAAATATTGATTTATTTTATTATAATCATTAAAACAGGCACAGGTACATAATCAACTTCCATATTATAAAAATAACTAGCTGTTCCCCACGACTTCGCCCGTGTGTAATTTAAGATTTAAATATTTTGCACAGAACCCTTAACCCTTCTTTTTGTAAAATATAAGTAGCCTAAGTTACTCCTTATAACATCAGCTATCTGCCAGTGAAAGTCCCGTCAAAATCGGGCCAGCCCTTTCGGACATTAGCCAGAACAAACAGACAGACAGACAAATATTTTAAAAATTGTTTTGATTTGTTTTAAGTACCGTATATACTTTCATATGCATTTAATAAAAAGCTGTTATTTTGACATTACAAACAGACACTTCAATTTTATTTATTTGTATAGACGTCGGCTTTTCCACCAACATCAAACGTGATGACTGACTGTATGTTCTCCTTAGGTTGTGGCTCTACTGTGTTAAGATTTTGCTATTGCAATCTGCCTGCCAACATTGAAATGTTAATGTGGATTTAAAACTTCAATGTTGTAACTTTTTATTCAAGTGTTAATCTCGTCCAAGCAAGTGACATATTTACATTAATATTCCAGCCCACAGGAAAAATAAAAGCTTGTTTGTTTTGTTTTCTTTTTTATAAAACGTTACCCCTAAACTAGGATTTTCTTCTGTATCATGGAGGCAGTTTACAAACATAGATTGCAAGAGGACAAACATCCAGACCCAGAACAATTATTTGTAGGCCATACAAATACTTGTTCCGTGCGGGATTCGAACCCGCGGCCCCCAGCGCATCAACTCATTGCTAAGCCACTGCGCCATGGAGCCGTCTATTCTGCTTACGAAAAATAAAAGCTTAGATGTGGAGTTGCAAAAAATAGCACATCATAAGCTAAAAGTTAAAAACTAATTAGTATGAAATGTAGACAAATATTACCTGACAATGATTCGGGCAGTTCAATTTTGACATCGAACTTGTTGAAGTTTTCATTTGCAACTGAAATAAAAGTAATATATATGTATGTAAATTTCTACAAGAAAATAAATAAATATCATAAAATATAAGGGTGCCAAACAAATATAAATAAAACAGTCATAGCTGAAAGCTAATATTATAATATATTAAGAAAAATGTATTGTAGTTTAGTGAATGGAAGAGTCAAGAACGGATGCCCTAGACGAAAATTTATCGATCAAATTGGTGGTATATTGAAGATGGACCAGACAAAGAGTACCCTTACCAACAAACATGCCTAATGGAAGTCCACTTGGCACAACCCTGACATTATATTCATATTTTTAGTTAGAGAGCCACGGTAGCACAGGAGCTAAGCGCCCACTTTAAATTTCACAGTACGCAAGCAACCCGGGTTTGATCCCAACAGGCACCAATGAAATTGTTATTTGCAATTTTAAGTGCTGATTTACCACATGCTCGGCAGTGAAGGAAAACAATGTGAGGAACCCTTCTCTGGGAAATAATTTCAAAAAGTATTTCGAAGACATGTGAAGCACGCATTGGGGCAGTGCGATGGACACTTCCTTACCCTAGAACCCTCTCAGAAGGGAGAAGACGCATGTGCCCAGTCGTGGGGCATAAATAGGATGTAACTTTTAACTTAACATTTGATGATTTTGAGCTATAGTGCAGCATGTATAGGTTGGCTTCATTGATAAAGAACTACACTCTCATAGAAAACTAGCACTAAATAACAACATGTGTTTTGTATGGTGAGTGACTGGGACCCTATTCATTATTAACAAAATTTTCTTCTCAAGGAATCTGGACATTGATTCATAATCCAGGATAACTTTGGCTATGAGCCACAACATTAATTTATCATTAAATGGACTGTATGCTCTTTTGTCACTATTAATATCTACATAGTATAAAACAAAGTCACCTGCCATCTGCATACTTAGATCTTTTAAACTATGCAATGGATCATGACGCGGTTTTCATCAATAGACAATTTTTTTTTTATAGGCTAGGGGGACAAGCGAGCACACAGTTCACCTGATGTTAAGTGGTTGCTGTGGCCCATAGACATCTACATCTATCCTCATTTGTGAATCAAAATGCAGATGCATTGTCCCCCATGAAGACTAAGATGGAATGCCTCTTTTCCAGTAAAAAGGGTCTCCGGTTCTCTACACTTACCATACGAAACACAGCAGTGTTAAGCTGCTATTTTACACTGATATTCTGTGAGAGCGTGGTCATTCCCCAGTCAAGCCGAACCATTCGTGCTACAACTATACTACTAATATAGCTGCAGCATGGGTCTACCACGTACAATTCAAGACAAAGGTTTGTACGTGAAATACATGCATATTATAATACACTACATAATTCTTGTCTGTGTGCACTCCTCCTAATTGGCTGGACCGATTTTGATGAAATGTAGTGTGTTATTATCAAGTTGATTAGAGAATGGTTTAAGTTCACGATTGGACCCTGTAGGTGGCATTGTTGTCGAGAACCAGAAATAAACCAAGCAAAGCCAGGGTGGATCACTAGTTCTATATAAAAATAATAAAAAAAAACAGTTGAAATACCTTTAATAGCATTCCTATTACAGAAGTCTTTAAACTTTTCCTCACATTTTCTAACCTGCTTTTTAAATTCAAATGCTTCTCTAAGCCTTAGTATACACGTTTCACATATTGTATATGTCACTTCAGAGAGGACACCAAGCACTGGTTCTATCTGGAAAGAAATGATTTATTTACAATTAAAAACAGTTGTATTGCTTAGTATTTTTATACAAATTACAATTACAAATTAGAAATATTGTTATGTTACAGTTCAGCTACCTATAGCAGAAATATGTGTGTTGTCTTATCATTTATTATCACAATTTGAAACTAAACAGACAGACAAAAATTTAAAAATGCATCACAAAAAAAGGTAACTGTGAAGAGTACTGGTCTTTTCCTTTTTTTTTGTAATAGTTTGGTAAAATATGACAATGACAGGATAAAATTTCCAATATGGACCATCGATTTAAATGCCCATATTTTTTTTGTAGATAGTACTCACTAAAAGAAAGCGTTTTGCAAAGTTTCAATATGCGGAAACGCATACTTTTTGAGAAAAAAAATTATTGAAAATCAATTATTTTTGCAATATTTACGGTAAAACTGACACTCAAGTGACACTATTTTGTATTGTCCATAGAGAAAAGTAATACATCAGAAAGTATTGTCTTTGTCATCGTCGGTAGGGATGTCGATTCTTTCCCAAAAAGATCGATTCGAATCGTAAGCTGTATCGATTCACAAAAAAATCTATTTCTAAAATATCGATATTTTTTCATGTTTGCATTTATAATGTAAATATAAATCCATTTTATGAAAAACCAGAAAGATACCATAGTAAATAATCTCTTATTGAAATTTGTTTTATTTTAATTTATTTATTTTTATTAGGGCAGATAACAAATAAAATAGGTGAGGTTCAACTTGTGTCAAAGAATCGAATTGATTGACCCCGACTCCACCTGGTACGAGTCTGTCCTACCCCTAGAGTGGTTATAAAGAGCCGGAGGCGCGTAGGGGGAGCAGCCTCCGCCTGTTGTAACAAGTCGTAGGCATCGGACGAGCCGGAGCGGCCGAGGCTGGTCACCGAAGGCGACCAACAAGCCGAAGCTGCGAAGGCGAGGAGAGATGCCTGCGATTTGTTACGCAAAGGCGTAGAGGCTGCTCTTCCCGCAGCGCCGGAGACGTTGCAGTCTCAAAATAGATACAGAAACCCCTTTTAATCAGTCCCCCTATTTTATGTCTGATGAAGGGGATTTTGTTCTCATAAAATGTATCTATAATTCCATTATAAATCCAAACATGAAAAAATATCGAAATTTTAGAAATCGATTTTTTGTGAATCAACTTACGATTTGAATCGATTTATAAAATCGGTCTTTTTCGGAAAGAATCGACATCCCTACCGACGATGACAATAACAATATAAAATAGCGTCAGTTTTACTGTAGGAATTGACATAAATTTGCAAAAATAACTGATTTTCAATAATTTTTTTCTCAAAAAGTACACATTTCCACATATTGAAACTTTGCAAAACGCTTTCTTTTAGTGAGTACTATCTACAAAAAAAATATGGGCATTTAAATCGATGGTCCATATTGGAAATTTTAACCACAATGACATATTGAATGAAATAATATGAAAACTGATAAGTTTTGAAATTAGATTCCATAATAATACAAGTGTTTACATTTCCTCCTCGAATTTTGGCAAATATATCCGTTAAATTACTCTGCCGTTGCTTCATCCCTGATTTATTGAAATTGCTTTATGAGCATATACTTCTTCTTCTTCTTAATAACTGGCTTTACGGCTCTGGGATCTAGCCCTTCTGAGCCTGAAGTTACAATATATTATAATAATTATCCTTCATAGTATACTGCTTCACAATGTGTTGATGTGTCACATTGTGTAGCCCTTGGGAGATTTTGACGGCAACTTGAGCCAGCAGACAGCTGACGGTTGGCAATGGTATCTCAATGCGCCTAAGCAGACAGAGACAAACACCTTATTTTGAGAATTACTTTACCATCAGAGCACTTGTTTCACAGTTTTCACTAATAGTTCACATGCGCAAACACTTAATACACAAAATCGCACCACTTTTACATATCAAAGTCCACTTCAAACCATTATTTAAACAATAAAACAGGAGCAGCAAACCGCCGCCGCTTAAGTTCCCGCCAAACCCCATGAACGTATACGAAGATAAGTCAAAAGTCAGCTGATAAATAATTTAGCTACTGTTTGGTATGTGCTAGACAACAATACAAGTTCAATTTAATTGTTATGGTCCACAATAAAAGATGTATCGATACTTACACTGATGTCCAAACTGTCTTTCAACATATCGGAATAGATCTCTGTTTCTATACTTCGACCGCGAGGTTCAGCCAAATTATTAAAAATCCCTTGCGCGTGACAACAACGACACAGATCCCGTTCCAATATCCAGACTTCAGACGACATTATTTACACACAATATTATGTAACATTTATAACGAATAGCAATGGTTATATCGAAACTAACACCGACATAAAGATAAAAATAACAACATAACTTCACTATAACTCCCAAACTATGAAATATGAATATGAATTGATTTGATTTGACTACTTGACGGCCATATTGTTTTGTTTCACAACCACAAACTATATAGAAACACTACGCGTTTTCACAACATAGATTAGAATTTAGTGTTCCTTAAACATCGATAGACTACCGATTAATCGATAGTGTTTGCACTATCGATTCTATCGATAGTCTGGTTAAACTATCGATTGTCATCCTTATCGTAATTTTTGTCTATAGTAGATGTTTCCCCACAGAGAACTTTGAATAATAAGAAATGTCTCCCTTTAGTCCAAGGCCAGAGAAAACCCTGTAAATAAGCTGTGTGTGAATAGCTAATTAATATGTGTAACGCTGACGTCAGTCACAATTTGTGCGAGTGTTAGAACGGGCGGTTGATCTTGTGTTTTATAGTTTACTGATTTGTTTTGTATTTGACTTCATAATGAATCGAAAATTGATCCTAAAAATCAATCATTAATGTGGAGTTATTTCTAGATAGTAGACAATAACAGTCCGTTTGTAAAGTGTAATTTTTATAATCAAGAATATAAGCATTTAGGAAATACGACAAATCTAAGAGATCACTTGAAAAGAAAACATGCCGATAAAATAGGTTAGAATCGGAAGAGGGATCATCGTCTGAACATCAAGTTCAAAATGAAGTGCAACAAAAAAATATAGAAGTTCTTTTAAAAATTATTTTAATAGAAATCAGTTGGTGAAGACAAAGCCTATTGTTACTTTCCTTAGCAGTTCTACACTATCCAGTGACAAATCGCGTATTTCTCAAATACGAGCAAACAATAAAGTGCAATAATTACTTATTGTTATTATTATTTGTGATACCTGCTAAAAAAATCGATAGTCTATCGATATATCGATTGTCTTATAAGAAACTATCGATCACTATCGAATACTTCAACAATCGATGTTTAATGAACACTATTAGAATTAAATTCAGAGATTTCATAGAGTTGTAGTTGGTTGTAGTTGACTCCATCTACTATACTCGCGACAATCTAAAAAGCCCCTGCCAGTTAAAAAAAATCTAAAAAGCCCGATTTGGCGTTTCTTATTCGTAGATAGAGGATTGACAAGTCTATGTTCTTATTATATATCCCGCGATAACTTTGTACGAACGTTGACGTAAGAAATCGAAAAATCAAATTCACAATCCTAAATAGTTACTATGTTATTCATACACTATGACAATGAGTATTATTCGTAAGCACCAAGTTTCACTTTATATTCGAAAAATGCTCTCATAAACACGAATTAAACTTTGATTAATATTCCCAGAGGACGATACTACAATGACATGTCTGTTGATATCGTTGGGTTCGTTGTCGTAGTGTTGTAACCGTTATAAACCATATTTGGACCAAATAAAATCGATGTTCTGAAAAATCGATACTTTTACATTTAGAAAAGAGACAAACGTATTATTTAATGTTTAAACATATAAAAATAAAATCTAACCACATATATTACTAGCCTTATTTTGATATTTAATATGTTAATATTGAAAATAGTTTGATCTTGAAACAAATGTATTTTAAACTCCATTTATTCTCTCTACCTCATTGATTTGTCAATGCTTCGCGCGGTCTTTCGCTATCTTGGAAGTTTTTGTGTAATTGGTTATTATTATATTTTCTGACTCGGCTATTACTCTTACACTGTTTCTACTATATTCTGCTATTTTGAAGTCGCACGAGTACTTTGAACGGGAGTCAGCAAATAGAGGGCCACTTTTATAAGTTACTCAAGTACAAGAGCGAGTCACACAAGCGTTTGCAATTGGCCTTAGAAACTGTCCGAAATATTATAAAGGAAAAGTACGGGCCTTTTGGCTGTGAAGATAATGTACTGCACAAACCCAAAAGCAAAACAAAAACCTGTAACATGTATCGATAATCTTGATGCTGATGCTATTAGGTCCCATGTTTACGACTACTACACAAGATAAGAATACCCCACCATAAGTAAATTAGTTGTGTCCCTTAAATCTGCAAACTTTATGATGGCAGTGCAACAAAACCTACAAACGGAAAATATTATTACATAATATGTATGACATAATACACAATACACATAATAATACAAATAGACATAATACTACAAAGAATATCCTTCTTAAGAGAAGTTAATAAAATAACCAACTGGGACAAGGATACATTTATTGACGAGACATGGTTAAACGCCTGTGCCACAATCTTGTACGTATGATACGCAAGCATCTAGCACAAAAGTTCCAATGGGAAAGGGTGGACGCCTCATTACTTGTCATGCTGGATCTGCCGGGGAAGGTTTTATTAAAATTATTTGTTGGCATCAAGATAAGAATTGAGAATAAAAATGTTACGAATCAAGTGAAATTATTTATTTACCTGACCCAACCACACTTATTTATTGTTAATTTTATTCTTGACTAGCGACCCCGCTCGGCTTCGTACGGGTGCATATTAGTGGCGTGCCTACATAATATACATTGTATGTCGGATTTTAGTTCGTGTTTTGGCTTTGAAATTGGGCCAAATTGAAACTTAGTTAGGATTTATGTAATAACTGTTAAATATTACAAACTCGTACATGTATTAAAACGATATGCCTTGATAATCAATTTTAATCGATGTAGATACATTTTCCATTACAAACTATATAATCGATATGTCTCGAGAATCGGCTTTTAAAGCAACCATTTTTTTTCCATCATTACGCAAAGTATTTTTCTAGTTGTCAAATCGGGCTTTTCTAATTGTCACGAGTATAGGTACGTTGTTGTAATCTTGCACAAATGATTAAAATGAATGTGGATGGAACCCTTTGATTATATACATGTCTAGATAGAGCGTTGCGCTGCAATCGCAACAAAAACGACCGGCCCGTTTTGAAGCGCTTGTGTGCATATTACGCACACAAGTATGCGTTACTACTATTGTTTAACAAGCGCGCTGCGTCACTCGGGGGCGAGCCGAGTGATACCAGCTCTTGAATATTTCCCATTAGATTAAGTACATACTCATTTGACTTTAATTTTTTTTCTATATATACTTATTTGATTTGCCTAGTTATAAAATAAAATGATGAATTGTAATTTTAATTTAATTTCATTTTAATTATCAGTATTAGTCAATATATGTACATTTTAACTTGCTCACTTATAAAAATAGTGATGTAGGTACCATGTTTAGCGAATAAATAACTAATCATTTTTAGGTATTTATATTACTTTTGGTATTTATTTATTTTAGTTATAGTTTTGTAAAAATAAAAATGAAAATTTAATATACATAAATATCAATAAAATAAAATACAAAAATTAATAAATAAAACCCAACCAGATGGGAACCCTCGGCAGGGTAGACGAAACGGCTGAGACTTTGATTATATACTTTGCTTAATAAGGAAATCTGAAACCCAAAATATTAGAAAGAACTAACAAAAATACTACTTAGTGCATAACGTCACGGGTTTCCTTTATTTTTTGTAGGTAAATTATCATGTACTGATCAAATAAATAATGAAATTTTTAAAATAATAATGTTCTCTTGATCGAAAGATAATGTAATGATATTTGTATTTTGTCTCCCATAGTTTCGCCAAATCTCCCTAGTAATAAGCTGACAACACCGGCTAATGAAACAAACCTACAAGATAACGAATTAAAATATCGTGTTTTCTTAATATAATAGCGGTTAAATAACAAAACTTGCTGATGAAAAGTGATCATGGTGTTATTATACGGTTTCCCACATAATTACAATACAATTTGACAGCACAAACCGGCATAATTAATTATTTTTCGTGAGCACGTTATCCTTAAGTGATTCAAATGACACTGACGTAAGGGAGAAGCGACTCTACCAATTTTAGTAGACTTTATTTGCGCCGTTTGGTACGGTCAATGTGGCATCTAGACATGTATGGAACCATTTGATTTTCAGCTTTTCCATTTGTTAGTATTATGGATTAGTGTGCAGGATTATCGAAATATTTCGAGCAGAGCCTTCATATTTTTCTTCTTCTTATTTTTATACCCTTAAATATTTACTGGACTTCGTTGCCATTTCCCATTGAAAAACCTCAAGACAAGATGTGACTGACCAGAGACCAGATATTGGCAGAATTGTTGTGACTATTTATCGTAGGCGATATTGAAGAAAAAATATATGGCAGAAAGTGTTCCCAAATTAGCCCCCCCCTCCCCCTAAATTTTAGGAATAAAGAAATGGGATGTGGTTTTTAGGGGCTTTTTATTTTAGGCGATTCCACTTTAGCTGATTTTTGCTTAGAAGTTAATTTTTATTATATTATAATTGCGGTGCAGCTGGCTATAAACTTTTTGAAAATATCTCAAAGTTCGGGTTGTATGTTTTGCATTAATTAATTATCACGGTTGCAAAGTGTGATGATGATCTGATTTACATTGCAACAAAATAGCGCATCATCTATAATATTTTTAATCCCTTAACTAAAATGTATGTTTAATTAATTTCTAAATGTATGACTTTACTATGTAAGAAACATCAGATGAAAAAGATATTATTTAAAGGAATAGTACAAGCATTGTACTTATTTTTAGGAGGTTGCCATCGAACACTAATAAAAAAACTAGATACACAATCAGTGACAAAAAATGGCATAACCGATTTTTTTTTATAGAATAGGGGGCAAACGAGCATGAGGCACACCTGATGGTAAGTGACTATCGCCGCCCATGAACAACCGCAACACCAGGGGAATTGCAAATGCGTTGCCGGCATTTTAGAAAGGTGTAAGCTCTTTTCTTGAAGTTCCCTAAGTCGTATCGGTCCGGAAAATTCACTGGTGGTAATTGATTCCACAAGGAAGTTGTGCGAGGGACGAAACCTCTTCTAAATCGCACAGTGGTGGACCGCCAATCATCCAGATGGTATGGATGGTAACGAGAGTTTTGTCGCGATGTGCGATGGTGAAATTGAGCTGCTGGAATTAGTCCGAACAATTTCTCAGAACACTCCCCGTGATAGATGCGATAAAATACGCAAAGAGATGCAACATCTCTACGCAGGGCCAGTGTATCGAACCGATCAGAAAGAACTCGTTCATCGACGATTCGAACCGCTCTGCGCTGGATGCGGTCAAGTGGAAGGAGCTGGCACTGGGGTGCCCCGGCCCAGAGATGAGAACAGTATTCCATGTGGGGCCGAACTTGCGCTTTGTAAAGTTGCAAGCGATGTGCCGGCATAAAATACTGTCTCGCTCTGCTGAGCACGCCAAGCTTTTTAGAGGCCAATTTGGCCTTCCCTTCCAAGTGACCACGAAACTGCACACTATTCGATATGCCGACGCCAAGGATTCCGATACTAGCTGAGGCAGCAAGGGGAGTGCCTTGAAACTGAGGAGATACGACAAAGGGGTTCTTTTTAGCGGTAAACGCGCCAGCTTGTGTCTTCTAGGGATTGAACTGGACTAGATTTAGTCGGCCCCAACCCGAGACTTTGTAAAACAAAGACTCGACTTCAGACACAAGTTTGTCTCGGTACTCGGCGACGTTTTCCCGAGAAATATTGGCACGGCCGGTATATAAGGCATCACCAGTGCTGTCGTCTGCATAGCAATGAATGCTACCAGTTAGCAACATAATATCATTGATAAGCAGGAGAAACAGCGTTGGTGATAGCACGCTGCCTTGTGAAACACCAGCGTTGATAGTCTTGAAATCAGAGCATGCACTGTCTACTACGACCTTGATGCTCCGATCAGCAAGGAAACTGGTGATCCATTTGCACAGTTTCTCGGGAAGCCCATAGGAAGGAAGCTTCGAAAGAAGAGCTTTGTGCCAGACCCGATCGAAGGCCTTCGCTATGTCCAAACTAACGGCCAATGCCTCCCACTTTGGACTCTACTGCCTCCGCCCAACTATGAGTTAAGTAGACTAGAAGATCACCAGCTGATCGACTCCGACGAAACCATACTGGCGGTTACTAATCAGCTGGTGATCCTCAAGGTACCTCATGAGCTAGCAGTTTATAATGGCTTCCATTATTTTGGAGAACAAGGAGGTGATGGCGATAGGCCTGTAATTGGACGGGTCTGAGCGGTTGCCTTTTTTAGGGATCGGGTGGACCAAAGCTGTCTTCCATGAATTTGGGACTACGCCTTGGGAGTAGGAGTACCGGAAAAGACGCGTTAAAACCGGTGCTAACTCCGGAGCACACGTCTTCAGCACAATGGGAGGGACTCCATCGGGCCCACTCGACTTGCTGACGTCCAGGGAGAAGAGTGCTTTGTGAACCAAGCGCTGTGTAAATCGCACATGGAACACTCACATCGCGGGATGGTCGGCGGTGTGTTCCCCCCGTCATCTAGAGTCGAGTTGGACGCAAAAAGAGAGCTCAACAGATCGGCTTTTTCCTTTGCGGCATGGGACAGTGAGTCGTCCTCTCTGTGCAGAGATGGAAGAGATTGCTGACAGAAGTTCCCTTGGACAGCCTTTAACAGTGGTAGAGCCAAGAGGTAGCTTTTGCTGTCGCACGGACGGGCCAGCTCGAACCGTGGTGGTATTACGACCTCACAGAATACCAGTGTGAAGTAGAGGTTTACCTCTGCGTTGCGCTTGGTGAGTGCAGGTGGCCGCAGGAGGCCAATTCCCCCCCCCCCCCATCAACATGGTAGTGGAATTAAATAAAAGACTACTCCAAGAGGGTACCAGCACCCCTGGAGAATCCCTTGCTGAGCATCGCTCGCGACTAATGCTGCTCGGGGAATGCGGAGCAATACAACCAAGGCGACCCCTGTCACGCTATCCGTGAATTTTTGCAACATCAGGGGACTTCATTCCAACCTTAACGCTGTCCATTACCATCTAGAGACGGCGAAGCCGGCCTTGCTCTTTTTAACCGAGACTGGTGTCCTCTCCGGCTGATACTTCATATCTCTCCTACCCGGGGTACAAATTGGAACACTCCTTTGTGCCCCGGGCTGGAGTTTGCGTATACGTCAGAGAGGACAAGTGAGGAATGTGCACCCACTTGAACATATGGGTGCACTTTTAATCTAGTAGCATTCGAATGCTCCAACGGTAAACATGCCTCAGTGCTCGTTTAAAAAGTGTAAAAACCACACATCCAGAACGCTAAAAAAGTATGGAATTTCATATTTTCGGTAAGTATTATTATTCATCATCATCGTCAATACTGCCCTTCACAAGTCCACTGCTGAACATAGGCCTCCCCCAAGGAATGCCACAAAGCACGGTCCTGAGCCACCTGCATTAATATTAACAGTATTAAGTATTAAGAGTATTCGATATATATATATATTCGATATATATATTCGATATAATAGAGTATTATTATATTAACATTATTTAATTGTTATAACTGTATTGTAAATACTGATATTTTGTCAAGAAATCATCGTAAAAGTATTTTTTAAATTAAGTCATAATAAAATAATTCGTCATTGTTCGAGGTATATGCATTGATTTTGTTCTATTCGTGGAAACGCTATTGTTTTTTTTTTATTATTAAATTGTGATTGTTTTTTTTTTTTGTTTAATGAGAGTTCTTTACTGTTTCTCTAAATATTATAGTACTCGAAACTTCGGGAATATAAAATTAGGTAATATACGCGATAAAATCCGTAAAACTAGTTTCATTTAAATGTATTGGACGCGTAAATTTAAGAAATCATTATAATTATTCAGTTTTATTCGTTTTTTTAATCATCTGTAAATTTGAACATTACGTCAATATTTGAACAATGATATTCTTAGATTTTGCAAGAACTTTTGTCGTGAAGCGACAATTAAAAGAGAAAGAACCTAACCTAAGAACAGCAAAACAACAAAAGTAGACCAAGAAAATAATATATTTAAAGTTTCAGAAAAGTATTTACAATTTTATAAAAAAAAAAAAATATGAAGATGATGGATGAAATGAGATTACAATTAGGTTTTAAAAAAATAAAGGTAGAAGAAGAGGACAATATAGTTTTATAGGGGAGCCTGGAGCCTCGCTGCTTTTGTAGAAATGGGCACACGCAGAGCTTGAGGTTTCTCAGCGGCGACGGCACGCAGCGCCTGGACTGGGCACACGCAGCGTCCGGAGCCGGCGCACGTAGCGCCTGGGGTAGGTGCGCTCAGTACTTGGAGAAGTAGTCGCCGCGCCCAGAGGTAGCGCGGGCAGTAGGTGCACTCGGCGCCTGGAGCAAGCAGTCGTAGCGTGCCCGAAGGTAGCGCGGGCAGTAGGTGCACTCAGCGCCTGGAGCAAGCAGTCGTAGCGTGCCCGAAGGTAGCGTGGCCCCGCGCTTGAAGCAGACTGCCGACGACTTCACGTGTACATGGAGGCTTGCAGGATCCCGGGGCAAAGCGGCCCCGGGATAAGGCCTTTAGTAGATGTTTCTCGTTGGAGAACTGAAGCGAGACTGTCCTGTATTCTCCAATTGTTTGGCTTTTATACCTTTTTAGAGAGAACGAGAAATTATTTAAATTAAAACGAAATTTATTGTAAATGACCTACAGCCAAAGAGTATTTATGTAGAAAGAACATCATACCATAGACGAATTTGAATAAAAGTTACCATGACAACGATATAAATAGTAGTTGTCATATTTACCAATTTTTGGTTTTTGGACTGTTATTAAGAAACTATTACATTTAAGTAAGAAACGAGATATCATTCATATAGGAAAAACTGATGCGCGACAGCGCGCCGAAGCCTGAAATTGTAGAGTTACAGAGAATTCAATAAAAGACCAAAAAAGGTAAGACTCCATTGACAGCTATTTTAAAAGTACTAAATAGTGTGAAAATACGCAGTAAAATGATATGTTATTGTGTAAAAACGTTACAGGATCCTATGGAAATAAAGGTGATGCTAAATATAATTGCAGAAAATCAAAAACAGAATGGAAAAATAGTATAAAGTGATGCAAAACATGAATGCAGAAAATCAAGAACAGAATGGAGAAATAGTGTACAAAGAAATGTAAGTAGTATAACACAATGAAATATAAGTAGTATAACACTACACTTTCTGTACTTATTTTTTATATTTAGTAAATATTATATTTAGATAGAACTTGTCTGTCAAGCAACATCTTTAAATTTTTCACACAAGATAAAGTATAAATAAATAATTATGACTGTTTCAATTACTTTCATTACTAAATGATTGTGGCGCCCTATCCAAAAGCATATTTACATTCAGGTTCAGACCAATTATTTAAAACAAGTTAAAAAAATTATAAAATTAAAATTACAGTAACAAAAAATATTGTGCAATTCGACTCCACTCTCCTTGTCCAAGCGACGAGCCTCGGTCGTAAAATTTTATTGCTTTTTGTACGTTGCTTACTTTAAGCATTTCACTTTAGGTTGAATTTACATTAATGTATATTTATATCAACTAGAATTACGTCAAAATATTTGGCGACAGTTTTCAGAGATTTTTTGTATGGGATTGTGCATCTAGTTTTTTATTAGTGATCGATGGAGATTGCCAATTAAATGTGATTTTAATGGTTTTAGACCATAGACTTAGAATATACTGGTTTACTGGTGTATAGACGACCATGGAGTTTTGGCGGGAACTTGATCGGCGGCGGTTTGCTGCTCCTGTTTTATAGTTTAAATAATAGTTTGAAGTGGATTTTGATATGTAAAAGTGGTGCAATTTTATGTATTAACTGTCTACGCATGTGAACTATTAGTGGAAACGGTGAAACAAGTGCTCTGATGGTGATGGATTCCCAAGATAGCTGTTTGGATAGGCGCCTTTAGATACAATCACCAACTGTCAGCTGTCTGCTGGCTCAAGTTGCCGTCAAAATCTCCCAAGGGCTGCACAATGTGACGCATCAACATATTGTGAAGTAGTGAACTATGAAGGATAATTATACATTTAGAGAAATTATAATAAACCGAATAAAAATACTCAAGACTTGGCCTAAAGGTCTAGATACCAGGCCATAAACTCCAAAAAAAATTGACGACCATAAACTAAGATACAAAGTCTATGCGATAAACATATAATTTTGATGACAGTGACAGTGAAGTATGATGTGAAATCGTAGATTGATAAAGTCTATAATATTATATGTGTTTATATGTGTGAAATACATAGACTATCCTCTATCTACGGATCTACGGATACAAAGTCTATGATCTACGGTGAAATACTAAAGAAATATGAACATATATATTTATCTATGAATATGAAATGCAAATGTTGTAGTTGTAGTTGTCATAGATAAGAGGTAGTTGTTCGCAATGATACATCTCATCACATAATTTAAACCATTGAGTTTATGTTGAATGCCCTAAGATTAGTAAATTATGGCTGTTACTATAATTATGAAGAGTAGCAAGGGGCCTATAGTTGATCCAGCTTTATGCCGTTGTTGTCGCTCAATTAAAAAATGCCGTCTTTTGTCATCGGAGTACGAATGGATGGGCAAGAAAGAAGTTTATTCGGATATGTTAATGGATTGTTTTGGATTACTTGTGAGTACCCAGCATGTTTCTATTCGGTCAGTCAACTAACTTCATTCAAAATTCATAGGTATATTCCTTTAAACCACTGATCCTACTCTGCTAGTCAATAGTAACTGTTGTTTTGAATTAATACGAGGTGAGTTGTCCCTTATAAATTTCAATCCACCAAGATATAGGCGTGTGTTCTTATGAACGCACGGTTTAGATGAACAATATAAAGTTATGGGGAGAAATAGGACTAGTTATTCTGGATGAAGTAACTGGCGGCAGTTATATCAAGTAAGTTAACTGACTTCATGTCATCCCAATTTCACAAAGAAAAGGCAATCAGTTTGCAACATAATTCTTGCATTAGAACTTTGCTGTTTTTCATGGCTAACTTTGAATTCAAAGCGCAACCCCTATGTTTGAAAGTGTACCAAATTAATCTCTTTAAATCATTGCAAAAAATTAATACTTTTCAAATTTTATTTTTCCTAATACATTGTATATATTTCTCTAAAATTGTGTTTGTTTTATTTAAAAGATGGAGTATTGTTTATATTTACATAATTTGTTAATCTCCATTTCAAATATATATTATGAAGATGAAATCTGGTTAAAGAACAATGGCAGACTTTCATACATAAAATTAGTTGAGAAGAAATGGTAGTGTCTATATATTAAAAATATCTTAAAATGTTAAGCGTCAGTCCCTGAGTAACTTTGTCAAAGAATTTTGTCCTGAGAAGGGGTCAAAAAAAAGATATTTAGATTTGAACATTTTTAGATTGTCTGATGTCACTTGGAAAAAGTCATGCTTCCTGTGGTTGATTGATGTTGAGAATGTATTAACATTCTCAACATAATGTACTTACTTACAAAATTAAGAGTTCTTAGATTATTGTATCTCTATTAAATATTTGCATACTATAATGTATATTTCTGGCATGGCTTCTGGGCTTTTGTGCCATACAGTGACATTTTATTTTATCTAGTATTGCCATAACTTGAAATATAATTGTTACATAGTACTATGATTGAGAAAATGTATTATTGCAGGAAGTTCTTTGTAATAGAGTTATTTTCAAGCATATCACTTTTATTTTTCTAATTACTGATATGATTATTACTAATAATAACTTCCTATAAAAAATATTTTAAGTTTGTGTGTTGTGTTGGTAGTTTTACAAAGTGTATACAAAAATAGTGTGAATATAGTAAATGGCAATACTTGAATAGTGTAAAATGATTAAAGTCCCTTGATATTCCCAAAAATTTATATTTTTTTACTGTGGCTTTAATTAAAATACATTTTTATTTGAAAAATAATAGAAAAATAATTTAACTCATTTTATATATAAGTTATGTCTAGACACAATCATTTTGTCAACAATTTTTCTGCCCTTGTTATTTGTTTATTTTAAAATGTCTGCAAAAAAGATGTGGTGTGGGCCCTAAATTTTTTGTTGTTTTATATTGGTGGTAATATAATTGATTGATCATTAATTACAGGTTATTCTGATAATCTTCTAAAAAAAGTGTATTATCAGTAGTCCACTGCTGAAAATGACTTCTATCTCTTTAATGGCCATTATCATCAACCAATTTACTATATCTTTTCTTTGTATCAGTATTTCTGGACCTTTTATAATTCAATACAAGTTCGTAGATATGAGTGTGATTTATATATTTTTTTTTTATAGTATAGGGTGACAAACGAGCACGCAGTCCACCTGATGGTAAGTGGTTGCTGCGGCCCATAGACATCTACATCTATACTCGTTTGCGAATCAAAATGCAGATGCGTTGTCACCCGTGAGGACTAAGATGGAATGCCTGATTTCCAGTAAATTATACTGATGATCTAGTTAATTGGGAGTTATTAATAATTACTTTAAATAAAAGACAGGATTTTTTAGTGTATGTATTTGGTTACAGTCGACAGCAAAGTATAGCCAAATTTAATCATAATGATTTGTTAGATTAAAATTATTTTTCTTTATTAATTTAAGTATCAGTAAATTTAATTTCGTGTATGTGGTTACCTTGCACTCTATTTATAAAAGCTAATATTTTTAGTAGCATCTTGTACGTATACAACATGGTAAGATTTGCTCCAATTCCTCATTAATGAGATATGAAAATGGTAATTTTTAACGTGTGTAAACATGACTTTTAGTTAATCTTTACACCTCAGAAGTGGCCATTATTGATTTTTGCAAAGACGGAGATAGAGGTTGGTCCTAATCACGAGCTTCTGAATTTAAAAAAAATCTGGTAATCTGCCTCACTTTAGTCCTAAAAAGAACAAAAATACTATAACATATAATTTCATAAACTTTTAAAAATATTGTGTTCTGTTTAGAAAGTTCATCATTTATTGCGATATGTTACTAAAACTAATGACATTGAAATAAAGATGCATAGCGTAATTTTAATAGAAAACGTTAAATATAATTAAAGTCAATTTAAATATGGATTTAATATGGATGTGGAGGAAGCGAGAGAGGTGTGTTAGGATCGTGCCAAATGGAAGTCCGTAGTCTCTGCCTACCCCTCTGGGTGACAGGCGTGAGTGTTTATGTATGTATGTATTCTTACAACCTAAACCTAAATTTATGAAAAACCGGTATTCCACATAAACCCGTTTTGGGGTCAATGACCGAAACCGATTTAGAATTTGAACCGGTTTCCGAGCCCTGCTAATAACCTCGTGAATTGAACAGAGGGCAGCCGTACAAAGTTGGGTTTAAGTGGGGTAAGGGAGAGGGGTATATTACAAAACTTGGTTTTAACCGGTTAATTCTTACTACCTAAACCTAAAAATTTGTGAAAAACCGGTATTCCGCAAAAACCGGTTTTGGGATCAATGACTGAAACCGGTTTAGAATTTGAACCGGTTTCCGAGCCCTGGCTCCTAACAACTACCGGCATAGGTGTGACATGGACGTTACACATGACTTTTGTTTTGTCGATGTTCGTCTTTTGAGTGAATTCTCTCTCTGACTATTTAGCTTAATGAGCAAAGTGCTTAGGTCCTCCAGCGATTCTGTCATATCGTCTGCTTTATCGTTGGCAAATCGAAGTTGAGTGATGTACTCGCCATTGACGTTAACACCGTATCCTATCAGTCCAGTAGCTTGAAAACGTGTTCCAATGCAGCTGTGAAGAGTTTCGAGGATATTACGTCACCCTGTCTTACACCTCTCCGCAGTTGGATAGTTTTCATACTCTGGTTGTGTACTCGGATAGCCATCGTAGCTCTATTGTACAAACACTTCAGCACTTCGAATACTGACAGTCCACTTGGCACCGCTGAAGGGACTGTAGCAGTCCACATACGCAAGACAAAGTGGCAGATTATACTCTTCAGTATTCTGTACAATTTGCCGAGGGGTATGATTGTGGTCTATGATGCTAAAGCCTTTTCGGAAACCGGCCTTTTCGGGAGGCTGAAAGTCGCAGAGTCTGCGTGCGAGACGATTCGTAATGATCCTTGAAAACAGCACTTAGTCCCGGCTCAGAAGGGAAATTGGTCTATAGTTCTTTAAGAGAGCGGTGTCGACTTTCTTAAAGAACAAAACCACCGCACTTCTGCTCCACGCCTCCGGAGTAGTGCCACCATGGAGTACGGAATTAAAGAGCTTCTGAAGGACTAAGTACCGGTTTTTCACACGCTTCTAGAAGCTCCGCTGTAATTCCACCCTCGCCCGGGGACTTGCCGTTTTTAAGGTGCTAGAGAGCCATTCTAATCTCGCTCAGACTGACGTCCGGAATATCATCGGAATAGTGTCATATAAGACGACTTGTTATCACATTTCACAAAAATTATCTAATTAATAGAGCACATCCATTTTCAATTGTATCCATCTTTCATATTATGTTATGTTACTTCACACTTGCTACTTACATTTTGTAAATTTATTATGATTATTCTTTGCAGCTTTCTCATCTGGATGGTGACAGCAAAGACAGCTGCATCTGTGCGACGTGTGTCGCCCGCCTTCGTGAAGCGAGTGCTTTCCGCAATCAGGTCCTACAGTCTGAGGAGGTATTTTTGAATGCTAGGCTTGAGGAAAATAAAGAAGGTCAGTTTTTGGATTCATTCATTAATTATAACTCAAGGAAAGTCCACTGTTGAACATTGGCCTATTCCATAGCTTTCCTCGTAACAAAGAAAAAACCTTGATAATTATCACCTCTATAGCAGGTGCAAACAACAATGAAATAACACACATTACATAGTATGGAAATACTAAAATAATAATTACACATGAGCATATTGATAATGGAATCAATACATAAAAATAAAATTAAAGTATCTCTCTGTAATATCAAAATACAGCCTTTTCTCCAGCGCAAGTGTTATTTACATTCCATTAAGGCGACACTGCGAAAAAATGCACCTCCTTTCATCGAATAGTATAGGAGTATGACACGACTAACGAAACTGAAATTTTGATATAGGTAAATACATGTCTATCTTGAATTTGCTTGTTCAAAAACACGATTGTACGATTTTGACTCGATCATAATTATTTGCGAAAAAACCTCTAAAAAATCACTATAGTTGAAATTACAACGAAATAACTTAATCTATATGATTGGGAACCACTGAAATACATTCATAACATTAATATTCGTAATTTACTTGTCAATTATTTTGATTACTAAAGAGTTATACGTACTACTTACTAGAGAAGTCATTCTAAACAAAATCATTTAAGATTTGCAGATGACGTAATACTTATAACAGATAACCCGGAAAGCCTTAAAACATGCTCCAAGATTTATCATGTGAAAGTAAAAAGGTGGGACTAATAATAAACAAAACAAAGACAAAGATAATAACAAACAGATCCCAAATAAGTATGTCAGTAGATGAGGAGGAATTAGAATATGTAAATTCCTATGTATACTTAGGCCAACTTATCGCCTTCAACAACCAAATGGATTCAGAGATTGAAAGACGGGTAGCCAATGCCTGGAAGAGATTCTGGTCCCTCAAAGAAGTGCTAAAAGGTAATCAATATAATATTGCAATGAAAAGGAAAGTATACAATACATGCATATTACCAATCGTTACCTATAGGTGCCAGACCTGGGCAAACACACAAAAACAAAACCATAAACTGATTACATGCCAAACAGCCATGGAGAGGAGTATACTGGGTTACACAACAAGATATAGAAAGAGAGCTGTAGATTTTAGACATATTACCAAAATTGAAGATGTAGTAGTTAAAACTAGAAAACTAAAGTGGAGGTGGGTAGGCCACATGATGAGAGAGAATAGAAATAAATGGACGAAAGATATAACAGAATGGACCCCTAGATACCAAAAAAAAAGAAACGTGGAAGACAAAGAAAATGTTGGTCTGATGACTTAAAAAAGGTCCAATATGGCACAGAACAGCTAAAACAAGAGCACAATGGAGAAAGCTGGAGGAGGCCTTCGTGTCGCAAAGACACGCCGACGCGACGCCCGATAACAACGACATACTTACTATAGTGGATCGAAGTGGACTGTATTTATTTACTGGAGCTAGTGGACTGTATTGATTGATTACTGTACTGATATTACGCTAGGGGACTGCTTAAAGAAAAGATGGTACTGTAGACTATACTGTATTAAACTATTTACAAATGCGGCTTTCACTAATTAACTATATACACAAAAGGGAGTCTCAAAGAGAGTCAATGGAGTATAGATTCTTCTCTCTTGATGATTTCTCTTGAGGTTTCTTCTCTTGTTGTCTTCGAGTGCCGCTTCCGAAATGAACAACTCACAGACTAAAACGCCCTTCTTATATGCCGCAAGAGAGCGTCTTAGCCTGTGAGTAGTGTCGCACGACTATGCTGCGCGTTCATTGGTCGTCGGTCTGCTGCCGGTGTGCGGGGTGCGAGGGGCGCAACGGGGTATGAAGGGGCGACGGGGCGGCGGTTCCCTCGCCGTCCGCAACACTTACCTAATAATATAATATGAACTAAAATTACATACATAGTGATATTAATAATGTATAATAGTAATTCAATAATGTTAATGTTAATAATGAATTTAATGTTAAGGTCAATTTTACTTTTAAAGTTATATATTTTAATTTGCATGTTCAATTTTTAGCTATGAAATGATAAATTATGTATATTGTGTTTGCAATAAAGGCTTATAAATAAAAAAATAGTGACAACAGAAATACACATTCTGTGAAAATTTTAACTCTCTACCTATTATGGATCATGAGATACAGCCCGCTGACAGATAGACGGACGGACGGACTGCGGAGGCTTCGTAATAGGGTCCCATTGGGTTACCCTTTGGATACGGAACCCAAATAATAACAAGTTTTTTTTATAGAATAAGGGTTAAAAACAAGTACGCAGTCCAGTAAGTGGAAGGTGTGGCCCATAGACATCTACATCCATCCTCGATCAAGAGTCAAAATGCAGATGCATTGCCACCCCTGAGGACTTAGATAGAATGCCTCGTTTCCAGAAAAATAGTCTCCGGTTTTCTACACTCACCATACGAAACACTGCAGCGTTAAGCTGCTATTTCACGCTGGTATTCTCTGAGGGCGTGGTGCTTCCCCAGGCGAGCAGGCCCATTTGTGCTACAACCATAATATAGCTGCAACGTGGCTACACCACATAAAGCTTAAAAGTTAATTCAATATCTTGCATTTACAAGTACTAATAACAATGCAATAAAAAAATACATAATCTATACATCTATTCTATACATATAAATTAGATTGTCTGTCAGTTATATCAAAATAACTGCCGTTAACTATTTTTAACATTTTTGTGTGACTGTCCAGGTTGATCTTCGGAAGTTTGTAATGAAGCTTGACTAACAAGTAGAGAGAAATGCCAAGAGTGATCTAGGTTGAAATCGCTTTACTCGCATTCTTTAAAATTTAAAGGGACCGCTTAATCCTCGTATCGATTATGCGCTCCAATAGGTTGAACATTGGCGCGCGTTCCAGCCTCGCGAATGGATACCGCCTCGGAACGCACGCAAAATTGTTCCTTGGAATGCTCGAACGTGTTGCTTCATCTGGTGTCGGTTTTTTACAGCGTATCAAAATAGTTTAAGTTTTACACGCGCGCCAGTTGGCACGACTGTTTTCATTATTCGTGTGTTCGCTGCGTTCCGAGCTATGGATAACCAGTGTTGCCGTAAATTAATACAATTATACAGTTTAAAAGATCTGCTGTGGAATAGCAGAAGTCTCACAGAATACCAGCGTAAAATAGCAGCTCAATACTGCTGTGTTGAGTGTAGAGAACCGGCGACCCTTTTTACTGGAAAAGAGGCATTCTATCTTAGTCCTCACGGGTGACAACGCATCTGCATTTTAATTCGCAAACTAACTTAAATGCAGATGTCTATGGGCCACAGCAACCACTTACCATCAGGTGGACTGTGTGATCTTTTGTCACCCTAATTCTATAAAAAAAAGACTATGAAAGCGGCAGCTGCTCGTACACGACCGAGATCCATGTTGAACGGTCAAACACTGGAACAAGGGTATGAAAGTCCTCAGTAGCTTGCTTTTACGTTCATACTAGCGCCATCTCATAGTCATCCAAAGTACTATTTTCCCCAATATTTTTACACATTTTATTATAAGATGGTATTCATTATTTATACCGAAGCCTAAATCATGCTATCGACGTTTTGAAATACAGTGGTATATATACCAGATGGAAGTTAATAACTAATAGCAATAGACATAAAAATTACGGATTCTACTGGACCATTTAAGGAGCAATTAATTGACATACAGTGTAATTTTATGAAGTACATATTTTATGATTTATAGCAAAATTAAATTTGCGACAATTAATTTTTTAAAAAATAATTATTAATTAACTAATAGCAATAGAGGTGGAGCAATTTCGAATTTTACTGGAACATTTAAGGAGCAATTAATTGACATACAGTGTAATTTTTGAAGTACATATTTTATGATTTATAGCAAAATAAAATTTTCGATACTTAATTTTTTTTTAAAATAATTATTAATTAACTAATAGCAATAGAGGTGGAGCAATTCCGGATTCTGCTGGAGCATTTATGGAGCAATTAATTGGCATACTATATATATACTATACATACTATTCTACGCTAACTTCCATCTGGTGGTATATATATATATATATATATATATATATATATATATATATATATAATAATTCTAAGAGAATAAACGAAGAAATTTAAACCATGCTCATCTAAAACAAACTAAATAAAGAGTTATTTCAAACAAATTAGTTAGTAATTAAATACACTTCCTTTTAATTTTATTGAAATATGTACAAAATAATACTGAACCTAGTTGATAGCGCCCTCGGGTGTAATTTTCAGTAATTTATAATCCCAACGCCATCTATAAGAGCGCTAAAGAGACTTTCCTCTTTTTGTCACCTAATAATTTGTCAGAGTGGCTCATCTATACCCTATATAGTATATTATCTATGCACTGGAACAACTACCGCGCTTAGTTGATACACTTGGAACATTTGGAGCGCGTTCCGCGGAACGCACTGATCGGCGCGGTCATTCATAGGAGCGCGTAATCGATACGCGGCTTTAGCCTATAAGCTACCACAGCAATAGATAAAATGAAATACCTAGCAATTACTTTTTTTTCAATAGTTCTAATTTCTATCATCATCATCATCATCATCATCATCGTCGTCACAGCCCATCGAAGTCCACTGCAGAACGTAGACCTCCCTATAGGTTTCTTCATGAGTGCATTAACAATCACTGTTTTTTTTTTCTTTCTATTTATTATAAGGAAGATGGTGCTGCCCACCTCCTGGTATGTCTCCTGTTACTTTTTACGACACCCACGGGTTGAAATGGGGTAGTGGATATTCTACATGGTCATATAATTTATGTATAACGCACTAATTTCATATTTATTTAAGTAATTATACTACTCTGTGTAAAAAGTATCGGGAATATGTCAATAAAAAGACCCGCGTAAAAGAGGTCGTTCTAATTTTTTTACTGCATGTTGGTAGCACTGTACTGATTTAGCGCGCAAAGTTTGAGCGGGATCTGTCATTTAATTTGTTTTAAACTACACTTTTTGTTGGTCATAGTTTTGAGTTCTCGGCGATTTTTACAATGGAAAATATTGTTGAGCAAAGAGTGTGCCTTAAATTTTGTGTTTCGAATTATATTTCATGTGGTGAATCACTAAAAATGTTGCGAAATACCTACGGCGAATCGTGTATATCGAAAACAAGGGCTTATGAATGGTATAAGGCTTTTAAAGAAGGCCGAGAAGTAGTAGTAGACTTGCCTCGTTCTGGTAGACCTTCAACCGCTACGACCAAAGAAAACATCGACAAAATCAAGAAGCTAGTGCTCGAAAATCGACGTATGAGTCTGAGAGAGTTGGCTAGTGAGGTGAACATATCTTTTAAGTCCGTCCACAACATTCTCATTGACATTTTAGGCATGAAACGCGTCGCCGCTCGACTAGTTCCAAAAGAGCTCAATTTTGTTCAAAGAGCGCAGCGAAAGCATGTCGCTGAAGACATGGTTTCCCGAGCTTCTACGGATCCGACCTTTATGAAACGTATAATAACTGGCGACGAGACATGGGTTTATGAGTACGACATGCAAACAAGCCAACAGTCTTCAGAATGGCGTCACGAAAACGAGCCGAAACCCCGAAAAACCGCGGCAAAGTCTCTCCAAAATCAAGGTGATGCTGACAGTTTTTTTTGACTACCGTGGTGTGGTTCACTCCGAATTCCTTCCAAAGGGAGAAACAGTGAATAAAGAATATTATTTAGGCGTCATGAAGCGTTTGCGTGATAGTATCCGCCGAAAACGTCCAAATTTGTGGCAACGCAACTCATGGATGCTGCACCATGATAATGCACCATCACACACAGCCATTATAGTGAAAGAGTTTTTAGCGAAAAATTCAACAAAAGTTCTCGACCAAGCACCGTATTCACCTGATATGGCTCCGTCTGACTTTTTTTTTTTATTTCCCAAGTTAAAATTACCACTTCGAGGAAAACGTTTTTAGTCGATAGAAGCCATAACAAAAAATTCGCTGAATGAGCTAAAGGCCATACCGCAAATAGCCTATGAAAAATGTATGGAAGACTGGGTGAAGCGTTGGAGATGTTGTATTGCAAGCGATGGGGCCTACTTTGAAGGCGATAAAATAAATTTAGATGAATAATTTGTATTTTTTGTTTTATTGACAAATTCCCGATATTTAGTACACAGAAGGTATGATTGTTTTTTTTTTATAGATGGTGATGCAAAATCTTTGATAGAGGTTAAGACTGAACCAAACGATGGCATTGACTCTGACACCCACATGGATGACAGAGAGGATCTAAGCATTGGACACCAAGGTATGTAAAACAAGTTTATATACATTTTTGACCCTTTTGTCTCGACTAACAAATATCACATTAAGTTGTTTAGAAATTTCACCCCATTTTTTTAATTGTTAGAAAAATAATTTAAAGAAAATATTTTTTCAAATCTATATTAAAATCAGTTTTGAAGTAATAACCTCTTTAATTAAATATATAAAAACATGCGTGAGTGTCGTGGAACACTCGGTCGTAACGAAGTTCCTTTAGTAGTATATTATTATTGATTAACAAATACAAATAAATGTATTACTAGCGTATATTAAAGTGAAGCTTCATTTAAAATAAAATACACTATGACACAAGGGGTAGTGACGAAAACATCTTACACTTTTTGTCGCCTAGCCCCCATCCGCCAAACCCGTACCGTCAAATTAGGAACTTCGTTCCAAAAGTCAAAATAAATAATGTGTAAGAATATCCACTACCCAATATCCCCATAAAGAATATCCACTACCCAATATCCCCATAAAGAATATCCACTACCCAATATCCCCATAAAGAATATCCACTACCCAATATCCCCATAAACAATATCCACTACCCAATATCCCCATAAACAATATCCACTACCCAATATCGTCCTTGTGGTGCAGTAAGAGGCGACAGAGGGAATCAATTCAAGAGATTGGCAGCAGTGTCTTTCTAATAACAACTAAAAAATAAAAACCAGAGGTTGCCACTCCACCCAACTAGCATGGCAACTATGGCAAATATCCCCCAATCTATGGGGAGGCCTATGTTCAGCAGTGGACTTTTATACAATGTATACTTTTATAGAATGTATGGTGAATGGATTGAGGTGGCGCAGGATCGTGTTTTCTGGCATTTCTTGATGGAGGCCTATGCTCAGCGGTGGCCTTTGTAAAGGGCTCTAATGATGATGACAACCATGTATTGTGTGACTTTTGAATTTTAGATTCCAAACCAATAGCAAAACAATTACACGCGGACACAAAGCAGCAAACGCCACAAGAAGTGACAAGGCGCAGGTCGCTACGTTCACAACGCGGTCAAACTGAAGGAACGGTTAAGAAGGAAATGATAGACCGTGTGCGCGGTCTGCGCTCAAAGCTGGACCGGATGTTGGAGACACCAGGTAGTGTAAAGCTTAATGTCGAATTCAATATGCTGTAACTGTTATATATACATTTGACCTGCGGTAATCCGACAAACGTTTTACAAGGCGGTGTCGGATTTTCAAATTTGTCAGACTATGGAGTACTGCCACAGCCCCATGATAGTCTGCAATAGGGATGGGTAAGGAAAAAAATGTATCGATATATATCGCGTGATAAATATCGATATTTCGTCATGTATTCCATGATGTAGTAGGATGAAGCCCAAAATTTTATTACTCGACGGTTGGTCGACGAAAAAAAAACGACAACAGCACGAATGCTTTCGTTGCCTAATGTTTTGTCGATTAATACAACATTTTAAAATATATCGAAATTGATACAAATTCTATACTCTAAAATAAATATAGAATATCGATATATCGTGCTTAAAAATATCGACGATATATATTGATATTTTTATGAGATCATTTAAAATTAAAAATTTTGTACAGCCGACTTCCATATAAGCGACTTCAATATAGGTTATTTAAGAATAACTCAACAACCATTGGTCTGACCTTGATCAAATTCATAGGGGACCACTAGAGAACTATCAGCTTTCTTATAAAAAAAGAATCATCGAAATCGGTTCGCCCAGTACAAAGTTATGAGGTAACACACATAAAAGAAAAAAAGCAAAAAAAAAAAACATACACTCGAATTGAGTACCGTCTCCTTTTTGGAAGTCTGCAGAAAATAACAATATTTCGATTTATCGATATTTTGTAATATTACATATCAATAATAAAAAATCAAAAAGTCGTGTAATGATGAAATGAATGCCCGCTAGGCCGTTACCATAGTCACATTGACACCGAGACAATACGCGTCAAGATATATTCGTTGTGCCGAGAATTAATTGTAACCTGTTTGTCCATGTATTTGCGAAGGACATCTCCCCCCATGGCGGTCTCATAACGCGACGCTATTGTACCTACATGTTAAAGGTGGGTTACAAGGGGGGAGGGGAGGTGGGTTAGGCGGGGACCGGATTACCTGTGGTCCACTGCACTAATATTGTCCAGAGCAATTGCGGTCAGAGCAGCCAGTCTCAAAGGAGAATAGACTTTTGTGCAGGACAGGATTATAGTGCACGAGTGTGTCCGCAAGCACAGGTACTACTCTCTCTATTCTCTCACTCTCATAGTCTGACAAGACTGTAATCCGATCTGTCACGGTCCGGACAGAGATCAGACGCAGTACCAACGACTTAACTTGCTTCCTGGGGCACTCCAGGCTGCTATTGAGAATTTATTATCAGAAAAACCCAATAAATAATCTTGCCCTGACCCGAGATTCAAACTCAGGTCCTCATGAATAGCAGTTTCGCTTGCGACCATTAGACCAACAACGCCACCTTTATATACAAGGGGAATATAAAAATCGTTTTTATAATTAACTATTCTTTGAGCAACATATGACGTTATAAAATGTAGCAAACAAAATTAAATATAATCCGTAAGCTTTTGAACCACTAATAAGTTTATAATTGCTTTTCTGGGACAACTATTTCAAAAATAGAAAACTGGGCTAAAACATTACACATTGTGGCACTGGGATTCAAAGTTGCGATGTATATTCTTTAGGTTCATTCCATTATATGTTTCTTCATCATCAGCAACCCATATAAGTCCGCTGTTGGAAATCGGCATCCCCTATTTTAGTAATTTGCCTTATGCTTGGCATTTGGATTGAAGGTTGCTGTACCAGATGTGAGCACTTTTAACGTTGCTACCCGTCGCCGGTACAGATCAGTATTTTATGTCTGGCACTACAACGTGAACCCACATATAAACCGTATAGTGGCGGTGGAAGAATATCCACTACCCCATATCATCCCGTAGGTATTGTAAGAGGCGACAGAAGGAAACAAACCAGGAGGCGGGCAGCAGATTCTTCCTAATAACAATAAAACTGCGGTTGACAACCCGCTTGCCAACCGTGGCAACTATGGCAACGTGGTAAATATTCCCTCTATAAAGCAATCTGTGAAGGAGGCCTATGTTCAGCAGTGGACTCTTAATAGTGTTTAACACAACCACAATTTGAACACCGATTTAAAATAAATTAAAGTAGTTATTTAAAACTTTTGTTTAATTAATTATTACTTCTTTATAACTACCCTCATTTTACAGAAACGTCACAGAAAAACAAATCGGTCGCAAGCAAACCGAAGAAAACGACAGACGACAATGATCACAAGGCCTACGCAAACACAGTAACAATTGTCCACAATTCGTACGTCTGTCCGTTTCACAACAGAGTCAGCAACTACTACTGTTACTATTGCAAAGATCAGTTCACCAATCCAAACGAACTGAGAGAGCACACACTGACCCACGACCCCAAGGAAATGTTCGAAAGCATGATGGAGGGCAAGAAGATACCGAAAATAGATATCACAAGAATCGATTGCAGGCTGTGCCCAGAGAAAATCGATGATCTGGAAACGTTGAAGAGTCACCTCACTAACGTCCATGGGAAAGTGCTTCATCCGATCACAAACGAGTTTCTAAAGTTCAGGCTGTCTTTAAACAACATAACCTGTACAGAGTGCAACAGTTCGTTCCCTTATTTCGACATGTTGAAGAAGCACATGATCGACCACTTCGGCACATTCATATGCGATATGTGTGGGGCTTGTTTTCTAGAGCAGAATTCGCTGAGGACTCACATAAAGTCCCACAATAAAGTCGAAGCAAGCTTCCCGTGCGAGATATGCGGCAAAAACCTGAAATCGAAGTACAGTCGTTACTTACACGTGGCTACCGTACACGAGAAGAAACCAACAGTCAACTGCTACAAATGTGAAGCCAGTTTCCTTTCATACGCACTACGGAATAAACATTTAATCGAAGTGCACGGTGATAAACGCACGTTCCCTTGTAAATTGTGTGATAAAGTGTACAATAGACGGAAAACGTTAATGGAACATAATAGACGGAATCATTTGAAAGTGTATAGACATCAGTGTGATTTGTGCGATCAGCGATTTTATTTGCCGTCAAGACTGAAAGAGCATATGGCGACACATACGGGAGAGAGGAACTTTCGTTGTGAGTTTTGTGATAAAAGCTATCCAAGATTGCAGTCGCTACAAGAGCATATACGGTCCCATAGTAATGAGAGACGTTACAAATGCGATGTATGTAATTCAACATTCACACAGAATGGCAGTCTAAAGAATCATCTGAAGAGTCATCATCAAGGATATGAGATGGATTCAAGTTATAACTGAATAAAATGTTTTTAGAACATTATTAACGATAAATGAAAAGAGGAAATATCCATAAAAATCTTTTGGCCATGATTTCTAAAACAGACGAACCAAACTAGAGATGAAAACGGCCGAGATATGAAATGCCCAAGAAAAGTGAATAAAGATGAATAGAATGACCTACCCTTGAGATATTAGAAGGAACATGAGAAAACAAAAGATGGGAAATTGTAGGACCACATCGCACAGACTATCAACATAAAAAAGGAGCATTATGGGCTTCAGCATCATACCTTTTTTTCAGCCTCCTTCTTCAGTCCTTCGTCAAATAGAAACTAGGTTTACCGAAGATCCTAATTGTAAAAAAAAGTTGTAAGAGAGCAAGGAGAAGGAAAGAGATAAAAATCTTATAGTAGGCCTTTACGAAGCGAAATACTGAACTAATAATTTTAAATTTTGTACAACCAACTTCAATATAAATTATTAAGAATAACTCAAAAACTATTGATGAGACCTTGATCAAATTTATATGGGACCATATGTGAGGCACCAGCTGTCAATTAAAAAATAATCATCGAAATCGTTTCACCCAGTAAAACGTTGAGGTAACACACAAAACAAAACATATAATCTAATTGAGTACAGTCTCCTTTTTGAAGTCTGTAGAAAACCAATTTAACTACTGAGATATATTACAGCGAGTTAATAATAATCAAACTGACACCAAAAAAAATAGCCTGTATATTCATTAAGAGCATGGATTAAATGAAATGCCTTGTAGCCCTTCAAACTAGACCACAGCTGTGGGGGACTGATTCTTGAAGGCAATAATGGGAGTTACTCAGATGGACTCGTAGATCAGTAATGAGCTTCTAAAAAACTGTGGATATTTGTAATGTGGCTTGTGCAATATTGCATGCAACGACTCTTAAACGTATAAACGAGGCTATTATTATTTGTAAAACTGTAAAATAATAAAAACTAAATCTTTTTGTGATTGAAGATGATTATGAGTTGTTTAAGAGCCCTCTTACATTTCGGCGTTTCGCAAATTTAGGTATTTTACGCACCGAGCGGGCGGCAAGTTACGCGACCGATACTTTCTTTCATATCTATTCACTCGCTCGCACTATAATACTGTGAGTATGGCGACTAAACGATCTTGATCTTCCATAATACAAAGTTTCCTTAGGATGGACTTCAGTGGATGGAATATTTTTTGGTGTGTCATTTTAATGTTATCTTATTAATTTATTATTATATAATTATATAATTTATTATTTATTATTATATAATTTATTATATATACCATTTTGATATATTATTTATGAAATTTAGTGTCAAAATAAGTACACATAAATATTTTAATTGTTACGCTGTAATCGAATGTTTAACAGTGGTAGAGCCACGCGGCAGCTTTTGCTGTCGCACGGATGGGCCGGCTCGAACCGGGGTGGTACCACGACCTCACAGAATACCAGCGTGAAATAGAGGTTTACCTCTGCGTTTCGCTTGGTGAGTGCAGGTGGCCGGAGGCCCTTTTTGCTGGAAATGAGGCATTCCATCTTAGTCCTCACGGGTGACAACGCATCTGCATTTTGATTCGCAAACGAGGATAGATGTAGATGTCTATGGGCCGCAGCAACCACTTACCATCAGGTGGACTGTGTGCTCGTTTGTCACCCTTATCCTATAAAAAAAAAATAATAATCGATTATGTCTACTACCGGTAGAATAGTGGTATAAATGAATAAACGGTTGCAACCTGTTTTAATAAATATAACATCCAAATGTAACTAATATTTTTTAATCGGTACTTACAGTCAATTACTATATTTTTTATAAGAAAAATATTTGCTGCGACGGCATTGACCGAACTTTTCTCGATTCGATAATTTCAGGCAGTACACACTTTTCATAAAAAGCTTGTAACTTGGGTAACATATTGAAAATCTAAAATTGGTCGTATTTGTAAATTTTTAGTACTTTTAATGCATTAATCTGGGCCAATACATATTATGGCAAGTATTCAGACATTTTTATTTGCTAAATGAAGCTGGATTTCGATTTGGTAAAACCAGTCATTATTTTGATTTAATGTTACACTTGAATCACTGAATTTATAACCTTTAACTTTTTTTTTGTCGAAAGGCCGTATCAAAATCTATTCCGAAAGCTGAAATAGGACATTTAACTTCAATAAGACCGTTGCTGTATAAACCATTAGGTGAAGCCCTCAAATAACAATGATCTAAGTCAATGAATAGACCACATTTTTGAAGAGACGTAATCTAAATTATAACTATATAAAATAGTTTTAAACCGATCGATCAAAAATTGCGGTCGTAGTTGACGATTTTCTAGTATGCAGGTAATCGACGCACACTACGATAGCAATCGACGCACACTACGGTAGTATCGAAACGATGCAGCGCCCGAAATAAACTGACGCAGGTCCACCCTCGGCAAGCGCTCGCGCGTTAATGATCGCAGATGGCCGGCACAGTGAAATATATAGTACTTTTATTTAATTAATTAAAATATAGTAGTAATTTTTTAAAAGTAAAAATAATAGCATAGTGTAAGCAAATGTTGATGATTATTTTGGTATAAATTTTACTTCTAAATGATGTAGAACTTCGGAAATATAGGGGCTTGTATCGAAGCTTTTTTGGTCGTTTTTTGAATTATGTCGATTTTTTTTTCCTAGCGTGAAAAGCATATAACGAAAATGTATTCCATTATTATTAAAGTGTAGGATATTTGGGAGATAAAAATATTTTTTTTGATGGTCGATATTCAATAGAATCTACAAATTAGAGCTCCCAAATCATGTCTTCGAGAGTTTTTGCCTAAACATGCTTTAGGATAATGATTATTACTGATTAAATAAATAAGTTATCTAGAATCCATTCCGAGCTTATTTGAGGAGAGAAAACGAACTATTTTTACCAAGTAATTGTTATTTCAAGCAATGAACGATAAACATCAAATTTCAACGAGGAAACCTTGTAATTTCGCGATTTTTTGTAATAACGCCCCTTAAGCGATTTGTTTTTAGTTGCCCTTCTTCGGCCCTATATCGGAGACTCAAGCAATATCGAATTATACTTACGTTTTATTTGTTGATGAATATTTTATTGGACAATTTCCATTGTACCATTGAATAAAAAGCTTTTCAATTATGTAAATTGCAAATGAACAAAGAACTTGTATGCAAGCCATACAAAAATTATGTGTGGGAAAGCCATGCTACAGCTGTATTATGGTTGTGTTACAAAAGGTTGACTCGCCTGGGGAAGGACCAGTTCTAACGAAATAGCAGCTTTCGTGATTCTCGTTGGTTGACCAATACAATACCAATAGGTAGATAGCGTAAACAACAAATAAACCCGAACAACGATTACTAAAAGAAATATGAACGTAATGTACTTAGTTGGGAATCTTGTAAATAAAGTCTTAATGTCAGTATTTTGTGCTATTGTAACTTAAAATATTTTAATTACAAAGACGAGTATAGGTATGTAAGTAGGTACTTGGGTAGTGAAGTAAATTTCAACTATGAAAGTTTTGTTATAAAGTACTTAGGTATTACTTACCTATCTCACAAAAAAAAAATGAAATAAACTTACCTTTCATTATCCCTCCGGTAACTCAAAAAATGATATATCTGAATCCTTATAATTGCTCACTAAGCATCATCCATCCCCGCAACAATTATAGTAGGTACGACATTTTGCCATTATAATTTATCAAATAGATAGGTAATATACATATATATTATTCTTAAATTACATTAAAACTTTTTCAACTATTTTATACTACAATTAAATATACTAAACAATAACTATTACGACGAGTATTTCTACAAGTATTTAAAAAAAATTAGTTACGTAAAAAGCGTAAAAAAAACTTTAACATTCAATCATATAGAGCGCGCTAGCCCCGACTGCGTACCACCCCTGGGGCAGCTCGCGATTGTAGGTAATTATTTCACGCAGGTAGCAAGAGTGACAGAGGCCTGGTATAAACATCTTATTTATAATAGATGAAAATAACATAGCGGCCGCCAGGCGTCAGACTAATCCTGCGTAAAACGGTGGAGGCCGATGACCAGCGCTAGACCTTACGGATTGGTGAGGAAAACCTAGAGAAATTACCAAATTAATGCCCGATCTTCTAAGAAATTCACCATTTTGAAACCATAAATAGCAAGTTGCCTTTTTTCATTAGATGCGTCAACACATTACATCGCGACAAACTTGGTTGCAGGTTTGTTAGGGAGTCATCATTATATTTTCGGTTTCATGTACATTTCATAATTGTATAAAAAAGAATCGCTTATCCCCGTATCATAGAAGACAGCACACATTTTGCGGTAGTGGATATTCTTCACTGCCATTACGTTTCAAGTGGAAGACAGAGATGGAAACAAACCAGGAGATGGGCAGCAGCGTCTTGCTAATAAATAAAATAAAAAACAACCCGCCCTCACCGCGTGCAACTATGGCGAATATCGCCTGAGGAAATCTTTTTAACAGTGGTAGAGCCACGCGGCAGCTTTTGCTGTCGCACGGATGGGCCGGCTCGAACCGGGGTGGTACCACGACCTCACAGAAAACCAGCGTGAAGTAGAGGTTTACCTATGCGTTTCGCTTGGTGAGTGCAGGTGGCCGGAGGCCCTTTTAACTGGAAATGAGGCATTTCATCTTAGTCCTCACGGGTGACAACGCATCTGCATTTTGATTCGCAAACGAGGATAGATGTAGATGTCTCTGGGCCGCAGCAACCACTTACCATCAGGTGGACTGTGTGCTCGTTTGTCACCCTTATCCTATAAAAAAAATATATCTCTATAATAAAAATATATATCTATAATATATATAATCGTGGGACAGACAGACGGGCAGACATCATGAAATCAATAAACTTAGCAAGCTAACAGCATAGCAATGTGGCGAAGCAATCAGTGAGCAATCAGTTTCAAAATAGGAGGTTCAGATGCCTGGGTGATCAGTAATCGATTGCTGAAAAGAGGATTTGAAAATTCGAAACCGTTCTCTGAGATAATCGTGGGACAGACAGACAGACATTGTGAAATCAATAAGTGTCTTCGCCACTTAATAAGTGTCTTCGCAAGCTTCGCCACTTAATAATAATGGATCTGCCTCGCTTAGGTGATTTATGAATTTCTACAAGTGCTACCTAGCTAAGAACTATCCAGGTGACTCCTTAAGCACACCATAAAAGTATCATCAAAATTGGTCAATCCGTTTAGGAGGATTATGACACATGTAAAAAAAAACAAAATTATTATACAGTCTGCATAGAACAGTGCTAAATAAGCTGGCTGCATTTCCTCGCTGAATGGCTTTACTAGTCTTTGAGCGAGAAAAGAATCAGCCCTTTTGTTAGCATCTTTCATATTCATAGTTAAATTATATAGGTACCAATCTAATGTTAATGGTAGTTAGATCCTTAAAATTAAATTTACGAGGGTGGATTGAAAAGTACTCGGCCTAACACAGATCCATTCAATTCTAAAAATCAAATCGACCCACATTATTTAGTTCAGTTCAGACTAGTTCATTGTGTGAAGTTCGAAACGTGTGCGATAATTAGTTGTGATTTTATAAATTTATTAACAAAGTAATCGGACATAATTTCCGCGAATGGAGCAAATCGAGCAGCGTGCCGTCATTAAGTACCTCCATAAGAAGGGGCTATCATCAAAAGCCATCCATGATGACATGGTCAGTACATTAGGCGATTGTGCTCTGTCATATTCATCCGTCAAAAAATGGATAGCAGAATTTAAGCGTGGTAGAGAGAGTGTGAAAGATGAACCCCGCTCTGGAAGGCCTTCGACCTAAACTACTGACGAAAATATTAAAAAAGTACTTGATTTAATAATGGGAGACCGCAGATTAAAAATTAGAGATAGCCGAGATTATAGGCATCTCTTATGAACGAACTCAAAACATCATTGTCAACGAGTTGGGTTTCCACAAGGTGTCTGCGAGGTGGGTTCCGCGACTGCTTTCAGTTGAACAAAAAAGGACGCGATTGACTATTTCACGCGACTGTTTGGAGTTATTTGAAGCCGATGCAGATGATTTTTTGAATCGTTTTGTTACTATAGACGAAACATGGGTTCATTACTGTACACCGGAAACAAAACAACAATCAAAACAGTGGAGAAGACCTGGTTCACCACCCCCTAAAAAGGCTAAGTCGATTTTGTCGGCAAATAAGGTGATGGCTTCAGTATTCTGGGACTCGAAAGGTGTGATTATGATTGATTATCTTGAAAGGGGTCAGGCTATAAACTCTGATTACTACTGCACCTTACTACGTCGTTTACGAGAGGAAATAAAAGAAAAACGTCGAGGAATGCTCAGAAGAAAAGTCCTGTTTCATCAAGATAACGCCCGTGTTCACACGTCAGTACAGTCAATGGCTGAAATTCACAACTGTGGCTTTGAACTGTTACCGCATCCGCCGTATTCACCTGATCTGGCACCATCAGACTTCTTTCTGTTCCCTAATCTACAAAAACACTTGGGAGGTCAAAGATTTTCGACAAACGACGAGGTCAAAGCAGCTGTAGACGCATATTTTGACTCTAAGGAAGAATCATTTTTTTTCAACGGTCTAAATGCTTGGAAGGGGAGGTGGCAAAAGTGTATTGAACTTGATGGTGATTATGTAGAAAAATAAAAATATAACTGATTTAGTATGTGTTTATTTTCTTGGTTAGGCCGAGTACTTTTCAATCCACCCTCGTATATACTACATGTTAACATTATTGCTTAAAAAAAATAAATATGATCAATTTTATTAATTTTTGATGTGATAGGAAAAAGAAATTTATTTTCTATTTCATATTTGCATTCGTTAAATTTTTATTGTGAAACAAAGTGAAAATGAGTGTTAACAAGAGGCCAAAAAATCCGCACTGCTTAGGGTCCACTTCCGAATGGCAAATCGAGATCTTCAAAGTTCCCGAAAATCCCCACAGCAATGGGTCCACTTCCAGGTGGCAAAGAGAGACCGTCAAAGTTCCCGAAAATCCATACAGCGAAGGGTCTACTTCCGGGTGGCAAAGTGGGACCGTCAAAGTTTTCGAAATTCCGCACAGCGAAGGGTCTACTCAAAAAATCAAAACGAGCACAGTCCACCTGACTGTTAGTTGAAGCTGTGGCCAATAGACATCTACATCTATCCTCAATTAAGAATCAAAATGCAGATACATTGTCAACTTCAAGGACTAAGATTTAATGCCTCATTTCCAGTAAAAAGTATCTGGCTCTACACACTACTCTCACCATAAGAACCACAGCAGCATTAAGATGCTATTTGCCTTAAAGTTTTACCCCCTAGAACCTATATAAGTTAAAATATTATGGAAATGTAAATTATTGCTTCCTCTCTAATAATTCCATATAAGCACATTCTAACAAGTCTTCATCCATCACATCAAGTTTGATTTGCAATTCTCTTGCAATTGCCTGACCTTCTTCCAAGGTCTGTTCAGGCTTCAGCACCACTTCTAACTCCATGAAACTCCCCAGGTTTTGTACAGTATCAACATGAATTCTTGTTTGTCCAACTAAATAAAGTTTTCTGAAACAAAGAATATTGATTCCTACATGAGAACTGTAATTAGAAATATAAATGTAATATATCTATATATATACTTTTCTACTGACTTCAAAAAGGAGACTGTACTCAATTAGTGTTTTTAAATGTGTTAAACTCTTTTCTGGGTGAACCGATTTCTATGATTCTTTTTTTAATTGAAAGCTGGTGTTTCTCATGTGGTCCCATATAAATTTGATCAAGGTCAGACCAATAGTTTTTGAGTTATTCTTAGTAATTTATATTGAAGTCGGTTGTACAATATTTTTAATTTTAAATTATTAATACACTGCTTCAGAATCATGTTTTTTGAGTATGTTTGTATGTATAGTATATTTCTTTGGCACTATATGTAGCCTTAATGGTGGGGATTTTAACATATAGGGTATTGTTAGATTCGTTTGCCTTAGTTGTAAAATAACCAAAGGGAATAAACTTATTCTGTTTTTAATAAACTACGTAGTCGGTCTTTTTTATTGTTTAACCATAGGACTTATGAGCAACTGATTAGGTTTTTATCGAAAATATTACTAGAAGTACTAACCGTTCCTTAATAACACGACCTCGAATACCTAAACATTTTTGTAACATTTCATCGAGAAGTTTAGCTTTATCACTATCAGAAGCAGAAAATTCCAATAGTTCGTAATCACTCAGTTTTGGTCCACCTTCATCAACACGACTGTACCTAACCAAAACTGCAGAAGAATCCGGAAAATTTCTCATTTTCAAGCGCCCATTGTTTACTTTATAGAAAATATCATCCTGGTGAATAACAGTACATGGAGCACCGCTCAATTCTTCTGCTATTTTGCATATTTTTTCAACGTCGTGAACTTTTGCTTTAATTTCAACGTTACGCATTGTGGAACAATATTATGATCATTTAAATGTATACGTTATCATGCAAGGAATTCTACACTTTGCCTTTGCTATTACTATTTATAATAAATTGTTTATTCCTTGACAAACATAACAAAATTATACATATTAATAAATCAAAGTAAAATCGGAAACGCGCCAAATAACCGATAAACAAAAAGGAAAAGAGAAACTTGTGCTTGTTGATATGAGGCAGAGGTCTTAGACCATACAGTGTAGTCTTATTTGTATTTTGTTTACAAACATCTTCCACATTACGAAAATGCGTCATATTTCACAGTACATGGGAGATTTTAACGAGAACCTCACTCAGCTGACAGTTGGAGAATATCTCAAGGCCCCTAAGTTAATAAAAAACCTAAAATTTATATCACCATCGAAACAATTGTCACATCAATTATTCCACAATACATAAACCACTTTCAACCGTTATATAAACTATGACATAGGAGCAGTAATCCGCAGGAAGTCAAGTTTCCGCCAAACCACCAGAAAAACGATAATGGTGATATCTACAATTTTTTTGAATAACAATACTGATTATATTTTACTTTACCCTACAGGTATTATTTATTTGTAGTGGATTTTGACATGTAAAAGTGGTGCAATTTTGTGTATTAAATGTCTGTACATGTAAACTATTAGCGGAAACGGTGAAACAAGTTCTGCGAGGTGATGTGAATCTCAAGATAAGGGTGTCTGTTTAGGCTCCTTGAAATACTATCACCAACTGTCGTCTGACTCAAATTGCCGTCAAAATCTATAAAAAGCTATGCAATTTGACGCATCAAAATATTGTGAAGCACTATACTAAAGGATTATTATCACTTGATACCATAAAGCAACACGGGCTGCCGACGTACTGGATGGGAGGAGTCATACGCAGGCGTTCCCCTGTGCCAAAGTAAAGTCCATACATGACAAGGCGACCCTATGTATACAATAAAACTAGCTGCAACCGCACTGCTCACTAGACTAAATTTAGTTGCGCGATTGAATTGACGTCCTACAAAAATGCAGCTTCTAACTAAAAATTCAGTTTTATTCAGCAAAAAGAGATCTGCCATATCAAATTTACAAAAAATTGGCGTTAACTTTCATATGTTTTTAATAGTGGTAGAGCTACGCGGCAGTTTTTGCTGTCGCACGGATGGACCGGCTCGAAGCGGGGTGGTACCACGGTCTCACAGAAAACCAGCGTGAAGTAGAGGCTTACCCCTGCGTTTCGCTTGGTGAGTGCAGGTGGCCGGAGGCCCTTTTTACTGGAAATGAGGCATTCCATCTTAGTCCTCACGGGTGACAACGCATCTACATTTTTATTTGTAATAGAGGATAGATGTAGATGTCTATGGGTCGCAGCAACCACTTACCATCAGGTGGACTGTGTGCTCGTTTGACACCCTAATCCTATAAAAAAAATGTAATTCTTTATAATATTTGTACTATTTATATATTTTTAATCTTAAAAATTATAATAATAAGTGCATAGTAAGCACAAATCCGAAACAACACAACCGTTACTGTGGCAGTAACGGTTGTGTTGTTTCGGATTTGTTTACCACCACAGGCCACTCACCTTCATACAAAATGCGGTTCGGTTGAGCGACTGTTCTGAGTCTGTACCCACAAACTATATAGTAAGAAGTGTTAGTGCAGTGGTTATGACAGAATATATCTATGGCTGCGTGAAATAATTGTTAATATATTATTATTTTACATGTTATGTGTGAGTTTTGTTGAATTGAAAAAGTTTTAAGCAAAGAGTATAGTAACTGTTCTATACAGGAAGTTTTAAGGTTTCGGAAAATAAGGCTATGGCTTTTCTCCTCCTGTTGCTCGATATAAATGAAGACGTGGCTCAAAAGACAAGCAGCCAAACCGAAAATCTTAATAAAAAAACCGTCAAAGTCAATTGAAAATATTGGAAAATATGTAAACAAATTATTCTTACATATTTTATTCAACAACATTATAAATGGATGTGGGTTATGTAAAAGGCTGGGTTTACCAGCCTGATGTTTGCCGGTGTTGCCTATCTGCGCGTGGCAGTTGGGATATGACTGTTGCGTACGTTTCTGATTCTGGGAAAAAGGAAATTTATTGTGACATGCTACAAGAATGCCTTGGAATTACTGTAAGTATCTTAAAATTACAATTGTAAACAAAATGTTAATGCTGCATTACTTACCAAATCTGATTAAGTTTTGGTTTCTTAAGAAGTTTAATGAGGCTCTTAAATTTGATGTGTTAGGCTGCATTATATCCATGTAAAATCATGAAAACAATAAAACCACCCTCATTATGATATAATTTAGATGATACCTACCTGTAAGCACATAAATTTTTTTATGAGGCTTAGACATCCACATTAGTTTATTGTTGGAGTTAGTTTGTTCACATTATAGTTACATATAACTCGTACATTTACCGTGTAGTGGTGGGGTAAATATGCTCTCGAGCGCCCAAACGTCAAACGTTATAAAATCGACTAGTGCCAAGGCCAAATTCAGCGTAAGAATGTAAGTTGGCGGTCAGTGTTTATATGCTGATTTTGTCGTAAATTAATTTATGAATACTAATAAATATTTATATATTCAGAATCTACATGAAATTTGCTTTATTATGTATATAAAATTAACTAATTCTCATAGCAAGTGGAAATATTTCAAATGGTCTGATCACACAAAATGTGTAAATGCATACATGTAATTGTAGAAAAATGCATTTACAAATCAATGTTAATCATTAATAGCATGATAAAAGGTCTTATAATATTATTTATTTTATTAATATAAATAGGTAAACTCATCCTCTTCTCATAATCAGAAGTATCATTTGTCATCTCACTCAAACTCTCAGACTCAGTCAAAGAAATATATTTGAAAGCGAAGTTGTGAAAGCCAAATAATATCTTTGCAACAGATGTGAGTTCAAAGCCCTTTTTGGACTTTTATCCACTTAAAATATTTTTTGTGGTCTTCTATTATGCTTAACTTGTTAACGAGTTTCTTTTATATTACATTGTGTGTTTCAAGTATTCAGATCTATCTAGAATAAAATAAATATCTAGAATGTTACAAAAGTAAAAAAATACCACTACTAAAGATAAGGCTGTAAAAAATAAACTGTTTGATAATTTTATAAATGAATTGTTTTGTCAAAAACTACACTAAATATGAAACAAATAAAAATAAATACATATTTCTAATGATTTGCTGGAGTTTTTAAAATAAATTGAAAACATTGACAAGATTTTGAACCAAACTGATAATTAAGGACAAAAAATGTACAGAGTCGTCTTTCGTCGAATATTTTATATTTATTTGTAAAGGTATATACTATATTAAATTCATCGGTGTTTTTATTTTTTTTACATTTTTGTTTAGTTTATTTTTATAATGTCAAAAAAAATTTTTTCATTGTTTTAAAATGATTTTTGTGGGTCCTCTTGTAGAAAATGGAACAATGGAATAGTTGGATTTTAATAATATTAATAATGAAAACAAACATTTGAAAAAACAAAATACAAAAAACATACGGGTCGTATTGAGAATGTCCTCCATTTTAACAAACATGTTAAAATGTCAATTACAAATATATTTACTCTATAAACGCAAGTACAACTTGATAAAATATCAGAGTGAAATACCAACAACATATTGAAATACTGACGCACTATATGTCTTATCCTGCTATGTAGCTAAATCTTTTTTTCTTTTTTTTATAGGAGCAAACAAGCATGCGGCTCACCTGGCGGTAAGTGACTACCTGCGCCCATGAACAACTGCAACACCAGGGAGGGAATTGCAGATGCGTTGCCGGCCTTTTAAAAAGGAGTACGCTCTTTTCTTCAAGGTCCCTAAGTCGTATCAGTCCGGAAAAATCGCTGATGGTAATCGATTCCACAAGGAAGTCGTGCGAGGAAGAAAACATCTTCTAAATCACACAGTGGTGGACCGTCAATCATCCAGATAGTGTGGATGGTATCGGGATTTCTGCCGCGATGTGCGTTCGTGAAATTTGGCGGCTGGGATTAATCTGAACAATTCCTCAGAGCACTCCCCGTGGTAGATGCGAAAGAAAATGCAAAGGGATGCAACATCTCTTCCCAGTGCCAATGAATCGAGCCAATCGCAAAGGACTCGGTCGTCGACGATTCGAGCCGCTCTGCGCTGGATGCAATCAAGTGGAAGGAGCTGGCCCTGGGGAGCCCCTGCCCAGAGATGGGAACAGTATTCCATGTGAGGCCGAACCTGCGCCTTGTATAGTTGCAGGCGGTGTGCTGGCATGAAATACTGTCCCGCTCTGCTGAGCACGCCAAGCTTTTTAGAGGCTAATTTGGCCTTCTCTTCCAAGTGACCACGAAACTGCACGTCACTCGATATGTCGACTCCGAGGATTCCGATACTGGCTGAGGCAAGAAGGGGAGTGCCTTGAAACTGACGAGATACGACAAAGGGGTTCTTTTTAGCGGTAAACGCCCAAACTTGTGTCTTCTGAGGATTAAACTGGACTAGATTTAGTCGCCCCCAATCCGAGACTTTGTTCAGCAAAGGCTAAACACAAGTTTGTTCCGGTACTCGGCGAAGTTTTCCTGAGAAATATTGGCACGGCCGGTGTATAGAGCATCACCAGTGCTATCATCCGCATAGCAATGAATGCTATCAGTTAGCAACATATCATTGATATGCAGAAGAAACAGCGTTGGTGATAGCACACAGCCTTGTGGAACACCAGCGTTAATAGGCTTGTAGTCGGAGCATGCACCGTCTACAACGACCTTGATGCTCCGATCTGCAAGGAAGCTGGTGATCTAATTGCACAATTTCTCGGGAAGCCCATAGGATCTGAAATCTGAAAATACTTTTAAAAATTAAGTAGTTAATCGTTAGGTATAAATAAAATAATAAAGGTAGATAAAATAGGTATCCTTACAGCAAGTATGTACTTGCAAATAATGCCTATTACAACGAATTTGTAACCTTACCTAAATTAATAAAGAAACAATTGGCTTTATGACTTTCGTTGCAATATATATATATTTTATTTGAATACCATTTTATTAGATTACAAATATTTTTAGGCGTCTCCACGACTTTTATGTTCATTTAAAATTTCTATTTCGCCGCTATCAAAGAAAATATACACTACGCGAAAAGAAAGACACTTAACACTTTCACTGTCCGGTTTCCAGACACAATAGTAAGACAATAGCAGTGCCCTATATGTAGTGCACGGGACAGCGAAAGGGTTAAGCATGTGTGCACGTAAAATCGCTTGCAGCTATGTGTGAGTGTACGGATGTGTGCGGGGGCCTTGAGAGGCGCACGGGGCGTGGAACGGGCCGTCGCCGACTGCCCTGGCCGAGGGTTAGTAATCATCTAATGACGCCTTTCGCTGTGGGTGGAGCTGAAGGGAGTGTCAGACTTTTACTGACTAAAAACCATCCGTGTTCCTTCAGTGCCCTTACGTTCCAGAGCCGCGGTATCTCTTTCGAACAGCCCGCAGCCCCGGCAGGCGTCGGCCCTTGCGGGCCCCTTCACGCTGCTGACAGCTCTTTGAGGCGCGCGTGGAACAAAACGCGCCGTCGACACGGCCTGTCGTCGTTAGACGGACGGACAGCGAGCTACCCATTGCTCGCCGTCCACAGGCCCGCGCCTACGGTGGCCGGGGGCCACGACGTAGCCCCCGACGCCCGGGGCGTCTCCCGCGGCGGCCGGGAAGGAAAGCTGTTGCTCTTTCCTTCTCCCGCTCCGCCACCTCCTTCGCTAGCATCACTGCTTCGCAGAAGGTGGTGACGGCATCCCATTCCGTGTCGCTGCGGACCATGGCTTTGACCAGGGCCGGACGCGAGAGGTCGCCGCCGCCTATCGCCGCTACGAGGACACGGCGGTGCTCCGCCCAAGCAGGGCACACCTCCACGGTGTGCTCCACCGTGTCCTCCGGTCGATCCTCGCAGTGGGAGCACCCGGGCGTTTCCTCCCACCCGATTCGGTGCAGGAACCTCCCGAACACACCGTGTCCGGTGAGGACCTGCTTCAGGCGGAAGGTGAGGACGCCGTGGCGTCTCTCAAGCCACTCCTCAAAGAGGGGTCTTATCGCCGCTATAGTGGCGTGCCCAGCACGGGGTTGCGACAGTCGCTCTCTCCATGTCGCCATGAGATCATGCCGGAAGTCTGTCCGCTGCGCGACAACTTGCCGCGGCAGCGGGGTTTCCCCCCGGCATAGTGCCTCCGCGCGCCATTCGTGCAGGCGCGCGAGGACTATCGCCTCCAGATCCCATGGCGGCAATCCGGCAAGGAGGCTCGCCGCCTCGCGGGAGATCGTGCGGTAGCCGCGAACCATCTTTACGGCAACCACCCTTTGGGGCGCGTTTAGGTGGTGGACGGCAAGCCGCGCCAAACCTTATATTTAAAAAGGGATAAGAATATTTCTATTTATTACCAGAATTGTCGTGGTCTTAGAACCAAACTACATACACTTTTTATGAATATACTTGCTCAATCATACGATATAATAATACTAACTGAAACGTGGCTGCATGCAGACATAACCGATAACGAATACATAGACAATAGGTATAGGGTATTCCGCGCGGATCGAGATCGAGCGGGAAGCGGCCGCCGTGATGGAGGTGGCGTGTTGATTGCGATCCAGCGCACACTGTGCTCTGCCGGCTGCGCACCCGTCACTATGACTTCCTCCCCGCTCCCACCCGTTATCGACCAAATACTCATCGAATTTAAAGTTGCGAAAAGGTGTTTCTTTATAGGTGCAGTTTACATTCCGCCAAAACAATGCCATGAGGTTTATCTTAGTTACTTAAATATGTTACAAAATAAGTTGCTTGACGAGAATACTAGTGTAACAGATTATTTTATTGTTGGTGACTTTAATTTACCTGACTTAATTTGGATGAATAATGAATCCTATGGGCAATATCCTTGTATCAGCGATCTTAACCAATCTCACATACAAATAAATAATTTTATGGCGGTATTAAATTGCTATCAATTAAACTCCTTAAGAAATGACAAAGACCGTATTTTGGATCTTTTTTTCACCAATAAAACAGACTGTGAGTTGTCACCGATATCAAATGCGTTAGTTCCTGCGGATAAACATCACCCACCTTTTTGTGTGTCGGTTGCGTATGATGCAAATCATGGATACATCCGGCTTAAACCATATCTCAACTACTGTTACAGGAACGCGGACTATAATGAAATTATGCAAAAATTAGCGAATATTGATTGGGATGCTTTCTTTTTAAATAAAAGTGCTGAGGAAGCAGTTTTATTATTTTATGAAAAAACTTACAGTATTATTGATTTACATGTACCCAAAAGATATATTAGGTCTTCTTCGTATCCTGCCTGGTTTACTCCTGAATTAATAAATCTATTTAATAAAAAAAATCGAGCTTGGGTTAAAATGAAAAAATATAACAATAATTCTAATTATAATATATTTTCAATATATAGAAAAAAGTTTAAAACATTATCAGAAAAATGCTATAAAATATACATGGCGAAGGTTGAAAATAGCACAAAATATAACATTAAATACTTTTGGAAGTTCATATCTCAACGCCGTAACATTTCAGAGATTCCAAGTAGTATACAATATAAAGGTTCAATTGCTCATAGTTCAAAAGAGTCTTGTGATCTATTTAGCAAGTTTTTTCAATCTGTGTTTCAACAATCATCTGTATCAGATGATTTTGATATTGATGATATTAGCATACCACTTGAAAATACATCTGACTTTACTATTCATAACATCAAAGTGACTAGATTTCAGGTACGTAAAGCCCTGCAAATGTTAGATATATCGAAGGGCGCTGGGATAGATAACATACCAGGTGTTTTCTTCAAGGAAACTGCAACTGTAATTGATATTCCTTTATCCTACCTTTACAATAAATGCTTATCCGATGGAATATTTCCTGACATTTGGAAAAGTGCAAGAATAGTCCCAGTTTTCAAGGATGGATCAAAAACTGACGTTATGAATTATCGACCAATATCAATACTGCCCATTCTTTCTAAAGTCTTTGAGCGTTTGGTGCATGATGCTATTTACCCCCTCTTGCATAATGTTATCTTAGATGAACAACACGGTTTTGTCAAACGGCGATCTACAATAACTAATCTTTTCACTTACACATCAGATTTATTTAACGCGCTTGACACCAATACACAAACTGACAGTATTTATACTGATTTCCGGAAAGCATTTGACACTGTTGATCATAAAATACTATTGGAGAAAATAGCTTTCAATGGTATACGCGGTAATCTCTGGCGATGGTTTAAGTCGTATGTCTCTAATAGAACGCAGAAGGTTGTTATTAAAGGTTCAGAGTCCGATGTTGCTAATGTTACTTCTGGCGTCCCACAGGGCTCCATTTTAGGTCCTCTCTTGTTTGTGATCTTCATAAATGATGTTAAAAATTGTTTTAAAAATAGTCGTTTCCTTTTATATGCTGATGATCTCAAAATATATCAATGCATCGATAGGATAGAGGATCACTATTTGCTTCAAGAAGACCTTGACAGATTTAACAATTACTGTGCTCTTAATAATTTACGACTCAACTTAAATAAATGTAAAGTAATCACTTTCACAAAAAAACGGAATATAAGCTACTTTAACTATTCTCTTAAAGGTACAGATATTGTAAGGGTGAATAATATAAGGGATTTGGGTGTGACTTTTGATAGCAAATTACATTTTGATATTCATATACAAAACATAATTAGTAAAGCTTTTAAAATGTACGGACTTGTTATGCGTTCTTCTACTAAATTTAGAAACCCCACCACTTTAATCTATCTTTTTAAATCTTTGGTCAGGCCTCAATTGGAGTACGGAGTACCTGTATGGAACCCACTTTATAAAAAATATAATCATAGCATTGAAATGATACAAAAAAAGTTCTTGCGTCGCGTTAACTACAAATATCACCGTAAACGTTTATCGTATGTGCTCCTTTTAACAAAATATAAACTTTTAGACTTAAGGTCTAGACGCACTCAACTTGAGGCAAGATTACTTTATGATCTGTGCAATAACAAGTATGATTGCACAGATATAATTAATCGTATTAGTTACTCCGTACCACCTCGCGCACGTATGCGTTCTTTGCGTCCTCACTCACTATTTGCTGTGTCAAGATCTCGGACAAACGCTGGTATCCGATCTCCCCTTCATCGTATGGTTGACACGTACAATAAAGGATTTAATTCGGTAGATTTATTTTCTTGCAGTACCAGATCATACAATAGACAGATAGTTAACTTGCTATTAAACACTTAATGTCTCTTTTAAAGTCTTGAACACATTAACTACTAACACTAACTATAAAATTATCTAACCAATGACTATATATGTACATGCACAGACACACAAATACGCGCGCGCACGCGCATGCGCGCACACACATCCTAACTCACAAACACACAAAACTTTAACCTCTAATACATGTTCAACAATATTTTAGAAATTAAGGTACTTTATTTTTATAAAAATTAGGTCCCTCACATAATTATTATATGTTTTATACTCTATATGTGACCATCGTCGTTGAGTTTATGATAAGTAATAAATTGTAATAGAACATAAGCTTTAGCATAAGATATATTGTAAACTTGTTTGTGGTTCTCTAAATAAATTTAAAAAAAAAAAAAAACCACGCGCCCACACCGGGGCCCCGTAAAGGGCCATGGACCTCACGATCCCCGCGTAGAGCCTCCGGCAGGAGGCGTTTGGCCCCCCCAGGTTCGGCAGGAGCCGCCTGAAGGCAGCCCCGGTCCGTTCCAGTTTGGGAGCCAAACGTCGGAAGTGCTCAACGAAGTTCCATCGGCCGTCGAGGACGAGTCCTAGGTACTTCAACGTCGACTCGACGCCGATGGATACCCCTCCTATCATCACTGAGGATCCCGGTGGTGGCCTGTTCCGAGGACCATGGAAGTGCATGGCCTCGGACTTGTGCAGAGCCACCTCGAGACCCAGTTGCCGGATCCTCTCAACGACTATCGCAACTCCGCGTGTCATAGTTTCCGCCGCCGCCTCGTACGACCCCCCTTGTGCCAGTACCAGCGTGTCGTCAGCGTAGCAAACTACGCTGACGCCGGTAGGGAGGTCGGCGCGCAGCACCCAGTCGTAACCGATGTTCCACAGGGGCGGCCCCAGAACCGAACCCTGTGGGACACCGCACGACATCTCTCGCCGGTTCCACTCACCGTTGCGACCGGGGTAGATGACGGCCCTGTCCGTCAGATAGTCCCCGACTATACGACGGAGATAGGTCGGCACCCAGTGATACCGGAGTGCCTCCCTAATGCAGCTCCAGGGCATGGAGTTGAAGGCGTTGGCGATGTCGAGAGACACCGCCAAGACAACCCCCCCCCCCCCCTGGCCACTGCATCCCCCGTCGTGAGGGCTCTCACGCGCATGATGGCGTCCACCGTAGAGCACCTCTTGCGGAAACCAAACTGGTGTTCCGCAAGATCCGGCCCCGTCCCCGCAAGGTGCTCGGCGAGGCGGTTTGCAATTACTCTTTCAAAGAGCTTGCCCACCTCGTCGAGCAGCACCACGGGCCGGTATGCGGACGGAGAGTTCGCAGGGCGCCCCGGCTTCCAAATGAGGACCAGCTTCCCCGTCTTCCAACGAAGCGGGAATTGGCCTCTCTCCAAGCATGCGCTTAGGAGCCCCTCCAGTCTGGGCCCGAGAGCCTCCGAGGCCAGGACCCAGGCTTTGCCAGGCAAGCCATCGGGTCCTGGGGCGGTATTCCTGGCCTTGAGCCTACGTACCGCCACTCTCAGGTCTACCCCGGTCCCTTCCGGGATGTCGTCGTCGTCGTCCTGGGGGTCCGCTTCCGGCACCGCAGGTGGCGGAGCCATAGGCGGGGGCGGATGTTCCCCTCGCGCAGGGAACAGAGCGCTCACCACGTCCTCCACGAGCTGAGGCCGGAGACTGCGTCAGCGGGGGGGCCCAGGTGCGGAGTTTATCCCGCACCATCTTGTAAGGGCGCCCCCAATTCTACTGGACTCTTGACTTGTGCATTTTGATTGATGCGAAATAGAATTTTGTAGCCAAAAGTCAGAAATAATAGAGCACATGCGATGTCGAGAAGGTCGAGATACGCACTTAACATATTGTTATGAGCTTGGGGTTCGAGACAATTAAAAACTGCCGATTGAATTACCAAAATTGGCACTTTAATTACACAACACTAATTACAATCTAAAACCACAATAATAATAAAACACAATCACTTTAGTCCGCAGTTATTTCGCTTCGAAGTATTCTCTTGTATCGCCAATTCAATAGTGCCTTCGTCGTGGTCTATACAGGGCCTCAGATAGTTTCCAGAACCTTCTACTGTAGCGACATCTAGAATGTTCGAGTACATATCGGTCCCGAAATTTCTGGAAGGATCTTGACTCTCCTAGTTCTGCGACACTAGAGGGCGCTAGTGTAACTAGTGTTGCTATGTACAAGACATTAATAGTGGCGCGCAACAATATTATACAATAACCAAACACGAATTCATACAATGGAGTATTTGTTGATCATTTTTACTCACATTAATCCTAAGCACCGTTTGTCTCGCTCACACAGCTTAGAATTGGTCCAAACAAGGCGAACAGGTAGTAAAGTAAAATTTTCAAGGGCGACAAATGTACTTACCATATAAAGACATGCAATGTTAAAAACAACTATCTGCCAATAATTTTGTAATTTTGTAATGAAATGCCTACTTTTATACATTAACGGCTATAGCTCAGTAAGTAATGACATTAAGTACATGGTATGCTGATGTTTTAGAATCCTTATGATATAGGCAAAATTTTTGAATGGTTGGCCACACAGATCCTATACGTTTTTTTTTCACCACAGGTGCTCAAACTTAGCAGTTAAATAAAGTAAAAAATTTAAACTTATGTTTAGTGCCGTCTTGCAACAGTGGTAGAGCCACGCGGCAGCTTTTGCTGTCGCACGGATGGGCCGGCTCGAACCGGGGTAGTACCACGACCTCACAGAATACCAGCGTGAAGTAGAGATTTACCTCTGTGTTTCGCTTGGTGAGTGCAGGTGGCCGGAGGCCCTTTTTTCTGGAAATGAGGCATTCCATCTTAGTCCTCACGGGTGACAACGCATCTGCATTTTGATTCGCAAACGAGGATAGATGTAGATGTCTATGGGCCGCAGCAACCACTTACCATCAGGTGGACTGTGTGCTCGTTTGTCACCCATATCCTATAAAAAAAAATACTACCCATAGTATTTGAAAACTTTTAAGAGTTATTTAGAAACACCATTATTAGGGAACACATTAAAAGAAAAAAATCCGATCTAGCCATTAAACTGCGGACGTGATGACCATAAGTGTGAGCAGAAGTACAGAATTTTATAAAACAAGGCGTAGACCGCGAACCGTTCGGGATAGAATTTTTTTTTAGAGAACGGAGGCCACCTCCCCTCTGCCCAAACACGTACGTACCAGATTATCCACCATTACTGGGACAGCCTGTATAATTATTCTACCTTTATTTAGTTACAATATTTGTTTATATGTATGGCACATTCATGTTATATAATAGTTTTAAATTATATATTTGTGCTTCTATATACAGGCTGTTTTTGAAACGCTCCCGAAAACGAAGACAGACGACAGTACCAACTATACCATTGATGATAGGTGAAATATAAAATCGATTCTGATGAAAAAAAATCATATTTTCACAACGTTTTATTAGATTTATTCATGCTCCATCATGTTAGTACAGCTGAATGAAACGATAATTTCATTAAAAAAAATCATGAAAATACTGAAATATAAAACCAGCAGTAAAATTACTGAATTGCAATCAGCTGACTAGAGGTCAATGTACGCGCGAACGCCGAACTCTTATAGGTCCCGTCACCACCGTCACGTAAAAAGAACGCTGGCCTTGAACCTGGGCACTGAGCGATTTATCACTGAGTGGTACGAGGGGGGCGCGACGGGGGAACAATCCGCCTATATTACTGTGCCCGCATGCTATCAGGTCATTCTTCCCGCGCTTTGTTCGCTCCCAAGATACAGTCGCATACACAGCTTACTTTACGACTCGCGACGATCGTTTTAAAAAGGAAGGAAAGAAAAATTATTTATACCTATTGTTTTATGACTGAACTATTGAACGAAAAGGTAAATATGATGGGAGAAGGTGAATGGGGAAAATTGTGCAGTAAAGTTAAAAGTGTTGAGGAAGAATACCGAAAAAATTACCATGTGATCGACCTGATGACGGAAGCTCAAGCGAAGATGAAAGTGATGATGAAGTAGCACCCAGTAACACCAACACAGCATCGACATGTGGCTTCCATGTGACCCAAGACGACATAATTGACGGCGTGTCACCCTTAGCTTAAGTTTTCTTGTTACAAACTACTTTATATTTTACGATAGAAATAACAAATAATGCTCAAGTAAACATTATCTATTTTTAATTCCAACCTCTTCCAAAGTTCTAAGTAGCTAGTAAAACACCTATTATGATTCTACAATAAATCAATTAATTACTATAATGTTATAAAACAATAGTCTAATACCATGTAGTACTTTAGAACACGACTGTACCCACACTCTCTCCACTGTCGACCTGTATCTAGCTCGGTGAGAAACAATGCCTAACCCGGCTGGCTGGTGTCGCCTCATGCTGTGGACGCAGTAGGTTTCAGTTTTGGCGGGGTTCGTTATTAATTTTAGTTTTTGAGACAGTTCCGTGTTGATTTTGTACACGCGTGCACGAGCAACAGTTCAATCGTTTTGTTTATTAAATTCTTATTGTTATTACTTGATATTACGTATTGCTATTATTCTTGTTGCTACGTTTTTTGTTTCTTTTTTGTTTAATAATGCCTAACGCGTACGTTTATAGTGCTCGTGAATACGACAACATGACATTTTAGACGACCTATCGTTGGCTGAATATCGCCGCACATGGTTCCAGCATGATGGTGCACCTCCACATGTGAGGTTCGTCCGTGAGCGCCTCACTGAATTATTTGATGATCGCTGGATCGGCAGACTAGGACCACACGCTTGGCCACCTCGTTCACCATATCTGAGCCCGTTAGATTTCTTTCATTTGTAAAGATATTTAATAAAAGTTGATTTAAAATTGATCGTATCTTTCACTACCTAAATACATAAGTTTACATTATATAACATATACCTACTATGTATCTTCTTTAGCACAAGTCTATAATATTCCATTTCGGTTCGGTATCTACCCTAGCGTTACACTCACCGGCTTAATGTCACCGTCGCTTGAACTCTCACGTACAGAGAGTGTCACCGCTGTGCCGCCATTATGAATTCAGAATTCGGGGCGTCCCGCCACCGTATCACGGTTAAACTAGACATCGTCTTATAATTTTGTTATTTAGATTTATTTAAAGCACTGTATATATATTTTTTTATCATTTAACAATAGTTCATTATAGTATCTCCTAGTAAAAGAAAAAAATTAGCAAAAATAATTCTTATTTTTTAAAATCTACGAACGATTTTTGCCACGGTTTTGTTTCGCTAGGCACATGGACTAATCTCAATATTGTAAAACAAGTTCATAGTAGCAAAACTATAAAGAAAATAATACTACCATAAATAATGAATAACATTAGCTACTTATCAAAAACTTTCTTCTCGCGATATTCAAATCACACCTCAATAAATTCACACCTCAAAGTTGACTACAACATTTTCAAAGCGATATGACATCACCTACTGATAAGTTTAGCTGGCAGTTTGTATTAACAATCGTCGAAACTATACGTGCTGTGTATTAGATATGTTAAACGTTTCATTAGCTTCAATAGTGTACACAAAGATGTTTTATAGGTCCAGATACCGTGTACGCTCGCCTAAAAGACTTCCATTTCAAAGGCGCCAATACTGGTGTATTCGTTCGATCGTTCCGCCATTAAGCCAGCGAAGTTTACTGCGAACATATGTCACTCACCGGTGTTTTTAATTTCGCAAAATTACTGTTTGTGCTGTGAAATCATGTAAAAATTACTCTTGGAAAAAGATAAGGATAAGAACATCACTTTTCATAAATAAGTATACAATTTTATGGTGTATTTCTTTGCAAAAGAATACGAAAGCTAAATGTCAATACAAGTAATAATACTGCGCAATAATATTCGACTGTTGCCTAGTCTATGAAATGTTTTTACCATTTTTTAATGTCATGCTCAACTGCAAAGGTTATCTGTATAGGAGTTTTAGACGGTCTAATTTTACAGATTTTACCCAACCTATAGAGTGTAAGGTACCTGCGCGTAATAAGGCATAGCTAAGGGAAAATTGAAAATATAATCAGAAATATCTAATTTGGTCTACAGATTTTAATAAAAATCATTAGTTTAGTACAGTTTCTATAAAGTATGAACGAATAATTGTAACATTTGCCATAAAGAAAACAAAATTAAACATTTCTAATAACCTTGCTAGTAGGCCTTATTTTACTATGTTAGGATAATAAGCCCTGCTGAATGTACATATGTAATATATTTAATATTAGTGATCACATGAATGCAGCAATTAAGACTTAAAATTCTAAAAAAAATATATATAAATTGCCTCGCCTAAACAGTACTTACAGTCTTTATTATTATGATGAACAAACTCACAACCTAACTCACTCCTCGTGATTATCTTCAGTGCGTCGTTTGGGTCTCGAGTTGAGTGTTAGGTTGAGTTGAAAATTGGGTTTATTGGGTTGAGTGTCCTCCCAACCAAATTTCTGTCACAGCGGCCAGTCTCAACGTTGACTAGCCCATCAGCACAGTACCGAATTATAGTATTCGAATGTATGCGCAAACACAGGTGCACTCTCTATTCCTTCACAATCATCATCCAAGTTGCAATCCGACACGGTCCGCGAGAGCTTAGGCGCAGGACCAATAATTTACACATAATTTAATAGCCGATAATGTCAAAGCCTTAATTCTTCGACACACTTTGTCATTGCACTGTTTGGACAGCTGAAACCATGCCTTTTTCTGACTACGACATTAGTTTAATAATAAAAGCGTACGATTTATTTGCATTTATAACATTTTAAAAGTGATATAAAATTCTCATTAAAACAAAAAACGACACAAGAAAAAGGTCATAACCGTCGACCAAGTATTTAAGAAAAACCAAATAAAAAAAAATGACCACAGTAAGTTACTGAAATCTTCAAGATAAACAAAGTATTTATTCATAAATATAAAGATAGCGATTTTAGATAGCCAAGTGTAATATTACAAAACATACCTACGATTTATTTGAACTGATTTTTATTATTGGTGCAGTGCGGTCGTATCTTATGATAGATAATGCAACTCTGGTGGCAGGACGCGGGGTAGAGCGTCTCTGCAAACTGGCAGAGACATCGTGCAATAGGAGTTTGATATTTAAAAGAAAAAAAAAATATCTCCTTAAGCGAGTGCGGTTATTGTAAATACGATTTTTGTTACTTAGGCCTTATTAGCCGACAGGCCTTATTACCCGCATGTACTTTAGTACTCTGTATATATTTAATAATAATAGATTATAAATATATGTTACGTACACAAACATCTACTGTGATTTTTTATTTATTTTTAACTGTTACATTAATTATAGGTTTTATTACATATCTTCAATATTTTAGTGCGATGTTCTTACCTACATAAAACACACATAAGAAACCATTTCCCCATACACACATGTACACAAATGCACACGCCTCTCACGTACATACTCTTAGAATCAATAGGTACGTCAATATGAATGAAATATAAAATCTCCCACATTTTTTGGGTAATCGATTCGCACTGTTATTACCGAAGTCACGCACATTAATGCAGCCATGGTACGTAAGATATGCGCCTCACGTGGTACTCACGCAAACATGAATCAAAGACTGGCGTCACTATGAACTGTGCGGTGTGTTAGCAACACGGTATCTGGACCTATAAAACATCTTTGAGTGTACATTAGAAAGAGCGAAACATTGTTTCGGCATTTGATTTAAATATTATTTGGGACAACTAAGTGATCACCGTATAGCGGTCGATGGGCGCTTATCGGGGGTAAAACAGTCAACCGGCTGGGCGCTCGAGAGGATATGGGCAAGGTTGGCAAATAGGTCGCCTGAATTGGGTGGAGGCGGGGGGAGTGTAGAGTAGAAACCCCTCCCCCCACCCACTTCCTTTTTCTGCTGGACATGCTTAGCTTTCTTTTAAAAATTTTTAAAAATCTCATTTTGAGGTTATTTCGTAATGTTTTTGACTATATAAACCTGATTTATGGGGGTAGAGAATTAGGGGAGGGGAAGCTTCACGCCACTCAACATGGTGCAGTCGAGGGTAGCCTGGTCAACGGAGCCTCGCTTGGCGGGTCTCCTACTTCAGAGTGGATAACGAAAAATAACCACGAAAGGGATGGCGGGGTCTATTCGCTTGCTTCACTTGCTCAGTCGACCCCGCCATCCCCTTCTAACCTAACCGTTCCGAGTCGGGGTGCCGCAGATCGCGAGCTGGCTTCGTTCGCTCTTGCACTCAATCGGTGTCCAAAAGGGTAACAAAGTTGTCGAAAAATAGCAAGCAATTGGTGTCCAGAGGGGTAGCGAAGTCTTCGAAAAATAGGAGGAGGCAAATAAAAACGTAAGGGAACACATTCACGTAAACTCGGAAGTAACGGAATGACGTAAAGTATATCTGTCAATGTCAATGAAATTGCTGGGGTTGAGTTTGAAAGTAAGTCGCCTGTATTTTGCCGGCCTAGCGATTCATTATTACGCATTTTGAGATGACTTTGACAGATGTAACGTCAAAAACGTTAGAATTTAATTAAATATACGATCTATTTCACGTTTAGTTAGTGTAAGGCAAGCTATGGGGGAGGCCTATGTTCAGCAGTGGACTTCAATAGGCTGTAATGGTAATATAATATAATGGTTGTATAAATAGACGTGACAGCACAAAGACAAAAGGTGTGTAAAGAATTCTAAATTTCCTGTAATATTCCAGTCCCATAAGGGATCAAGTGCTGCAAGTGTGAGTGTGCTGCACGAGTGCTCAAAATGTTGTGAAATAAAAAGTAATAATAAACGCAATAAATCCTGTAAAATTATTTTTTAATTAATGTTGAGGTTGAGGTTTTGCTTGTATTTTTTAATCATCATAAAAATTATTCAATTATAGTACATTTCTGTATTTTTATTTAATATAGATTAAAGATCATATTTAATTTCAAAATAATATACACCCAGAGGGGTAAGCAGAGACTACAGACTTCCATTTGGCACGACCCTGACACGCCTCTCTCGCCTCCTTTACATACATGTATCTACGCATACATGTTCTTCGGTTAAGGGTATTCCTAATTTGGCCCATTTTCAATATATCGTAGATTTGGTCGATAAACCTTCGTCTATGGTGTCCCTTCCCGACTCTGCTGTTCACATCTTCAATGTATATTTGCTTTGTCACTCTTTCCTCGTACATTCTTTCTACATGACCAAATTACAGAAGCATTCCTTTCTTAACCCTGGTCACAACATGATCTTGCTAACCACACTTTTCTCTTATCACACAATTTCTCACCCTATCATTCAGATTCAGTCCAAACATACTCCTTAATGACCATAATGTTATTAAGGTAATTAAATTTGAACTATAAAATTTATTGAATAGAACCACCACAAAACTTTATCTATGTTAATTAATTATTATAATGTTAGTAATATAAATAGGATTATTTTATGTAAATGTGATTATCTGAAATTTTCATTCATTACTTCATTATAAAAAAATAATTATCTTGTAGTTAATTAGCACTTGCAATGTGCACGCGGGAAGGTAGAATATGGTTGTATTTTTGTTAAATTATTAAGATCTATTTTAACCCATATATCGCAAACGAATAAATGAATTTGAATGAAGTAGAAGTAGAAGTCGCGTCTACGGGTGCCTCTATAGGTCCCATAGCGGTAATGCAGACACAGACCGACTCATCGACCACGTCGAAATGGCTGCAGACTCCGTGCTACAACAGGTCCCATCCTCGGAGATCGTGATACTCGGTGATTTTAACGCCTACCACGCTGAATGACTTGGTTCTCGTTTAACCGATCATGCGGGTAGATCTGTCTAAGACTTTGCCTTGGCATATGGTCTAACACAATTGGTTACTTCGCCTATGCGGATCCCAGATGTGGAGGGTCATGTATCTTTCCTGTTGGACCTTCTGCTGACCTCTCATCCGGACGGATATCAGGTCTCCGTCGATGCCTCTCTGGGCTCTTTGGACCATTGTCTGATCTGAAGAACGGTGCCACTCACGCTACAATCGCTGTTGCGATCTGCAGCTTGCCGACGTGTTTTGTTGGTCGTTTTGGGGCGGGATGCGGTCTTTTTTTGCATCCTACCCTTGGGTGTGGGTTTGCTTCTTGTCGGAAGACCCCAGCGGTGTTGCTGATTCTGTTGCTGATGTGGTACTTCAGGGTATGAAACTTTTTATTCTATCCTCTGTGGTGCTCATCGGAGGCAGATCCCAGCCATGGTTTGGTCGCTCCTGTAAAATAGCATCACGCTATAAGCACGAGTGCTACCGGGAATGGGCTGACGCATCAACGTCTCGGGATGTACACCAACGCTCTTAAAAAGAAGTATAATTATAACTTTGAGAATAGTGTTCCTAACAACTATCATTATATGTGTAACATGTATGTTAGACAAAGTTTTTATCTTGTCCAAGTTCATCTTAAGATGGGTAGACCGTTAAGTAACTCTATTGAGGTTCTTAAGCATAGTGGTAATATCCTCGAGGGATTTTGCCATATATTAGTAGTATAGTTGTAGCACGAATGGGTCGGCTCGATCGGGGAACAACCACGCTCTCACAGAATACCAGCGTAAAATGGCTGCTTGACACTGTTGTGTTTCGTATGGTGAGTGTAGAGAACCAGAGACCCTTTTACTGGAAAAGAGGCATTCCATCTTAGTCCACACGGGTGACGACGCATCTGCATTTTGATTCTTTATTGAGGATAAATGTAGATGTCAATGGGTCACAGCAACCACTTACCATCAGGTGGACTGTGTGCTCGTTTGTCATCCTATCCTATACAGAAAAAAATTGAAAGTTGTTTGCTGTTTCCATTACATCCTATGAAGTCTACCGCTGAACGTATGCCTCCACGACAGATTGCCTCACGGGGATTATGATATAGTTGCCACGTACTGCTGGCTGGTTGGCCACCGCAGTTATATAATTTGGAATTGTTATCAAAAAGATGTCTGCTGCCCATCTCCCGTTTCAGTTTCTGTGTGTTGCCTCTTACGACATCCACGGGACTATTTGCTATTTAATGTTATTTATTTAAAGAAATTAAGTATAAATTAACTGAAAACATGAGTAACTTCATAGCATGAATTCCCAAGTTGTCGCGCCTCGGTGAGTGGGACTACAGCCGGCTGGTGTGCGCGTTGTGTGTCTCCCAGCTGAGGCTAGCCTACGCCTTCAAGAATCAAGTGCTGCAGTCCGAGGGCCATTTTAATCTGTATTACGATGGTCGTAGAGGTATTTTTATTATAAGTAATTATTTATTGGAGTTCAATCCTTAATCCAAATATGAATTAGTTTAATAATATTCCACCTAAAATTCGTCGCTGTTCAAGAGCTAGCTTTGTGCCTTAAACTTCATGGTATTCGTATATTACGTGGTAGAGCCAAGTGACAGTTATATTATGGTTGTAGCACAAATGGGTTGGCTTGCCCGGTCAAGCCGACCCATTCGTGCTACAACCATAGACGACGCTCTCACAGAATACCAGTGTAAAATAGCGGCTTAATGCTGTTGTGTTTCGTATGGTGAGTGACTTAAAACGGTGCATCTCAGTCTTCAAAGGTGACAAGGCATCTGCATTTTGATTTTTAATCGAGGATATATATAGGGGCTTATAAAAATATTCCACCAAAATCTGTCGTTGTTCAGGAGCTAGCTTCCCGCCTAAAACTTCATCGTACGCAACCAAAATGAATTTAATTTTAAATGATCTCGTTGACCACGGACTTAGCTCGTTTTGGAAATATCTTGAGTTAACTAGAAATGAATGAAGCACGGAGTATATTACAACTTCTCTCTTATTTATTTATCTATGTAATAGAGCTACGCAATACGACTGCAACAAGAATGGATCACTTCGAGCGAGAAACTTACTTATGCTGCGTTTTATTGTGATAAGAGACGAGAACCAGAGACCCTTTTTACTGGTAACGACATGAATTGATTATGAATTGAGGGTATATGTCTATAAGCCACAGCATCCATTATGAGGTGGACTGTGTGCTTTTTGGTGATTTTAATTTTGTAAAAACAATCACTCGTAAAGTATTCTTTTGAGTTTCTGTAAAGATGTCAATTCTTATTTTTTACAGAATTTAATAACTTCAAACTAGAGGGGGAAGTGACAGGAAACGTAACAGAAAAGCTGCATCACGTTGATCAGCCACCACGTAATGAAGGTTAGTATTTTCTCCAATCTAATCTTCAATATTAGCTTACATTTGGGTTCTTTCGTCCCCACCAAGTCGACACTATATTTGCTATCGACATCATTGTAGCTCGTCAAAAGCCAGTGTCGAAAATAAACACTTCCATAGACCGCATAAAGCGGTTAAAAATTATTTATTTTAACCGACTTTTAAAAGGAGAAGGTACTCAATTCGACTGTATTTTTTATGTATGTTACCTCAAAACTTTTTACTTAGATGAACCGATTTTGATGATCTTTTTTTTAGGATTCCGTAGTTACACAATAGGGAACCCTTATAGTTTCGACATCCGACAACTTATAAAATGCATTTGGATTAGTAAAAATTTCGTCACAACTACATAGAAAATGACCTAAAAATAACTGCATTAATAAATTTGTACTGTTAACTTGTAAACTGTTAGAAATAAACATTTTATGAAGAAAACGACTTATACGAGGGGCACACTGAAATGATCGGGAATAAGAATAACCACATGCACAGTATAGCTAAATTGTATTTTATTGCTTTTCGAAGTATTGTCCGTTCAACTTAATGCACTTTTCCATTCGTGCAAACCAATCATTAAAACAGTCATTCCAGTCTGAAGTTGAGGTTGACAAAATGGCTGATTTGTACGCTTCCGCAGCTGCTTCGGGGTCTTCAAACCGTTGACCGCGTAATAAATCTTTCATTCTAGGGAATGTAAAGAAATCGTTTGGGCTCAGGTCACGACTGTACGGAGGATGGCTCATCAGCTCAACGTTTTCCTGCTTCAAAAATCATTTGTCTTCCGAGCCGTCTGGGAGCTCGTATTATCGTGATGTAAGATGATGCGACGTTTCGGGTTATTTTTTCGGAGTTCGGCCATCATTTCTGGCAAACAAACCGTGATATACCACTCAGCGGTAATCGTTCTGCGTTGCTGTAAAGGAATTGTAGCAACATGCCCCTTGTCTGCCGACTTCCAAAAAGGAGACGGTACTCAATTCGAGTGTATGTTTTTTTTTTGTTTTTTTTTTTAATGTGTGTTACCTCATAACTTTGTACTGGGCGAACCGCTTTCGATGATTCTTTTTTTATATGAAAGCTGATAGTTCTCGTGTGGTCCCATATGAATTTGATCAAGGTCAGACAAATGGTTATTGAGTTATTCTTAAATAACCTATATTGAAGTCACTTATATTGAAGTCGGCTGTACAAAATTTTTAATTTTAAATTATTCGAGACAAATGTAGCGGCCATTTTTTTTGACACGCTGCGGGAGCGAACCACTGTTGTTGGTTTGACCTCGTCACCGGTTACAAGCAGCTGTGGAAGCGTACAAATCAGCCATTTTGTCAACCTCAACTTCAGACTGGAATGACTGTTTTAATGATTGGTTTGCACGAATGGAAAAATGCATTAAGTTGAACGGACAATACTTCGAAAAGCAATAAAATACAATTTAGCTATACGGTGCATGTGGTTATTCTTATTCCCGATCATTTCAGTGTGCCCCTCGTAGATTTTACTCTTTGTACAACTTTTTTTGTGATGTCGCTGTTGATATGTTGAATTTCTTATTTTTATTATTATAAACTAGCGACTTGCCGCTGCTTCGCCTCGACAGGATCTATTGATGTGGCGTTATTTAGATATAAGATAATCAAATACCATCAACTTTTCGTTAAAAAAAAAATTTAATTTCTCGGATAAAATATAACCTAGATCCTTTCTGGCATGGCCCTCCGTCCGTTCGTGAAGTTTCATTACAATCAGTGCAGCCATTCCGAAGATTAGCCTGGACAGACAGACAGACAGACAGACAAAAATTTCATAATTAAAATATCTTAATGGCATGAAAATAATTCTCTCTGCATAATAAAAGGTGGTTATTTCGATATTACAGGCTGACACTTCAATTTTATTTATATGTATAGAATTGATTTTAAGTCGGGTCGATGTTGAGTCGTCTTGTAGTCCGATGCCCAATAAAAAAGTAAGGGGTAGATTTCTCTTCGTCTGCAACTTATTAACGCTAGAAGCCGCTGTCGGTAGGTTGAATTAACTATTTATATTTGGGATTGTTATAAACTAATTTGCTTAATTCCGCACATTAATTAAGTACTTAGCGGCCAGCCTCCGCAGAGTGTACTTCACCTGAGGATGCCTCGTGTAGAGGCGAAACACGTGTCGTATTTTCGATAGCGTGTGTCATGCCTAGTGTGGTGGTGTTGGAGATGGTAGTTCTGGGATTGACGGCGACGGGTATAGTGCGCGTGATTGAGGTTCCCTTAAAACTGGGCAGGACACATCATTTTGTTTCTTTACGCGGAATTAAGCAAATTATAACAACCCCATTATAATGGATTTCCGCAAAGTAACGCCTGATTCTATTAATTATCTATTTATTAGTATTAGTATTTGTTAAAAAAAGTGGGTCGTTAAACTTTTTTAAGGATCAAAAGGAAATCGCTATGTACCCCTGGAAGTTATTTACAATATTTATCTGATTTTTTTGTGCCATTAATTAATGTAAAAAATAAATAATATCAGTGGTAGGTTATTAATACTAGGGCCAGATATAATTTATTACAAAAATAATTTTCATCCACAGAAAAAGTAAAATTGGAAGCTGTAGAAGACTTAAAAGAATCACATTTCGGGAATGAAGAACAGCCTTTATTGAGCCCAAACGGCATTGGAAAACACGTCCAAAAAAGAAGTTTGGCGAAACCAAAACTGAAGAAAAACATAAAACACATGGTAACTGAAAGCATTGATTATGATTCGGATATTCCTATTTCGAAATTGGCAGAAGAAACTACTAAACACACGAAAACAAATGAAGGGGAAATAACTAGAACAAAGCCGAAAAGTAGGTTAATGGGAAATAACGCGAGAGCTGATCGAGCTGCAAGTGAAAGTAAGTTTTGTGCGTATGTTTTTTTTTTATAGGAAATGGTAATAAACGAGAACTAAATTCCTCAAAGTAGTCAAGTAGTCGGTCCTTGGTGCGTCTATCGACTTCCTCTCTAATGGAGGGACGGCCTGTATGCATCTAGCGAGGTATAAACTATATCTGTTGAAATTAGGAATGGTTTAAATTTGCTTAAATAGTACGACTCAAACCAAAGAAATAACATTGCCGTACACTTTTTTATAGTATAAGGGTGACCAACGAGTACACTGTCCAACTGATGGTAAGTGGTTGCTGTGGCCCACAGACATCTATCCTCGATTACGAATCAAAATGCAGATGCGTTGTCACCCGTGAGAGCTAAGATGGAATGTCTCGTTTCCAGTAAAAAGGGTCTCCAGTTCTCTACACTCACCATACGAAACACAGCAGCGTTAAGCTGCTATTTCACGCCGGTATTATGTGAGAGCGTGGTTCTTCTCTGGTCGAGCCGACCCATTCGTGCTACAACTATACTACTAATATAGCTGCAGTATGGCTCTACCACGTATAATTTTTTTGATTAGTTGGTAGCATTTCATTGGTGATCACGAGTCCGTCTCTATAAGTCACACTCACAGTTTGTTGGAGGTAAAGGAGGTTTAATTACAGACTACGAGGCATTCCATTTGAACACACCTACAGGTATCTACCATTAGCTACAGTAGGAACTGCTACTTACTATGTATCACATAGAAGCTATGCACTTATTTCTTAAGAGCTATAAATAGGTTCGCTCTCTTAATCTTTTGGAATTGATATAACAATTCTGAATTTATCAGCAATCACACCAAATCTACTAAGTAATGCCATCCCATCTGGCATTTTCTGGAAAATACCTAATCTCAGTTGTAAACAAACTGAAAAAGTCGTCCCTAATGTTCGTGATGTTGTTCGCGTTGTTAATTTTGAAATAATATAATACATCATTATTCTAATATTAAGTTTATAAAAGATAATCATTTATATGAACTTAAATTTTATAATAGAGCAACATATTCCATTGTATACACTGAATAAGGGTCTATCGTAGTCACTGTCTATACATGTGGATATTGCGGCCTGTAGACACACACCTACATCTACCTTCGACTAATATTCAAATTGTTACTAGTAAAAAGGGCATCCCGTTTTTGTCACTCTTCATACAACACAGATAGGTGCATTTAATTGCTATTTCATGCTAACATACTATTTTTTTTTTATAGGATAGGATGACAAACGAGCACACAGTCCACCTGATGGTAAGTGGTTGCTGTGACCCATAGACATCCACATTTATCCTCAATAAAGAATCAAAATGCAGATGCGTCGTCACCCGTGAGGAGTAAGATGGAATGCCTCTTTTCCAGTAAAATGGGTCTCCGGTTCTTTATACTCACCATACGAAACACAGCAGTGTCAAACTGCCATTTTACGCTGGTATTCTGTGAGAGCGTGTTCCTTCCCCGGTCGAGCCGACCCATTCGTGCTACAACTATACTACTAATATAGCTGCAGCATGGCTCTACCACGTATAAATGCGATTTAAATAAGAATATGACTGACCTGACGCCATTTTGTGACGTCATAGCTATCAATTAAAAACCAGTTGGTTAGGGTAAGTAAAACAAATATATTTGAAATAATATTTATTTACAAATGAATACAAACGAACCATGAATAAAAAAACGTTTTTATCCGAATCTAGCACTTCAATTCCGTTCGTCTCAGCATCACTGTCTGAGTAGTCATCATCCATCCTCGTTCTCTTAGCTTAGCTTTTGCCGAAAAGTTGCCAACAATGCATATAGAAAAAGAAACCAGCTTTAAATTATTTTTAAAACCAGTTATGACTTCAACAGATTTGAAAATACTAAGACTCAGTTAAATAAATATAAGTTTTTTAAAATTAAGTGGAACATAAATTACTTTCGCGATCTTACTGTCACTTTTCTGTCTGTAGAGGTTATTGACGTTCCTATTCCTATTTGAATCGCATTGTAAGAAAAAAAAAAATTTCGTGTTGGGATTTCACACGAAACATTAAAAAAATCTCAATCTTTCTCCTTTTATTAAAGTATTGCAACTATTTAGCGATATTTACAGATATTGTTATTTTTAGGAGTAAAACAGGCGCCGAATAAGAAACCTGTGAAACTGGTTTCTGAAAGAAAACGCGTGATACTGACCTGCGGGACTGTGTTACGGGACACAACTGCCTGTCCATTTAGACACCATAAGAGTTGGTTCCAATGTTTCTTCTGCTTACAGGATTTCATGGAAATTAACCCTCTTAGGGATCACACCTTGAGTGTCCACGCAGACGTGGACGAGGAACTGAAAAAGATGAAGCGCTACCCGAGATCGTTACAAATTGAAATATCCAATTTACAATGTCGCCATTGCAGTTTGACATTGACAGATGTCAACGCCATGCGCCGCCATTTTATTGACGTACACGATAAAGTGATTTACAACGAATGTATAGCGGACTACAAGGTCGATTCCAGTCCGTATACTTGTCACATATGTAAACAGGAGTTCCACGTGTTCCGAACACTAACGACACATTTGAACGAGCACTACGCGAACTGTATCTGCGACGTTTGCGGGAAATCGTTCCTTAATTCCAAGCGCCTTAAGGTTCATAAACGCACACACGAGAGCGGAAGCTACCCTTGCAACGAATGCGGGAAAGTGCTCAAGACTAAAACGTCGAAAGCGAATCACATCGAGAGCGTTCATTCGAAACGCACAATCAAATGTCAGATCTGTATGCAGCCGATGAAACATTACAACGACAGGATAAAACATATGTCCGAAGTGCACAATATAACGCATAAATTCAAATGCCCTATTTGCAGCAGAGAGTACAACATCAAGCACTACTTAGCAACGCATATACGACAGACGCACGGACACAAAAACAAAAAGTGTGCGGAATGCGGAATGGCTTTTATCACTAATCATGGGCTCAAAAAGCACATGTTAAAACACTCCGGCGAGAAACCGTTCACTTGTGACGTCTGCTGCAAATCGTACGCCAGAAGTTACACTCTAAGGGAACATATGCGGGCTCATGATGTCGATAAACGTGTTTTGCGGTCTGAGTAAATTTTGTAATCGAGAATAAATACTTAAAAAAATTTAATGAAATCTTTCATTTTTCCAAAAATCATAAGAGATGTCTTGGTAGGTTTTGAGTCATTCTATATCGTTAAGATGTTAATATTATTGAAGTAATATTACGTAATACAACAGCTATTACAAACCATAGATAAATAAAAAATGCGTAAGTGTCGTGGGACACTCGGTTGGAACGAAGTTCCTTGCGTAGTATATTATTATTGATAAACGTAGGTATTATGTTATTGATTAACAAATACAAATAAATTAATTACTAGCGTCTATTAAAATGAAGCGTCATTTGAAATAAAATAATATTTCTTTCATGGCAAGTTAAGAAAAAGTGCGAGGGAGATGGATATTATTCCATCTCACTTCCTTTTTTCGCCGCCAAGGTCATCTACACTATGACACAAGGGGTAGTGACGAAAAAATCTTATACTTTTTGTCGCCTAGCTCCCATTCGCCAAACGCGTACCGTCCGATAAAGAACTTCGTTCCAATACGTAGCAAGCTACATATTTATTTATCTCTATTTATTTATCTTTATTTACCTCTAGTAGTAGACGGTTTCGTGGCGCAGTGGCTTAGCATTGAGTTACGGCGCTAAAGGCCGCGGGTTCGAATCCCGCACGGATCAAGTATTTGCATGGGCTGCAAGTAATTCTTCCGGGTCTGGATGTTTGTCCTTGTGTAATTTATGTATGTAAACTGTCTCTACGATACAGGAACGATCTCTACGATTTTTAACGGTGGTACAGCCACGCAGCAGTTTTTGCTGTTGCACGTATGGGCCGGCTCGAGCCGGGTTAGTACCACGACCTCACAGAATACTGGCGTGAAGTAGAAGCTCTGCTTCTGCGTTTCGTCTGGTGAGTGCAAGTGGCCGGAGGCCCACCCAGTTTTTAATAGTTTAATTATCACCGTCAAAATATTTTTAAATTTTCTCAATTTCAAAATATTTGTAGATTATTGTATTAAGTGTTACATTTGGCGTTAATTTCAAACGTTATGATGTATCTTAAAACTTAACTACCCTTTTCGGCTATTACAATAATAGGTATGATCATAACTATTTTGATCATAATTAACCAAAATTATAAATGAAGTTAATTTACATAACTTAAATATTAAATTCTAAATAACAAATTGTTTTGGTTGTAGCTAAATACATTTTGAAACAAAGCGCGCACACAACGTACGAACCGCGCTCTTTCTCTTTTGCTTTTGCTCGCTCACGCTCACTTGATCCGTTCATATACAGCAGCCCAAACTCGAGTTACGGAGATCCAACTCGAGTTAACTCGCGTTGACCCATCACTAAGTAGGGGTGGATACTTAAAAAATATATCGATATTTATATTCGATGTAAAACATCGGATCTCAGCATCGATGTTTATCGATATATCGCTAGAAAACATCGATATTTTTTCACTATCGAAAACTTTCCACAAAAGTTTAATATTACCTTTTTTCAGTAAAATGCGCAAAGTTTGTAGTCCTTAATTTTGTATGTGTGAATGTAGAATCAGAGACCAGAGAAGCAAGTAAAACTCTTACATAAACTTGTTTTAGATAAACAAGCAAAACAATTATTTCATTGCGTCATCACCAAACAGCAAAGACGACGCAAGAAGAGTGAGAGTGAGTGAATGAAAGTAAATATAATGAACCTATAGAATCCGCAAACTACATACATTGAGAGTTAATGGTTGATCGATCTGTCAGCATAGATTAGGTAATTAAGCTGGTCACTCACAGATGTCACTATTTTAAAGAACTATACTTAAAATTCAAGTCATCAAGTAGTGTTAAAATTATTTCGTTTTTTAATAGATTCAACAACAAAAATTGCAAATATTCGATGTTTTTCTAAATAAATATATCGATATATGGAATACAATAAATATTTGTGAAAACATCGAATCAATCCGATATATCTTACGAAAAACATTGAATAAATTCGATATATCGATGTTAAGTGAATATCCCTATCACTAAGATAATATACTACAGTTGGCAAATGGCAACACTGGCGATGCTTTGCTTTCTCAATGGCGGCCGATTGCCCGATTGAATATTTTGTGATGGATAGGTGAAAGATACCTATTAGATTCATGTAGTTTTTATATTAAATATAAGTAGGTTAATTGTAAAAGTATGTGATAGTAATATTTTCTGTGAAAATATCTGAATAAATAATATAATAATGGCAGCAAAAACATCGGATTGGCGACCGGGTCCCACTGTGTGTCGTTGTTGTCTCGCAGAAGGGTGCTATAAAGACATTTCCACTGAATATTTCTGGATGGGTAAACGGGAAGTTTACGCCGAAATGCTTGCCGAGACCTTTGATTTAAGTGTAAGTACGCATAATGTGTATTTAAATGTTATTTGACTATAGCGTCCATTTCCTTGAGCCATTTATTGTTAGTGTAATCCGACCAAATTCAGGAGCCCTTTCTTTGGTTTACCTTGTGAATAAGTCGGTGCTTGCCCTTCTAGCCAGATTATAAAATCAATAATCACGAATTCAAAACTGATGATGTATGTACGACACCATATTAGATACAACAGCTTGTATTCTGAACACTTGTTCAAGAGCTAAAAAGAATTTTAATATTTTAAAATTGTTTTTAGCTCTTGAATAATATTATATAGGGTAGTGGGTACAGGAGGTAGTGGAAGTTCCTACACTGCCACTACATGGTAACAAATACCACTAATTACATGTTTTACAACCATTATAAATAAATTATTTATTATTATTAGAGGGACCAAACTATGAAGTTTCATAAGAAACAGTGTCTGTGACTGGTCATTGTCACTAGTGTCGAGAGAGCTGCTTGTTTTCTCACCCTAGTCTTGTTCTCTTACATTTTGCCATTCTACCATGGATTTTTTTGTCACTTTATGCATAAAAGTATATAATTTTAGCTTCATATTGTTATAATTATTGTATATTATATTAGGTGCAGTGCCTTAGCAATGCGATTGAAATGTGGGTCGTAGGTTCTAATCCCACACAAAATTAGTATTTGTATGGTATGTTAGTCCTTGTACATGGTAGAGCCATATGTTGGTTGTAGCACAAATGGGTCAGCTCTACTGGGGAACGTCCATATTCTCACAGAACACCAGCATAAAATAACAGCTTAATGCCGCTGTGTTATGCCTTTTTTACTGGATACGAGGCATCCCATCTCAGATGTGACAATGCGTCTGCATTTTAATTCTTAATCAAGCATAAATGTAGATATCTATGAGCCAAAGAATCTTACAATCAGGTGGACTGGTGCTCATTTGTCACCCTTAATCCTAAAAAAAATACTTGTATATAAACTGCCTCCATTGTATAAAAGAAATGTTAAATAAGAACTTTAAATTTGTACTAATAAAGATAGATATACTTTAAAAATTTTTAACAGTCTTTAACCAAGAGCTAAGATGAGCTCTATGATGATTTTTCCTTTTCAATAATTGGCATCATCCTTTTGTCAGTGATAGTTAGGCATTGGTAAAGAAATATAAGGAATACCTATGATTATACAGTATCATGTGTTTTCCAAAAAGCTAGTATAGATTTGACAACTGCTTGGCCTATTGGTAAAAGTAATAATTGACTAGTGGACCCCATAAACAAACCAGTTTACTGTCAAATTTGCAAAGCACTTGAAGCGGCATCCTGTAAACTTGGTGGTGTATAGCTATCAGTTTGTGTGACAAGTCAACTTGAAGCAAAAATTGAGTTTCAATTCTGCCGACTTGATCAAATTAGCAGTGTCACATAAACTTGAATGTGTGTATGAGTGGTCAAGTATACATGACGTTAGTCAGAGCAATAAGCCTATGAGGATGGTTAAGGCTTCGTTGTCAGTCCGTCCGTCGTCCGTCTTGAGCGGTCTATATGGATGCACTGCAAACTGGACACTGCTTCAAGTGCGCTGCAAACTTGACAGTAAACTGGATTGTGTATGGCATCCATAAGCTTTTTCCATGGTAGAGCTATCCTGCAGCTATTTTATGGTTGTGGCATGAATCAGTTGGCTCAACTGGAGAATGACCACACTCACAGAATAGCAGCTTAATGCTGCTGTTTCATATGGTGAGAAGAGGACTGGTGACCCTTTTTATTGGAAATGAGACACTATAATTTAGTACAAAGGGGTGACAACACATTTGTTTTGATTCTTAATCAAAGACAGATGTCTATACGCCACTACAGCATCCACTTACCATCAGGTGGACTGTGTGCTTGTTTGTCACCAAAGCAGGATTATTAATATTAAACAAACATCCTTATATCAATAGTGAAAATGGCTGGGTGTCAACATCTGGTTGAGATGACGTAATTAATAAAAGCAAAGCCAAACTCAAGCATACTACTTCAAGATTTCAAGATTTGTAAGCTCTGTAATGGGTGCTGTAATGTTTATTTTATTAGGTAGTTTTTTCATAATTCTGTTCTCCTATAAATGTATATAGTTTTAACCCTGGACTATCATGTAGTAAGGGGCCATTCATTTAATATGTAAGCGATTTTTGACCCCCTCCCCACCCCAATGAACTTATTAATAAGATTTCTTGAATCTCCCCCCCCCCCCTTTTCTTGACCCCCCCTCAATAAAGTTACATAAGAATTCTTGAATCTCCCCCCTCCCCCCCGTCTTACGTAAGATTCTATAGATTAGATTAATATATTATTATTTATATCATTAGAAATAGATAAAAATGAACACATTTAAGATTTTAAAATTTTAATAATCAATATTTTTTTAAATTAAAATGTATATTGAAGTGTACATAATAAAATAAAGGACACCATTTGGCAACCGACATAGAATTAGATTTCTATTATTAAATTTCGACTTAATAAAATGTTACATTACTATGGGTTTTACTCTGCTCCCCCAAAGATAAGGGCATGTAGAGATTTTTTTTTTTTGAAAAACAAATGCATTTTTATTCAATATCCAAATAATATAACTGGTACCTACTACTAGCTTCTGCCTGTTCCTAGTATTTACAGAATGAATGTCTACATACATTACATTTTCATAAATGTATTGAGAGGTTAAAGTTAATATATTAATTTCTTTAAATTTTTTGTCTGAGCAACTCTTTAGGTTTTAAATCATAGTTTGTTTTTATGACCCTCTTCTGTAAAACAAATATAATTTCAGTATCAGTTGTGTGTACCCATAGCAAAATACCATACAACGTTATGCTATGGAATTAGCATAATATTGTATGGTATATGGTTTAACTCCCCCTCCCCCTCGGGACCCTTACATAGTTAATGAATGGCCCCTAATCGTATTAATGACCAATGAACACATACAGATTATAGCTATATCCTAGCCTCTCTTAAGTCTAGTTGAGTGATGCCCAGTGGTGTATCGGGTAAAGTTCATCATTTTTAAAACTGTTAAACCTTCACAGATTGCATATTCACAATCAGGCGGGCCCAATAGCAACAGCCGTCTAATCTGTGAACCTTGCATTTCCCGGTTGCGAGATGCCGCCGACTTTAAGAGGCAGGTGGTTGAATGTGAGAAAATGTTCCTACAGCATCTGGACCCGAGCAGTTCAAGCTTAGCTGCTATTGAGGGTATGTATTATATGTGTGTGTTAATTTGATGAAAGTGTGATGTTGTGTTTATAATACCTGGTTCTTGGATCTGAAGCAGTCTTCAGATTTTGAACAATTGAATTTGAATGAGGGCATCCACGACTTTTTCTGCCACCAGGGCGGCGCCACTTTCGAGTGAGGTAAAATATTTCAACAGATTTCATAGCGATACGATCAATACGATAATTTCTTAGGAAAATGTAATCTTTAAGGTATCTTTCTGTGTTATTAGTTATATTTTATATTAATTACATTAGAAATGAATAAACCAAACTATAAATATAACTAAAAAACGACTTTTAAAAAAAAAGAGTTATAATGTGCAAAAAATTAAAAATCAAACCACTGACGAATTGTGTTATATATTAATATAATACTCTAGACAATGATAAACTATTATTTAAAACTAATTTCTCAATTAAATGACACTGTGTAACAAAAAACTTTACCTCAGTCGCTAGTAGCGACATCTGGTGAGTGGAAGATTATTAGCCCTCACTGAGAACAGTATTTGTTGGTTATTATTCTATTAGTGTAATGGATAAATGCTTGGTATGGTAGCAGGCCTGATTAACATATAGGATAAGTATTTGCCCATATTCAAATATAATAGAATCTTTTTTATTCAATATAGATTACATGTAATTTTTATTCAAAGTCATTTATTTATTTTGACCACTGGTTCGGAAAAACCTCTGTTCTGGGAAGAACCAGCAACAAACCCAGCGAGACTATTTTTTTAAGTATAATTTACATTATAATATTTATATACAATTGAATATAATATACAATATGTAAGAAAAGTGCTGGTTTTTTTTATATAGGATAAGGGTGACAAACGAGCACACAGTCCACCTGATGGTAAGTGGTTGCTGTGGCCCATAGACATCTACATCTATCTTCGATTACGAATCGAAATGCAGATGCGTTGTCACCGGTGAGTAGGTTTTCACGTCTCGTCTTGTCTCTATAAATGTTACCTCGGTTTTAGATCCTTGTGGAATTTAAAGAGACGATGGCAGGAGACCTGACGGTATGACATTGGAGAGACGTTTAAAGAAACGTTATTTTTTTAAAAATAACGTCTTTTTTAAAAAAAAACAAATAAGAGGTAAAGCCCTATGTGGGATGCTACTTGCGTAGACACTGGCGGCTTCTCATCTCGGGGTACCTCGTTTAGAGCCGGGGCGGCATCAGAGGCAGCTGAACTAAGTGGCGCAAATATGAGTCTCTGAGACATGACTACATATTTGTGCCATTTGCTGTAGAGACTATCGTTCCCCAGGATCTTGTGTTTTTGATAAAGGTTCAAACGGGAACATTTCGGACACGTATCTAGCAGTAACAGCCGGCACTGAAACGAACGTAGTGAGCGTTGAGCAAATCGTAGTCCAGATACTGCGACAAGAATAGAACACTGAGTAACGAAGATCCATAATCAGACTTGATATACTAGTAACGCACCGGACCCATACACGTCTAGCGGACACGAAACCTGCATGTATATGCTGAGCGTACTTCCGGACCAAATATTGTAGAAAAATTGGATATACCTATCTTTAACTATCGATACTAACTTTTATGGATTGTCAGAAATTCAACTGCAGACTCAAATTACAATTGGATTAAAGTCTATAATAAAAAAAAAAAACAAACTAGTAACTGAATTATCATACAGCCCTACTCCCTTTAGGAACTCCATCCGCGGCTGGTCGTTGCTGCTGGTGATAAGAGGGCTGGTTCTTTTCTTGCTCAAAGGCTAAGTATAGCTATTCAGCGGGGAAACGCAGCCAGCGTTCTTGGTACGATATCGTGGAGAGTAAGACTGTATGATAATTAAGTGTTTACTTGTTTTAGCTTTTTTTTTATTGTAGTTTTTAATATTGAAATTATAAAATTTTTGGTTAAATTTAAACCTTTATGAGGTTTTAGGTACATACATACATAAAAACTCACGCCTGTCACCCTGAGGGGTAGGCAGAGACTATGGACTTCCATTTGGCACGATCCTGACACACCTCTCTCGCTTCCTCCACATCCATATACCTACGCATACATGCTCGTCGGTTAAAGGTACTCTTGATTTGACCATTTTCAATATATCGCCAATTTGGTCGATAAACTTTCGCCTAGGGCGTCCCTTCCCGACTCTGCCGTTCACCTCATAATGTACAATCTAATAATTTACCTTTGATTTTAATTTTTCTATAAAAAAAATTAAGATAAATTCCTGTAATTAGGGGTGGGGTAATATGTTATTTTACTTACTTCTAACATTTAGTGAATAGGTTCATAATATATTAGTATTAAATCCCAGTAAGACAGCCTGTTAACATGTAGACAGTACAATACGTAAATTTTAAGTGACGCCGAAACCATGGTCCACTTATACATTGATCTTACAATCTTTTTAAAAAAACTTTACATCCTCACTAGGATTATATATGGATGTATGGTGCATACATGAATTTCACAAGAACATACATCCCGACCGGGAACAATTATCTATAGGCCATGCAAATATTTGTTCCCTACGAGATTTGAACCCGCCGCAGCTCATTGCTAAGCCACTGCGCCACGTGAGTCGTCATTGTGAGAACAACACTTGTGCACACATATATTTTACATCGCAATCCTTTAAAAGACCACTGCTGAACATAATTCTCCCCCATAGGTTACCTCATAGAGGTTATTCCGTTTGCCTTCGTTGCTATGCTTATGTGGGGGGTTACAGCGGCAATTTTTTCATAATTAAGTAAGAAGCGAAGAGACTTATTGATTTCACGATGTCTGTCCGTCTGTCCCACGATTATCTCGAGAACGGTTTCGAATTTTCAAATTCTGTTTTCAGCAATCGATTACTGATCACCCAGGCATCTGAACGTCCTATTTTGAAACTGATTGGTTAACGGCAACCGTTAGAAACCGCTACAAAGCTGATTGCTTCGCCACTTTGCTATGCTGTTAGCTTGCTAGGTTTATTTATTATTAAGTTGTTATTAGGAATATGCTGTTGCCCATCTCTAATTTCAGTTTCTTCTCTGTAACCTCTTACAACATCTAAATAAGTTTAAAGGTTTTTTATAGGATTAGGGTGACAAACGAGCACACAGTCCATAGACATCTACATCTATCCTCGTTTGCGAATCAAAATGCAGATGCATTGTCACCCGTGAGGACTAAGATGGAATGCCTCTTTTCCAGTAAAAAGGGTATCTGGTTCTCTACACTCACCATACGAAACATAGCAGCATTAAGCTGCTAATTTACGCTGGTATTCTGTGAGAGTGTGGTCCTTCCCCGGTCGAGCCGACCCATTTGTGTTACAACTATACTATTAGTATAGCTGCAGCATGGCTCTACCACGTAAAATTCCTCTTCGGATTCAGAGAAATTCATATTATTGTTGCAAATTTACTTACGTATAGACACTATCGCTGCGGCGGATGCGTCACTACTGGTCTATCGCGGCGGCAGGGCGACATTGCCGCGCAGCAGTAGTGCTGCGGCAGCATTGCTTTTGAGTTTGGAATCATACCTTTAGTATACAATCAGGCTTGTAAAGAAACTATAATTTTCTTTTATATTTTAGTTACAGCCGAGGAAGTGGAAGAGGAAAAAGAATTAAAAATTGAACAGGTGAAGGAGGAACAGCTAGGCAGTGATGAAGATTTCGATAATGAGCCCCATTTCGGCGATGATGATGATGATAATGACGATGATCGTAAGTTTATTTCTACTGAAATTTGCGCTCGCGCTGTAAAAGCGAACCGTGTTCGATCTCCGCCGTCACCAATGAAATTATAAATTACTTATATACCACGTAAGCGACAGTCAGGAAAACAAACATCGTGAGGAAACCTGCATGTGTAATAAATTTTAAAAAAAGTCCAAAGACTTGTGAAGTCCGCCAAAACTCACCGGAACAGCACAGCATCCTCAATGCTCTAAAATCCTCTCAGAATTGAGAGGAGGTTTGTAGTGGAGTATAACTGCCAGTAGTGGAAGTGAAATGCATATAAGGGTGACAAACAGGCACGCTGTCCATCTGATGGTATGTGGATGCTGTGGCCCATAGACACCTACATCTCTCCTCGATTAAGAGCAAAAATGTAGACGCGTCGCTAGGCACCCTTGAGGACAAAGATGGAATGTCTCAATTACTGTCGTGGTGTAGACGGCTATAAGGAAGCGAGATGCAAGAATATCTATCTCCTCACTTTTTCTTATCTTGTCATGAAAGAAATATTATTTTAAATGACACTTCATTTTAACAGACGCTAGTAATTCATTTATTTGTATTTGTTAATCAATGATATAGTGCGTTTATCAATAATAATATACTACTAAAGGAACTTCGTTCCAACAGAGTGTTCCACAACAATCACCCATGTTTTTTATAATAAACATTACCCTCACATTAAGATTTTCTCCTGTATTGTGGAGGCAGGCAAAAATATAAACATCCAGAACCGGAACAATTATGTGGGCCATACAAATACTTGTTCCTTGCGGGATTCGAACCCCAGTTCAGCAACTCAATGTTAAGTCACTGCGCCACGGAGCCGTAAAAAAAATCAAAATAGATGGAGTGACAATCTGCCAATGCCAATATGTGCAGGACTGTATTATAGTGCATAAGAGTGTAAAATCACAGGTACACTCTAGTCCTTCTATGGGCCTGCAGGGTTTCTGGTGGCGCAGGACCAACGGGTTAGCGTATCGAGGCACGGGGTGTAACATAGGCCAGTTTCGGACTCTGGGCATCTCATCAACACATACTGGTTTTCGGCTCGAACTAGAATTCGAACCAGAGACCACATGATTAGCAGTCTACGACCACTAGCCAGACCACCGAGGTAGTCAATAGTAGTTATGACTTGTGATTTTTCGTATTTTAAGTTAATACTTGACTTTAATTCCACGTGGCTGATAGATCCTCACACTCACACTGACTTAGTGCCAATTGTTTGTGTTCCTTTTTTAAATAACCATAAACACTCACGTCTGTTATCCAGAGAGGTAGACAGAGACTATGGAGTTTCATTTGACACGATCCTAACACACCTCTCTCGCTTCCTCCACATCCATATATCTCTACGCATACACGCTCGTCGGTTACAGGTACTCTTAATCTGGCCCATTTTCAATATATTGCCAATTTGCTTGATAAACTTTCGCTTAGGGCCTCTCTTCCCGACTCTGCCGTTTGTCTCTCCAACATAAATTTGCTTTGTCACTTTTTTAATAAAAAGGATAATTAACAGTACTTTTAACGGAAGTACCGTTAACCAATCCAACTAAGCTTAAAATGCTTGTGCTAGAAGTGGTTCACGACAGTAGCCGAGTGACAGCTACGAACTCACCAGTTTTGAGTTTCGCTGCCTGTATCCTTCTTGTTCAAATGTGTGGTATGTTCTCAATATTGGAAAAACAGACCCTGGGAAATTATTAAATTTCGTTGCTATATGCATTACTAAAGATGAAGTACAGCCTTTAGTTCAAATGTGTGGAATGTTCACAAAAAAGGCCTCCACCCCTTATATAATAATATATTTATTTATTGAAACTAAAGTAACAACTATCATGACAGGAATTACCTAATGTACTGTCACATATTTCTTTTCATGTGTAACAACAATGTGGTCATTAACTGTAACAAATTGCAAACAATCCTACTCTTTACTCAAGGTGCAACAGAATAGATCACTGTCTTCTTCTTCTTCTTTTAAATTATGGCTTCTCTTGATAGAATTCTGCCAGTGTCAAGTCAGTCATGGGAGTGACAAGTAAATAAGTAAAGAGTTCTCAATTTTACAAGAGGGTTCACAATCTACAACAAAAGATATCACATTTTAAGTACCATCACCAAAATTGATTAGTAATTTTACAGTTTAATATTATTAGTACGAATAAAATCACACAAAATATTTACAAAAGGAGTATACACTAGGGACAACAAATACTGGAAATTTACAGGACGCGGGACGTAATGGGGCAGGATATCATAGAGAGAATGAGAAAGATTAGGACACTCAAAGAACAGATGATTTACGGATCCTTCGTCTAGCCCACATTCACAGATTGAGCTATCCCTAATCCTTAGTTTTGCCAAGTGTACCGGAGTACAAGCATGTCCAAAGCGAAGGCGACAAACAGTAGATGTGATTGTTTTATTAAAGTGGCGATATTGAAAGAACCAGGGTTTTGATGGAATATTAGTTTGGACTTTGGAATAGTACTTACTTACTTATCGTCACGCACAATCCCTGACGGGGTAGCCAGAGAGAACAGATCGCCAAGTGTCACGATCCTTACATACCTCTTTCGCTTATTTCAGATTCATTATCTTCTTCATACATGCACGTCTAGGTATCCGAGTACTCTTGACCCTCCCCTCTTCGAGCAGTTTGCTCACATGGTCTTCGAAAGTTAGTCTCGGTCTACCTCGACACCTTTTAATATTAACTTTCGCGCTATATATTTTCTTCAACATTCGGTCTTCACTCATTCTCTCAACGTGCCCAAACCATCGAAGCACGCCCTTATCAATTTTTGTGATAAGGTTATCTTTCAAACCTGCCATATTGCGAATCTCTTCGTTTCGCTTTCGGTCGGCCATGGTGACGCCGCACATTTTACGAAGAGATCGCATCTTCACTGCATTCAACTTGCTTTTATGCTTCTTCTGGCATACCCAGGTTTCGCTGCCATATAACAAAGTCGGTACCAACACTGCGTTATGTATTGCAAGGCGTGCACTCTTCACTACGCCTTGCCTTTTGACTAACGCAGTCAGGGCACCATTGACTTTGTTCCCGGCAGCGACACGCCTGTCCACATCTAAATCACATCTTCCATCCCGGCTAAAAGCACTCCCCAAGTATACAATTTCATTTACCTGTTCTAGACATTCCTGATTTACTCATATTTCACACTTCGTTCTCTCTTCGTCCCTTTCAAATACCAGAACCTTAGTTTTATTAGCATTCAAGCGGAGACCTTTAATTTCACATTCCTCTTTCATACACGTGACTAATGCCTGCAGTTCTGCCTCTGATGGTGCAATAAGCACTGCATCATCAGCATACAGCAGACAATTTACTTTAATGTCACCCAATTTCACACCCAAACAGCTATCTTTCAGCTTCTGTAAACAGCTGTCGAGATACAGTATGAACAGCCAGGAAGACATAACACAACCCTGTTTTACGCCCGTTTGGACGTTAAACATGGGTGACAGGTCATGCCCTACCCGCACACAGGCTTTACAGTCACAGTAAAGTGACTGCACAGCCCTTAGCAATCGACCATCCACACCATACCCCGGCAACAGTTCCCACATTTTCTTCCTTACAACCTTATCAAATGCTTTCTCAAGATCCACAAAAGCACAGAAAATCCTCTGGTTAGCAGCCAGAAGCTTTTCCGCGATCATGCGGAGAGAAAACATTTGATCCGTGCATCCTCTTCCAGGTCTAAATCCGCATTGTGCCTCCCATAGAAATCTTTCCGATTTCTCTTGCATCCTACGTGTCAAAACCTTCGAGTAAACTTTACTTGCTAAACTGGTCAAGCTGATCGCCCGATAGCACCCGCAGTCAAAATGTGAACCTTTACCTTTATATAAAGGCACAATGACTGCGGATCGCCAATCATCCGGGACATCCCCCGTCTGCCAGCACAAATTGCACAGCAGATGAAAGCTGTCCCAGACGCGAGGCCCACCATACTTGACCATTTCAGCAGTAACTCTGTCTAGTCCCGCAGCCTTACCACATTTCAAACTTCGAATCGCACGTTCAATCTCTTTCATAGTGATGACCTCAGTGTCATCGAGGTCCGGGTCTGGCGTACCAGTCTCGGCGTCATCCTCGGATCCCTCACTAAGATCATCACACGCATACATTTCTCTATAAAATTCGCTCCATCGCTGCATGACGTCCGATTTGTCTGAGAGGACGTCATTAGTTCTCGAAAGCACTTTGTTCATTCTTAAGGCCGTCGCACCACTTCGGGTCCTTCCAACCTCTTTCCAGAACAGTTTGGAGTTCTCCTTAAAGTTGTGCGACAACCTTTCGTCCGCTTCCATTCTACACCTTTCACGCACTTCCTCAATCAATGCTTTCGTGTGAACTTTTTGCAGCTTATATCTTTCTTTCATCTTCTCTCTCATATCCTTATCATTACTAGAGGCCAAGTAGTCTAACCATGCTTTCTTCTTCTTCTTTACAGCATCTTTCACTTCATCATTCCACCATGCATCTCTTCTTTTACTACTGCCTTTTTTAATCGTGCCACACACTTCTTCCGCTGCACTTACCATTCCATCCCTAAGGTTCTGCCATATTCTTTCAACACATTCTTTTCTGCCATCGATGTTGTCAAGCTTTTCGGCTACCCTCGCATGATATTTGTCCCTAGTATCCGCTTCCTGAAGCTTCCAGCTTCGGATGCGACAGACCGACTGTGGTTCTATTACTGCCGTCCGGTAGCGCCAACCTGCGAACAGACCCCTAAATCTAGTAATCACTAGATAGTGATCCGTTCCCAGGTCAGCACCCCTGAACACTCGCGTATCCATCACCTGTTTTCGCAGTCGGTCATCCACCAGGAACAAATCGATCATACTTCTCTCATTCTTTCTTTCTCTAGTATACATATGGATTTTCTTGTGATTAAACATAGTGTTTGTCACAAGAAGACCCTTTTCCTTGCATACCGCCAGTATAAGCTTGCCAGCATCATTAACCCTTTTATCCCCAAACTTTCCAAGCACCGACTCGTACCCTGGTCGAGCGGTACCAACCCATCCATTCAAATCACCACATACAACAGTTCTTTCGTTTCCCCTAGCCAAATCTAGAACTTCTCTTACATTCTCCCAAAACTCCTCCAGCTCAGCCCTGGACGACGAAGCTACCGGCGCATAAACAGCCAAAAGGAATAACTTCGTCAGTCCCAATTTAAAGCGAACCCAGAGAAGTCTTGAGTTCACAACCTTATATTCAGTCATAACATCGTCCAACCGAGACGACAGCAGCACCCCCACTCCCTGGCGGGCGCTCTCGCTTTCCGGGACTCCGGACCATAGAGCTAACGCCCCGCCAGGGAGCTCTTCAGTATCACTGCCCTTCCGTTTGGTCTCCGACATACACACGACATCTAATTCTCTTTCTTTCATTATTTCGATCAACTCATTCGTCTTATCTCTCATGCCTCCTCTAACATTCCACGCGCCAACTCTGCACTCTGTCCTCCACCTTCCGCCGTGTCGGGCTGTGCGTGACGGGTGGCGGTCCCCATCGCCGCTTTGCGCGCTGCATTCCACACCAACGGGGACGAGCTGGTGTGCGTCGCCTTGGGGGGACGCCCTAACCCTCGTTGGCATGGGTGCGCAGCGAAGTAGAATTGCAGCCCTGAAAAGGGCTGGCAGGGGTCGCGACGAGCACGCTTCTACAGTGACCCCCATTTGGAATAGTATTTACATTTTAAAAGTTTAGACTGATGCCAGATACTTTGCCATGTAGACAGAAGGCTGGATCCAGCCTTTGGTAGGAGGTCATATGCATAGAGGCATTGTTTACGGAGGGAGCCAGATTTGGTGGCTTCTTTAGCTAAATGATCTGCAATTTCATTACCCTGAATCCCGCAGTGGCTAGGAATCCAAGCCAAGACAATTTTCAGCCCTTTTTTATGGCAGTTGTACAGAGACTTTCTAATATTTAAAATTAGAGGATATCTTATCTTAGAGTGGAAAGGACTGGATGCTATGCTTTGAAGGCAACTGAGCGAGTCTGAGAAAATGAGAGTCCTTTACAGATTGTGAGATTCTGCATATAAGACTGCTTCTAAGATAGCTAAAGACTCACCTGTGAATACAGATGAGTCAGGTGGGGAGTTAAAATTTAAAATAATCTTGTAGTTGGGGATCCACACTGCGGATCCAACTAAACCCTCGTCACTTAGCTTTGAAGCATCAGTGTACATAATTAACCAATCATGCCAATTTTGGAGGAGGAGCATATTTAATTTGTTATTTACTTCAATAGTATTCTTATCTAATCCGAAATTTAGAATGATGTCTGGGTTGAAAATTAGAGCTTCGTATGGGATATTGAAAACTGGATTGCTACGGGATTGATAAACAGGAGAGTGAACATTGACTAATTTAATGTAACTTTTTATAATACATGGCAAATCTTTGTGGGACTAATATGAAGATTCCCTGACCGACTGATACAAGGAACGAAGTTTGGAGAGGAGAGGATGGTGTAAATAACAAACAGCTTTGAACAAAAACCTATCTGAGAGATATTGCTTACGTAGAAATAAGGGGGGCTCAACACATTCAACTTGTAGAGCAGAAATGGGAGTAGATTTCATGCCACCTGTTATTATACGTAGACATTTTGACTGCATTTTGTCCAAGGTATTGAGAGCCATTTTGCTACATGGCTCTAGTAAAAAGCAGCCATAGTCAAAATGACTTCTAATAAGGGCGTTGTATAAAAGCTTTTGCGAGTAGGGGTGGGAACCTCACCAGGCACCTGACAGGGATTGGATTACATTGAGGTTTTTTCACATTTGGAAGCAATATATGATAGATGAAGAATTCCTGTCATTTTGTTATCCAGAATAACTCCTAGAAATTTCACCTGATTTTCAGTGGGGATTAGGGTATTATCAATATATATGGATACTTCTGGTATTTTTGCCTTCGCCTAGAGAAAACCACAGTACTGCATTTCAAAGGAGATATTGATAAGCTATGCTCAAACAGCCAGTTATTAAGAAAGTTGGCAGCTTGGGATAAACGGGAGGTAGCTTTGGCAATAGAGGCATCAGTTATAAATAAGGCTAGATCATCTGCATATTGCAGGACATTACCTAAGTAATTCACAGATCTGTCTAGATTATGAGTGTAGACACTGTATAACAAAGGGCTCAAGACAGAGCCTTGTGGTAGTCCCTTCCAGGTAAATCTAGCTGGGAGAAATCTTCCTTCAGAACGGACTAATATGCGTCTATGTGACAATAAGTTTGATACGAAGTTTGTTATTCTCTCAGGAATGTTCAGCTGATGCATTTTTTGCCTGAGCAGTGGGAGCACAACATTATCATATGCCGCACAAACATCAATAAAAACGCCTACCAGAAAATTGTTATTGGAGAAGGCAAGTCTTATATCGGATACTAAAATGCTAAGGCTATCCATTGTGCTAAAACCTTTTCTAAAACCAAATTGGCTCTTTGGTATAATGCCTCTATTTTCAAGAATCCACTCAAGTCGATTTATTACAAGAAGCTCCATGATTTTAGACAAGGTTGATGAAATAGCAATAGGGCGATAACTTAATGCTGAAGAAAGGTCTTTACGAGATTTTAGGATGGGTATAATAATATGAGTTTTCCAATCATCAGGAATGGAACCAGTTGTAAAAGCAAAATTAATGATGTTTAAAAAAATTGTTTACACTTAGTACGAGGGCGGCACTGAAAATTTCGGGAATGTATTTATTGCTTTTCGAAGTATTCTCCGCGAAATTTGACACATTCTTCCATATGATGGAACCAATCTTTGAAGCAACCATTCCATTCGGAAGTTGGGGTCTCCAAAATGGCCGTTTTGTAGGCGTCCACAGCTCCTTCAGGTGATGAAAATCTCTGTCCACGCAATTTATTCTTTATTTTAGGGAAAGTATAGAAATCATTAGGGCTTATGTGGGGGCTGTACGGCGGATGATCTAATAATTTTATGTTTTCTTGCTCTAAAAACTTTTGTTCTGTGTGCGGTGTGAGAACTCGCATTTTCGTGATGGAGGATGATGCGGCGGTTGTAGTTCTCTTTACGGAGTTCAAAAACGACCTGTGGCAAACAAATGCTAGCATACCATTCTGCATTAACCGTTCTTTGTCTCTCAAGAGGAATAGTCGTAACATGGCCGGCTTTGGAGACAAACGTGGCCACCATTTTTTTTGCAACACTCCGTGAACGAACAATTTTTGTTGGCTTTAACTCATTTTTGAACACCCAAACTCATGACTGAGTTTTTGTTTCGGGTTCGTACGCATATATCCAAGATACGTCACCTGATACGATGTTGTATACAGCATTTGAGGATCCTGTGTGGAATCTTTCGAGAGTTCTGACGCACCAAGTAACACGAGCCGCTTTTTGCTCTTCACAGAGCGAATGCGGTATCCATCGGGAAAACAACTTTTTCACACCTAATTGTTCATGCAAGATTATTTGTATTTGACTCATGCCAATGTCTAAAGTTGCCTGAATTTCGCGGTATGTCACATGTCGATCTTCCTCAATCAGCTTACGCACAGCATCAACGTTTTCTTGGATGACTGCAGTTTTTGGACGACCTTGACGGGGATCATCACTGAGCTTGACACGTCCACGTTGAAATTCAGCAAACCAACGATAAATTGTGGTTTTGGATGGGGTTCACCACCAAATGCAGAAATCATCTGGTCAACACACTGTTTTTGTGTGAAACTACTTTGAAAGTCATAATAAATCATCGCTCTTGAATTTTCTCGAGTCAATTCCATTTTCTCAACGACTAAACAAGTTTGACAAAACCTTGTGACAAGACCGAGAATCTTTCTTTAAATAAATAAATGGTATTCGATTTTTAAAACCAAGGAGTTTTCAATTAAAAATATTTTAATATGACAGGAACAGTGGAAATATTCCATTCCCGATACTTTTAGTGCAGCTATGTACCCATATTAACTAGAAATGGGTAGGGGATACCATCAATGCCAGGAGTGGAATCCTTTAGGTGCCTAAGTACTAACTGCAGTTCAGCTATTGAGAATGGTTCATTAAGGTTATTAAAAGAGTTAGATGAATGAGGAGGAAATGATTTAGAGTTAGGAAATATCTCTTCTTCCAATGGAACCCAGGGGGGAGCCAGTCTGTTACTGAAGTCGTCTAGCCAGTGTGAAGGGTCTGCACAAGGGGGATTACTATAATTTATAGCACCACGGAAGCGCCTGATACTTTTCCAAACAAGAGAAGAAGGTGATCGGGGAGATAGGCTCTCACAGAATGAAAGCCTTCCTTTTCTTTTCTTTTCGGAAAGAAGTTTTTTGGTCTGAGCAGCTATTTTTTGATAATCTAGAAAATTTTCCATGGTCATATTAGAGGAATATAGCCTTTCTGCAGCCTTTCGTTTTCTAATAATTGAGGAGCAGTCTGCATCCCACGATGGAGGTGAAGAAATTTTTTTTGTGGAGGAATTCTTCAAAGGAAAAATTTTGCAGGCTATATTATTCAGAAGAGTTATATTGGGAGAAGACACTGAAGGTTATCTAAAGAAACTGGGGGAAGGTTATTGATATGAAGTTCTGATTCTGAGGAAAATACATTCCAATCAGCTTCAGACAGGTTGAATTTGAAAAGAGGAGACACAGTTCTAGTAGGGACACATCTATTACTTAGGTTTAAGAGGATGGGAAAGTTATCACTACCAAAAGAGGAAGGAAGAGTTTTCCATGATATGCTAGCAGCCAAGACAATGACAAGTGTGCTCTCCAACACAATGACAAGTCTACTACGGATCTAGTATTTTGCGAAGGGTAGGACATTCTGGTGGGAGAACCATCATTTAAAAGACAAAGATTAAATTCATTGAAGACATCAAGTAGCAAATAAGAAAAAGAGTCAGATTTATGGGAACCCCACATAACATGATGACTGTTGAAGTCTCCTAGAACAATGTAAGGTGGGGAGATGCTTGATAGAATTAAATTGAGTTCTGGAATACAAGAAGGAGTGGGAGCTGGAATGTAAATGGATAGAATTGATGTCCAAAGTCTTAACAGCTACTGCATTAATATTGCCTAGTATAGGAGGAAGCTGGATAGGTGATAAAGGAATGGTCCTGTTTAGTAGAATCAGAGCACCGCCATAGCCGTCACTTCTATCACTACGATAACAGGAGAAGCCTGGGATTCTAAATTTGGACCCTGGCTTAAGCCAGGTTTCCGATATTGCAAGTATTGAAGGATTATAAGAGTTAATTAAGTGGATTATATCAGGTTTCTTATTCCTGATGCTCCGACAATTCCACGGGAGGAGGGTTAGGAACTCGAACTTTATATATTCTGGAGAAGAGGGCATCTAGTTTGTTTTTCACGTTGAACGGTAAATGGGAATCATCAAATTTGCCAGCAATATCTGTAAGGGAGGCCACAAGATTTTCTAGAAGATTATCATTAGAGGATATTACATTGTTTTGTAAAGCATGTCCATTGCGGGGAGATGAGGAAGGAGTACTAGTAATGTTATAATGAGAAACTATCATAACCTACTGAAGATTGCGCTGCGATAGATTTGGCTTTATAGATAGTTTTCCTATAGAATTGGGAAGGAGATGGAAAAGTAGGAAGGTTTCTAGGTGCCTGAGTAGAGGGGAGATGGCTTGCAGGAACTTGTGAGGATGCAACATCAGAATAAGGTCTTCTGACAACTGGGAAACGGGCAGAAGCCTCAAGATATGACACATTCTCTTGTGACATTACTATCTTGATAGCTTTTTGCCTTGAGTGTTCGGGGCAACTTTTTTCAATGGCCGAATGGTTTGCAGAGCAGAAAAGACAGGTTGGGGAATCTGTGATACAATTTTCTCCAGTATGCTCTTTGCTGCATTTAAAGCAGCGTGGTTTGGATCGACATTGGGCTTTGACATGACCGAAACGGCAGCATTTAAGACACTGGATGGTAAGGAGAAGGTAAGTCTCTACAGGTATTGATGCATAAAAGCAGTATATATGGGAGGGGAGCACTTGTCCAGAGAAGGTTAGGACAACAGTTTGAGTAGGGACCCACTCTACTTCATCGCCCTTCTTGACCTTTCTATTAAGTCTTCTGGCTTTAATGATTTCCCCTCTACCAGGAGGGAGCTCAGATTCGCAAACTAGTTCCTCCATAGAGATTTCAGTTGGGATACCCCTAATCACACCCATACGAGTAACATTAAAAGTTGGAATGACAGCAGAAAGTTTATATTGGGAAAGAAACTGAGAGTCAATAAAATTATTAGCATCAGTAGCTGTTTTAAAAGCAATTGAAAATCTATTACGCCCTAATATTTTGATGCCCTGTTTTTCAATATTGGCTGACTTTATTTTGTGAGAGGATATGGCCAATTTTCACAGGTCTAATTGTATAACCTGCTGATGGATCAGGTTCTGAGCGACTTAAATGAATAACGAAGGGGCCCTTATCACTATCTACATATATTTTTTTCTTGGAATTCAGAGTGGACGAATGTATTTGATAGGAGGCCGAAGGGTGATCATCGTGCCCTATTTTTTTCTTTGGGAAGCTGGGTGAAGGATCCGTAAGTTTACGTTTGACAGTGCTAGAATCACTGCATAAATCCGGTGGTTCAGCGTCTCCCCCATCAACATCCATCGTCGTCACAAAGATCTACATCAACTATCTAAACAAATAATACTCACCAACAAACAAACAGAACACACACAGACAACACAAAGAAAATTGAGAAAGTTTACGCAAATTTAAATCGAAAAAGAATTGAAAACTTATTTCAGTACAAAAACAACGTGTAACTACCAGTCACTCTGACAGCAGAATCTAGATCAATGTCATTTTATGAGTTCATCATTTAATGTCAATATATGTACACTTAACTGTATAATTTACATTTAACAGTGATAGAGCCACGCGGCAGCTTTTGCTGTCGCACGGATGGGCCGGCTCGAACCGGGGTGGTACCACGACCTCACAGAAAACCAGCGTGAAGTAGAGGTTTACCTCTGCGTTTCGCTTGGTGAGTGCAGGTGGCCGGAGGCCCTTTTTACTGGAAATGAGGCATTCCATCTTAGTCCTCACGGGTGACAACGCATCTACATTTTGATTTGTAATAGAGGATAGATGTAGATGTCTATGGGCCGCAGCAACCACTTACCAACAGGTGGACTGTGTGCTCGTTTGTCACCCTTATCATATAAAAAAAACTTAATAATATAATTTAGTAATCTATTAAAGATTATTTCATGTTTGTGCTGTTTCCTTAGTAGCGAACTCTTAACAGATTTAAGAATTTGCACTGCTGTAGCATTCATTAATATAGCTGTATTTTTACTAACATGCATTGATAACTAGTGTATTTTCATTTTAGTTGACGATCAACCGTTAACAAAACTGGCTAGTAAGCTCCCAAAAAAGGAGTCTGTGGATCTGTTAGACCTTATCGATAACGCCAAAGTGGCGGAAAAGCGAAAGTCAACGGTCAAAGTAAAAGCGACGCCTATCAAGAAAGTAAAACTGAAAAAGGAGACCAAAGCATCGGCCAGTAAAGCGAAACCGGAGAAGAAAAAGAAAGGTAGGCATGGAATTCTTATATTGAGATTCGAATAGGGAGTTGCTGTGAAAGCTTGTTTTGAACAATAATTTTTGAAAGCCAGAAGTTGGAACTGTTCATTGGTGAATGTAGTTTAAAAAATTATTTAATTAGTCGAATTGTTTTTTTTTTCTGTAGTATCAATTTTTGTGAATACTGTTTTTAGCTGCAAGTTAATGCATTTTAAATTTCATAGTATAAAGCAAGAGGCCTAAATTCTTCACATGCTCGGTGGTGAAGTTTAACACCATGAAGAACTTGAATGCCTTTCATGTCTTAAGTTTTTAAAATATTGTAATGATGGATATGTGAAGTGTTCCAACATGTATGCAGTAAACTCTTTTCTGTCGAAAATTTGTGATCTAAGAATAAAATGAAATTGAATAGAATTTCTTTTTTATTCAATATAGATTACAAATTAATTTTTTACTCAAACTAATGTTTCTACTTTTAACACTGGTTCGGAAGAAATCTCTGTACTGGGCGGAACCAGTAGTAGCAATTCAGCAGCAGGACTTTATTTTCAAAGATAAGTACATAATTAAAAAAAAGAGGCTGTACAAACTATTTATAAAAGTTATTTAAAAAACAGCTTGGAAGTGACCACATCATATCATATTATCAATCATGTATTTTTTTATATTATAGTAACCCTTTTTTAAATTTATATAATATGATAATAGAGAGACTGTGTATATTAAAGCATATACATCGGCCCATTAATAAATTACTGACTCTGTAGAATTGATTAACGGGTATTACTAGCTTATGTTTTTTCCTAATATTTACGCATTGTATATCACAAGATGCAACTTTTTAACCTATATAAATCTGGAAGCATAATAGTATTTATTTTCTTAAACGTGTTTCCTCACAATGTTTTCTTTTAACTGTGTAAATTGGCTTCTTTCCAAGCCCATGTAATATAACACATTCACAGCAGTTCATCTATTCGATGTTTCATTGACAGATATTTTACTGTAAAAATATTGTTTAGGCTTTTACACAAACACTAGAATTTACACAAACCTTCGTTTTAGTAAATGCTATAGAGAAGACAGTGAGAGAGAGGAAATACATGTAAGAATAAAAAGAATTTCTCTTTTATCATACATTGACAAATGAGCACACAGTTTTCTTGATGTTATCATGTAAGTGGATGCTGTAAACCACATCCATCTTAAAATAAGAAGCAAAATGCAGATGCGTTGTCACCATTAATAAGGGTTTCCATTACTGTTTGCTCGTCATACGTAATTATGCTGCTATTTCACGCTGATATTTTGTGAAAAAGAAATAGAAATACAAACATATATATTTGACTAAGTTATAGAAATTAGCATATTAGGCAAAGTTAAGAGAGAGCAAATGTTTAAAATTGAAAAAAAAACTTTAAGTGTGACAAATAACTTACCTGATGGTAAGTGGCTTCTACAGCCCACGGATACTTATGAACTACCAAAATGAAAACCAGTTATGCTTTTATAACCTAAGGCTAAAATGGAATGCTTCACTTCCTTTAATTATATTGGCTCTTAGACTTTGGATTATTGACATGAAGCAGTAAATGCATTGCTGATAGGTTTGGGAGGGCCCCGTGCATTTTTTTTATAGAGTAAGGATGACAAACGAGACACACTCCACCTGTTGGTAAGTAGATGCTGTGGCCCATAGACATCTACATTTATCCTCGATTAAGAATCAAAATGCAGATGCATTGTCACCCGTGAGGACTAAGATGAAATGTCTATTTCCAGTAAAAAAGGGTCTCAGACACTTCTAGATAGGAAAGAAGCCAAACCAACTGTAGTAAAATTATTTTGTGCGTGCAGTTGGGTCATGAATCATAGCTCGGCCTCAGCCCGGCTAGGGTGGTGAGCATGTTGCGCGAGCGCAACGCCATTATCGATAACACGAAAATCATTATTATTCTTATTCTAATAAATACATTGTTTTATCATTTTTTTTTTATTTTTATCACTAACCCACATAATGACAAAACTAAATACATTATCTATAAAGCTTATTGACAACAATAATGCGCATCACTATGCTCGCCCCTAAGGCCCGTGAGTGTGAGAGAGAGCCGATGATTTATGACCCAAACTGCATGCACAAAATAATTCTAGTATAATAATTATTTCTTCCTTATTTAACCCATAGGCAGTCCACCGCTGGACAAGTTCATCTTCGTAAAAGGGAGAATTTCAAATAACCACTATGCTTAGCAGACGGATTGCTGATTCCAGTAACAAACATCTTGAACCTATGATGCTGCTCCGTCCCCACTCTGAGTTTACTTTATGAGCTAACTCTGGTGGCAAGTTGGCAAGTGGCAATGAGCTTCACGCCAAATCCACTCTAGACTTTTTACTTACGATGTAAATATGAAATTTATTAATAACTTCACGACAGCACCACCTATATATATATATATATATTGTGAATATGAGATGACATTTGTTAGAGATGCAGGAATTCGATGGATGCAGGTGGCTCATGACCATTGTTGGGCATCCAAAGCATGGTCCTTGAGGAGACCTATGTTCAACAGTGGACTTTTTGATAGACTAATGTATGAATGAATGATGAAATAATGAATTATATTTATTTATATATGTAACGCAAGTTATTTGCGGTGTGGTTATGACTTAAAAGAACGGGACAAAATTGTTCTGTAACTATCACCTGAGGTTGGTAAGTCTGAAAGATGAAGGGATGTTTGCCATAGAACCACTACATGGATCACATATACGTTATTAATATATACATTGATGAAAATATGTTTTAATTTTACAAAATTAGCGTTTACAGTGATTACTAAAATTATGAGCTTATAGTAGAAAATCTGTCAAAAACAAAAAATTAAAAGCATGTTGTGTTATGTTAGTGTGTATATAGACTTAAGAATCGTATGGACATGTCTTATAGCTAAAATACTTTAACAATGTTTGACAATCAAATCTGTTTTTAATCTATATTGATATAGATGTCTTGTGTTTTATGTTTAAAACATAACAGAGCAGCAAATGTTTTTGTTTTTGCTTGTGTTTCCCATTTTAGGGTCATTGAACTGTGGTCATCAGATGAAGAAACTATATACTAATTTTAAATAAATTATGATATATCGCCCTATATCAGCTTATTGTTATAAAATACTAATAAATAAGACATCTGATACTGTGATTGACATTCTGCCTTAACAAGTGTGGTAACAGTCCCCACAACGGGAGAGGCCCAAGTCCAGCAGTGAGTTTTTAAGGGCTAATGAAGCAAAAGAAGTGACTATGAAGTTTGCAGTCCACTTTTTGTTAAGCGGCCACTGCAGCCCAAAGTGCCTATCGCATATTTCAGACAAAAATCCTGTAGTAGGCGCTAAATGCCTAAAGTGCAAGTTGGAAAATCTCATAGCTTGTAATAATAACGGCTCTCCTAATTGAGGACGCACTGCTGATAAGGCTTTTTAGTAATACAAGTGTTAACGGAAATGTATGTAATTCGTCATTGTATAAGGAAATGTATATAATTCCTAAAATCGTACGGAAATGTGTGAAATAAATTATATTAGACACATTTCTTAGGATTTTTTCTTATAGGATAAGGGTGACAAACGAGTACACAGTCCACCTGATGTAAGTTGTGACCCATAGACATTTACATCTATCCTCAATAAAGAATCAAAATGCAGATGCGTTGTCACCCGTGAGTACTAAGATGGAATGCCTCTTTTTCAGTAAAAAGGGTCTCCGGTTCTCTACACTCACCATACGAAACAGCAGTGTCAAGCTGCTATTTTACGCTGGTATTCTGTGAGAGCGTGGTCCTTCCACGGTGAGGCCGACCCGTTCGTGCTATAACTATACTACTAATATAGTTGCAGCATGACTCTACCCCGTGTAAAATGTATACATTTCCTAAACAGCAATCGGAAATGCAATACATTCAAGATGTTAATATTATATTTTTTTTTACGAAATTATTTGTTACCTGATTGTCTCAACGAGAGTCTTAATAAAAATTCTGTTTCTCAATTTAGCAACATGTTTAAATTATTTTGTTCACAGAAAGCATTCTTTTTATACATATCCTAATACGATATCGGAATTTTATACAAATCCTAGAAAATTTTTACATTTCCCAGGATATGTGTGTTTAAATAATCTTTGAAACAATATTTTATACGAGGATGGATTGAAAAGTACTCGGCCTAACCAAGAAAATAAACACATACTAAATCAGTTATATTTTTATTTTTCTACATAATCACCATCAAGTTCAATACACTTTTGCCACCTCCCCTTCCAAGCATTTAGACCGTTGAAAAAAAATGATTCTTCCTTAGAGTCAAAATATGCGTCTACAGCTGCTTTGACCTCGTCGTTTGTCGAAAATCTTTGACCTGCCAAGTGCTTTTCTAGGTTAGGGAACAGAAAGAAGTCTGATGGTGCCAGATCAGGTGAATACGGCGGATGCGGTAACAGTTCAAAGCCACAGTTGTGAATTTCAGCCATTGACTGTACTGACGTGTGAACACGGGCGTTATCTTGATGAAACAGGACTTTTCTTCTGAGCATTCCTCGACGTTTTTCTTTTATTTCCTCTCGTAAACGACGTAGTAAGGTGCAGTAGTAATCAGAGTTTATAGTCTGACCCCTTTCAAGATAATCAATCATAATCACACCTTTCGAGTCCCAGAATACTGAAGCCATCACCTTATTTGCCGACAAAATCGACTTAGCCTTTTTAGGGGGTGGTGAACCAGGTCTTCTCCACTGTTTTGATTGATGTTTTGTTTCCGGTGTACAGTAATGAACCCATGTTTCGTCTATAGTAACAAAACGATTCAAAAAATCATCTGCATCGGCTTCAAATAACTCCAAACAGTCGCGTGAAATAGTCAATCGCGTCCTTTTTTGTTCAACTGAAAGCAGTCGCGGTACCCACCTCGCAGACACCTTGTGGAAACCCAACTCGTTGACAATGATGTTTTGAGTTCGTTCATAAGAGATGCCTTTAATCTCGGCTATCTCTCTAATTTTTAATCTGCGGTCTCCCATTATTAAATCAAGTACTTTTTTAATATTTTCGTCAGTAGTTGACGTCGAAGGCCTTCCAGAGCGGGGTTCATCTTTCACACTCTCTCTACCACGCTTAAATTCTGCTATCCATTTTTTGACGGGTGAATATGACAGAGCACAATCGCCTAATGTACTGACCATGTCATCGTGGATGGCTTTTGATGATAGCCCCTTCTTATGGAGGTACTTAATGACGGCACGCTGCTCGATTTGCTCCATTTGCGGAAATTATGTCCGATTACTTTGTTAATAAATTTATAAAATCACAACTAATTATCGCACACGTTTCGAACTTCACACAATGAACTAGTCTGAACTGAACTAAATAATGTGGGTAGATTTGATTTTTAGAATTGAATGTATCTGTGTTAGGCCGAGTACTTTTCAATCCATCTCGTACCATTCCTAGTTTTTATATATTTCCGATAACACAAGCATTAATAACAAATTTTGTTGTTTGGTGATAGTATAAATCATTATAACCTATCTATTATTTCTCCAAATTATTGATGATCGAAGGTTTTCTTGGGGAGGTTCTGGGTGGGGTTTCAGTGATCGGTCGGTCTTTAGACCCTTGACGGCATGTTGAACTGTTACTATTAACTACACTACTGATACTGTTAACTATTTACTAGCTAATTCTGCAAAATTCACTCTAGACTTTACTTACGATAAATATGAAATTAGTATGACTATTAAGGAAAACCTTTTTAAATTCCCCACATAACTTATGTATTAAAAGTTAGGTTCAGCAGCGAACTGTTTGATACCAATGATGTATGTAAGAGACGTCATAGTTAAGAAGAAAGAGAAATTCATTTCGTCTCGTCGGTGTTGTAAAAGTCGACTCTGGGAAATGCCTGAAAAGTTCTTATGACTTCCGATAGATGGCGGTAAAATCATCTTGCTTACGCCATGATGGTAATAATGTTACAATTTATAAGAATGATAGGAGTTTCAAAATGTACAAGAGCAATAAACTAATTAACGCATAACTATCACAGATAATAAAAATTGTAAATTATTTTCGTTTAGATTTCATATTTCTAAATTTGAAATGGGTGAAAGCTCTCAATTTGATAAAACCACTTGTGACTGCACTTTTAAATCAATAAAAACATTTATTTTATACAGAAACGGAAACGCCTTCGTTGTTTAGACGCGATTAAAATAGAGGGCGCTAAATAGTTTGTCTTTATGACTAGTTTTAGAGCGTGAAGTGTTTATATCTATACATTAAAATATATCGAGAATATTTCGATTAAGCAACCAATTTTAATATATATTTGAAAGTATGCGAGGACATGGTGGAATGTATTAATTTTTCTATAATTTCGCATTAAATAATTAAATTTTACAAGTAATAATTAGGCATGCCTTCAGTGCGGAATAATCTAGGTAAGTACTGTATGATCGATTATGTTTTAAGCTCTGTGACAAATTGGGTTTTATGTAAGAGACATATCCATACGAAAAGGCTCTGAAATACTGGCCAAGACGTTGTGAGAGTCATGTGAACGAGTAACAATAACTATGAAGAGAAAATATTTTTACATATTGGAACTATGTGATTGGTATTTGATAATTTTCAATCTAGCAGTTCTTGAACACGAAATTAAATCCTTTTTTGATGATGATATGATCTGTCAAAAAAGTTTAGTTTTAGAAGTCAGACTGCTAAAACTACTAAACTATAAATAAAACTATAAAATTCATATTCAACTACTACTACTTTAGTAGTGTTAGAAGTCTGACTTCTAAAACTAGTAAGACTTGGGGGCTATGTATGCTAGAGTAAAATACTTTATTTCAAAAATAACAGACGTTTATCGACGATAATCGGTTTTTTTATCTGGTAGAGCCATGGTGCAGCTGTATTGTGGATGCAGCACGAGTGGGTCCGCTCGACCGGGGTAGGACCACGCTCTCACAACACACCAGCGTAAAATTGCAGCTTAATGCTTCTGTTTTTCGTGTGTGGTGTGTAGAGAACCGGATATCCGTTTTACTGGAAGCGGGCCATTCCATCTCAGTCCTCAGGCGTGACAACGCCTCTGCATAAAGATTATTAATTGAGGATAACTGTAGATGTCTATAGAACACAGTATACACTTACCATCAGGTGCACTCAGTGCCCGTTTGTCATCCTTATTCTATAAAAAAAATCGAGTAAATCTTTAATTTTTAATTCTTCCCATTTTTTTTGTATAAAGAGTTGGCATACGATCTTACAGTTCACCAGATGTTAACTGGCTGTTGCAGTCCATGCACACCTGCAAACAAAGAAGGTTACAATAGCGTTGTCACCTTTGAGAACTAAGTTGGAATACCTATAATTATACTGGCTCTCTTATACCTTTCATCTCGGAACATACCAGTGCACGCACTGCTGTTCGGCGGCAGAATGTTTACGTAAGAATGTGGTACCTACCCAAACGGATTCTTCGGTTGAAAAAGAGTCCTTCCTCCTAGTAGTTTATTACATTATAATATCTCCTTTTTCTCATAATTGGACGTAGTTATGCAAAAAGGATGCAACCCGCGATAAGTTAATTTGAGTTTATGATATTTGAAGTATCCATACTTCAAATATCATAAACACAAATTATCGGAATGGTTTCTATCTGTTTGTAATTTTTCTTCTTATTTGTGTTACGTTTGTTAAAATTGTTACATCACATAATAGTATAGACCACAAACATTATTTTTCAAGTCAACATTTTTCACACAAACTCGGGTTGGATCCTTTTTGCATAACCACGTCCAATTGTTTTAAAAGAAATTTATTACCACAAGGATACATTTTGGGACCGATACTATTTCATATTTATACGATTGACTTTTGTCGAAATAAATATAATTAAGTGTGTGTCTTTGACTAAGTTAAATATTTTATTGAATGCGTATTCTCATACCTAAACTCGTTCACTTAACTCAGGACAACGATATTTCAAATTTCCAATCGTTTATTGCTACATTTTCTAATTTAATGACAAACGTTTATACGCTAAGCGTATTGATCTCAAATGCGATTTGTGATTTGCAATTAATTAAGTTTAGAGTGTTATTTTAGAACATGCTTAAATATAGTCATTTTGTCTTAAACTATTCAACTCAATTTAAAACCTCTTAAAGTATATATAAATCTAATCAAACTTCACACTTGGTGATACTGTTTTATTCGTTTATAATCGTATTCAGACTCTGATTATAAATTGTCTTACAACTGCGTTATGATTATTTAGATATGCGCATACTCTCTGATAATAGGAATGTTTTCATCTTAGATAAGAGATGAAATTCTGTATCGAAATGCTAAAAACGTTGTTACGACGAGCTAAATTATACCTCAAAAGTATCCGCGATTTTTCGAGAATTGAGTGCATGTCGTAGTGTGCCTCATTAATTGACAACTATGCGCTATTTCATTGATAATCCATTGGCGATTGAATTAAATATCATATCCTACGAATAAGGAAGTATTTTATTTTAAATAAAAGAGGAGAAGATTACCTAAATAGGATTACTAAATATTCAAAGTTTATTGATGTTTGAATCTAATGTCATAAAGTGTTAATATAAGGACAGAAATAATTGCATCATCTGTGGCAAACTAACATACTTATTTGATTTCGTTATATGACTATGGGGCTGTCAACCTGTGGGCTACAGAATGTAGATGGCTTATGCCCCACATCCGAGCAAAGAATAATAAATTGGTGAAGACTACGCAAGACAGGATTGTATCCAAGGCATGGGTATCAATGAATCGATTGCAGCTTCATTTTCGTGTATGAGTAAAGTTACATTCATCTGAAAAGAGTATGCATTTATGCTAGTTGTACTCGTACAATATCAACCATATTCGATCAACTATATTTATTATTATTATCGACTACCACCAGCGATTTAATCGGACCGATACGGCTTAGGGACCTTTAAGAAAAGAGTCTATTATTTTAAAAGGCCGGCAACGCATCTGCAATTCCCCTGATGTTGCAGTTGTTCATGGGCGTCGGTAGTCACCGCAATCGGGTGCATGCTTGGTTATCGCACTTCAATAAAAAAAACCAAGAGTGATAATCGAATGCACTTAACTGAAGTGATTGTCATAAAAATAAGCACAACAGTTATTGATGACGTTTCATTGCCGCTCCTGTTGTCAACTGTACCGAAAAAATAGCTCCTAGATCTTCCTCCGCTAGGTCATTAACCTCCTTATTGTAAGTCACTATTAGCAAGAGAAAGTAAAAATTATCATGGAGTTTTAGGGACATAATTTTGTTTGTCTATAACGTAGTTATCGGTTACAGTGGCGTCAATGTGGGGCTGTATCTATGGATGTACTTGGTTTTCACTAACAGGGTTTTTATGTCGACCACAATAAAAAAGGAAAGCTGTTGTTATTTTACCATGGTTAAATAACATATTATGTAACTCTTACATTTTAAATTAAAATGTTCGTGTTATATCTATACAAATTTATCTTATAACTTTAATGCTACTTGCGTACTCTGGCGGCTCTCATCTCAGGGGTACCTCGTATAGAGCCGGGTTAGCATCAGATGCAGCTGAACTAAGTGGCGCAAATTTGAGTCTCTGAGAAATAACTTAATATTTGTACCATTTGCTGTAGAGACTATCGTTCCCCGGGATCCATGTGCAGTGAAGTTCCTAAAGGAACTCTATCCGTGGCTGGTCGTTGCTGCTGGTGATAAGAGGGCTGGTTCTTTTCTCGCTCAAAGGGAGTAGGGCTGTATGATAATTTAGTTACTAGTTTTAGTTTTTTTTTATTGTAGACTAATCCAATTGTAATTTGAGTCCGCAGTTGAATTTCTGACAATCCTTAAAAGTTAGTATCGATAGTTAAAGATAGGTATATCCAATTTTTCTACGATATTGGGTCCGGAAGTAAGCTCAGCATATACATGCGGGTTTCGTGTCCGCTAGACGTGTATGGGTCCGGTGCGTTACTAGTATATCAAGTCTGATTATGGATCTTCGTTACTCTGTGTTCTATTCTTGTCGCAGTATCTGGACTACGATTTTCTCAACGCTCACTACGTTCGTTTCAGTGCCGGCTGTTATTGCTAGATATGTGTCCGAAATGTTCCCGTTTGAACCTTTATCAAAAACACAAGAGATTAAGTCCCCTGATTCGTAACCATCCGGACCCACCTACCTACCTTTTTTACGTGGTAGAGCCATGGTGCAGCTATATTAGTGGTATAGTTGTACCACGAATGGGTCGGCTCGACCGGGGACGAAAGACCACGCTCTCACAGAATACCAGCGTAAAATAGCAGCTTAACACTGCTGTGTTTCGTATGGTGAGTGTAGAGAACCGGAAACCATTTTTACTGGAAAAGAGGCATTCCATCTTTGTCCTCACGGGTGACAACGCATCTGCATTTTGATTCGCAAACGAGGATAAATGTAGATGTATATGGGCTACAGTAACCACTTATCGTCAGGTGGACTGTGTGCTCGTTTGTCACCCTATATTATAAAAAAACCTACCTATCTCTAATAGTTAGGTATAATGTAATAAATAAACGTGATCTAACTGTCTATAAACATACCACATCTGAGCATAGGCTTCCTCCAATTATAGATAGAGGTGGCTCAAGTGCTGGGATTTGATTGCGTATTATGTGAGTTGCTTAGTGCTTTTGGTGTCGAACCAATAAAAATTGACATATCATGAATAGTTAAAAATATTTTTGGTTCGGAAAAGCGCAGTATAGCGGCGGCGCAATATAATTCACTAGCTCATACCATCCCGCGGGTGTCGTCAGAGGCAGGGAAACTGAAACAAGAGCTGGGCAGCAGCATCTTCCTGTTACGAGATTAAATAATAAAATCTGCGGTTGTCAATACCACTGCCAAGCGGGGCAAATCTCTTTATACATATGCAATGCAATTAAATATATGCAAAAAAAACTTTAATGCATTGGTTGTGTACAATGAATTATGACGAGGTTGAATATCTTTTAAATAGAATTGTCTGAAATCTATCTCACCAACATCTTGTGGCGGCGCTGCCGTCGCACCACAAGCGAAGCACATCGAAGCCTAAATCGCGCTAACAAAATTCCGAAGTTAAAGCAGTATATATAGAATAACTCCGAACTATCACTCGGAGCGTTGGCCGCTCCCCGGGCAGAACACCTTGCCCGGCGGGAGATCTCCCCTTTTCCTTCCATCCGCCACAATCTTATACATTTACAGGTAACAATCTTAACAGTACGTCGTCTTTCATATTTGATCAGTAAAATTTTATTTTGCAAAGCAACCAATCTTCTTACTTGTACTCTCTTCATCCACCAACACATACACACACACCCTCACATCATACATACAACACTCCTACACTCACATTTACACGCTCCTTAATATAACACATACTAATTACAAATTTTCTAGAGGTTAAACTTTTTGTAATCTTACTTTTTTTGTAATCCTTAAGGGAAATAGCGGGTCATTCCCCTCAACACGAGTATCCTCCGATTACTCACTGGGAAGTCTCAGTATTATGTTGTTAACAAGATTACCGAAATAAACTTATTATTTATCTTTATATATAAAAATTACGTGTCACATTGTTTGTCCGCGATGACCCTTAAACTATTGGAACTGATTTCAATTAAATTTTGTACACTGTTTTTGTTGCAGTTTGGTCCAACTTGAGAGATAGGATAGTTTTTATCCCGCTAAATGACCCTCAAAATTTTTATTGCGAATTTAAGGATTTTTATAGGAAGGGTCGTTGGAAAGGGCAGAACATCTGCCTGGCGAGCTAGTTATTATATAAAAATCAATCGCAGTCCTATAGTCTCGCTGAAACTCGAAAATGGCTCGTCTAAATTTGATGAAAATTTTTGCGTGTGTTTGATTGGGTCCCTGGGTGTTTTAGATTCACAATAGGACCCGGTAGGTGGTGCTGTTGTCGACATCCAAAAATCACCCGTGCGAAGCCGCTAGTATATAATGTATAAAGAAACTATGACAAATGTCCTCACTATGATGATGTTTAGGAGGAGGATTTTTGTTAGGCTGTACTCAATAAATAACGCATTTTGGACTACTATACTATAAAATTGTAGATATTTGGTTTTGTGTTGAGTTTTGAATGTATAGAAGAGCGCGGTCGCGTCTAAAGCGGAGATTTTTAGGGTTCCGAAGCCAAATGGCAAAAAACGGAACCGTTATGGATTCGTCATGTCTGTCTGTCTGTCTGTCTGTCTGTCTGTCTGTCTGTCTGTCTGTCTGTCCGTCCGTCCGTCCGTCCGTTCGTATGTCACAGCCACTTTTATCCGAAACTATAAGAACTATGCTATTTAAACTTGGTAAGTAGATGTATTCTGTGAACCGCATTAAGATTTTCACACAAAAATAGAAAAAAAACAATACATTTTGGGGGTTCCCCATGCTTAGAACTGAAACTCAAAAAAATTTTTTTCATCAAACCCATACGTGTGGGGTATCTATGGATAGGTCTTCAAAAATGATATTGAGGTTTCTTATATCATTTTTTTCTAAACTGAATAGTTTGCGCGAGAGACACTTCCAAAGTGGAAAAATGTGTGCTCTGTGAAAATGTAACTTCTAAAATAAGAGAATGATAAAACTAAAAAAAATATATGATGTACATTACCATGTAAAATTCCACCGAAAATTGGTTTGGAAGAGAGATCTAGTAAGTAGTTTTTTAATACGTCATAAATCGTAAATTATATAACTTGCTACTACGGAACCCTTCATGGGCGAGTCCGACTCGCACTTGGCCGCTTTTTCTGCTTTAGACGGATAATCCTCCGCGGAGAAACGCGGTGACACTTACACGTTATACAACTGCTTATCCATTCCGCGTGAATGATAAATCGATACTGTGCGTCTACTGCTGCCAATTGTTTGTCGATCCGCTAGTATTCCGCACGGATATGATCGGGGAACATACCAGTTTCACCGTTAAAATTGCTTTCTCTTACATCCCTAAACCGGATGAAGGCTGACGCAGCAGTCTTGCGTAGTCGGTTGTGCCGCGCACAATTTTACGATTTAGAGACTCTGAAGGCTGACGCGGCGGTCTTGCGTAGTCGGTTGTGCCGCGCACAATTTTACGATTCAGAGACTCTCGGATCACATAAAGACTGCGCACGATAAGCCGATAGATGGGAGCGCCAAATTGGGTGCCATGCCGTGCAATTTGCAAAGGGATTGTATGCTGCCTGTGCAAGAAAGTTTTGCCCTCGCTCTTTCACCTGATCCGACAAACAACAAAGACGTCTAACGGTGGTAGAGCCACGCAGCAGTTTTTGCTGTTGCACGTATGGGCCGGCTCGAGCCGGGTTGGTACCACGACCTCACAGAATACCGGCGTGAAGTAGAAGCTCTGCTTCTGCGTTTCGTCTGGTGAGTGCAGGTGGCCGGAGGCCCAATTCCCCCCCCCCCCAATCAACATGGTAGCGGAATTACACATTGAGACTACCCCAGGAGGGTACCAGTACCCCTGGAGAATCCCTCGCTGAGCATCCACGACCATGTTATTCCAATCCTGAGCGTGGGTGCTCAGGCTGCCCCGCGTGTTCTGGGGGGGGGGGGGGGGGGCAAAATTCCGCTCAAAAACATAACTGCTCGGGGCAAACTGAGCAACAATACCAAGGCGACCCCTGCCACGCTATCCGTGAATTTCTGCAACATCAGGGGACTTCACTCTAACCTAAACGCCGTCCACTACCATCTCGAGACGGCGAAGCCGGCCTTGCTCTTCCTGACCGAGACGCAGGTTTCCTCTCCGGCTGATACTTCGTATCTCTTCTGCCCGGGGTACAAATTGGAGCACTCCTTTGTGCCTCGGGCTGGAGTTTGCGTGTATGTCAGAAAGGACATCTGTTCTCGACGCCTCGGCAGTCTTGAAGGTTCGGACCTGTCCATCCTTTTGCTACGCGTAGACAGCGACGACCATCCGCGCGTCTACGGGTGCCTCTATAGGTCCCATAGCGGTAATGCCGAAACAGATCGACTCATCGACCACGTCCAAATGGCTACAGATTCCTTGCTACAACAGGTCCCATCCGCAGAGATCGTGATCCTTGGCGATTTTAACGCCCACCATGCCGAATGGCTCGGTTCACGTTTAACTGATCATGCGGGGAGATCTGTTTATGACTTTGCCTTGGCATATGGTCTGACACAACTCGTTACTTCGCCTACGCGGATTCCAGATGTGGAGGATCATACACCTTCCCTGTTGGACCTTCTGCTGACCTCTCATCCGGACGGATATCAGGTTTCCGTCGATGCCCCTCTCGGCTCTTCGGACCAGTCTGATCCGGAGTATGGTGCCACTCACGCTCTCTTCGCGGTTGCGTTCTGCAGGTTGCCGCCGTGTTTGGCATTACAGGTCGGCGGATTGGGACGGAATGCGGTCTTTCTTTGCATCCTACCCATGGGGGCGGGTTTGCTTCTCGCCGGATGATCCCAGCGCTGTTGCTGACTCTGTCACTGATGTGGTGCTACAGGGAATGGAACTATTTATTCCATCATCTGTGGTACCCATCGGAGGCAGATCTCAGCCTTGGTTTGGTCGCTCCTGTAAAACTGCATTACGCAGTAAGCAGGAGTGTTATCAAGCCTGGGCTGCGGCTTCGGCGACTCGGGATGTAAACACCAGCATACTTAAAAAGAAGTATAACTTCGCCTCCAGGTCCTTCAAAAGAGTTATTGCCAAGGCAAAGTCAGAGCACATAGGCAGAATTGGCGAGAAACTAGTTCGCCTTCCTTCAGGAACCCGTGCATTCTGGTCTCTCGTCAAGGCTGTCCAAGGGAATTTCTGTAAGCCATCAGTACCATCTCTGCACAGGGAGGACGAGTCAAAAGACAAAGCCGACCTTTTAGGCTCCCTTTTTGCGTCCAACTCGACTCTTGATGAAGGGGGGGAAAACACCACCGACCATCCCGCGGTGTGAGTGCTCCATGCCGGATGTGCTGTTCTCATAGCGCTCGGTTCGCAAAGCACTTCTCTCCCTGGACATCCAGAAGTCGAGTGGGCCTGACGGAATCCCCCCAATTCTGCTGAGGACGTGTGCTCCGGAGTTGGCACCGGTCCTAACGCGTCTTTTCCGGTACTCCTACTCCCAAGGCGTAGTCCCGAATTCATGGAAGACAGCTTTTGTCCACCCGATCCCTAAAAAAGGCGACCGCTCAGACCCGTCCAACTATAGGCCTATCGCGATCACCTCCTTGTTCTCCAAAATAATGGAATCCATTATCAACTGCCAGCTCATCCGGTACCTTGAGGATCACCAGCTGATTAGTGACCGCCAATACGGTTTTCGTCGGGGTCGATCAGCTGGTGATCTTCTGGTCTACCTGACCCATAGATGGGCGGAGGCAGTAGAGTCCAAGGGGGAGGCGTTGGCCGTTAGTCTGGACATTGCGAAGGTCTTCGATCGGGTTTGGCACAAAGCGCTTCTTTCGAAGCTCCCTTCCTATGGGCTTCCCGAGAAATTGTGCAATTGGATCACCAGCTTCCTTGCAGATCGGAGCATCAAGGTCGTTGTAGACGGTGCATGTTCTGACTACAAGCTTATTAATGCTGGTGTTCCACTAGGCTGTGTGCTATCACCTACGCTGTTTCTTCTGCATATCAATGATATGTTGCTAACTGGTAACATTCATTGCTATGCGGATGACAGCACTGGTGATGCTCTATACACCGGCCGTGCTAATATTTCTCGGGAAAACGTCTCCGAGTACCGGAACAAACTTGTGTCTGAAGTCGAGTCTTTGCTGGACAAAGTCTCGAACTGGGGGCGACTAAATCTAGTCCAGTTTAATCCTCAGAAGACACAAGTTTGCGCGTTTACCGCTAAAAAGAACCCCTTTGTCGTATCTCCTCAGTTTCAAGGCACTCCCTTGGTTACCTCAGCCAGTATCGGAATCCTCGGCGTCGACATATCGAGTGACGTGCAGTTTCGTGGTCACTTAGAAGAGAAGGCCAAATTGGCCTCTAAAAAGCTTGGCGTGCTCAGCAGAGCGGGACAGTATTTCATACCGGCACACCGCCTGCAACTTTACAAGGCGCAGGTTCGGCCTCACATGGAATACTGTTTCCATTTCTGGGCAGGGGCTCTCCAGTGCCAGCTCCTTCCGCTTGACCGCATCCAGCGCAGAGCGGCTCGAATCGTCGACGACCGAGTCCTTTCCGATCGGCTCGACTCATTGGCGCTGCGAAGAGATGTTGCATCTCTTTGCATTTTCTTTCGCATCTACCATGGGGAGTGCTCTGAGGAATTGTTCGGATTAATCCCAGCCGCCAAATTTCACGAACGCACATCGCGGCAGAACTCTCGATACCATCCACACTATCTGGATGATTGGCGGTCCACCACTGTGCGATTTCGAAGATGTTTTCTTCCTCGCACGACTTCCTTGTGGAATCGATTACCATCAGCGATTTTTCCGGACCGATATACGACTTAGGGACCTTCAAGAAAAGAGCGTACTCCTTTTTAAAAGGCCGGCAACGCATCTGCAATTCCCTCCCTGGTGTTACAGTTGTTCATGGGCGGCGGTAGTCACTTACCATCAGGTGAGCCGCATGCTCGTTTGCCTCCTCTCCTATAAAAAAAAAAAACAATCACGCATTTCCTACGTATGCCACGTTTGCGGGAAGCGTTATTTGGCAGCGCGGAATTTCTGAGTAGAAATGAACGATAATGCTCCTTACCGTACGGCGTTCTCAGAGACCACAATATTCAAGTTTTGGATTGGCCTGCACAGTTGCCCGATTTAAATCCCATCGAGCTTGCCTGGGATATGTTACAACGAAAAGCTTTGAGAGATTTCCCGCCAAATTTGACGACGAAACAACAACTTTACGAACGCTTGCAAAGAACAATGGACATCATACCGCAGCAAGACATTGAGAATTTAATTTTCAGTCTGAACAATCAATGTCGATGTGTAATTAATTTAAAAGGTGGCAACAGTGATTATTAATAATTAGATTTATATTTTTTTTTTCAATTTTAATTAATTAGTTTTATAAGAAGAAATTAAGTTTTTTTTATCATACTAATTTTCTACGGCGATTAAATTAATTTTCGAAAAATAAATAATTTTTTACTTTTTAACATTTTTATGTAAAAGAAAAAAATTACGAAATGTTTTTATTATTTTTATTAAAGGTATTTTAAGACCTTGTGGACTAACTGCTAAATACATCAACAGAATCTAGGCATATTTTATACTTACTTCATCATATATCTAAAAAACTATGAAGAATTTTCTGATATAGTAAATAGAAGAATGATAGGTTATTTTAACTAATAACCTATCACTATTCTATTTACTATATCAGAAAATTCTTCATAGTTTTTTAGATATATGATGAAGTAAGTATAAAATATGCCTAGATTCTGTTGATGTATTTAGTAGTAACTCAAAATTGCCTAAGTAGCGGTCGGTCACGTGCTTGGTATTAAAAAAACACTGAAAACATTTGAAGTATGATGAAAACAGAACAGCGTGCACGGTTCTTGCAGTTTTTCATTACTTTCTCAATGAAAAAGAGTGTACTTATTGGATGGACGTTGGAAGATACTTATTTTATTTTATAAAGTCAAACGCATCACCACAGCCAAAGAAGAACATAAGCAATTTCGGTGTTTCCGACATAAACAATAAATTGCTAGGGTTGTCAGAATAGGAAGTAACAAAAATGCTAATTTCATTTTATTTCACGTTTAAACAAATTAAGTAACTTAATCAAACAATTAGTGTTCAGAAATAATAAAAATAAGTTCGTAATTAGTAACGTCACACACAGCCCTTCCGGATAGTTCCCGAACGACTAATAACCGTTCAGAAGCACGGTTATTATAGTATGCGCGCAAGTGCTAGTCACCTCCTGAGGTATGTGAGCGGTAGGGCGGGGGAGGTAGACACACATCAAGCTGACTCAGTCTGCCGTCGACTGCCGCGATGGGTACACAATTCAGTTGTACGCGACAGTTTTCTTCAAAAATACGTCCGCCAATACCACGACAAGTGAAAAATATTATTTATAATGTACATAGTTTTTTCAGCATACGTAGCATTTTTTTTGGAACAGGTTACACGTTGGCCAGCTTCCTGGCACTATTCCAGTCCTAAATGAGAGGCGGAACAAGCGTTTCAGCACAGGAGACAACTCAGGTTCACAAGCCTTTAGAACTATAGCTGGTATACCAACTGGTCCACTAGCTTTATTCACGTCTAGACACCGCAAGGTTTTAATAACCTTAATCGTGATACGAACCCACAGGTCAAACATAGAGGTCTCGCAGTAAGGTAATTTAGGTTTATGTTGGGTGGTGAGTTTATAAAACTGTATTGTATCATAAATAATAAAATGTAATTAACGCTCTTAAATACGTGTTTATTTTTGTTTCGTCTGGAAAATATTAAAAATTTACCCATTATATTAATTAAGACAGTTTCTAACATGGTTATCCGGAGATTTATCTGTCCTCAAACATCTCGTGTACGTCTGGTCAATCGCGTCCTCCCCCGTCTCGCCGCCTGCATACCTAAGGCACAGGTTAAATGGACGTAGTTATGCAAAAAGGATCCAACCCGCAATAAGTTAATATGAGTTTATGATATTTGAAGTATCCATTCTTCAAATATCATAAACTCAAATTATCGGTGTGGTTTCTTTTTGTAATTTTTCTTCGTATTTGTGTTACGTTTGCTAAAATTGTTACATCACATAATAGTATAGAACACAAACATTATTTTTCAAGTCTACATTTTTTGACACAAACTCGGGTTGGATCCTTTTTGCATAACCACGTCCAAATATGAACAGTATGGAAACTAAGCCTAGTTGAGGACATAATTACCTACTCTCCGTTGAAGCAATAGGGTTGTAACTTTTAAGGTTTTTGATATTGTTTTTTTTATATTTTTGTTCTGTAGTGATCAATCAAACGAATTTAAATAACTAACTTACAAATACAATTTAAATAGTCAATCTCATGGCGTCGGGTAATCTCAGCAAAAGACGATAGTTTAAACACGGAAAACAATTTAATATTAACACACAACAACTTGTAGAACTTGTAGATCTTTAACTTTGTCATTACGGCGTAACCTTTTACAAGTTTCGGCGGGAGCCGCGGTTAGACGAAAACGTACATTTATTCTTCAGTATTACAAATTATTTACAGAAAAATATTTTCGTCTGCTACGTCAAGTTCGGAATTCTTTATTACTGAATTTAATTGTGTTAAAACTTATCATTCTAATGAACAGTTTTTTTTAAATAAACTTGGGACAGGGTACTATGAAACCGATTTTGTTTATTTTTTTTGTAAATCAGGTCAGCTACTTTGCAGTTTATGTGTTCCTTTTTAAAACAACAACTAAAAATCGGTTTCAACACCCTCAAAAACCATGAAAATTACACCCATGAAAAAATTGATACCTATTGCAGCCGGCATATTGGATTTACATTTAGCCAGCACTCAACTTCAAAGAGGCTTCAACATCCTCGAAAACCATGAAAATGACACCCAGGACGAATAAATTGATACCTATTGTAGCCGCCATCTTGGATTTACATTTCGACAGCACTATCGGCGTCAACACCCTCGAAACCCATGAAAATGGCACCCATGATGAAAAAAATTATACCTGTTGCAGCCGCCATCTTGGATTTACTTTTTGTTACCACTATTGCACTATCAGCTTTAAATAGCCTCAAAACCGCCGCATTCTGGATTTACAAATAAGTTCACGAATTCATTATGATCGATCACACGGACTTATAATGAGGGCTAATAATCTACCGCTCACCAGATGTCGCTAGTTGTGACTGAGGTAAAGTTTTTTGTTACACAATGTCAGTTAATTAAGTAATTAGTTTTAATTAATAGTTTATCATTATTTCGAGTATTATATTAATACACAACACAATGCGTCAGTGGTTTAATTTGTAATTTTTTGCACTTTATAACTCTTTTTTTTTTAAAGGTGGCTTTTAGTTACATTTATAGTTTGGTTTATTCATTTCTAATGTAATTAATATAAAATATAACTAATAATACAGAAAGAAATCTCAAAGATTGCGTTTTCTTAAGAAATTATCGTCCCCGCTATGAAATCTGTCAAATATTTTACCTCACTGTAAAGTGGCGCCGCCCTGGTGGCAGAAAAAGTCGTGGATGCCCTATTGGATTGGATTGTCGATTCGAGAACGATTATAACAATGACACACGTATTTATTTTAAGTCAATCTTGTATTTCTCAGACAAATGAATGTTTTATTCTTATGAGAAATAAATTTCTTAAACCAGACAATAAAAATCATTCTACCTTTCAAAATCAGCAGGAAGCATATACTCAGTCAGGTCATAAGTATTGTCACACAGTAAAAACTTTTCTTTTAGAAAGCTGGCCACAAAAAAGTTTAATGAATTCAAATTTCGAATTGTTCATGAAAATAAAACTGTATACTTTTTAGAATTTTACTCATTTTTAAATATGGAGTGGACGCTTAAAGAAGACCGTGTTGCAGTTATTGCGTTGCATCGTTGCGGTTACGCACCAGTTCAAATTTTTGACATACTGAAAAATTTGAATATAACAAAAAGATTCGGTTATCGTACCACCAAACGATACAATGAAGACTCTAGTTAGTGTAGATGACAGGTCAAGAAGTGGTCGCCCTCGGTCTGTTAGGACTCCAGCAGTGATAAAAGCTGTGAAGGCGCGAATTCAAAGAAATCCCAAACGTAAGCAGAAACTGTTGGCCCTTCAGATGGGGTTAAGCAGAACCACGGTGAAAAGGGTATAAAATGAAGACTTGGGGCTTCGGGCATATCGAAGAAAAACAGGACATCGTTTGAGTGCTCGTCTAATGGACCTGAGACTGAAGAGATGCCGCGCTTTGTTGAAGCGGTACGCGGGAAAAAAATATCGGGAAATTATTTTTTCGGATGAAAAAATTTTACCGTAGAAGAGAGCTACAGCAATTAAAATTATAAGGTGTACGCACACAGTAGTGAAGAAGCGAGCGACCGTATTCCGCGTGTCCAACGAGGTCATTTTCCATCCTCGCTCATGGTATGGTTGGGAGTTTCTTATTGGGGCTTAACAGAGGTACATTTTTGTGAGAAAGGTGTAAAAACGAATGCAGTTGTGTATCAAAATACAGTCCTGACGAACCTTGTGGAACCTGTTTCTCATACCATGTTCAATAACAGGCACTGGGTATTTCAACAAGATTCGGCGCCAGCTCATAGAGCGAAGAGCACACAAGACTGGCTGGCGGCGCGTGAAATCGACTTCATCCGGCACGAAGACTGGCCCTCGTCCAGTCTAGATTTGAATCCATTAGATTACAAGATATGGCAACACTTGGAGGAAAAGGCGCGCTCAAAGCCTCATCCCAATTTGGAATCACTCAAGTTATCCTTGATTAAGGCAGCCGCCGATATTGACATGGACCTCGTTCGTGCTGCGATAGACGACTGGCCGCGCAGATTGAAGGGGCCTGTATTCAAAATCACGGAGGTCATTTTGAATAAACTTTAGTGTCATAAGAATCTATGTTTTGTTAAGTTCATTTTGGTATATAAATGGTTACATAATGAATAAACTTGGTTAAATTATTTTATATTAAACATGTGACAGAATTTATGACCTGACTAGGTATATATATATATATATATATATATATATATATATATATATATATATATATATATAGCTCCGGTTTTGATGAAGCTGAGTTCAAACAGCCGTATACTACGCACTACGTTCGTGGCATTTAAAAAAAAGTCTTGACGCGACACTCGCTACTGAGAGCACCGCGCCGAGTGCTTAGAAGTCTCGTCGTTGCGCATGTTTGTGTGAGTGTGCCGTTTTGAGCGTTTGTAGGTAGTTTCCATATTATTCCTACTATATATTTATACTGTGCCTAAGGCGATGACTAGCACTTCCGCGCAGACTATAGTGACGTCCGCCGCGTCTCGTCCCGCACTACACCGCACGATTGCCCCGTCTAGACGCCTTCGATGAGTGACTCTTATCATATGACTGGCGTAGCGTTGTGTGCATAGTGCTTTGTGCCCATAACTCTGAACGTCGTTTAGGCGGACATATCACGGTCTCAGTAGCTTAGCAATGAGTTTTCCCGCACGGAACAAGTATTTGTATGGTCTATAAATAATTGTTCCGAATCTGGATGTTTGACCTTGTGAAATTTATGTATGCAAACCGGCCTCACGATACAGGATAAGTTCCTAATAACGTTTAAAAAAACATAAACAAAAACTAGCTATGTTCGCGTTTTAATATGCGCTATACACATATATCATCTACGCATCTTACTAATATAAATAAACTGTTGTGTATTTTATAATAAATTCTTATTTATCGTAACCTTTTCGCTGTCCCGTATACTATATATAGGTCATTGCTATTGTCTTCCTATTGTGTCTGAAAACCAGACAGTGAAAATGTTAAATTGCACAAATAATAATAATATTGTTTATGTAATAAATTCGTTAAGTTTATAACAACTAAAGAACCACTGAACCAATACAGATGAAGTTAGTGTAGGTTCAATTTAAATAATGACATAATGCAGCGAAGGTGGAAGACCATGGGGTTTTAGTCAATACAACTCCGATATAATACGCCCTTGCCCCCGGCTAGGTGGTATTTAGTGGTGAAGATTAGCGCACACAAACGCAAAGACAAAAGACAGTTTATTTAAGATATTATTGATCTATAAATTAATAACCCAAACAAAACTTTTTAGTGCAATTAGTTGAAACCAATTATTTAGTAGTGGCACAGCCCAATCGAAAGACCACGAAACGGAGGCTACAAAGAAAATGTTTTCTTTTTTAGAAGAGTGCGATCCCGTGAGGAGGAATGCGGAGATGCTCATAAAGTATACGTCAGCAAGTCCCTTCCGTGTGAGCGTGAAGAGCATAATGTGCGTGTACTGCGGTGATATGTTCGAGGATCCGGACGAATTCAGAGCCCACATGGTGCAAGATCACGAGAAGTTCCGCGTCAACATGGCCTTTGCACGGCTGCCCAAATCTGAATATGTTAAGATCGATATCACAGATATGTGCTGCAGGATATGCCTAAAAGAGTACAAAAATCTTCAGGCAATTGGAGCGCATTTGAGAGACGCCCACTCTAAAGATATTTGCATAGATTCGCCGCTGGGTGCGATGCCTTACCTCCTCGACAAGGATAAATGGAATTGCGCAGTCTGCGCCAAGAACCTTCCTTCACTGTTGCACTTAAACAAACACACCATAACTCACTTCCTGAGTTACGTGTGCGAAGTATGCGGCAAGAGTTACATCGCATCCACAGGCCTGCTGACGCATGTCAGGTCGAAGCACGAAGACGAGTACAAGGCATACTGTAAACGTTGTCAGGTGATCTTCCCCTCGATGAAGGCGAAACAGATACACAAGAGGACAGACAAACGTTGCATGACCCACTGCTGTCCGGAGTGCCCGGAAAGGTTCCCGAGCTACGAATATAAACAGAAACATATGGTCGAGGTGCATGGTATGAGCCAGAAGGAATACAGTTGCCCGCAGTGTCCATTGACTTTCAACTATCGTCAGGCGTTCTACGGCCATTTTAAGAAGTCGCATTCCGCCGACTGCATAGTGTGCATGCAGTGTGGGCATAAATTTTCCAGTATGTCTAAACTGAACCGACATATGAAGAAGCACGGCACTTAATTGTGCTCATGTAAGTGTGTTTTGTAGTTAGTAGTGTTCTCCATTTTGATTATCGATAATCGGTTACCCTAAATTGATATCTATCGAAATAAATTATGTGAACTTTAAAGACGTTTCTTTAATGTATTTATGAATATAAGTCCTAATCCAATGCGTACGATTATCAAAAAAGTTCAAAATCCTAGAATATTCATTAAAAAATATATAATAAGTCATTAAAAAAATTCATCCGTCGTCTATCTGCCGTTGCAAGACCAAGTTGTTTCAGTTTTCGATTCAAATCGACATGGTTTCGAGCCGGATTTTAATAGCATAGGGAGTATACGAAAACCCAATTCGAATCGAGAAACACTGTCGAGTTACGATCAATCGTAATTAGTGGCGTTAGGTAAGGTCCAATCCGGATTATTTTATCCAGGGTCATTTTTATCAATTTAAAAATACACTTTAAATATTTTTATTTCACATAGGACAAACTTATCAAGAAAAAGCATTCCCGTTGTTTGCGACTACTAGCGTCGTCTAGCTGCGGATGACATTTAAAGACTTCTGTTCTAATAATTCCAATTTGAACGAGCGTTCGATTGCGCGCTAGCTATAGTTTCGGGAGTACGAAGTAATCTAGAATTAGAATAAAATTCGAATGATTCAGGACAGTAGCCGAATTTAGATGCCTTAAAATAGAGTCTACCGTCTACAATCTAAATAATTAAGAAGTTTTATTATTTCAATTCTTGCAAGTTTTTGTGTTTTTCACGTAGATTAATTAATACGAAAGTACGTTTTAAAAGTAAGTTCACTAAATACGCAAATGAACTATGATAGATGCTACTCTATGTTTCTGATGAGAATGTAAACGATAAGATATTTGAGCGATGAAATTTCTGAAATCTCCTGGGCTACAGCGGAGTTTTTCTGTTCTAGACGAGACGGAAGATGCTGTGCGTAAGAACGCGGAAACGCTCGTACATTACGCGACCGCTTACCCGTTCAGAGTGAACGAAAAGTCAATATTATGCGTCTACTGTCACGAAGTGTACACGGACCCCGAAGTCTTTCGGATGCACATGGACGACGACCACAGAACTTTCAGTCTCAAACTCGCCTTCCACAATATACGTAAAGATGAGTACATCAAGGTCGATTTGTCTGATATCCGTTGCAGGCTATGCGACGAAAAATTCCCAGACCTTAACGCGACAGCCGACCATTTGAACACTGTACACGGCAAGACGATAGATAGGACCGTGAAACTGGGCATCATGCCGTTCGTGTTGCAAAAAGATTGTTACGTTTGCGCTATATGTCAGTTAAAGATGCCTTCACTGACAGTTTTATGCCGGCACACGATAACTCATTTCCTGGCCTTCGTTTGCAAAGTGTGTGGAAGCAGTTACTTGACTGGCGCGGCAATGATAAGACACGAGCGCGCTAAGCATCAGTCATACAAAGTTTCGTGTAAGATATGCGGCGAGGTGTTCCCTAATGTGGAGGCGAAGGACCGTCATAGGCGTATGGGCAAAAAATGCCTCCCATACACGTGTAGTAAATGCCCGGAGCGATTTATTGACTGGAACACTAAGGTGCACCACTTGCAGTATGACCACGGGGAGGGCAAGAAGGACGCGTATCAGTGCGACGCGTGTAGTGTCATGTTTACCGAAGAGAAAGAGTACTATATGCATCTCAAATTGGAGCACTCGCAAGATTCTGCCGTTTGTACTAATTGCGGCTTGAAGTTCACTTCGATGCACGCTCTAAAGCGACATCTTGCGGATAGTTGCGAATAAAATTGTCAGAAGTTAGAATTGGTACTAGAAAGTATTCTTGCAAGGGTACTGAAGCATGGTGCGCCTGATTCGTCTCCTGTTCTAAAGCGCCTGTAATGCCTGTCTCTTAAAACTCGAACGATGCCCAAATCTTGGAATCTTGCCAATGTGCAATCAGAGTACCCAAGAAGGGTAGTCGTGCCGACCCCTGTAATTATCGACCAATCGCAATCACCTCCATACTCTGTAAAGTTATGGAAAGAGTATTGAACAGTAAGCTGTCGACATACCTTGAAACAAATGACCTCCTCAGTGGCCATCAATATGGCTTCCGCCAGGGACGCTCCACTGGGAATATCCTTTCGTATGTCACGCACTTCCGGGGCGAGGACATCGAGAAGAACGGTGAAGCTTTAATAGTTTTCACTCGATATCTCGAAGGCTTTTGATAGAACTTGGCAAGCAAGTCTGCTGAGTAAGCTTCCTGCTCACGGCATCCCCGCCGAATTTTGCAACTGGACATCTGACTTTCTGGGTGAACGATCGATCAGGGTAGTCATAGATGACTGCTCCTTTGATTTGACCTAATGCATATTAATGCCGGAGTTCCTCAGGGGTCTATTTCTCTGCGACTCTGTTCCTGCTGCACATAAATCACCTATTTCTATCAGGTATTGAGTATTGAGTATGCAGCTGACAGCACAGTCACAGAGAGATTCATATCCAGTGCACAAGCCGGAGTTGCAGTAATACGTTCACTCAGAGGCCATGGTGGAGCAGATAAATACAATCTTAAGTCTTGTCTCATAATGGGGTGATGACAATCTGGACACTTTCAACGCCGCCAAAACGCAGGTCTGTCTGTTCTCCGCAAAACGGAGCTCGTTTAATCTGACTTATTTTCTGAGGTACATCTGTAAAGGTTACTGATCATCTCGAGCTTCTCGGCATACAGTTGAGTGCTAACCTCAACTATGGCGCATAAACTGTGGCCAAAAACTGGGTATTTTTAACAAGGTGAAGCTATACTTCACGCCTGGACAGCTTCTAATTTTTTACAAAGCTCAAGTCCGAACATGCATGGAGTATTGTAGTCACCTTTGGGATGGCTTGGCAAATTATCAACTTGCCGCACTCGACTCAACGCAGAGCCAAGAGGCTTATCGGCGACAAAAAGCTGATGGAATCTAAGCTTCACACCGCTGCCAAGTTGCTTGTTTGTCGGTTTTCTACAGATTGAACTTAGGAGAGTGTGTCCAAGAGATTCATGAGCTCATACTGCCATCTCCATTCTCCTATCGCAATACCAAACGTACTGCAGCTTACCATCCACACTTGGTTGAAATTCCGAATATTCGCACTAAGCGCTATAAGTCATCTTTCATAATGCGCACAGCCAAGGACTGGAAGGCCCTGCCGGCGTCTGTAACTACTAATATTCTAGGATTCTTTATTGATCAATTAACATATATGTTTCTATATTTATTAGTGCAAATTACGTAAAATAGACATTTTTTTCGTACCCTGCGGCCCGGGCCCTCTGTAATTCGAGATTCAGCATAATATTGTCAAACGATTTAGGATTTGTAAGTGAATATCTAAAAATGTATCCTTATGTCAATAGAAATGTCTTTTTCTTCTTGTAAAGGCACTTAAATATTAATCATTTATGCTTAATAAATTTAAGTATATAACTGTTTCTTTTCTTTTAAATTTAAGTATCAAAAATGCAATTGACATTGGCGTCATCACGGACGTAATGCTCAACACACGTAGTCGTAAAGCTACATGCTGAAAATTTGTGAAGCACCCCAGGTCCTAAAATTTTGTTTGTCAATACGCGAGATTCACGCACGCAAATGACAATCGGTGCCAGTATGTAGCGCGCGTCAGTGTTAGAGCTGACGCGTGCTGCAAACTGTCGGACTTGGATGTTTTTGTGTGCGTGTACAGAATTGTGGGGCCTAGGGTGCTTCACACATTTTCAGTTTTATTTTTATAAAATAAGGGTGAAAAACGAGCACACAGTCAACCTTATGGTAAATGGATGCTATGGCCCATAGACATCTACATTTATCCTTAATTAAGAATCAAATTGTAGATGCGTTGTCACCTCTGGAGACTAAAATGGAATGCTTCGTATTCAGAGGGTCTCCGGTTCTCTACACTTACCACACGGAACACAGCAGCATTAAGCTGGTATTTTTTGAAATTATATAGTAATTTGACTTGTTTCTACCTCGACCGAGCCGACCCAGCCGTGTTACAACCATAATATAGCTCTACCACGTATATTATATATAGTGTATTATAATTTCCGTATTATTTTTTTACGTCCGTGGATGTTATATGAAAGACTTGTCGCTGTCATGTGTTGTGGATCGAAAATAAGATACAGTGCTCCCATGGCCGAACTCTGCGACGTGTTTTACTGGTTAGACTATCGGAAAACTGTATTTAAGTACAGATTTTATTGGCAAGTACTTTATAGCACCAAGAATGGGCACATAATTCAAAACCTTTTATTTTATTGATGTGAAAAATTCTTTAGAATCGTTGTGATTTGAAACTCGATGAAACGTAAAAGCGACACTAAAAAGAGACAAATATACATCTTTAGGATTTAGCCTGTGAGAGAATGAGATAGGATACATTGTAGTAAGCGACAGTAGCCGTAGTAATGGCAGGGTGCGGACCGCGAACTCGAAAGGTTGTTTTATTGCTGTAAATCCGCCATTCGACTACTGTTGTGAACCATTCCAAAGAAGCATTTTCAGCTTACTTTAGTGGTTAATAAGATTAAAATAGATATATTCTTGTTAACCACTACTGGTAAAATGAACAAATTTAATTAAATAATTAAAATTAAACATATTAAAGAAAATTATTATATTATTCTACCAATCCAAACAATCACCGATTTCATATCTTCAAGTCATCTAGCGTCTATTTTACGTACCACATTGAGAGTGAGTAATTTTTTTTTGTCGATTAAATGACCGCCTATGCAAGGTAAGTTAATCGAACAAAAATTATATTACTCTTATCTATTTCATTATATAGAGAATGAAGTAGATGGCGCTATTACAAAGCAATTTTACTCGTAAGAAAATATAAATAAATAATTTGCCGTGAAATATTTTTCTTTCATTTCATTTGAAGGATCCCTTCTATCGCGTGTGAAACTGCACTGCACTGCACACAAGCTTTTTTTTAATTAAGCTTAAGACTATTTCACCCTCTTATTATTAAAATATAGAGAATATCGATATGGTTTTATAGCGATGATTGTCGTCTGACTGATTAATATAGATACGAAATGAATCCGCAGTAGAATCAGTGAAACTGGCATAGCCCAATGGATCAGTAAGGTGAAGTGGCAATGAGCCAGTCGTGTAGTACGCAGAACCGACAATTGATGTCAATGAAATGTTCTTGGATGTCAGCTGCGTATTGTAAGTGAAGTATAGGGCGGGTGTTCACTAGACACAATACTAACAACCTAGTATATGTAGGAATTCAATGGATACATACCTCGTGTGTGGTGCATTCCTTGGGGAAGTTCTATGTTCAGAATAATTAAGGCTCCGTCAGTCATTTTGTAATCACTGTCATTAAACCGCTTAGTTTTTATTTATCTTAAAAATCGATTCTTAATGAAAAAGGGTTCTTACCTAAAGGTTCTTATCTAGGACCACGGAGTTATAATGTTGATGTGACTGTTGAACTTGTACAGATTTTATTACCTTTCACTCAGTGACATAGGTAGAGCCTACAGATACCTATCAATTTATTACGATCCTGACATCTTTCTTATTTCCTCATCTCTGTGTATGCATACGTGTTCGTCGGTTAAGGTCACTCATAATTTAGTTCATCTTCAGTATAGCGTCAATTTGGTTGATAAACTTCAGTCTAAGGCGTCTTTTGCCAACTCTGTCACTCACTGCTATTGCTTAAATTTACTGTGTCGCCCTTTCTTCACTCATTCTTTCTACGTGTCTAAACAAGCGAAGCATTTTTTTCACAATTCTGCTCAATAAGATTTCTTTTATCACAAAATTTACTTTATCATTCATAGTCATTGTCACACAACATATTTCTTAAAGACATGGATATCTACTGCATTGTTTTTACTCTCGTGCTTGCGTGGCGACTATGGCAAATGTCCTCCTTGTGAGGAAATGGGGAAGCCTATGTTTAGGAATGGGACTTGAATAGGCTGTACGTGTATGAATAGACGATGAGATTTACATAGGTACAGAAAATGTGAGAAAGTGAGATTTTTAAACAAATTACACAATGTATTTATTTGATATTTTCAGGGTAGAAAATTAGAGATAGGTATAATTTGCCGTATGCGATAAGCTATATTCGACGCTATTTTTTTATGAGATTTATTTCATAACAGCCGTAAATACTTTCTAATGAAATCGTATTACCCCCTTATAATGAAGTCCCATTTTCGTCTCAAACTTTCAGTAGATACGCATAGTCACCAAGACTTCTTTCTCTTTGTTCTAGAGGTCGATTGGTTATTCGAAGCAAGAAACAACGCTAAGATAGTCTTGAAATACTCAAAAGCGTACCCTTTCCGAATACCAGGCGATTCCATGGTATGCGTCTACTGCTGCGAAAGCTATGACGACCCTGAGGAGTACCGAACGCACCAAGATGAGGAGCATATCAATTTCCACGTGGACACGGCATTTGCCCACGTCTTTACCAACTACAATGAGTACCTAAAAGTCGATTGCATGGACCTCGCGTGTAGATTATGTTTCGAACGTTTCGATACTCTCAATGCTATCGCCGGGCATCTGGTTGAGTCGCACAGTATTAAGATCAACCTGGCCGTTGAGATCGGCATGCAGATGTTCAAATTGGGTGCAGAGAGGTGGGTATGCGCCATTTGTGGCATAAAATTGCCCTGTTTGCGGATGCTCAGTCGCCACACCAGCTGCCACTACCACAAGTTTACGTGCGAAACTTGTGGCAAGTCATATGTTAATCGGGAGAATCTGACCCGTCATATTGCGTACGGTCACAGCGAATTTAAAATATGCACCCGTTGTAAGAAGAGTTTTCCTACTTGCGAGGCGAGGCGGGAGCATGTGTTAGCCTCGAAATCGTGTTGGCCTTTAAGCTGCTCTTTATGCGGTCAAAGGTTTGCTAATAGGAGGTCTAAAATCGACCATCTCGTGGAAGTTCACGCCCAACCGCCCAAGACCTACACCTGCCCAGAGTGTGGTGAAGCATTCGACAAATGGCGTATGTACCGAGCGCATTTTATTGTTACACACACCACCGACAATTACTCCTGCTCGTTTTGCGACCAAAAGTTCGATAACAAAAGGAGTCTGTTAGACCACAGAGTGGTTCATACAAAAGAGAAAGCCTTCCCGTGTACGGTCTGCTCCAAATCTTTCAGCCGGAAGAAGAATTTGATGCAGCACTTATGGATTCACAGAGAGGATAAACGCTTTGAGTGTACTCTTTGCAACAAACAATTTAATCAGAGGGTCAGTTGGAAGACGCATATGAAGTCACATCATCCCGAATTGGTTGACTTTTAACAAGTAAACTATTTGTGATTAGAAAAAAAGCAATATTTTCCTACATACGTATTAGTTATTAACTCGAATATTTATTAAAGGATTTTGGTTAGACACGAATTAAAATAAACCTAGCAAGCTAACAGCATAACAAAGTGGCGAAGCAATCAGCTTTGTAGCGGTTTCTAACGGTTGCCGTTGAGCAATCAGTTTCAAAATATGAGGTTCAGATGCCTGGGTGATCAGTAATCGATTGCTGAAAACAGAATTTGAAAATTCGAAACCGTTCTCGAGATAATCGTGGGACAGACGGACAGACATCGTGAAATGAATAAGTGTCTTCGCAAGCTTCGCCACTTAATAATTCCGCAATTAGTATTGTCGAAAGCTTATATCGACATTTTATGTTATGAATTTTAGTGTTTGTTATATTTACATAATTGCAGAAAGGATTTTTTACGTTAGTAATTTCAAAGCTAAATGATTTTTTTAGTTTTCCTTTTTTTGTGCATGGTCTCTAGTAATAATTATAATTGCAATGAATATACAATGAAACATCACAATAAAATAAACTGGCATTTCAAAATTTAAAACAATAAAGGTTGTGTGATGGGTAATGGGATTTACTATTTTATTTTTACGAATAGAGTTTCTAATGTATTTTTTGTTTTGAGTAATTCGATGTTTATTTGCTTATTTAATGAACAGCGTATTTCCTTAAGTAATTGCGTTTGGTCAATGGACCAATGGTAAAATTTGTAATTTATAAATAACTATATTGTATTGTATATTAAATAACCGAGTAAACTAAACATTGGTGTTTAATACAGAGAGAGGGAACTGTCCCGATAAATCTAAAGGATGCTCTACCAGGTGGACAAAAATGATTATATTAATTAAATAGATACGTATACCATGCAGCGGGACAGCGTAGATATAAGTACGTGTAAATAGGAGATGGGTAACTGAATGACCAAGGACATTTCTTTTTGTTCTAGACCTCGATCCATATCTCATCGCGAGACGAAACGCCGAGATAGTCGTGAAATTTGCCACAGCGTACCCGTTCAGGCTCCCGGAAGATGCCTTGGTATGCGTGTACTGCTGCGAGAGTTACGATGATCCATCGCAGTATAGGAAGCACATGGACACCGAACATCAAACGTTTAAGCTGCGGATGGCTTTCATCCATTGCTCCGAAGGGTACATTAAAGTTGACTGCACTGATCTGCGCTGTCGCATCTGTTCGCAAAAGTTCGAAACAATCGACGACGTCGCGAATCATTTAAAGGATGCGCATCAAGCGGACATAGATCCAAACTATGAGATAGGTATTCAACCGTTTAAACTGGAGAAAGACCGGCTTCTCTGCGCCATATGTCGCTTGAAGTCGCCTTGCATCCGTCAGCTTAGCAGGCATATACAAACTCATTTCTTGAAATACACGTGCGAGGCGTGCGGAAAATCTTACGCGACTATAACTACGTTAAGGCACCACATCACATACTCCCACACCGGGGAGGAGAGGATTTGTAGGAAATGCAAAAAGACGTTCAGTAACCTCGAAACGAAGAGGGAACATTTGGCGGAATCGCGAAAGTGCTGGCCTCACCTGTGTAATATTTGCGGGGAAAGGTTTATGACTTGGACCTTGAAGCAGGCCCATTTGACTCAAGTGCACGGAACTCCAAAGAGATCTCACGTCTGTCCAGAATGTGGGGAGGTATTTTTAGATAGAAAAAAGTATAGGGTACATTTCAAAATCTCCCACACGGACGACAACTATGTCTGCTCTTGTTGCGGCATGAAATTTGATACGAAACGAAACTTAGAGGAGCATAGAGTGGTGCACACTAAAGAGAAACTCTTCCCCTGTCCCGCGTGCCCGAAATCGTTCCCCAGGAAAAAGAACTTGGTGCAGCACATGTGGATTCACAGCGAGCAGAAAAGGTTCGGCTGTGATCTATGTAATAAGCAGTTCAATCAAAGAGTTAGTTGGAAAACGCATATGAAGTCATACCATCCTGATCTTGTTAATTTTGAAGCTACAAAAAATAATAACGTCAAAATTGTTCTTAGCGTTCTAAAACAAGACCAATAGACCTTTGATTTAGATAGGAAAGCAATTTAAACAAATTTTAATATAGTACAAGCATTTTATAACAGTTTACACTACTTTTAAATAATGACACCAATTTTTTGAAATTTGTTACTAAGGGAGATTTTTATTAGGAAAAAGAATGAATACTTTTGGCTTTAATAATGCTCCTGCCTCATTTCATGGATTCGGACCGTTGGCAATACGCTTAGTTTAGTTTACTTACCAAATAGAGTACGCGTAGTTTTGTGGATGAGCTATAGAGACGTGTACCATTATTTTAATGTTAATGAAAGCAAATTTTGTTTTTAAAATACAAAATGTGAATGTATTTTTTTGTTTTATCTGTTGTGTTTAACTGTAATATTTAGTTATTATTATAATAATTATATGCCAGTTTATACATTTTTAAATAATTGTTGTACGAGGGATACTATGGAAGGGTTTAATGTATAATTAATAAAATAATAAAGTATTATGTTGTTCGAAAGTCAACTTTATTTAATAAATGACAGATTATTTAAATAAATATACGTAAAAATAACTAACGAGTTTGAAACAGTTCAGTCGCAATGAACGACGATGAATTAACGCTTGGTTGGCGAATAGGCAGTAACAGACGTCATACTGGTTGTGGGTATTTTAGGAGAGAAATTCACGAGGTTTCAATAGTTTTTTATACGTTTTCATATCCAAGTTTGCCTATATATTCTTATCCCATTTTCTATATTTTCTAGCTTTTTTGGAATGCCACGTTTCCAGTAAAAATAATCTTCGGTTTTCATCACTCACCATACGAAACAGCAGCGTTAAGTTGCTATTTTACGCTGGTATTCTGTGAGAGCGTGATCCTTCCCCGGTCGCGCCGGCCCATTCGTGCTACTATACCAGTAATATAGCTGCAGCATGACTACCACGTAAACCACGTACCTCCCACGGAGCACGTAGATACGGAGCAAGTATTATTACTTGCTCCGTTTTCTTAGAAAGTGTCGAGCCCAAGAAAATAATTCATTTCCGTCGAGTCCCAAGTTCTAATGTCGAATAAAGCCGATCTTTAAAAAATATACCGTTGCTCTTCGGATATTAATGTATGGTTATTATCTGTGACGACTTAGCATTCTAGTCTACTCCCGCTCTTATCACATTATCCTTAATATTGAATATAGGAAGATAAATCGACCGAGTGCCTTCGACGGGAAGAAGGGGGTTAGGGTGGTAATATTATAATGTATACATATAAATATAATTGAAGTGTCAGTCTGTAATATTGAAATAACTGGCTTATATTAAAGCTCAGGAGGTTATTTGCACGCTGTTTTGACAAATAACCATTATTTTTAAATCTGTGTGTCCGAGCTAATCTTGCGAATGGCCTAATCATTCCTAAGATTAGGATAGTATATTTTATCCGAAAACTTGAATCTTTTTTTAAAATAGTTAAAATAGATGATCTTTGATTTTCTTAAATTTAAATAACGCGATATTAAATAGATCATAATCCATTATATATTTAAGGTCTAAGGTTTTCAATACTGCCATGTCAATTTATTAATTGACCTTCCTTACATGGCAGTATAGCTATCGTATCTACCGACAAAAAGGAATTTCAAAGTTAAGACGCCTCTGGCCTTTGCGATCGTTAATCTGTCTGCTTCGAAAGACAAATTTCGAACTCGTGATCAAACTCTTCTATTCTTAAATCTTGTTCAAACTTGTCATGACATATAATACTGTTAAGCTGAACGCACATTTGTCCGCACCGCACGCGCCGTACGCGCCGAATTTTATAAAATGCGGTAGGTATGTTGAAGGAGGGTATAATTGGTTGTCGTTAAAACCACTATTGCCTTACATGTTGATAATTTATTACAGACAACACACTTATTAGCACCTATTTTAATTACAGAATTCACGAAATATTTACACAAATATTTGTTTACAGCTTAATTACATAATTATTTGTACATAGATTAATTAGTTCATTCACAATATAAATACTTTACGTTTATTGTCAAGTATTTGACTATGTTTTACTTCACTAGAACACTCACAACGTTTACGCGACACAACTTTAACGCGATCGGCGCTAGAAAGTGACTGCCTGCAGCACGCAGCGAACGCCTATTTTATACTGCCGTGTGGCGGGAGAGCAAGCGCATCACGTGATCTAACGTCATCGCGTCAGGTCTCGTTGCGGTTGACCTCTTGCGCCGATACGGCCATTCTGCAATAGGCGCGTCCCTGCGCCTTACTTCTTGTTTTACTCTGTGGAATAAAACGAAATTGAGCTCTCATCCTCGGCTTGACAGTATTAATTTCAACAATTCACGTCAGACACATAACACATACACCACGTAAGACACATAACACATACCACGTAAGACATAACACATACCACGTAAGAACTCGTTTAGCAAAGTTCACATTAGACCTCATAGCCTCAGCGCTAATTTTGGCCTTAGCCTCAGAACCTCGGCGTTTATTTTGGCTTCCGTTTACAAGACAAAGATAGTATTAGACCTCATAGCCTCAGCGCTAATTTTGGCCTCAACCTCAGAACCTCGGCGTTCATTTTGGCTCCCGTTTACAAGACAAAGATAGTATTAGACCTCATAGCCTCAGCGCTAATTTTGGCCTCAGCCTCAGAACCTCGGCGTTCATTTTGGCTCCCGTTTACAAGACAAAGATAGTATTAGACCTCATAGCATCAGCGCTAATTTTGGCCTCAGCCTCAGAACCTCGGTGTTCATTTTCGCTCTCGTTTACAAAGACAAAGATGGTATTAGACCTCATAGCCTCAGCGCTAATTTTGGCCTCAGCCTCAGAACCTCAGCGTTCATTTTGGCTCTCGTTTACAAAAATAAAAATAGTATCTTACTCAACTTTTGTTTACTCGTGCGCCGGAACTGTATCTGCCTCTGGTAACTCACTCTTGATATCTCTTTCATTTTCTGCAATTTTATTATTCATTGCCGGTACGGCCATATTACCCTTTTCTTTAAGCTCATAACTTTAGCCTTCCCTGCGTTGTACCAAAGTTGATCTTTCGCAACCCGATCGGTCATCCTTTCACAAACTACTTTCTTCTGTGATTCTGGGTCGATGTGCCTGCCTCGTTTTTTTTTGTGAACATATTTATTATGTTACATATCGAGATCTGTAAATTAACCTAAGGTAGGTTCTCTATGTCTCGCCAGCAGGCATACAAAATATAAAATTAATAAGTGCATCATTAATAAAAAAGAATTCTCTTCTGATGTCACGTTCTAATTGAAATCATCATATAATATATTAGTAATTATGAAAAATTTAAAGATAAGAAAGGTATAGTGTACAAAAAATAATTGTTATCATTTTGTCTAATTGTCGTCTAGTATTAATTGGCAAATGTCATAATAGTTATGTAGTCAATGCAGTTTAATAATATAATATTTTTATGTCAAAATTTATCATTAAGGAATTCATCTATAGAATAATATGCTTTATCATTTAGTAGATCAAAAAGTTGACGTTTATAAATATTTATGTTATCACAATCTCTAATGCAATTAGGTATTTTGTTATATACTTTTGGTGCCATTGGGTATAAGCTCTTCTGTAAAAAAAAACAGTTCTACTTGGTACTAAATGAAGCTTATTTGAGCGACGTTGACTTTCCACAAATTTATACAAGTTAATATTACGTTTTACAAAAATGCTTGTTTCGTAAATATATAATGAGGGAAATGTTTTCTTCATCAATAAGTCGCGATGGTTCAGGAGAAACACATCCTCTTCCTTTTTGTTAGTAAGCATTTCAATTAATGTTTGGCTATTTCAAAAGTACTTAATGATTTTGCCAATAAGTCTTGAGTATTCTTTTGACTGCCAGGCTATTTTTCATTATTCTTATTACTCTTTCCACTTGGCCATTTCCTCTACTTGTATAACCGGCACACTGATGTAATTCAATTCCATATTCTTGTCAGTACCCTTTATAGTGCGATAGGAAAGCACCGTCATAATTACAATGCGTTTTGGTGTGCCAAAGGGGAAGACAATACCTTGGAATTGTTGTAATGCACCTACCAGGCATCTGTTTTTAGCATATTGTAGTAAAACGAATTTTGTGTAGGCTGTTTGTATTATTGATATTTTTCCCTGCGTTGATCTGCTTAAAAAAAGTTTCATATGTAAGTTATGGAGCAAAAAGATCGTTGTTTCTTATTCTTTCCCTTATAATTTTTATTTGTATCCTCTGTTAAAGCTGCCTCATTCTTTTCATTATGTGATTCAGCAAAAGCATTTTGGTTACATCATCGAGCTCTGTGTCCTGTCTGATCACACACAAAACAAGTTTTGCTTTGATCGCTTTTAATCCTTTTACTAGGCACATCTGTTTCAGCAGGTAAATGTTTAAGTTTACGCATAGTTTTGGGTATAGAAATCAGTCTGGGTACGGTATTCGACCTACTGGTTCAGAGCTTGGTACGAAGTGAGTCTCATGAGTAATGCTTCCAATGACGAATTCGAGAACATCTTGTTCAGTCGGATTTAGTTTGACCATTTTCCTAAACATCCTCCAAACATTTGATATGTATTCAAAAACACTGAGCATCATCAGTTATGTATCGCCGAACTTTAAAACATTAGAAAAGTACCTTGTTTCCGGCTTGAAAGTCTGGAGCATATCATCTTTCATTTCAGCCCAGGTAGTGGTTCGATGTAAGCAGTCATCAGCCCATGTTTGTGCTAAACCTTTATCAGGATCAAAAGACGGGAAAAACATGTCGGATATACGAACTTTAGGCTGATCATCCGGTCGTATCATCTTTAACATTTCTGAGAAGGCAGAACGGTGTTCCTGAGACTTCTGTGTCATAATCTTGCACAATGTATCCGTGAGTGTTTTTGCTTGATCAAATTCATATGGGACCACACGAGAAGTGCCAGCCCTCAAATAAAAAAAGAATCATCGAAATCGGTTCGCCCAGTACAAAGTTATGAGGTAACACACATAAAAAAAGCAAAAAAAAAACATACAGTCGAATTGAGTACCGCCTCCCTTTTGGAAGTCGGCAGAAAATACAGTCGAATTGAGCACCGTCTCCTTTTTGGAAGTCGGTAGAAAAATTGACCTCATTGTATTGCTTGTTGTGACCGAAGATTTTTGGCGTTGATACATCCGACTTCTGATGTTGAAGGAGGGTATAATTGGTTGCCGTTAAAACCACTATTGCCTTACATGTTGATAATTTATTACAGACCACACACTTATTAGCACCTATTTTAATTACAGAATTCACAAAATATTTACACAAATATTTGTTTACAGCTTAATTACACAATTATTTGTACATAGATTAATTAGTTCATTCACAATATAAATACTTCACGTTTATTGTCAAGTATTTGACTATGTTTTACTTCACTAGAACACTCACAACGTTTACGCGACACAACTTTAACGCGATCGGCGCTAGAGAGTGACTGCCTGCAGCACGCACCACGCAGCGCACGCCTATTTTATACTGCCGTGTGGCGGGAGAGCAAGCGCATCACGTGATCTGAAGTCATCGCGTCAGGTCTCGTTGCGGTTGACCTCTTGCGCCGATAGGTATACGATATCGAAAGTCGAATTCTGATGACGTCATATCACGCGGCGCGTGCTGATACTCAGTGTTGTCTAATGTTGCCAACTTACTGTATTTTCCACTATAACTGGTGGTTTCGACTTACATGATAATTTTTGTATTTTTATAACTTAATTCATTCGTAATTATTTATACATAATTTGATTTTTTTGCATCGATTATCAATATGTATACTTAGCCATAAATTATTTAAATACTGAACTAACAAACATGTTTGTTAGTTCAGTATTTAAAAAAAATAGTTAAATTTAATTAAAAACCCAATTATACTTGATTACTTCATTATCAATAAAATGCTTACCTCAAACATACAATAAATCTTTTCTCTGGTTCAATTGGCCTTCTAATTTTTTAATTTTTATTAATTGTTTCCATAGAAAGATATGGTTTGAGTATATGTAGCAATTCTTGATATTTCTTGTATTTTAAATGCAAATATCTAAAAAAAATCGTTCTAAATAAAATAAAGTATATTATCCCCTTCATATTCTCCATACATTTGCCTTTTTAAATTAATATTATGAATCCAGAATCTTCTTTTTCTTCGAATTTTATTTTCTTCTTCCTCTGCCAATAAGCAGGCTATTACTATATTTCTTTCCATAGTGATTTCGAGCGATCAATTTCACTGTATCGTTTCACACCAGTGGTTGGAAAAAACTACAAAAGTTGTTGGTAATTAATACAAAAGGTTTGCGTACGGTGCGGACGATGCTTACGGGCAAATGTGCGAGGCCATCAGTAAAACTCGGCGCGTACGGCGCGTGCGATGCGTACGGTGCGGACAAATGTGCGTTCAGCTTTATACGATATATTTAGTTTTGTTGCATACGAGGGCTGCACTAAAAGTATCGGAAATGGAATATTTCCACTGTTCCTGTCATATTCAAATATTTTAATTGAAAACCCCTTGGTTTTAAAAATCGTATACCATTTCATTATTTAAAAAAATATTCTCGGTCTTGTCACAAGGTTTTGTCAAACTTGTTTAGTCGTTGAGAAAATAGAATTGACTCGAGAAAATTCAAGAGCGATGATTTATTATGATTTTCGAAGTGGTCTAACACAAAAACAGTGTGTTGACGGGATGATTTCTGCATTTGGTAATGAAGCCCCATCCAAAACCACAATTTATCGCTGGTTTGCTGAATTTCAACGTGGACGTGTCAAGCTCACTGATGATCCCCGTCAAGGTCGTCCAAAAACTGCAGTCACCCAAGAAAACGATGCTGTGCGTAAGCTGATTGAGGAAGATCGACATGTGACATACCGCGAAATTCAGGCAACTTTAGACATTGGCATGAGTTAAATACAAATATCTTGCATGAACAATTAGGAAAAAGTTGTTTTCCCGATGGATACCGCATTCGCTCTGTGAAGAGCAAAAAGCGGCTCGCGTTACTTGGTGCGTCAGAACTCCCGAAAGATTCCACGCAGGATCCTCAAATGCTGTATACAACATCGTATCAGGTGACGAGTCCTGGATATACGCGTACGAACTCGAAACAAAAAACCAGTCACGAGTTTGGATGTTCGAAAATGAGTTAAAGCCAACAAAAATTGTTCGTTCACGGAGTGTTGCAACAAAAATGGTGGCCACGTTTGTCTCCAAAACCGGCCATGTTACGACTATTCCTCTTGAGGGACAAAGAACGGTTAATGCAGAATGGTATGCTAGCATTTGTTTGCCACAGGTCGTTTCTGAACTCCGTAAAGAGAACTGCAACCGCCGCATCATCCTCCATTACGACAATGCGAGTTCTCACACCGCACACAGAACAAAAGAGTTTTTAGAGCAAGAAAACATAGAATTATTAGACCATCCGCCGTACAGCCCCGACCTAAGCCCTAATAATTTCTATACTTTCCCTAAAATAAAAAATAAATTGCGTGGACAGAGATTTTCTTCACCTGAAGAAGCTGTGGACGCCTACAAAACGGCCATTTTGGAGACCCCAACTTCCGAATGGAATGGTTGATTCAATGATTGGTTCCATAGTATGGAAAAATGTGTCAAATTTCGCGAAGAATACTTCTAAAAGCAATAAATACATTTTTAAATAGTAATGTTGTGTCACTTCCTTGATTCCCGAAATTTTCAGTGCCGCCCTCGTATGCGTGATGATGTTTAGATAATAGCAATATTTCGTTTTTCTTTTTAAGTCCGTAACGATTTGTAATAAACAGTTTTGATTTTAATTTATTAAAAGTAAAATACATCGAAACCTCGTCATTGACCGTTTATAAGCAGTCCCGATTGAATTATTGTGGGAAAAATATCATTGTTTAAAATAAAAAGTAGAAAATTTGCTGATTTTTTTTTTAATTTAACTTGCAAGCTTTTCTTCCTTTGGTAATGGACTTATACCGCTGTACTTTTGCTAGTGCCAAGTATAAAATTCCTATTAACTGTTTCAAAACTTCTTCGTGATATGTTGATGCGTCACATTGTGAAGTTCTTGGGAGATTTTAGCGGCAGACAGTCGATGACAAAGTATCCCAAGGTGCCTAAGGACACAATAACTTGCAGCTCACACCATCGGAGAAGCACTTGTTTCATCGTTTCCACTAATAGTTCACATGCGCAGACATTTAGGTAATACACAAAATGGCACCACTTTTACGTATCAAAATCTACATCGAACTATTATTTAAACAATAATACAGGAGCAGCAACCTGTCGTTGGTCGAATCCCCGCCACTTGCAAACTTGAGAAACATGCAACTCTGAAGAATAAACATGTGAAAATCTCATATACGTACTTGGAATATAATTAGGCATATATTTTTGTTGCTAAATATAATGCATAAAATAACTACAGAACTCAATATCAAAATACCATGCAGAGCCGGTGTAAGAATGTCCACTTTCCCTTACGGTTCTGTGTGTGTAGTAGAGGCGACAGCGGGTATCAAATCTGAAGATGGGCATTAGCGTCTTCCTAATCATCCATTATAAACCACATAAGTCCACTGCTAAACATAGATCTCCCTCTTAGATTGCCCCATAGGTTTACTAATAACTAAGAACATAAAAAATGGTTGCCAACTAGCCTGCCGAGCGTGGAATCTATGACAAACCCCCCTATGAAATAATCTTTGGGGAGGCTTATTTCAGCAGTGAAATTTTGATATATTATACGTTCGGCTTTAATTATTAGAGCTAACGCGCACTACACACTGGCGCCGATTGTCGGACCTTGACGTATTTGTTTGCGTGTATCTTGCGTATGACAAAAAAAAATTGTTGGAGCTAGGGTGCTTCACACATATTCAGTGTAACATTACGTCCGTGGTTATCTAACATTAATTTTCTTGTTGTTAATATTATTACTTTTAACTTAACTGGAAATATTTCAATAAACAAGTAAGCATATTACAATTTTAGAAAAATTTTTGATGCGATATCAAGTAATGCCTTCTTTCTTCTCTTTTTTCTTCTTTTAAATAGAAAAGAATTTATAAACCTAATTTTTACAATATATCAAACAAAAAATGGAGAAGAATTTAACGTAATAATTACAGAATTAACAAAATCCTTACGAAGAGAAATTATAGGCCCTGTAGTCACAAAGGGATTTTTTCTTTTTTTAGAAACAGTTCTGGTGAGTCGCACACTGAAGGAAAGACGGAACGCAGAAGTTGTTTTACAGTATTCGACAGTATATCCATTCAGACTGCGAGGGAAATACTTACTTTGCGTCTATTGCTGTGAGGAGTATGCCGAGCCAGCCGTGTACAGGCAACACATGGATGAGATGCACAAGACTTTCTCTCTGTCTACTGCGTTTGCTCACTGCGGCAAAGGCAAGGAGTATCTCAAGGTTGATTGTACAAACTTGAGGTGCAGACTGTGTGCGGAACCATTCAACACGATTGAAGAAATCGCCACACATATAAACAATTTCCATCCAAACGACAAGCTGGATACGGAATTCGAAATAGGCCTTCAACCGTACAGGATAGATAAGGACAAATGGCTGTGTTTTTTATGTGACATGAAATTCCCCACTATAACCAAATTGTGCAGACATACGACGTCCCATTATCAAAAGTTTACTTGTGAATGCTGCGGCAGAAGTTATATGACTAACGAAGCTCTAAAGTATCATATACGCTGCAGTCATGCCGCAAAGCCACAGTGTAGGAAGTGCTGGCAAGAGTTCCCTTCTATAGAGATGAAGCGTGAGCATATCAGGCGTTCTAAATCGTGTTGGCCGTTCTGTTGTGTGGAATGTGGCGAAAGGTTTATGTCGTGGGAGTGTAAGCAGAAGCATCTAGTGGGGGTACACGGTCAGCCGAAAGCGACATACGTGTGTCCCGAATGTGGGGAGGTGTTCGAAAAGAGAAAAATATTTTACGTCCACTTCAAACTCAGCCACACCGACGAGAATTATATTTGTTCGTGTTGTGGGATGAAATGTGGATCGAAATTGCAACTTGATGATCACAGAATAGTTCACACCGGTGAGAAACAGTTCGAATGTAGCGTTTGTAAGAAATCCTTTACGAGGAAGAGGAGTCTGACGCAACACATGTGGATTCATAGTGAAACTAAAAGATTCTCGTGCACGATTTGCGACAAACAATTTGCACAGAAGGTTAGCCTGAAGGGACATATGAAGTCACATCATCCAGAAATTTCTATGGATTTTTGATAAAAGAAATCGTCTTCGTTAAAAGAAAATAAACTTACTTTGTTATTTATCACGATTATTTATTTCCTAGTTAATGTCTTTTTAATCTCAAATGATGGAATGCTGTTTATTGAAGACTTATTCTTTTAAAAAAACGTTGCTCCACACTAAGATTTTCTCCTATATCGTGGAGGCAGTTTAAATATCACAAGCACAAACATCCAGACCCGGAACAATTATTTGTAGGCCATACAATTACTTGTACCGTACGGTATTCGAAACCACTGTGCCACAGAGCCGTCGAAATTTGTCTAAGTTTATTAAAAACTTATTGTTTTCAATAAAAGATTCATTATGTTGCCAGCAACAAAAAATTATTTGATTTACTTTAATTTTTTTCAATTTACTTTCAGTGAAACATGAAACTGGATAATTTATTTTACACTATCTGATACCCGGCGCATGCTGCCACAAAAGCAATAATTGTGGAAATATCGTTTTAAATTTGAAACAGTTATATTTTGTAATTAGGAATGATAATACATTCATTGAAGTTGAATGTTATATAACTTTTAAATAAAGGAGAAGGAGTAACTAAGTCTTAGCGGACAGCCTCCGCAGAGTCCACTTCACCTGAGGATGCCTCGTGTAGAGGCGAAACACGTGTCGTATTTTCGAGAGTGGTGTGTCGTGCCTAGTGTGCTGGTGCTTGGGGTGGTAGTGCTGGGATTAACGGCGACGGGTATAGTGCGCGCGATTGAGGGAGGGAGAGTGGGAGGTCCCCTTAAAACTGGACAGGATACATCATTTTCTTTCTTTACGCGGAATTAAGCAAATTAGTTTATAACAACCCCATTGTAATGGATTTCCGCAAAGTAACGCCTGATTCTATCAATTAAGATGAAAGTAAGACCATTTGAAAGCGTATATATAAACAATTCATAGCTGAAAATCTGGCAAGATTTGTCAACCTAGAAGCTGAGTTATTGTAGGATAAGTAAAATTAAGATTATCGATTACCTACACTGTATCAGGTGATTTTTCACTGTTATTACACTGTAACAGGCTATTTTTCACTATAATTACTTAAGGATATAAAAGCAGGATCAGTATAAAATCACCAAAAAAACTGTGGTAAATAAAGAAATGATTAACGAAAGTTAAAATAACAACAACTAATAATTTATTATATGTAATTATTAATTATATTGCGCTCGTTTCAAATCGAATCGAAAATCTGTCTTATTCTTTTAAGTAAATAGTTTGACGTTTGAATTGTCAAGTCAAGTTTCAAGATGAGAAGTGCTCTATTGGAAGATAACGTTCCGAAACGAGAATTTCACTAGTGTATTCTTTATTATAATCGATTTATTGCCATAAAGAATACACTACAATCGATTTTCTAACTTATTTCTTATTTTATTGTTTTTTCGAAATCTAGATTGTAAAAAGAGTTACTTTTTTGCATTGTACTTAAGAAAAATATGGCCAATTTTTTAAAGTAGCCAAATAGTTAACTTCAGGCCCAAATATTCCATTCTCCTTTGTCGGTATGATACGCGCGATGAACGGTATAGCAGCACATAAAATACAAACATTAATTTTTATATATTAGATAATCCAAATATTTCGCGTTCAAGATTAGAGCTTATCGCATGGTGGTTATCTTTCAAGCAAATAGTTTTTGTAAAATTTGCCTTATAATATAAAGTTAAAGACTTGGAAGCACTAAAGACAATAAAATAATTTCCGTATAATAACTTCAGAAGCAGGTGCTAAGGCATGGTGTGTTGAAGTATTATAGCCCCGACTTCTGAAGCTATTATGCGGGAATATTTTATTATTTATATTTCTTTGATGTTGGCTTTCGCTTTTTATTGAGACTGTAGTCCTTGAACGTAGGAACTTTTAAAAGAACACCTACATTGAAATTTTCTAATCACACAGACGCATCGCACAATGTTATAATAAGCACCCCGGACATGAATAAATTACTTTTGGTGCTTCGCACAAATTACATATACATCACGCATTCATCTACGTAGGATGTTCATGAATGTCACAAAAACGCGCATTGTATGTAGCCATTTGCAATTTCTTCTGTGTTATTTGCTTGTCGCATGGCGAAGTTCGCCAACCCGTAATGCAAAGCTGACGGCAAAGGGTGGGGTTAGAGTGTACGCTTTTTAGGTATTATGTCAACTATAATTTTTTATTTATGAATAATTTTAAAATTTTAATAAATTTTTGTGTAATGTAGGAAATGAGGGTTTCATAAATGATATTTTATTAAAAAATAAAGGTTAATACAGATTTAAACAATCACAGTGGTGTAAACAATTTATACAGTATGTAACAAACAACCCGTTGGTCGTTTCATAGACGTGTAATAGGTGGACTATTAAAGTCGAGACTTTGTTCAACAAAGTCTCGACTTCAGACACAACTTTAGGAACGACTAAATCTAGTCCAGTTCAATTCCCAGAAGACAAAAGTTTACGCGTTTATCGCTAAAAAGAACCCCTTTGTTGTATCTTCTCAGTTTCAAGGCACTCCCCTTGTTGCCTCAGCCAGTATCGCAATCCTCGGTGTCAACATATCGAGTGATGTGCAGTTTCGTGCTCACTTGGAAGATAAGGCCAAATTGAAATGGATATTAAAATAAATTACTATTTTATTAAGTACATTAATGTCTGATAATTACAAAAAACAATACATAATAAACACATACCTGGTTACTCCTACTCTACTTACTCGAAGAATACAAATAATTTTTGCAGTCGCGTCCGACACTCGCGACTCACCCTTATGCCATGTCAAACAAGAGATGTATCGACTCGACTCTTCAAATCGGACGACAAACAGACGTGCAATTACATCGAAAATTGAGACGGCACTAAATTTTTGAATTACGGGAAGTTTCATACTAAAATATATGGAAAACGGTGAACGATTTCTGCTAAAAAATTAATGATTAGGATTAGATTATTGCTTTTGATTTGAATTAGTAAAAAAATTAACGGTGAATGTATTATTTATACTTTTATCTCATTTCTTAATCATTAATATTTTCTAAAATAATAACGAATTAGCCTTAAGATCCCAAAAAAAAAGAAGAGAAAAGGCCGCTTTAAGTGTTTTTACCATTGTTGACGATTTTTTTCTCAAAAATCAAGATTTTTTTATAAATATTACGCGGTGAAAGTGAAGTCTCATTAACTAATTAAGATTTTTTATGGTATCTTTCAATGAAGTCAGTTTTTTAATATTTTTAAAACCATAACTGCTTATTTGCGCGTTTCTTAAGGACCGGCCTCTTTAAATCTAATTTTTTTGGCCCTTTTAAGTGGACTAAGGAACATCAAAAATTAGAATGTAGTCTAAATATACTTACATTTAAAACTTCATCTCAACAATTTAATTAAAAACAAAATTTTTGAAATCGGCCCACAATTGATGAAGATATCGAGTAACCGTTACCGTTACTGTAAAGTCCACTGCTGAACATAGGCCTTCATAGATTGCCTCATAGGGGAGGGATATTTGCCATAGTTGTGGCAAACGGGTTGGCAAGAGCAGTTTTTTGTGTTAGTCGGTATTAAGAATAAAAGATTGAAAAAATATTGCGGCTGCCGACCCTGTTTGCCAAGCGTGGCAGCTATAATAAAATCCCCACTATGAGGCAATCTATGGGAGAGGCCTATGTTCAGCAGTGCACTTGTCAAGCTGTAATGAATGAATGAATGGAAATCATCGGTAATCAGGGGCGGACCACGAATTAGTGGGTTCATGGGCTAACACTACTTGCAGGCCTACCTAATTAATCAAACTAATGACCATTTTCCACCGACCTCAAAAAGGAGACGGTACTCAATTCGACTGGATGTTTTTTTTATGTGTGTTACCTCATAACGTTTTTCTGGGTGAACCGATTTCGATGATTCTTTTTTTATTTGAAAGCTGATGTTTCTCATGTAATCCCATATAAATTTGATCAAGGTTTTTAAGTCTTAATAATTTATATAGAAGTAGATTGTACAAAATTTTTAATTTTAAATTATGTCAAAAAAAACTATTGTCTTTATTGATGTATACTGGTGTATATCCTTTCGATAATTAACTTTCTCGTCTCCATTTTCACTAAAACTTATAAAATGTTCATAATAAATTATCATAATTATTTTTAAAGTTTTGATAGCCATTGTTTTTAATGGCTGTGAAAGCTTTAAAAATACCCTTTATATCCTTGGGGCCCTGGGCTGCAGTCCAAAAAGCCCATATATAGATAAGCTCCTGTCGGTAATAGCGCACACACGACGATTAAGTGAAATATTTGTCTTAATTTAAATTTACGAAATTGATTTAGAGCTTGGCTACAAGTTATTATAGTTCCTGTATGACGATATGCTCCCTGTAGAATTTGTCCAAAATCTGTAAAAGACGTGAGTGGCGCAAATTAAAAAAGAATGGTAAAGGAATGACAAAGAACCTTAAATTTTTTGCTTCATCCGTTGGGCATATGTATATCTTCTATAATAACAACGATAGAGCGAAATATACAGGAACAAAATAATGAAGCAGTTCTTTTCTTTGTTTTTAGGGTCCAGAAAGGAAATTGACGGATTAAAGAAAGAGAATAAACCAAAAAAGAGACTCTTTGAAAGGTCCGTCAACCAGAACCCTCAGCGGCAAAACGCCGTGCTGCTATTAAAGTATTCGACTGCCTTTCCATTTAAGACGCGCTTTAACAGAATCATTTGCTCATACTGCCATGATGAGTTCGAACCTATGGCGGCTCTACGAGAGCATATTAAGGCCGAGCACTCAAACGCCGATTTTAACAGTGCATTCTATAAAGTCGTAGACGACTTAAAAATAGACATATCTCAATTTAAATGTAATCTTTGCTCACAAGATATGCCAAGTGTAGAAACATTTATGATTCATATCTCTCGCGATCACAGCGTATCAGTCAATTTTGACGTACCGTTTGGAGTGTTGCCATATCGACAGTGTCCCACCGGGCTTTGGATGTGCCTGGACTGTGACAAAACTTTTGCCGAGTTCTCACAAATCAACGGCCATTTGCGTAGCCATGTTAAGATATTCACGTGCGACAAATGTGGGGCCACTTTCTTATCTGAACATGGATTGCGGCAGCACGAGCGTCGCTTTAAATGCTATAAATCGACGTATAAACCTAGATTCGGTAAAACGCTTAAGCATCGTAGCAATACTGAGATAATCCTGCAGTGTTCGACGGCTTGTCCTTTTCGGACTTGGGGACTAAATTTCAATTGTGTGCTTTGTCGCGTCCAGTCAAATGACCCGAACGGCTTAAGAACGCACATGGCGACTCGTCACGCAAATTTTGATATTCAACTTGTCTTCAGTCGAAAACTGCGTAAAGAGTTCCTCAAAGTGGACATCAGCGATCTCCAGTGCAAGTTGTGTTTTATACGTATCGATACTCTGGACGATTTGATGACGCACCTCAAGAACGATCACAAGCAACCAATCAACTTCGACGTACAGCCAGGCGTATTACCGTTTAAACTAAACGACGGCTCCAGTTGGAAATGTGCTATATGCAAGATGCAGTTTCCAGATTTTATCTCCTTGAAGAAGCACACCGCGGAGCATTACCAAAACTTCGTCTGCGATACCTGCGGCGAAGGGTTTATTACGGAGTCCGCTCTGATCGCGCACACTCGGATTCCTCACGGTAATAAGTACAGTTGCAGTCGGTGCGTGGCGACCTTTTCCACCCTCGAAGAGCGTAACGTTCATATCAAAACTCAGCACACAACATTGCCGTATATGTGTATGCATTGCAAGGACAAGCCCCGTTTCGGTACGTGGGAGCTGCGTAAGCGACATCTAATGGAGTTTCACAACTACACACCGGGGGCTGAAATGTACGAATGTACTACTTGCCACATGATGTTTAAAACGCGGTCACAAAAATATCATCACAACGTAAAAGCGCATCGCACGAAAAAGGATTCTGAATATGGTTTTCCGTGTGGGAGTTGCCCAAGAGCATTTGCGTCTAAAATATCTTTAGATAAACATATTGCCAAGAAACATATTCACATGTTATAGTATGGTATGATTTTGCATTTAAATGCGGGTAACTTAATTCAGTATATGTGTTGTTTTGTATCAGAATATCAATTATTAAGTCATCATCTTCATTACAGTTTATAAAACGCTACGGCTGTACATTAGCCTCCTCATACAGGAAGTATGTTTTCCATAGTTGCCATGCTGGCCGATGGGTTGATACGCAATTTTTCATTTTTTTGCGTCGTTATCTTAAAGATGCTGCTGCGTCTATCTTCTTCCATATCCTTCTGTCCGATGTAGAGCAACACAGCTGATGTTATTTTTATGTGATTGATCTCACTTATTATGCCTTACATACAATTTATGGGTTGTCTTCGCCCGCCAAATGCATTTATATTTAAGCGTATACTAATAATAATAATGAATTATGTCGTCCAGGCCGAATTTCGGTCACGGCGGTCACTCTGGTCGGAGCCTAGCCACCTGCGCAGGATAGGATTATAGTGCCCAAGTGTATGCGCAAGCACAAGTGCACACCCTCACTCTCATAGTCTGATGGGACGGTAAACCGACACGATGAAGCGCAAGAATAACGACTCTACCTGCCTTCCGAGCCACTGGGGTGAGACACCGCCAACGTCTTGACTCCGGCAAGATACTGAGAATTTCTTGACAGAAAAGCTCAATAACTGATTTTTATATAGGTTATAAATAGCAGAGGACCCAGTACACTGCCCTGTGACAGACCGTATTTAACTATGCTCATCTTAAATTTAGATGTTTCTTCGCGTTTAGTTATCTGATTTACTTTTTTAGTTCTGTATACTGATTTATGTTATTTAAATAAGATTGGATGAGTTCCAGTATATTTCCTAGTACTCCATAAGAATTTAATTTACTTAGTAAAATGTTGTGATTCACATAATCAAAGGCCTGGGTCATGTCACAGAATATAGCACATATTGGAATGATTGTATCTACTTTGGGTATAATCAGATTTAAGAAGTCATAAACTGCCCTGTTGACTGTTTTATTTTGTCTAAATCCTTTCTTTTCTGTATATATGCTTATAAAGAAATGTTTCAAAATGTTTTGAGAGAATGGGTATTAGCGTTATAGGCCTATAGAACTCCATACGTTCTTTATTTTATTTTTTAATTTTAAAAATGTACTCGCATACAATTTTGAATTTCATAGCCAATAAAAAAGAATATAAAAGGTACACTTCACTTTAAAAACGTTCTTTTGTGACAACTACACAGATTCTAAATGAATAAGAGGTCCTCAGCGACCGAACTTTTCTCTACTTTAAAAAAAATATCTTTGATGAAATACATCTAGACAAACTTGGAAAGTAAAGCATTATCTATTTGCAATATTTCATTCAAAAAGATTCCTTTGCGAGAATATCATTACATATAGAGGGTTATTTTTTTAAAGTGTAGTCAAATTTTAAACTTAAGTTCAAATATATAAATAATGATAAACCGTTAATGCAGGTTACAGTACAGTTTATAACGTAATTTGTAGACAATAACGTTTTTGCCTACCGATCGACCCTTACAAATGTGTGCGTGCGCAGTAAAATCAGTTAAAATAATGCATTACCACGCATTTTAAATTTAAAATATAAAAAGGACGGAATGTTTGAGATTTTTTAAATTCATTTTTCTTCCCCATCTGTCTATATTACTTATTCTGAACGTTCTCTGCGAATTTGGCCGTTTGTTGCAAAATAACCATGTATACACATATGGAAAAATTGCTTACTTTAAACATAAGATATAGGTGCCACTGTCACTCGTATGAATTATAGTGTTCAGTGTAGCGTAGGTGTGTAATGTGTGTTGGTCGCCAATCCACTTGTCAAGCGTTGTGATCATGACAGATCCTCCACTCATTAATCCGGGGATGAACTATTGAGGGCTGATAATAAAGAAGTACCAATTGTAACGCATTTTCTCTTTTTTAACTTATTTTTTATTATCATAAGCCAGTGCTCGACCACAATTCTCCCTAGATGGATTAAGCCCTAGATGGTAAATCGCACTGATTTCTTTTGAAATGTGATTCATTTGTGATTTGTATAAAATTACGACATTCTGCAGCTTGTAGAATGTTCTTTATTCATAAATGTTTCTTTATGCACAGCTATGAATACAAATGTAACATACATACATAATGTTGAGGAATAAAATATCTCAAAACGTAGTGTAATTATTTTATGCTTTATTAAAACTTGAATATAAGTTTGTAATAAATTATTTTATTTAATTTACCTTTTTGTTTCATTTTGAGTGTGTTTAATTTTTCAGTTTGGTCTAAAGCCAATAAAACAAAACTGCCAATATATTTATTACCTAGCGTTAAATGAATTATAGCTTATTCTATATTATTTTCAGTTTAATAAGTGTCAAACATTTGTTTGCCTACGGATGGACTAAGGCATTCCGCAAGGTCCGCTACTTGGTCCCATCTTATTTATTCCGAATAACGCTGCAGTTCATTTCAATCTAACTATTTATAAATTGAATGACCTAAATCTTGATACAATGTTGTATTTGAATACGCACGTGTTTTATGTACTTTTTAAAAGACTAAAACAGCAACGTGGCCACGTACATACAGCATATGTAACAATCACAACGAAAATTTATAAACGTCATAATATACACAGACTACCTACGATTTATTCACGTACATAGAAAATAATAAACATAAGGATTTACTTTCTAATTCATGTCGTCATTTTTATCAGCTGCTAGTAGATGGATGCTATGGGAGAGGCCTATGTTCCACTGTGGTTGAGTGATAGGCTGTTGTGAGAGTGGTACTATCTATATCACATCATTAATTATAGTCTGATAATGAAAACAGTGTTGGCACACCTGGAGGCGCACTTATTATTTTGCTTTTATTTTATTATTTTTTATTGTGTTTGTTACATAAATATTTTTCTATATTAAAGCTCTTCTATTTAAAAAATAGTATACTATTTTATTCTTAGGGTTATTGTAATCAAATGCCAATAAATAATAAACACAAGTTAGGTAGCAAAGAACCTTTTACTACGGCGATTCATTTTAAAATGCCAAATTGTCTTAGCACGCGGTCGAACGCAGCGACCTTTGATGTCGCGGCGGCGCCGTTGACAAGATGCGACACGTGCCAAGGCGGCGCGACATAAAGGTGACCGCATCTAAGCGAACAGACTGTAATTAATTAATTCATTCATTCGTTCATCTTAAACTATGAGATAATTTCATTAAGTCGACCCTTGTGAAACACGTTGAGATAAGGCGACACATTCTCTTACAATACTATCAATAACGCTATTTTAAACCATACACGACTCAATAACTCATTGTTTTAGGTCGTTAATTTTTGACATTTTATATCCGCCATATTTATTTTATGCTGACGTCATATAGCTTTTGTATCTGCGCCATTGTGACAAGTTACAAACGACCTGAAATCTTACTCTCCTTTTTTGGCTGCGCCGAAGTGGGGTATAAAAAATTACAACAATGAAATTGGATTGCTTGAAAAGAGAACTGCAACTGCCAACTGCCTGCTTTGAATGTGTTTAAATACTAGGCTGGTTTTATTATAAGAAGCGGACAACGAATTCTTGAAGCTTACATAACACTTTTCTATTTTTAGGAGACCAGGGACAAATGGAAGATGAGAGTATCGATAAGGTAGAAACCAATGATAATATACGATTAGGGGAGTCAATTATCCTTAAAGAAAAGCGACGCTATGTCCGGAGCGCTCGAGCCGAAGCGAGGATTATAACAAAGAAAAACGCTAAATCTCTCTTAGAATGTTGGTCCTTGTGCCCGTTTAGATGGCAACGGAACCGGTTCAAATGCGCATTCTGCGAGGAAAGCTTTATCCAGTGCAGTGATCTGAGGGAACATGTTAGCGAGTGCTCATCTAAGCATAACGTCAAAGATATTTACAGCAAATTCAAGGAAATGTCTCTCATCAACGTCGATGTCACTGGTGCTTCGTGCCGTCTCTGTAGGTGTCCTTACTCCGGAATTAATCAAATGAGACAGCACGCTGTACAGCATGGATATGAGTTCAACACGTCCCAACCAGACGGCGTCCTGCCTTTCAGTCTCGACAAGGAGTGCTGGCGTTGTATTATATGCCACGAAGATTTCAACAATTTTCTCAAGCTCTACGAGCACATGAATGTCCACTACCAGCATTATATCTGCTCCACTTGTGGGAAAGGTTACATGACCGCGCCGCGTCTGAGGAAACATTCCGAGGTCCACATCACAGGGTCGTTTCCATGCGATAAATGCGATAGGGCATTCACGATGCGCGCAGCTAGGGACCATCATAAGGCACACGCCCACGCGAAAGGTCCTCGATACGAATGCCCACATTGCAACATGCGTTTCAACGGATACTATGATAGAATGAATCATTTGAACGAAGCGCACAGAGAGAAGGAGGTGTCTTACCGTTGTAATGTTTGCGAGCTGACGTTCAAGACGAGCGGTAAACGCGCAATGCACGTGCGGACTGTACATTTGCCGCAGCCTCGTAACTTCGCTTGTCCGTATTGCGAATGGTTTTTCAAAACGAGCTACGAGCTGAAGAGGCACATGGTGAAGCACACGGGCGAGAAAAATTTCTCTTGCGCGATCTGCGGCAAGGCGTACCCGAGGAACCGGGCTCTGAGGACGCATTTGAAGACCCACGAGGACCTCACGTGCAAGTGACGCGGGGCGTTCTTCAAACAGCGCGCTCAGTTACTGTTGTGACAGTAGTGACACTTGAATCAATCACGAGCGAGCAATATGATAGCGGTCGGCTCGGATGAAATGACTTGTTAATCTCTTGTTAGCATGCATATAAATGCTGTTGAATATTTTTTTTAATTCAGTATTATTTTTTTATCAAGACATAATTTTGCATAATGATATAGTTTTAAACATCTGGCTGTTTTTTTTATTGGTACGTCACATCACATACCCAGCGTCCGCTATGTTGAGGTCTAACCGATGTCGATACCGCGTTTGGTTCTTCGACATTATTCTATGCGGCTTTTATCATTCGCCGTGTAATTGCATCGTAAGAAAAGCCACTACCTCATATCATCCCGTGGATGTGGTAAGATACGACAGGGGGAAATTGAAGCAGGAGATGACTAGTGGCACATTTCTAACAAGTCACAATCTGTAATATTTCTAACCCTGCAGCAATATAAATTATTATTACCTTTAATATAATATTAAAAATCCTGAAACGTAGTAAGACTAGAAAATATTGTTGGACAAAATGTTTGTTTGTAGCATCTTAGAATACTGTAGCGTAGTTTGGTGTTCAAACTTCAAACTAATCTGTATCATTCATTACAAATAGAACGCATACAAACACCTTTTATGTCGTATCTTACATTTGCAGAAGATAAAGTTAAGAAATTAGTTTCCTATAAAAGCAGTCTATAACATTTAAATTTATCGTCATTAAATGATTCATTGCTGATTTCATTGCCGCAGTGATGGTCCCCGAAATTTTTGAAAATTTATGTGATTGTCTGTTTAATACGCGGGAGAGCCATGCTGCAGCTATATTAGTAGTATAGTTGTAGCACGAATGAGTCGGCTCGACCGGGGAAGGATTACGATCTCACAGAATACCAGCGTGAAATAGCAGCTTAACACTGTTTCGAAAGGTGAGTGTAGGGAACCGGAGACACTTTTTACTGCAAAAGAAGCGTTCCATCTTGGTCCTCACGGGTGACAACGCATCTGCATTTTGATCCGCAATCGAGGATAGATGTAGATGTCTATGGGTCTCAGCAACCACTTACCATCAGGTGGACTGTGTGCTCGTTTGTCACCCTATCTTATATAAAAATAATCTTTGGTTTATTTAGACTACGCGTTGCTTCCAGAATTCCAATTACCCCATTGTGTTACGCTTAGAATGAAGTGTATTTAGGTTAATCTCTTCTGTACTCTAGGCTGTGTAAATTGTTTTTAGGATTTACACAGCCTAGAGTACAGAAGAGTTAGTAGGACATATTTAGTTGTAGTTGATAAGCTTTATTTGCTTTTATACAAGGAAGCGATCCAATAACTATAAATACTTGTTAATAAATTTAACCAGAATGTTTGTAAGGAAGACAATTGTTATATTTCTAATTCAAACAACGATTGAAATAAATTAATAAATATATTACCATGATGAAAAGGTCGTATAAGTAATATAAGCAGGCTAGGCGCACTCCGCACTTAAGGTACAAAGCTTCGAGTACTAGAACAATATTCAGTGGGTTGCCGCGTGCCATCCGAAGCCCGTTCCTCAAACGCCGCATTTTCGTTTAGGTTGTTCTGTTTCTTGTTCGAGTCGCAAAAATCATTCGTCCCCAGGAGACAACCCTAATAGTTACACGTGCCGTGTCAAAACAAATAAGTTACGATAGATAGAGTGGCAAGCGCCTTGTAGGTGAATATAATCTTAGCGCTGTGCGATCTGAATTGCACTTTATTCCGTTGTAGTAAGAGTTGCTTTTTGTTTAAATATTTTGGGGAGGGATCCTTCTATACCTTGTACTATTAAATACTCCGTGATACAAGTATCGATGATTTTAGTTAGAGCAGAATCGATTCCCTCGCTGATGCTGTCATAAATCTCCAGTCTATAGAAATTGAGTTCAGCACATTAGTTGAAAGCGGTCGTAGTACAAGGCGAATCACAATAAACTATGGTTCCGGCTTCTCTAGCTATGATGAGATAACTCTGACAATTTTTACGATACTTATGTGGCGATGGGTCATTATATGTAGTCACCACAAGTGAACATTAAGCTAATCTATCACCCCATTGTGTCATCCGTTCATCTGACATTGTTCTGGATGATGGTGGTACAGCCACCACGTCACCACAATCGTCAGACGTAAAATACTTAGGCCGGCGGCAAAAGAATGCTGAAGATAGAGGTGATTTACTCTAAAATTTTAGAGGCACATGTTTGGCAGTTTTTTATACGGGCTGATGCAGAGGAAGAATGTTAAATAAGAAACAAGCATGAATAATTGGGCTGGGTACCGTTCTTTTTTTTATTTTTTATTTAGTAACTTGGAACCGTTTTGTTTCTAGGTTCCGCTAATGCGGAAGCGGTGGCAAACGTAGTTAAACGAGTTAGAAAGTTAAAAGAGAACGTAAGTGCGCGCCAAATGCGAAGACGCCGACGTGCCAACAACCAGCTACCGGAGGAGTCGGAGAGGCGAATCTCGAAAACAATGATGAGAAGGAACACCATGGCCATCTTAGAATGTTCCACTGCTTGGGCCTTTCGATGGTTTCGTAACGCCTTTTTCTGCTCCTATTGCGATGAAAAATTCGTCGACCCGCAGCCATTGCGTGAACACGTGCTATCATCCCACATCAGCTATTCCCCCACCATGCGTATCTTCTCGAAGCTGACTGAGAACAACATGGTGAAAATCGACATCACCAATCTAAAGTGTAGGTTGTGTAACTATGGATGCCACAGCATAGACGTACTCAAAAATCATTTAAAGACTGCACATAGGAAAACACTTAATAGTGAATACAGCGATGGAGTTCTGCCATTTAAATTAGATGAGATCGGGTTCCACTGTCAGGTGTGTTTTGAGTATTTCACTAGTTTCGCGAAGTTGAATGAACATATGAATTCTCACTATCAAAATTACATTTGTGACGCCTGCGGGAAGGCTTTCATTTCGAAATCTAGGTTCAGGACTCACGTGGAGTCACACGAGATCGGGAGTTTCCCTTGCGGTGAATGCGACGAAGTTTTACAGACGCGAGCGGCCCGTACGTGTCACAGAATGAAGGTGCATAGAAAAGGTATTCGCTACACGTGTCCTCGATGTCCCGCAGTGTTCACCGCGTACTATGCGAGAGCGAGGCATTTAGTGGACGGGCACGCACAACAGAGAATGGATTACGATTGCACCTCGTGCGGTAAAAGTTTTGAAACCAGTTGCAAACGGGCGGCTCACATCCGCGTAGCTCATATGCCTGTCGAGAAGCGATACGAGTGCCTTTATTGTCCCTCGTACTTCGTCAGCAAATCGAAACTGCGACGTCATTTACAAGCACACAGCGCTGACGACCGAGCCCAACAATACCCAACAGAATAAGTTTTTTACAAATAAGATTTTTATTTTTAGGACAAGAAGAAACTGCTCCGGATGCATCGGTAAAAGAAAAGTTTGATATAAAATGGAAAAAGATACGCAGAGTTGCGGAAGACAAGGCTAACGCAGCTATTATCTTGCAGAATTCTAATGCTGTTGCTTTTAGATGGCATCGTGGAAGATTCATGTGTGCTTATTGCCCGCTCATTTGCCCAAGTGTCACAGAGATACGTCAGCACTCCAATGAACACGCTAACAAGCAAGATATCTTTCTAAATAGCGGGGTGCGCAATTCTTTCCCATTAAGAGTTGATATCACGGATTTAACTTGTATGCTATGCTTTGACAGAATTGAAAATTTGGAAAATTTGAAGGTTCATCTGTCAAATAAACATTTTAAATTACTCAATCCCGACTATAGTGACGGCTTAGTACCATTCGTGTTGACGGGTAAAGACTATAAATGCGTTAATTGTAGCGCATTGTTTGAGAGCTTCATGGGTCTATATATTCACATGAATGAACATTACCAGACATACGTGTGCTATACCTGTGGTAAAGGTTATTCCAGCAAACATAAATTAATGGCTCACCAAAAGTCGCACGAATCAGGTCAATTCGAATGTACCAAATGCGACAATGTGTTTTCAAACAGGGTGGCCAAATACAGGCATATGTCCAGCGCTCACGGGCCCAAGGAGCGCTATAGATGTCCAGTGTGTGAAGACCACTTTGATTCCTATCATTCCCGCTTGAGACATCTCGACAAAGTACATGGACAGAAGATTGAATACCGCTGTAGTGTGTGTCCTTCTGTATTCGGAACTGGTACTTTAAGGAATTCTCACATGAGAGTCGTTCATAAGAAAAAATCAAAGTAATAATTATTTTTTAATTTTTTAAATGTATTCTGTAGCAGAAGATTAAAATAAAGAGGTTTAAAATCAACGTTTATTTATTTTTTATCTATAACCGTTACGATGTATTTTTAAACATTTTCATAGTCCAACAAAATAGAGTGACAAAGTGACACGGAGTTTTCTTTTGTTTTTAGGGCCCAAGGAAAACAATGTTAAATGGAAACCAAGACGGAAGTTTAACGATCACAGGGATAACGCTGCTATTATTCTCGAATGTTCCAACGCGTGCCCGTTTAGGTGGAAGAGCGGTGCGTTCGTCTGCGCGTTCTGTCCGACCTCGTTCGGAGACTTTACGGGTGTCAGGGAACACACTTCAGAACACCCGAACAGGGTTGAAGCAGTACGCTTAGCGCGTCCCTTCGACACAATAAAAGCCGACATAACAAATCTCAGATGCGATCTATGTTTACAAATCGTGAAAGATTTAGATGAGCTCGCCGATCATCTAATCGGTGAACACGAGAAACCTATTGTCAAAGACCGCGGCGTCGGCATCACCCCTTTCTATTTGAAAGGCAAAGAATTTATCTGTTCGCACTGCAGCGAACACTTCGATTTGTTCACTAATCTGAACACTCATATGAATCAACACTATAAAAATAATATATGCTATAAGTGCGGTAAAGCGTTTTCGGCCTCTCACAGGTTGCATGCACACATGGTCACCCATGAACTGGAAGACGATGGGTTCAAATGCACTAAATGCGATGATATATTCGCCACTCGCAAACTCAGGAGTAGCCACATGGCCTACATGCACGGACCAAAGCTGAGATATAGGTGCCCGTATTGTAAAGATAAATTTAAGGCGTACGGCGACCGAGCAAAACATTTGAAAGAAGTCCACGACAGAAAAGTGGAGTATCCTTGCCACTTGTGTCCGGCAGTGTTTGCTCTGTGTAACCAGAGAACGAAACATATCCAACAAGTTCATATAAAACACAAACCGTTTCAATGCGAGTACTGTGTGTTTAAGTCCTCGACGGCGGCCAGGTTGAGGAGTCACATGGTCAAACATATCGGCATCAGGAAGTATCAGTGTGACATTTGTAAAAAAGCCTATTGCAGGATCAAAACTCTGAGAGAGCACATGCGGATCCATAATAACGACAAGCGGTTCGTCTGTGAGTGCTGCAACGCCGCGTTTGTGCAGAAATGCAGCTTGCAGAGTCACATGAGGACGCATCATCCAATGGCCCCCGCACTGAACAAGACAAAACAATCTGACTTCAATGTTTTTAAATAAACTAGCTATCGATTTATTTTCATTTATTTAAAACAAAATTTCCCTTGTCAATAATTACTATACCTATAACACGACTAAACAAACTTATTAATATTTGACGTGAATGTTATTGCGAACGAATATAGATATTAAAAAGAAGAGCTCATATCGGATGTTTTCTTATTTTTAGGAAGAAAACGTGAAGAGATACAGATTAAGCAGGAAGTGGAATCTGACTGTGAGAATATCAAAGCTGCCGTTATTGTGCCAGCTAGGGACGCGGGCAACGAGAGGCGCGCCGCGTTCCGGAATAATATTAAAATTATATTAGAATCGTGCACGGCGTGCCCGTTCAAGTATAGGAAGGGCACGTACTTGTGTTTCTTCTGTAAAACCTCGTTCCTCGAGCCGGAACGCTTACGAGAGCACACCCAGCAGCTGCACTCTGACGTTAAGCAACTGTTGAAGCCGCGCAAATACGAACCGCTGAAGATGGATTTCGCCGTGACGACCTGCAAAATGTGTGGCACCGCTATACCCGATTATGAGACGCTTAAATCGCATCTGCGCGAACACGGTAAAGTGCTAGACTGCACGCACGGCGATAGCGTGCTCCCTTATAGCCTAACTAAGGACGACCATCGTTGTCAGATATGCGGCAAGCGGTATGAAATGTTCCTGAGTCTCCACAAACACATGAATGATCATTACGAACATTTCATTTGCGAGACCTGCGGAAAACGTTTCGCAACTTCGCAGCGTATGGTCAATCACGCCAGAACACACGAGCGCGGCGAATTTCCCTGCAAACGGTGTCAAGATTCGTTCCCGTCATACGCGTCTCTGTACGCCCACGTAGCCAAGGTCCATCGATCGAATAAACGGTACAAGTGCCCAATATGCGACGAAAAGTTTGCCTCGTATAAGCACAGGCTAAAACATTTGAACATGGTGCATGGAGAGAAGACAGCTATATTCCCTTGTCCGTCCTGCCCACGTGTCTTCGACCTGTGCAGTCGACGCACGGCTCACATTCGCTTCCAGCACTTGCAGGAGCGAAACCACTCGTGCTCGTTGTGCTTGATGAAATTTTTCACTAAATATGAGCTACAAGAGCATTCGATAAAGCACGGAGGGGAGAGGATCTATCAGTGTGACGTGTGCAAGAAGTCCTATGCCCGGTTGAAAACCTTAAGAGAGCACATGCGGATACACAACAATGACAGACGATTTGTGTGTCCCGTCTGCGGACAGGCGTTCATACAAAATTGCAGTCTGAAGCAGCATGTTAGGGTTCACCATCCGAGTCACCCGAAAACCGACGTATTTTAGGATTCTCAAATCGTGCATGAACAGTTATGCCGGTCACTTACAAATAATGTACAAATATTTGTTCACGTGTACGTACAAACTTTCCGTATAAAACCCAGCCATATTTACATTTGCATCACAATATGCGAACCTTTATGCAAATACATTTATCGAAGTAACAAAAGCCTGCGAACCTGTGAATGATGCGCGACGAATATTATATGAGTGCAATTGGCTTATTTTACCTGAGTTCCTTCCGTCTGCTTTAAACAGACCGTTGATCGCGATTAAGAAAACTTATTTGGATCAACAGACTTTATTATATTTTATAATCAGACATTGTACAGATGTAGGGATTGTGGAAGAGAGAAGGTTCGCGGGATTAGATATCAAAAAATATATTATACAGATTGGTACAATGGTAAATGTTGTCAAAACTGCAGTCATATCCAAATACTTTCCTACACTTATGGATGTGTAAATTTGCACGTTGGCGATTGACCGGTCTTGCTGGAATAAGTAGAAACATAAGTGTAAATCGTACGGCGAAGCGTACTATGTAAATATATCAAAGTTACGTATTATAAATAAACTGTTCCATAATTTATAAAAGTCTTTAAAATGCCTTCCCTAGGATCAACCGACTTCCTTATTATCATATTCATATTCTATATATCTATACATAGAAATAAAACTGCAGTGTCTATCTATAATACCGAAATTACTGCCTTTTGTTGAATTAAAGAGAGATTATTTTCAAGGTATGAACCATTTTTAAAATTTTTGTCTTTCTGTCTGTCTGTCTGCCAGGACTAATCTTCGAAATGGCTAAACCGAGTGGAATGAAACTTCATAAACAGAGACAGAGAGAGAGAGAGAGAGAGAGAGAGAGAGAGCAATGCCAGGAGTTATCTAAGCTAGGATTTTTTTTTGAAAATACCATAAGATTGATAAAATAAATCTTTCATAATTTTAAACCAAATAACGCCACGTACAAGTAGTAGTATTTATTAGTATTATTAACATGGCGGCCTCGTGCCGGTACACGAAGTGTAGGGCGGCCTCCCGCTAGATGGAGTGACTACCTCTTAAGACATGTGCATGTGGTACATGTAGAAGGCTCATGACTGTGTTTGTGGCATTTATTTATTTATTAAAATGTCATTTGTCACCTTTATTATATATAAAAAAAAATTATTTAATTATACTTCAAAAATCGGACTTTTATGCCTATTAACAATGTTCAAATGTGTATATATAACAAATTCAATTAAAATTGATTTTAAAGGAGTGTGTTCAGGTGTCTTTTTCTCATTGTCACTCATTCTCAGAATCATTGTTCTATATATATTACAAGTAATACTTACCGAAAGTCATTTATTTGCCTTCATCATTGCATTGGTTCGAAAAGAGCCTATGTCCTAAGAACCAACAGAAAACCCATCTCGACTAATTGCTATAATAATTTATTTTTATGTACTTATAATTATTGTACAAAATAACATAACATACCAACATTATGTTTATTTTTATATATAAAAACATTATGAAACGACTTATAAAACATTTAGTTACTTCGCAAAAGATTATTATGTATAAGTTGCATAATTTAAAAACCAAAAAGCATTGCATGCAGTATACAGTTGTGTCGCTCATGCGAATATGTTTTCTCATTTATAGGTAGAGATACTCCATCGAACGAGAAACGAAAAACTATGAAAGCTACAGAAAGTGAAATGAGAAACAACGCAAGCGTTAGCAATGATAACGATTCCATATTAGCGAGGAGACATAACGCCGCGATACTTCTGGAGAACTCAAAAATATGTCCCTTCAGATGGATGAAAAATCTTTACATTTGTTTTTATTGCGATCAGCAGTTTTCGGATCCGGCCATTTTGAGAGATCACAATATGCTCAACCACCCCGCACCGTCTGTAACCCAAATTAAGTACGAATTAGGCAAACTGAAAAAACACGAACTGATTAAAGTAGACATAACCGATGTCGGATGTAGAATATGCAAGGAACACGTGATCGATTTTTCCAATCTTAAATATCATCTCCTAGAGCGACACGGGATAAACATCGATCCGAAATCGAGCGATGGATTGCTACCTTTCAAGGTCACGAAAAATAATTTCACGTGCACGATATGCGAGCAGAAATGTGACGAGTACAAATCTTTAAATCACCACATGAACGTGCATTTTCAAAACTTTTTCTGCGAACATTGCGGGATCGGTTTTATCACACCAGACAGGCTACGAACTCATTCGCTGTCCCATGAAACTGGTTCCTTCCCTTGTGGGAGCTGTGATAAAGTTTTTCGTTCCCGAAACGCTAGAAACGAACACTACGCTACAGTTCACAAGAAGGTCAAACGGCATCGGTGTCCTCACTGTTCCGAGATGTTTCGTAATTACTTTCAAAGGAACAAACACGTTTCTTCCGTCCACGGGTTAAAACTGAAAGAGTTCAGATGCAATTTTTGCCCAAAGGTGTTCACACTTAGCGGGAAATTGGGTGTTCATATCAGAACGGTACATTTGAAGTTAAAGAGACACGCTTGTGACGTCTGTGAGTGGAAATTTTACTCAAAATCCGAATTGAAAGAGCACATGGTGAGGCACGGCGGTGAACGCAAGTTTCAGTGCAATGTGTGCAAGAAAGCGTACGCTAGGAAATACACATTGCGCGAACATATGCGCATACATGAGAATGACAGGCGATTTGTTTGCACTGTGTGCGGTCGATCGTTTGTTCAAAATTGCAGTCTTAAACACCACGTCAAAGTTCACCATCCACCACCTTCGATAAAAACTATCACCGCGTTTCAAGATGTATTAACATGAGAAAATCAAACAGTTTAACAATGGAACATTTCTGTTTTAGTAAAACATACGTAGCAGTCGTGGCATATTAAACGCGTGAATGGCGTCATTTTTTTAATTAAATATTTTTTTTATTATAGATATATTTGTTTTAATATCATAATACGGTATATTCATAAAACTTTAAATTTGTCCGTATACCGTCGTTTACCGGTTGAACAATGAACTTCAACTCACACCATGCACTTACAAACTTCAATGGTAAAACTTTGTGATATCTTGGGTTTTATCGATAATGTCACTTAGCAACAAACAGTATTCGATTAGGAACAAATGCTTTTTATGTTTCAGAAGTAGTTATTATTATTTATATTTATAATTCAGTTGTTAATAAAATGGTGCAGAATTAAAATTTAACGACAATACTAGAATAACACAGCAATAAACATTATTTAACGTTAATAAAGTCCCAAATATTGAAATAGTAACAATTTAAACTCGTTATCGAGGACGTAATAATCAGTATTCGAATTATTTGAACGTGCTCAAACCTAGACGTTCTATTGCCAAAACGTTGGCGGTTCACTACACCCTTAAAATTTGTAAATACTTTCTGCATTGAAAGTTATACTTAAGAAAGGAAAGGAAATTGATTTTTATTAAAGCATCAAATACCAATCTCATATATAAAATTCTCGTGTCGAGGTGTTTGTTACCAAACTCATCCGAAACGGCTGAACCGATTTGTATAAAATTTTGTTTGCATATCGGGTAGGTCTGAGAATCGGCCAACATCTATTTTTCAAACCCCTAAATGATAAGGGTGACCCATCCCTAAATACTTTTTTTTAATTTTTTTGACAAAATTTTATTTTTATTTTATTATCTCTCTTACAAAGCAATAAGGACCGTGGCCGAGCTCACTTGACTACTCTAGCGCCATCTATTATCTATCTACGGAAGCGGTTGCGATGTATATCGATATGAAAATTTGACGCGCTAAATACATCGTTCTTTATTTAATACATTTCCATAGATGTCGCTACATGGTACCGCTAAGTAAGATTGACGAAGTCATTGGGCTCTAGTGATTTAACATTGAATAATAAATAAAACTTCAAATTTTCACCCTTCTACGATCAACCCCTGTTTTCTAATCGCGATTTTTAAAACTATAAAGGTTTCCTAGAAATAATGTATATGGCAAAACAACGTTTGCTGGGTCAGCTAGTTATTTTATATTTAGTTTTGATTTCATAAAAAATATGGTAAGTTTTAGATGAATATAGTATATAATATAGCCACTCCTGGCATTGGACGTTTCATCACAATCGGTTCAACCTATTTATCTAAAATAAGAAGTAAGTTATCCACTTGGTTTGCTTACGAACAAGAAGACAAAACACAGCGCATTATTTTTCTATCATGTCTATCGCTTCTCAACCGGCCGGCGGTGCATTTTACTTGTTAAATAACTCTGTATTATTTCTCTTTCCTTCGAACTATGACGTACTTATATTCCTCTTTTAGTTGCTATCATTCATAACATATAGAGTAAGTGACGTCTATGTGCGTCTATGTCGTCATTCGTATTGATCAAATAAACTAAAGAAGTAAGTTCCACTGCAAGTGAATTTTTCTTATCTGACTTTCACTCAAGAATTACTCAACCTTTATTCCAACTTTTATCTGAGAAATCTATGTCTAGCCACGGGCTGGAAAGTAGTTTTGATTCACTAGTATTTAATATTCCTATTACAAACTCTTGAAACTGACAAATTCCTAATGCAATATAACCTTAAATCAATGGATAAAAATGGATTTATTGTACTAACATTATTTTTACTCCACTTAGTAGAAGTTATTGTACCTCTCACAAATATTGTGTTATTACATAGTGTCTGGCGCTCTCATTTATTTAACTGAAGATCATATCTACATCTAATTTATCATAGAAATCCGATTCTAAAGGAACCATTCTACTTATTACAGGGAGTACAATAGTCAATTCACAATATTGACTTATATCAGAAAATGTACCGGGACTTTCATCTTTATACAATTTGTTTGTTTCTAGGATCGGACAAAATGGATATACAAGCACAGGAAAAAAGGATCGTGCCGTTGTTCCAAGTGGAATACGATCGCAGCCTCTGTAGACCGTTGGGGACTGTTACGAACTTTAGTAAGATGATCGCGATGGCCAGGTCATCCAGAGTTATTGATATTCCTTCGACAGCTGCACATAATTTCCTCCTTTCTCGAAGCCCTTCGCCTGTGTCAATGGGCAACAGGACTCCGTCGCCCGATTTCTCACGTCACAATATATATGATAATATAGAAATTCCACAGTCGAGACAAATCTCGCAGAAACAGGCTGATAATCGACAAAACGCACTGACCATCTTCGAGTTCTCCACCGTATATCCTTTCATCTACGGGAACAATAAATTTAAATGCTTCATTTGCTCTCAACCATTCCTAGAAACACCGCTGCTAAGGCGACACATGCAGGAAACACACACGTTCGCACCCTTAAAAAGATTAGTGAACAATCGTAGGGAAAATGTCATCAAAGTGGACGTTACCGAAATGAACTGCAAGCTCTGTTCAGTTAAACCTAAAGACTTGCACCAACTGAAAGTACATTTAAAGGATGATCATCAAAAACTTATAGATCCAGAGCTAAAAGACAACATTATCCCATTTATATTAGACGGCGAGGAAGGAGGGTATAAATGCGTTATGTGTGACGGAAGCTTCATTAAAGTCCGTACTCTTGTCATTCACATGAGTGTTCACTTCAACAACTACAGCTGTGAAATTTGCGGATCAGGTTTCATGACCTTGCGTCTACTTAAAAAACATTTAGAGGTGCACGAAAGCGGCAACTTCCCTTGCGATCGCTGCAACAAAGTTTTTAGTACCACGTACAAGTTATCACTGCACATCAGAGGTGTTCACCTGAAACAATACCCACGACGTTGTCCAATGTGTCCGGAAAGATTCAATTCGAACTACAGACGGACCAAACACCTTCAGGACGTTCATAATCAATCGACACGAGTGCACAAATGCGAGACATGCGGACGTGGTTTCAACCTCAAGTATCATCTGGTTTGTCATACCCGTTCGGTTCATCTGCAAGAGAGGAACCATCAGTGTAAGGTTTGTTTGCAGAGGTTCTGCAATAAGGAAACACTAAAAAGGCATATGGTTATACATACTGGGGAGAAAAATTACAAATGTGAGATGTGCGGTCAAGCGTTCTTGCGCAGAAAAAATTTAAAGGATCATTTGCGGCTGCATGAAGTGCTTTAAATGGCAACAAAATAATTTCTAATAAACCTATTCAATATAAAATAGAACTGCGCTCATTGGGAGTTAAAGGCTTTCTGCTAAGAGCACACACCACCCAAACATGCTTCGTGACCGTTGGAGTAAGAATTAACAACTAACCCCATCACTGTTTTCCCCGTGTAAAAACGGACCCCCAGTCAACGGTGTACTTTTATAGCTTATAATGTGTGGGTAGATATTAAAAAGGAAGTATAATCTATATTCTTATAGATTACGTTTTGCAATCGGATCTCATCACAAAAAGGAGTTTTTTTTTTACAAAAGTATACTTTAATCTATCACAAGTACAATTAACTTAGCACTGTAAATGTAAATTAATAAATTATTTTGATAAAATATAAGAAAATGATCTGTTAGTATTCTCCTGATTTTCATATTGGATTTAATATTTTATATGTGACTTTTTAATATAAATTTAATAAATGTACATAACATTTTTATATTTCGTTTTTTTTTCTCTTGTCTAGTTGGTTTACAAAATGAGTATTATTATTTCTTTATTTGCATAATGTATACGTACGCCATTTGTAACTAAAAGCTAAAAATAGACATGGTGCAGTGGTTGTGATGCTTAGGTCGTATTCATTCGACTTGACCTTAGAATACTTTGTATATTTTTACGTGGTAGAGCCATGCTGCAGCTATATTAATAGTATAGTTGTAGCACGAATGGGTCGGCTTGACCAGGGAAGGACCACGCTCTCACAGAATACCAGCGTAAAATAGCAGCTTAATGCTGTTGTGTTTCGTATGGTGAGTGTAGAGATACAGAGATCTATTTTACTGGAAAAAGCATTCTATTTTAGTCCTCACGGCTGACAACGCATCTGCATTTTAATTCGCAAACGAAGATAGATGTCTATGGGTCACAGCATCCACTTACCATTAGGTGGACTGTGTGCTCGTTTGTCACCGTAATTCTATTTAAAAAGCACTAGCGTAAGGTAGCAGCTGAATGCTGGTGTATATCGTATGGTGAATAAAGGGGACCGAAGGCTCTTTTTACCGAGGACGAGGCATTCCATCTTATTCGTCAGGGTTGACAATGCATCTGCATTTTGATTCTTTATCGAGAATGATGTAAATGTCTTTGTGTCATAGCATCTACTTACCGTATGTGCTCGTTCGTCAACCTATTCTAAAAAAATATGTGGAGAGCAACCGTGCCGCGAGGAGTAGAGACGGTTACAAGAACGCTCTCATTATTTCGCTAAATGGTCATACCAAGAGAAACTGAGTATAGTTAAAATTATTTTTTTTTTATAACTAATATCGATACCTGTAGTACGTAAACACTTGAAAAATGCCCTTGATCATCTCCTATTTTGAGAAACCCCAGAAACCTCGAAATGGTAGCAGTCAATGGTTTGCTTTTGTCTTCTTTACTTTTGCGCCTTTGACCTGTTGCCTTTGAAATTTTCTTAGATATTTGGGACCATGTGCATATCATAAGGCCAGGGAAACAAGGCAATTTTTTTAATATTTTTTTATAAACAATTAAAAAAATATATTTCTTTCTCAAGGCATACTAAATAGTAAAGTAATCGGAGCCTTCTAGTAAGTATAAAATATTACCTGTGTCAGGAGACACCGCTCTTTCTAATATTATTAAATATTGAGATAAGCCGAGCAAGATTACGTATGACGTAATGTGTGTGTGTGTGTGTGTGTGTGTGTGCGTGCATGAGCGCGTGTGCGCGTGCGTGCGAGAGTCCGTCTGTGTGAGTATCCGTGATTGTAGGTGCTTAAATAAGTTAGCATATTTATTACTTTTATGTCATTTTATTTAATGAACACATATATATTTAATGGATATACTATTTAATTACGTGACGTAGAATGTTTTCTGTGCTGTGGTAGTTTTAAGATGTAATGTAATAATAAGTCAAGTGGTTTGGCAGACAAGGCAGAGAGTTTTTTTTTTTTAAATATTTATTTTTGTTACATAATTATAACATCTGTACAATTTTAAACCAATATGATGCTATACCTAACACAGATAATAAAACTACTAACTAACAAATAATAAAAAGTTTCAACATGAATATAATATACCACGTCTGCAATTTACTGCGAATTTACGAATTTCGTCTGACTGCGTGTAATTATCAATGTCAATATTCTCTGAGATGATATTAATATAAAGTTTAGCATAAGACATTGAGTTCATAGGTTCTTCCTAGCGGACACGAGATGTAACGGAGAACGGCGTCGAGAACACAAATAATTATCGAGTGCACGCTGCCACAGTACTGTGGTTGATGTAGCCACAATATTGAAGCCACATCCACTGGATGATATATTCACTCACGTAATACTTACCTACGTATTAAATAAGCGTCATCTCTCATCACACTCAGACAACTATAACCATGCATACCCAATGCAAAAAGATTTTCATCAGCGAATAGTAAGAATAAATCTCGTACTGCTTCAAATACAAAAATCGTGCTAATTTATTTTGAATTTTTTCATCATAACACTGTATTTCTTTGTGTGGAACAAGTTACTGTGGTGTCTGAGATGTTGTGTTTCTGACATTGGTCGTTGGTCAAGCTGATTACTTTTGGAGCACAAACTTTTGAAAGCCACTCTATGACCATTCCTTGATTTTTCCATCTTAGTCCTTATGGGTGATAACGCACCTGCATTTCGCTTCGTAATCGAGGATAGATGTAGATGTCTGTGGGCCGCAGCTAACACTTACCATCAGGTGGATTGTGTGCTCGTTTGTCGCCCTATACTATAAAAAAACCAGTTCTCTTAAGTTTTACGTGCGAGTATTATGTAATTCTACAGTTTTCGAGAATAAGTTTTTCAACTGCTTGAACATATTCTTAAGTGGCCGCGGCATCAGACCTGTCTTCGCTTCATATTGAAAGCTTCTTCGACCTCTTTTAATTTTGAATCAATCTAAAGGCTCTTGCTCGTCCATAATCATAAGCACACTCACCAAAAGTTTGACACATTCTATTGGCTTCAAATCTTTTTTACATAAATCAAAAATCGTATCTGAGCTCTGTTGTTGCGAATTTCTGACATATTTTTACGAGGAAAACCTTTCACAAATGAAATTTTTGAATACAACAAGTGAGTTTGAGAGGCCTACAAATAATTGTTCCGGGTCTGGATGTTTGTCTTTGTGCAATTTGTGTTTGTAAACTGCCTCCAGGATACAGGAGAAAATCCTAGTGTGGGGGTAACGTTTAAAAAAAAAGAAAAAAAGAAAGAAAGAGTTGAAAAATACACTTCAAACTAAATACTTGCTTTTACTTGTACTGAGTCTTTGAAAAAAAACAGGACCATTCCTCTAGTTAGCAGCGACGACAATCAGCCCGGATACAGTACCTTTATAAACATTACCACGCGAGGATCCCAAGAACCGATAGCATTTATTAGATTTCATGTTACTTAGCAGATGTATAATTTATTTTTCTTGAAATAACATTTCATTTTATAAATGTACGTTAAAGAATTTATTCTTTTTCTAGGGATCATCCAAGTAACAAATTCGTCTTTAATTCTGAAAGACGATGACGGCTCTGAAATTAAGTTGGCAGTTCTGAAGAAACCCATTCGAATTGATAATTTAATTTGTCAATACGAAGAATCTGCAGATGTAGTATCGACTGAGAAAACGTTAAATAAAGTACCTCGTGTAGAAAGAGATGTAGTAAGAGAAGAAGCTCCTAATCATTCAATGGATGACAAGTCATCGCTTATGTTTTTGAAAGAGCCAATCTCTCTAGATGATATTGGAATTGGAGAAAATTTTTCATTACGAAATTTGACAACTCGTAAAATATTAACAGGGAACGCTAGACCACGAAAAAAAATTGTGCAGGAACGCCAAACGTGGAAGCAATATGCGTTGACAATGTTCAAATTTTCGTACGTTTATCCATTTGTGTACGCAAGCAATAAATTCAAATGTTACGTTTGTTCGAAGCCTTTTGTAGACGCAAACATTCTAAGGGAACATTTTACAAACGACCACAGCTTTGATGATTTGAGACAGGAAATAGGCAACAAGGTTCGAGACAAAACCTTAAAGGTGGACGTTGTAAGACTGCAATGTAAACTATGTCATAACACTTTTACTAGCTTGAAGGATCTGATAGTGCATCTCAGAGATCACGGGAAGAAAATAGAACCCGATTTACAAGATCACATTATACCCTTTAAGTTGGGAGATGATATATTTGTTTGTCAAATTTGTGGAGAGAATTACCGGAAACTAAGATTGCTTATAATTCACATGAGCGAACACTTCAACAACTACAGCTGTGAGATGTGTGGCTCCGTATTTATTTCTATCAACCTACTTAAGAGACATTTACAAACACACACAGTAGGAAGCTATCCTTGCGAGAAATGTGACAAAGTATTTACCAATTCCGCCAAAAGAATTAGTCATATTAGAGGGGTCCATTTAAAACAGCACCCGCGGACCTGCCCATTATGCCCCGAAAGATTCAACTCGAATTACCAACGAAGCAAGCACCTCAGGATCTTTCACAACCAACCCAACATTTCTTATAGATGCGAAACCTGTGGAAGGCAATATGATTTGAAGTATCAACTACTTCTTCACAAGAGATCTGTACATATGCAGGAACGGAATCTTGAATGTGGGATTTGCCATTCTCGTTTCTTCTCGAAATATTGTCTTTCGAGACACATGGTCATTCACACTGGTGATAAAAAATTTAAGTGTGAGGTTTGTGGTAAAGCTTACGCCAGAAAGAAGAATCTTCGAGAGCATGCAAGGTCACATAATGTCGAACAAATTCATTGTTCTCTATGCGGCCGGACCTTCTGCGATCATGCAACGTTGATGATTCACATGAATACAATTCATAGTGTGATATAGTTGTAAAATTATCAGTCATTTTAATCTCGTCCAACGATCGAAAATTTTAAACGCAAAAACAGATAATTCGTATTAAAATTATGTATTCTATATAGCACGTGTATTATTTATGCGGTCGAACCGATATATCTAAATTGTAAAATGTGCATGCAAAGATAGCGTGTGTTATTAAACGATTCGTCAACCTGCTTGAATAGGAAATACCTTATAAGATAAACTTTTGTTTTCCCCAGGGATAACGACAAGGCAGCGTCCAGGGCCAAGGACTAGTATTTGGCAAATGACAATATCGGAAAGGCAAAACGCGGCAACGTTTCTAGAGTTCACTACAGTGAAGCCGTTCTTTTATCAGCAAGCAAATTTCAAGTGTTTCTATTGCAATGAAGTTTTCCCTGAGGTACACTCTGTACTTCAGCACAGTTCATTCCACGTCGCACCTGAGAGGAGTAGTTTACTGAAGCAATATTTAAGGAAGGGCAAACGGGTCATCAAAGTAGACATATCTGAACTAAAATGCAAGCTTTGCGAACAAAGATATTCAGATTTGGATGACGTCAGAAAACACCTTTGTGTCGCGCATAAGAAAGAATTTAATTCGGCCGGAAATGGACTCATGGCTTACAATTTGAGCACGGACAATGGTCTCCTATCCTGTCATAAATGCAACAAGAGTTTCAATTCATTCTTCCTCTTAAACAGACATATGAATGTCCATTTTAATGTAGTCTGCGAGACTTGTGGGCTTGGCTTCATGTCACATCAGCGCCTCATTAACCACAGGATCGTTCACCAGAACGGCGTCCACAAATGCGATAGATGTCAGGACGTATTCCCCACGAAACTGAAGCTACGTTATCACGTGTTTAAGAAACACGAGGTAATGAACGCGAAGAAGACGAAGCCACTAAAGTGCCCGCACTGCTTGGAAAGGTTCGCAGAACACTACAGGAAAATGACGCATTTGAGGGAGGTGCACGGTATAACGTTTTCGTTCGAATGTCAAGTGTGCAAAGCTGTCTTTCCTATGCGACGAGCGCTAACAGAACACACGACGAAACAACACACACAAAAGATTCAGTGCAAAGTGTGCGGCAAATGCTTTGGCACTAAATCTCTGTTAAAAATGCACACGAGGGGACACACAGGCGAGAGGAATTTCTTTTGCGGGATATGTCAAAAGGCGTATATGCACGAGCGGACTCTGAGGCAGCATATGCGAGTGCACGGACCCGTGTGGAAGTTCACCTGCTCGGAATGCGGTAGCGGATTCCATATCCGCAATGATTATAACAAACATATGAAGCAATGGCACCCACAATGGCAGTTTAAGTCATTCGTTAAAAACGGTGGAACTACTCTTATAAATTGAAAAAAGTTGAAGCATATTTAAAAAAACTACGACAAGGTTAAAAGAAGGTTACAATTAAATCTGGCTAGAATTAAAGGTTATTCCCTCCCCAGGAGTACCCATTGCACTGCACTGTGTGTTCGAATTCGTACGATAATTATCGTATTTGTACGATTATTTTTAATTTGTAAGATTAATTGTACGATCCTAATTCAAGAATCGTACATAAAAAGGCGATAATTTCTAATAATAAATTAGCTAGCCCGGCACGCTGTTCTGTCCTTTTTTTATTTATTTATTATTAAAAGTACAAAATTTGGTTTTTAATATACATATTCCCGCAAAACTGCTTACGCAGTTTATCTGCAGGAACAGTTTACATTAGGTTGCTCGATTCCTTTTCACTCAGAATTCAACTCGGGCTTTTTACAGTGTAAATTTTATAAAATATATGAATTATTGACTACACCACAGCGCCACCTATCGGGTCTATTGTTATTTTCTTTTTAACACTTAAACAACATCATACAATTTATTTATTATTAATACGTGGTAGAGCCATGCTGCAGCTATATTAGTAGTATAGTTGTAGCACGATTGAGTCGGCTCGACCGGGGAAGAACCACGCTCTCACAGAATATCAGCGTAAAATGGCAGCTTAACACTGCTGTATTTCGTATGGTGAGTGTAGAGAACCGGAGACCCTTTTTACTGGAAAAGAGGCATTCCATCTTAGTCCTCACGGGTGACAACGCATCTGCATTTCGATTCGTAAGCGATGATAGATGTCTATGGGCCACAGCAACCACTTATCATCAGGTGGACTGTGTGCTCGTTTGTCACCCTATTCTATAAAAAATACAGGGCTATTTTTCAAAGAGTATCCAAAATTTTATCTAAATTGAAATACATAATAATAATGCTTCTACTTTTATTTGAAATTATCCAAAATTGAGCGTGATTTATGGGCAACAACTATGCGTACGCGCGCTCCTCTGGTTGCAATTTAATTCACAACGTTTTTGCCGACCGAGCGACCCTTACGAATGTTTGCATGGGTAGTAGTAATAGTAGGCGTTAGATATTTATGAACGACAATCAGTTAAAATAATTCACTATCGCGCATTCTGAATTTAAGAGATAAAAAGGACAGAACGTTTGAGATTTTTTTAATTAATTGTTTTTCACCATTGTCCTATATTACTTATTATGAACCTTCTCTGCAAATTTAGGCGTATATTGCAAAATAACCCTGTACTTGAATTTGTAAACAACTTTAATGCAGCGCTACCTATCAGATCCAAGCATAGCTAAGAATCATCAACACCCCCACTGCACAAATCGCATTTAAAGAGAGATTTACTTGTTAACACTTTATAAACCTGCCTAAATAAAATAACTCATTATCCATGTCTTTCATTTTAATATTGCCAGTTTTGTCTATTACTTAAGTACAAACTTTTTCACATAACATTTGAAATGACCCGCCAATCGCACTAAACAATCTAATTTAACATAATATGTATTACTTGTGAGATACATTGTGTTTCATGCGATGGCCGAGTCAATCTATTTATTTAAAACATCAAATATTTTTTAATATTGATATGTTCACTATAAGATGTTGTTAGGTTAGCTAATTACGTAATAACTTGAGACAGAAGGATCCTTAAGTAGGGACTGAATAAATTGATCGACTTGGTATTACATGGATCTCACAACTTTTTACGGTAGAAGAACTGAGTTGCGAGACTTGGTTTTTTTTACCAGTTATGTTTTTGATGGCATTTCATTTTCACCTTCTCCAATTTCAAGTTGTTCCTTCCAAATATTAAGTTATAATATTGGATGGTTACACTACAGAGTAGTTAAACAAAATATTAATAGTTGTACGTTATACCACAGATTAAATAATGGTTATACACCTACCTAAAGATTTTTGTTAATTACTAACCTTACTGTGAACAATAAAGTTTTAGGTCGATATAATGAAATTACAGACATTTTAATGTGAAACCAATACCAATTATAAAGGAATGCTAAATAATAACGTAACCATTATTAACAGCACAAAACATAAGGAAATAATGATTTCTGTTTCTATTTTTAATTCGCCATTAGTGTAAAATTAAGTTTTATATATGGCAGAGTCGGGAAGGGTCGCCCTAGGCGAAAGTTTATCGACCAAATTGGCGATATATTGAAAATGGGCCAAATTAAGAGTACCTTTAACCGACGAGCGTGTATGCGTAGAGGTATATGGATGTGGAGGAAGCGAGAGAGGTGTGTCAGGATCGTGCCAAATGAAAGTCCATAGTCTCTGCCTACCCCTCTGGGTGACAGGCGTAAGTGTTTATGTTATATGTTATAAGTTTTATACATGGTTAAAAAATGAAATCAGGAATAAGATATTTCTTGTCGGTTTTTATTTACTTACAGATGGTAAGATTTTTGATACTCTGGTAGATGGATCAGGCCAGAATTAAGAATAATCTGAATACGTTCCAAACAGTAAAGTCACAGGTCTTTTTGAGATAAATGAAAATCGAAAGAATAAATAAGGACTATTTGCCTCCCCAGGAACGCAGGCGTCCAGACGACAGGGCGCACTCACCAGTATATGGGAGATGACACTTTCTGAGCGACAGAATGCCGCTTTGTTCCTCGAAAACACGACCGCAAGACCATTCGTGTATTGTAGATACTATTTTAAATGTTTTTTCTGTCGGGAACAGTATTCTGAACTGAGCGTTCTCCTTGAGCATAGCTCATCACATGTCATGCCCGATTACGTCACAATCCTCAAAGAACTAGTTCCCAAGGGAAAACGTACAGTTAAAGTTGATATTTCCAATCTCAAATGCAAGATTTGTGAAAAAACTTACACAGATCTAGACGTGGTACGGAAACATCTCACGGTGGATCACGAGAAAGGTTTCACAGCTTCAGGTAACGGTGTTGTAGCGTACAATTTAACACCAAAGAATGGACAGTTTTTATGCCATATTTGTGATAAAATGTTCCAAACGTTTATACTGTTGAATCGACACATGAACGTGCATTTCAGCAACGCTGTGTGCGAAACTTGTGGCGCCGGGTTTATGACTCATCAGCGTTTGATACAGCACAAAGAAATACACGCACCAGGAGGATACCCTTGCGGGAAATGCCAAAAGGTTTACACAACAAGCTCAAACTTGAAATACCATGTAGAGAAGAGTCACGAAGGGGCTACGAAGATGCGAATGTTACGCTGTCCCCACTGCCCTGAGCGTTTCACTGAACACTTTAGAAAGCTAAAGCACCTCAAAGATTCCCATGGTGTAACGTTCACATTTGAATGTGAGGTATGTAAATCTATTTTCCCGAGCCGCAGAGCCCTCACAATGCACACGAACAAATTCCACACAAAAAAGACGCAATGTAACATTTGCAATAAAAGTTTTAGTTGCATTACGACACTGAAGAAACATATGGTTTCGCATACCGGCGAAAGGAACTTCGTGTGTCGAATCTGTCAGAAATCCTACCGCCATCAAAAGAGCTTGAAGCACCATTTGCAAATCCATGTTAACGGTGACAGCAATAAGTTCTTTTGTTCCGAATGTGGAAGCGGATTTTCTAACCGGGATGACTTCAACGAACACGTCAAAGACTGGCACACGAGGTGCTTGTTCGACTATGGAGCAAGTTAAAAAAATTGCTCTAATACGAATCTATTTTATGTGTGTATGTGGCTGAACTCCTCCTGAACGGTTGGACTGATTTTGATGAAATTTTGTGTGATGAAGTGATTAAGTTGATTTGAGCATAGTTTAGATTTACAATTGGACCCGATAGGTGGGGGTGTTGTCGAGATCCAGAAATCACCCGTGCGAAGCCGGGGTGCTTCGCTAGTTTATTAGAAAAATATTGCGTTATATGCATATGGTTTATATTAAAGTGTCATCTACATCATCATTACCATACCATTACAGCCCTTCACAAGTCCAATGATAAACAAAGGGATCTCCAAAGGAATGACACAAATGCGATTCTGAGTTTTCTGCCTTTCATTCATCGCCTTTCTTCACAAGTCGTCACTCCATCTAGTGGTAGTCGGCCAGACTTATATTTCGCTAATCGGCACGAAGCTGCTATTAATATAACTAGCGACCCGACCAGGCTTCGTCTGGGTAGAATCTATTAACGTAACGTTATTTAAATTTAAATTAATTAAAGACCATTTAACTTATCAATTTTTCGTATTTTTAAAATATTCCAAGTTTTCGAGTAAATCTAGCGTAGATCACTCCTGGCATCTCTCTCTCTCTCTCTCACTCACACTCTTTATCTCTCTCTCTCTCTCACACACACACTATCTCTCTGTCTCTCTCTCTAACAGTTCGTGTAGTTTCATTACAATCGATTTAGCTATATTGTTTTATTTTGTAAGCTGAAATATAGATATGTCTTACGGGACTTGGTTTAATAAATATAACTAACACTGAGATTGTTACAGTTATGTGAATTTTAGATCCATTCATTGGTTCTTCTTCATATCAGTCGAATGCGTTTGTGAAGTACCTATGCTATACTTTCAAAGCTATTTTTGATCTCATTGAGTAAAGTAATATTGTATTTATGTGTAAAAGACTTGTTATGTATACCACAATCTACTAGACGAGCAATTCAAAACAAAAACGGTGTCACAGCTGGAGACCGCGCGGGCAGGGCGCGGACGGGTAGCTGGCGCGGTAAATATGTCACGCACTTGTATTTTCATTAACGACAGTTCCTGTAATTAGGCAAATATATAATAAAGTTAAATGCTTATCTGAAATAACAAAGCGCACACATAAATAATGACAGTATTTTTTATTTATTTCTTTAACTTCAGAATATACACTGAAATGTATTTAGGCGGACTTAGTGCATTGGTATTAACTACCAGTCTACCTTAGTGTAGTGCGGAGATAAAAGAGGGCAGTAGGTACATAAAGTCTATAATATTCAAACGTATAACTGAATACATATTAACATAATGCACATACATACACTTATGTATATATAAATAAATGCATAAATATATATATATATATATATATATATATATATATATATATATATATATATATATATTCATATATATTCTTAGTCACATTAAATAAAATCAGTGTTAGATTGGCGAAAACAACATTCGCGGCTCACAAAAAAAGGACTGGTCTCCTCGCCTGCTCGCAGTCGACTAAAGGAGTTACGGATAATTGACTGTAACTTACTGCGCAATCTATTAAGGCCGCAAAACCCGTCTAATAGTAGATATAGAAGATTTTGCTATGTGTATCTGAAATACATAATTTATATGAACCTTGTGTTTTACTATCATCATAATCAACAGCCTTCTTAAGTCCTATATATAAGCTTCTTCAAGAATCTAACAAGCGCTACTTGGAACAGTTGCCTATACCCAACAGACAGGTTGTTAGATAAGTACAGAGCTGAAACCATTGTACTGGTAATACTACTCCCAATAAACGGCTTTGAAATTTGAGTCTTTTTTATAAGGAAGTAGAAGAAGAAGTAAGAATGACATATAAGCACAGTCCATATAATGATAAGGGGCCGCTATAGCCCATAGATACCTATATCTATCATCAATTAGGAATCAAAATGATGATGCATTGTCACCTCTAAGGATTTAGAAAGAGTTTTTTTATAGGATAAGGGTGACAAACGAGCACACAACCCACCTGATGGTAAGTGGTTGCTGTGGCCCATAGACATCTAAATCTATCCTCGATTACGAATCAAAATGCATATGCGTTGTCACCCGTGAGGACTAAGATGGAATGCCTCATTTCTAGTAAAAAGGGGCTCCGGTTCTCTACGCTCACCATACGAAACACAGCAGCATTAAGCTGCTATTTTACGCTGGTATTCTGTGAGAGCGTGGTCCTTCCCCGGTCGAGTCGACCCATTCGTGCTACGACTATACGAGAAATATAGCTGCAGCATAGCTCTACCACGTATACAGGCATTCCATCTTGGTATATTTTATAGTACTTTGTTACCAGGAAAAAGGATCTCGTCACTCGACATACCAAACAAAGGTTTACGCCATTGGGTCAAAAGAGTTTCATTCATCCGGCGATTGATGTGCGGGAATACCGCGATCTTTCATATTTTAACTATGATGACTATCTATGGAATTTGTTTTATAGAATAAGGGTGACAAAAGAGCACACAGTTCATCTGATGGTAAATGGATACCCTGGCCCAGAGATATCTACGTATATCCTCGATTATGAATCAAAATGCAGATGCGTTTTCATCCCTCAGAATGCCTCATCTCCACTAGAAAGGGTCTCCAGTTCTCTACACGAAAGAATGTCGTTGATGTCACCATACCAAACAGCATAATTAAGCTGCTATTTCTTGCTGGTATTCTGTGAAAGCGTGGTCGTTCGCAAGTCGAGCCGACCCATTCGTACTACAACTGGCTCTACGTACACGTATATTTTTTTTTCTTCTTTACATCTACTTTATAATAAGGGATATAAAGGGCGGACTTAATGCCTTGTGGCATTCTCTACCAGTCAACCCTGGATGATTTGAGAACGATTCCGAAAAGATTTTCGGGACGGGGAACTCTATCATGAGTAGAATATTGGTACTGAAAGTTATCCTTAAGATAAGAAGGAGAATTTGGGTCATTTAAAATTGAATATAGTACTTGTAAAATTTGGGAGCTACGCCTTTGACGAATAGAAAGCCATTTAAGCTTAGTACGGTACTGAGAAACATGGTCATACTTACGTATATTATTATTATATTATTAAAATGATAGCCACTGAAAAATATATTTATATTATTTAAATGAACTATTCTACAATCTACATATTAAAAATGTTTTTATGCCTACCTTCACATATGTGTTTATTCTTAAGGTATGACGACACTTCTTTCCTTCAAAACAGTACCCACGCTACTGGTAAGTTGTTCTTCAAAAAAGCACATTGCATTAACAAAGCTATTTATCAAATCCCTGAAGACTTTTGTTTCTTTCGCAGGCGACAAAGATGTAGAGTACAGCGTTTGGCAAATGACAGTCCCGGAAAGGAATAATGCAGCGACATTTATCCAGTACACAACGGTCAGACCGTTTACGTTCATGGGTTCAACATTCAAGTGTTTTTACTGCATGCAGTATCATTCAGAAGTAGCCAGTTTACTTGAACATACTTCGACTCACCAACTCGATGATAGAAACACAATTCTAAATAAATACATTCCGAGAGGAAAACGAATGATTTTTGTCGATATATCGATTCTAAAATGTCGAATATGTGGGCAACACTATCCCGATCTGAGCGCGGTCAGGCAACATTTGGAATTAGAACACGGCAAGGAATTCTCTCCCGCCAGCAACGGCATGACAGAATACAATATGGAGACGAACGAGGGACTGTTTAAATGCCATATTTGCGGAAACACTTATCATAATTTTCCACTCTTGAACACGCATATGAATTGTCATGTTGGTAAAGTGGTGTGCGAGAGCTGCGGAGCTGGTTTCTTAAATCAACACCTCTTGTTGAAGCACAAGGAAACGCACATGTCAAAACGCTTTAATTGCAAGTACTGCGACAAAGTCTTCTTCAAAAAAAGCCAACTGAAATACCACACCGAGATCGTGCATAAAGGCAAGGACAGGGTAAAACTGAAAAAATGCCAACACTGTACCCAAACTTTTAAGGAGCACTATAGCAAAATGATGCATCTAAAAGAGGTGCACGGTATTATGAAATCATTTCTATGTCACATTTGTAAAGTTGACTTCGGCACACGGCGCGCACTGACCGAGCATACGACTAAGTACCACACGGAAAAGTTCAAATGCGAAGTGTGCTCTAAGTGTTTCGGTATTGAGTCCAAATTGAAACAGCACATGCGGGGGCATATTGGAGAGAGGAATTTTATGTGTCCAATTTGTAAGAATGCATACATGCACAAAATTTCACTGAAGAAGCACATGCGCAATCATGACACGATCGACAAAATAACTTGGTCTGCTGTTCCCGATTTGTAAAATGATGTTGTTAAAAAAATGATTATTCACCATATCAGAAAGAAGGAGCGCTGAGTGCATTTTATGACGCAAAAATCATGCTTAATTTATTGTAACAACACACACTCACCTACACATGCATTTACGAGTATAATCATTTGCAACCAACAATATGGTTTTAGGTGCAAATGTGTGCGTCGAGCAGTGAAATTTTACGGGCTTAAGAATAAAATATGTGTGCGTGAGTGAGTTGGCATCATTCGAAATATACGCAGCGCTCCGTCTATTTTATTTGTTGGTCTGAGTCCGACATATTTAGTTTATGATTTGACACTACTGCCCAAAGATATTTTTATGATAGTTTTTAAAGAATATATTTTAAAAATTATGTTTTATTATTATTAGTATGAAAGTTAAGTTTTTATATTTATTATAAATATTCTAATAATGTGCGGGCACAAACACGCATAGTCCGATTTGCCGTCGCAAGGTTAGTGCTCTTGAGCACCTGGGATCCATGGCGTACACTGTGCTACCTATTTTAATCTTGGGGCCAAGCATGGACCCAAATCTGAGTTTAGGCGATTTGCTTCAATCATTACGCTCGGCTTACTGACAACCAGCGGTGTGATTTAGTAATTATAGTGGGAATTTTTGCCTGTGAGAATTACAACGTAATTACGTTATATTTTCATTAATGTGTCATGTAATAGTAATATGTAATGATACGAAACGTCTAAACTGCGATCGACAAACCACGTGACACTCCGTACAACGTGAAAGATCCACTTCCAACAGTTGACTTTTACAGCTGGTGAAGAAAGACAAGATTTTTTTAAATTTTTTTATAGAATAAGGGTAACAAACGAGCACACGGTCCACCCGATGGTAACCTACCGTTTCGGCCCATAGACATCTACATCTACCGTCGTTTGCGAATTAAAATGCAGATGCGTCAGCCGTGAGGACTAAGATATAATGCCTTTTTTTTCCAGTAAAAAGGGTCTCCAGTTCTCTACACTCACCAAACGAAACACAGCAGCATTAAGCTGCTACGATGGCGGCACTGAAAATTTCGGGAATCAATGAAGTGACACAACATTACTATTTAAAAATGTATTTATTGCTTTTCGAAGTATTTTCCGCGAAATTTGACACATTTTTCTATGTTTGTATTCATGTCTACATTATTATATACAGTACAGTATAAGATCATACTTCAGGTGCACAACTGCCTGCTAGAGATGGGTACCTCAGGAGAGATAGATACAAAAGATATGAATCAATCCGTTTCCGTCAATCACTCTATATATCCATCCGCATCCGAATGTATCACTGTATCAGTTTATCTTTACAACTTATGCACTCAAGGCATCTTTTGACTATCTAGCATCTGTGTCGCACATTGCGCTTGCTTCTATTATACCTCGGCCGGCATGGCCGGCCATTCCAGGAAGATTTCGGCAAGTAGTTTTACAGACGTTTCTTTCGCAGCTCACTATTTAGAATGTTCTGTCGCGTTTTGGCAAGACGGAGAGAGTGAGTTGTTTGACCATTATAAACTGTAATACGTTGGCACAAAAAGGTAAATTGATAACTTTATGACTGGTGCATCGGGCTTAAAGTCATTAAGCGGTACGTTAACATTTAAGTATTATACTGGTTTAAAATGTACCTATGTGTACTTTTCTTTTAAATTTTTAATAAACAATGCAAACTAATTTCGGTTATAAAACCATCGTTTTTAAGAAAGTTTTATAACCGAAATTAGTAGTCGTTTATATCCATCAAAAAAGTAGAAAAAAGATTTGTGATTTACAAAATTAAACAAAGATATTAGTTTGCTTTATTAGTTAAACCTTTACCTCGGTTTGGGAAGCTATTGCTAAGACTCTAATTTTTACTTAATAAATTCAACTACGTATACCTAATATTTTACACTACGAGGGCGGCACTGAAAATTTCGGTAATCAAGGAAGTGACACAACATTACTATTTAAAAATGTATTTATTGCTTTTCGAAGTATTCTCCGCGAAATTTGACACATTTTTCCATACGATGGAACCAATCATTAAAGCAACCATTCCATTCGGAAGTTGGGGTCTCCAAAATGGCCGTTTTGTAGCCGTCCACAGCTTCTTCAGGTGATGAAAATCTCTGTCCACGCAATTTATTCTTTATTTTAGGGAAAGTATAGAAATCATTAGGGCTTAGGTCGGGGCTGTACGGCGGATGGTCTAATAATTCTATGTTTTCTTGCTCTAAAAACTCTTTGTTCTGTGTGCGGTGTGAGAACTCGCATTGTCGTGATGGAGGATGATGCGGCGGTTGCAGTTCTCTTTACGGAGTTCAAAAACGACCTGTGGCAAACAAATGCTAGCATACCATTCTGCATTAACCGTTCTTTGTTCCTCAAGAGGAATAGTCGTAACATGGCCGGTTTTGGAGACAAACGTGGCAACCATTTTTTTTGCAACACTCCGTGAACGAACAATTTTTGTTGGCTTTAACTCATTTTCGAACACCCAAACTCGTGACTGGTTTTTTGTTTCGGGTTCGTACGCATATATGCAGGATTCGTTACCTGATACGATGTTGTATACAGCATTTAAGAATCCTGCGTGGAATCTTTCGAGAGTTCTGACGCACCAAGTAACGCGAGCCGATTTTCGCTCTTCACAGAGCGAATGCGGTATCCATCGGGAAAACAACTTTTTTACACCTAATTGTTCATGCAAGATTATTTGTATTTGACTCATGCCAATGTCTAAAGTTGCCTGAATTTCGCGGTATGTCACATGTCGATCTTCCTCAATCAGCTTACGCACAGCATCAAAGTTTTCTTGGATGACTGCAGTTTTTGGACGACCTTGACGGGGATCATCACTGAGCTTGAAACGTCCACGTTGAAATTCAGCAAACCAGCGATAAATTGTGGTTTTGGATGGGGCTTCGTCACCAAATGCAGAAATCATCCGGTCAACACACTGTTTTTGTGTTAAACCACCTCGAAAGTCATAATAAATCATCGCTCTTGAATTTACTCGAGTCAATTCCATTTTCTCAACGACTAAACAAGTTTGACAAAACCTTGTGACCTTTGATTATATACATGTCTATAATCAAAGCTTGTGACAAGACCGAGAATCTTTTTTTTAAATAAGTAAATGGTATTCGATTTTTAAAACCAAGGAGTTTTCAATTACAAATTTTAATATGACAGGAACAGTGGAAATATTCCATTCCCGATACTTTTAGTGCAGCCTATGTATTTTAGGCTGGTATTCTGTGAGAGCGTGGTTCTTCCCTGGTCGAACCGACGCATTCGTGCTACAACTATACTACTAATATAGCTGCAGCATGGCTCTACCACGTATATCTTTGATGATTGAAGAACAATATGCTTCCCATTCAAAGCGCCAAAATAATAAGGCTACTACCTTCAACCTTTCTTCTTCTGATAAAGATATCTGATAATACAAAATATAAAATTTCAGTTGCATACACGTGATAAAAACCTACCTTTAGACCGTAACAGTAGACACATTTTACAAATGTATGTATTTTTATTAAATAATAAAGTAAATAAAGTAAAGCTGTTGTTTCATTTACAGCTGCCGCCAGGGCACGCCCCACCACCAGCATGTGGGCGATGACGTTATCGGAAAGGGAGAACGCGGCAAATCTCTTACAGTACACCACTATCGTCCCTTTCACTTACCTCTCTTACCCCTTCTCCTTTAAATGTTTCTATTGCACTGAGAAATACTCGGAGCTACTGAAACTACTAGAACATGCAAAAACACATACAGTTCCAGACACGGCGGTGTTAATGAAAGAATTTTTAAAGAAAGGCAAGAAAACTATCAAAGTGGACATGTCCGAATTGAAATGCAAAATTTGCAACGACCCATTCTCGAATTTGGACGACGTTAGGAAACATCTAAGCTGCGTGCACGACAAAGAGTTTACGAAAGCGGGAAACGGAATCATCGCGTTCAGTTTACAAACGAAAAATGGCATCTTCTCTTGTCACTTGTGTTCGGAAAATTTCCACAGCTTTTTCCTTTTAAACAAACACATCAATGTGCATTACAGCAACGCAATATGCGAGTCGTGCGGCAAAGGTTTCGTATCACATACAAGATTGCTTCAGCATAAAGAAACCCACCTCACGGGACAGTACCCTTGCGACAAATGCAAAAAGACGTTCACAAGTTTGCCTAAATACAAATATCACAATGATAGGGTTCACAGAAACTCGACTAAGGTAAAGCTATCTAAATGCCAGGTCTGCGAAGCGAGATTCGGGCATCACTACGAGAAAATTAAACACTTGAAGGACTTGCATGGTATGACGTACAATTATCCCTGTGAGATTTGTAGCATAGTGTTTGAAACGCGTAAATCGTTGTACTTTCACACAAAAAAATATCATACGCAGAATATTCTATGTGAAGTCTGCAATAAACCGTTCGCTGAACGCCATCATTTGAAAAAGCACATGGCTATGCATACAAAGGCTAGAAACTTCGCGTGTTCTTTGTGCAGCAAGACGTATAGATACGAAAAAAACTTGAAGGACCACATGAGAGTGCATAATCCTGATTGGAAATTCGCTTGCTCGAATTGTTGGGTCGGTTTCCAGAGTAAGATTGAATATAGGAAGCATATGGCAGAACAGCATTCGGGCTGATTTGTTAGGAAAAAAAATGTTTATTAATTTAAAATAAAGTATAAGTCAATTGCTATATTTCGTTTTTTTTGTACTTATTCATGTCAGATTCAAAGTCAAGTGAAAATAGGGAAGATATTTGTATGTATCAGTAAGTCTTGTCGTTTGCAACACTAAAGTTTTACACTTCAGAAGTTCGTATGTAGGTCGTGGTCTGATAGGTCCCAAGTCCCCCGAGCCTCAAGTCCGGTGAAGTCAGAAATTAACATCACAGAAAATAGAGACCTTCAGAAGTTCCATTATTTAACCCCTGTGAGAAAGACTTTATGCGTGGTAGAACCACACTGCGGCTATATTATGGTGGTAGCATAAATGGGTCGGCTGGATCTCTCTCTCGCAGAATACCCGTATAAAGTGGCAACTTCTTGCTACTGTGTTTCGTATGGTGAGTGTAGAGAAACGGAGACCCTTTTTACTGGAAGTGAGGCATTCCACCTTAGACCTCACGGTGAAAACGCATCTGCATTTTGATTCTTAATTGAGGATGAATGTAGTTGTATATGGGCCACAGCGTCCACTTACCATCAGGTGGACTGTGTGCTCGCTTGTCACCCTGTCCTATAAAAAAAGGATATCGGCATATAATCGATAGCCTACTGACACATTTACACAATACAACGAGCGATATCTAACATCGAAACATAACCAATCACGGGTTTTTATAGAATAAAGAGTGACAAACGATCACACAGTTTACCTGATGGTAAGTGGTTACTGTGACCCATAGACATCTAGATCTAGCCTCGATTACGAATCAAAATGCAGATGCTTTGTCACCCGTGAGGACTAAGATGGTATGCCTCTTTTCCAGTAAAATGGGTCCCCGGTTCTCTACACTCACCATACGAAACACAGCAGTTTTAAGCTGCTATTTTACGCTGGAATTCTGTGAGAGCGCGGTCCTTCCCCGGTCGAGCCAACCCATTCGTGCTACAACTATACTATTAATATAGCTGCAGCGTGGCTCTATCACGTGTAAAAGATTGGTGACAGACATCAGAATGTGCAGAGCGATTGTGTAACTCTGGTGGGAATCGTTGCTGGTGGGTATTGCTTCATTACTGCGGTTTTTTTATTGTGATCATTATTTACAAGCTAAACAATTTCAATATCTTAAACTTCAAATGAGCAACTCTTGTATATGTGAAAACTGAAAATGTGATGAATGAAAAAAAAACTGACTAAAGTAGATAAGAGGGCTGGTTCTTTTCTCGCTCAAAGACTAAGTATAGTGAGCCATTCAGCGGGGAAACGTAGCCAGCGTTCTTGACACGATACCGCGGGGGAGTGGGACTGTATGATAATTAAGTTACTAGAACTGATGACGTAACTTTGTAATGGCGTTGCAGTTACGATAAAAATATTTTTGCTGGTTGTTTACCGTTTTAACAATTGATGAGCATAAAAACAACATTATTATATCAATAATCAATGAATGTTATAATTTTGTGCCAAACTGTTCAAATAACTTGGTAAACAATATTTTTCTAAATCTATACTGCGCTATTACAAGGTTATGTCAGCGCTTTATATTTGTAGTGCTGTGCTAACAATAACAGGCAATAACAGTATCGTAATCTGTTCTTATACAGTTATACTTTATAAAATAATACGTTTTGTTTTTCCTTTTAAGAATTTGAAACTAATGGACTATAAGATAACTTCGGTTCTACTGGCACGGAAGATAATATTTTACGTACTCCGAAGAAGAAACGTGGAACTAAACCCGTGACAGATATTGACAGCTTTGACGCCGATGCAATCAGAAATCATATATATGGTTACTATTCCAGAAATGAATATCTCAACAAGAAGAAGCTTTTGGCATCGTTAAGAGAAGCTGGACTGTTTAGCGGGGGTAAAACTGCTTTAACCAAAATCTTAAAAGATATTGGTTTTTCGTATAATAAAACAGACAAAATAAAATTTATTAGAACGATACGACATAATTTTAAAACGGATAAGTTTTTTTGAGAGAAGCAAAAAATATTGATAACTGGGATAATGTCGTGTTCATTGACGAGACATGGCTAAACGCCAATCACACGGTTTCCCGTTCTTGGACGGATGATACACAAGCGTCGACGTCGAAAGTACCAATGGATAAGGGGGCCCGTCTGATAATATGCCACGCAGGTTCTGCAAAATACGGCTTTGTGGAGAACGCGTTACTGGCATTTCAATCAATAACCACAAATGCCTACCACGAGGAAATGAATGCCACTACATTTAAAGAGTGGTTCCAGAACGTGCTTTTGCCCAGCCTACCAGAGCCTTCTGTAATATTCATGGATAATGCCTCCTATCACTCGGTTCAAATACAGAAACCACCTACCCAAGCTAATAAAAAAGAAGTAATGGTGGCTTGGTTACAAGCAAAAGGCATTGACGCAAATATGCAGATGCTAAAACCAGAGCTAATTAATTAAATTAGTTAAGTTAGTTAAAGAAAAAGTTAATTAAATTAGTTAAAGAAGATAAAGCGGCAAATGTGCGATACGAAATCGATGAACTGGCTCTGGAGTACGGTCATCGCGTTCTAAGAATTCCACCGTATCATTGCCAATATAACGCGATTGAGCTAATCTGGGCTCAAATAAAAGGTTACGCCGCCCGCCACAATACTTCCCCGCCATTCAGCACGAAAAAGATGATGACCCTATTAAAAGAAGCCTGCGGGGAAGTCACAAGAGATGACTGGGCAAAGGTTGTTGAGAAGACTAAAAACCTGATTGTGAAACATTTTGACCGAGATATCAGGATTGATTCTGTTATTGATAATAATATAATTATACATGTAGGCGAAGATGATGATGAAGACACCACCTCCTCAAGCGAATCGGAGTCTGATTAATATTCTGTACGCAAATTCAATTCAATGTACTTTATTGCATAGAAATACAGATTGTAACTTTGTAACAAAGAATAAATAAAACAATTTTATTATATTAATATTACCTTTTTTTGGTTTCCACTTAAATTACTAAAATATAAATTTTAAATGATTCCGCCAATTTAAAACGAAAATAATCTTAAAAATAACGCGGCGGTTCATTTTGGAGGAACGGTAACGAACTCAGTGTTATGTTGTGCCCATCACTAGTCGTGACTAACTGATAGGTGTCAGGAACGCATTCTCTTAACGGCCGAACTATAGTTTTGTTTTTTTTTTATTATAGTTTTTAATATTGTATCTATAGTGAATAAAAAAATATTCTAATTAAATATGATCAATGTTAATAGGTAATGTTTAATGAGCTATTCGCCTATTGCTTGCCAGTAATGAAGTCATCCACGACTTTTTCTGCCACCAGAACTGTGCTATTTAGAGATGAGGTTAAATATTTGACAGATATCATGACTGGGGATGTTAATTTGTTCGAAAAGTTAGTGTTTCTTTCTGTACTATTAACTAAACCGCTTTTATATTAATCACATTCGAAATAGATAAACCACGCTACTAATTTAGGAATGTCGGTAAGTTTAGTTTAGCTATGTAGGAAATTAAAAGAAGAGTTAAAAATGTGCAAATAAACTTAAGTAATAAACCACTGAGGCATTGTGATGTGTAATTACACACTATAAAAACCAATTAACTTTTATTTAAAATGCAATTTCACAGTCAAAATGCCATTGTGTTAAGTACAAATAAGTTTACCTCACTCCCAACTAGCGACATCTGGTGAGCGTAAAAATGTTAGTCCTTATTTATTGAATCTGTTTTTTTTTTAATTTATCACATTGTCTTTTTTTTAGGGGCCACATTGGTAATACGGCGTAGTGACATTGAGACAAAAGCGAAAATAGTTCTCGTCCACCAGACGCCACAACGAAGAAACGCCGAACTGATACTCAAGCATTCCACTGCGTACCCGTTTAAGACACGTTTCAGTCAAATACTCTGCGCCTACTGTCACACCGAATACGAATTTTTGCCACAATTGAAAATTCATATGCAGAGTGACCACGCGAATGCAGATTTTGGAAAGGTTTTCTGTAGAATGAAAGGTAATTTAATAAAAGTTGACATCAGCGATTTGGAGTGTAAGATTTGTTGCAGAAGTATCCGAGACGTGGATACATTGATGCGTCATTTTGCACAGGATCACGATCTGCCGGTGAAATTCAACTCGTGCTATGGTGTTCTACCTTACAAGTTGTTAATAGACAATAAATGGTTATGCGTTTTCTGTGCCAAAACCTATGCGGCTTTCATAGACTTTAAGCGGCACGTAACAACGCATTTCATGAATTATAACTGCGACAAATGCGGTACAACTTTCATCTCGTGTCACGCTCTACGGGAGCACCAACGTCAAGTGAAATGTCACCGTATCGCGTACAAGCCACGCAATGGACGTGCGATGAGACCTAGAAGCAACGCGGAGATCATCTTACAGTGTTCATCGGCTTACCCGTTCAGAACGTGGATGAGTAATTTGAACTGTGTTTTCTGCAGGGTCAAGACCAGAGATCCTGTCGTCTTCCGCAACCATATGGCGTCTCAGCACGAGGCTTACGACGTGCAAGCAGCTTTCTATAAAAAACTTGGCAAAGCGTTTTTAAATGTTGACATAACAAATCTACAATGCAAGCTCTGTTTCATCTCTATTGACAACTTTGAAGACTTGATCGGGCATTTGAAAAATGATCACGAGCAACCGATCAGGTCGGACGCTCAGTTTGGCGTGTTGCCGTTCAAGTTGGACGATGGTTCGACTTGGAAGTGTGCGATGTGCACGAACCAATTCAAGGATTTTATGTCGCTGAAGAAGCACACGCAAAGTCACTTTCAGAATTACGTTTGCGACACCTGTGGCGAAGGTTTCATCACAGAGTCCGCTATGATAGCTCACACTAAGATACCCCACGAAAATAGGTATAATTGCGGTCGGTGTGTTGCCACCTTCTCCACGCTGGACGAGAGGAACTCCCACGTCAAAACGCAGCACACGTCAACCCGTTACGTGTGCGTCTACTGCGTAGACAAGCCACGTTTCGCAACTTGGGAGATTAGGAAAAAGCATTTGCTCGAAGTTCACAATTACGGTACGGGCGGCGATACTTACGAATGTACCATTTGTCAGAAGGCGTTCAAGTCTCGCTCCGGGAAGTACAATCACATGGCGCGGATCCACCGCGTCATCAAGGATTCAGAATTGAGTTACACGTGCGGGAATTGTTCTAGAGCGTTCACCAGCCAGTTGTTTTTGGATAAACACATCGCGAAGAAACATACCGATGCCTGACTCGTAAAAGTTGTCGTTATTTATAAATCTATCTACTACGCGTCAGGGGTCCCTTGCTGCCATGTCGGTATGTTTAAATAAAATGAAAATTTAAAATTAAATTTTTAACTTTAGTATAAAAATTATTTTCTACAGAGCCGTTACATGCTTCAAGATAAGAGATTGGAAAGGGAGTTAAGAGAGAAGTTTTAAATAAAAAAAAAATCATCGAAATCGGTTCTCCCAGTAAAAAGTTAGAAGGTAACACACATAAAAAAACATACAGTCGAATTGAGTACCGTCTACTTTTTGAAGTCGGCAAAAAATCAGTTATCCTGTTAAACCACAAGTTATGTGTGCACCATAAACAATATTAGAAAAAGAGAATATGCGTCTTATATGACTTGTAAAATACACCACCTTTTTGCGAAAAGCTATGTCTTCCAACAAGAGTTGTATGTATCTCCTTGCTCTTACCCGCATCGGGTTGTTAGTCGGTAATCATTACATTTGATCAGGCGGCTTCCCACAAAACTCTCATTATGTTTGAAGTACCGACAAGTAGTCAAGCAGGATCCATCGTGTTCAATGTTTATCACTTTTGCGTTCGTGATAGAGGTTAACAGCACTTTGTCGCATACGCTTGCATTTTGCAGATATAATAATTTAAAATTAACATTTTTGTACAACCGACTTCAATATAAATTATTAAGAATAACTCAAAAACGATTGGTCACACCTTGATAAAATAATATACCTTAATAAAATTTACAGCCGACTTAAATATAGTTATTAAATAAAACATACAGTCGAACTGAGTACCGCCTCTTTTTTGGAAGTCGGCAGAAAATTAAAAAATTTGTACAGTCGACTTCAACATACGTTATTTAAGAACAACTCAAAAACTATTGGTCTGACCTTGATCAAATTCATATGGGACCACGTGAGAAGCACCAGCTTTCAAATAAAAAAAGAATCATCGAATTCGGTTCACCCAGAAAAAAGTTATGAGGCAACGGACATAAAAAAAAACATACAGCCGAATTGAGTACCGTCCCCTTTTTGAAGTCGGTAGAAAATTAGATGGCATTAGTAGTTTCGAAACCTCGCTTTTCCGAATTACCTACATTATTCCAAATATGCTGCATTTATTACAATTGAAGTTTTGCAAAATGTCGATGACAATTGACAATGTACAGAAATAAAATTATCATTCAGTTCATTTTGTTTTATTATCAGTGCCCGATGATATACATGTAACAAGTGAATCAAAAATTTAAGATACACACTATTTAAAAAACTGCGACAGTTCCCAGGCACAGTGGTTCGAATCCCGCACGGAACTGTGACTCACCTGGTCGGACAATTTGTTTCAGATGAACATACTCGTTAACAACATTTTTTTATAGGATAAGGGTTACAAACGAGCACACAGTCCGCCTGATGGTAAGTGGATATTGTATAATACTCAATTAAGAATAAAAATGCAGACGCATTGTCACCCCTGACGACTAAGATGAAATGCCTCGTTTCCAGTAAAAAGTGTCTTCGGTACTCTACACTCACCACACGAAACACTGCAGCATTGAGCTGCTATACAATATATAACAGTGGTAGAGCCACGCGGCAGCTTTTGCTGTCGCACGGATGGGCCGGCTCGAACCGGGGTGGTACCACGACCTCACAGAATACCAGCGTGAAGTAGAGGTTTACCTCTGCGTTTCGCTTGGTGAGTGCAGGTGGCCGGAGGCCCTTTTTACTGGAAATGAGGCATTCCATCTTAGTCCTCACGGGTGACAACGCATCTGCATTTTGATTCGCAAACGAGGATAGATGTAGATGTCTATGGGCCGCAGCAACCAGTTACCATCAGGTGGACTGTGTGCTCGTTTGTCACCCTTATCCTATAAAAAAAATTACGTTGATATATAATCATAATTTCCGAAATTTCGCATTTCGCACCGCAAGACAAAGTGCCACATTTATTTATTTATTTATTTATTTACTCTTTATTGTACACCAGAAAACAAAACAAAAACGAATACAATTAAATCTAAATTAGAAAATGTACAACAGGCAGGCAACAGGCACTCTGAAAGTGATTTCTTCCAGACAACCTTAGTGTAGAGAACTGATGTAAACAATAGTTAAAAATAGAGGGGGGCGTACAAAATAAAAATAAAAAATATGAAAATACGAATGTGGAGAGGTAAAGAGTTCCACAAACGTGCAGCAGTTACAGTAAAGGATTTGTTAAAAAAGGAGGAAGAGTGCGAAGGAGTAGAGAGAAATATTGACAGAGGATCGAAGGAACCGATTATGGGTAAGGGAAAGATACTGGAAACGGTCTTTTAAATAATGAGGAGTGGAAGGATTAAACAGCACGCTATACAAAATGGAGAGAATGTGAGTATTCCTGCGAAGGCGGATCGGGAGCCATTTGAGCTGTTTGCGAAATTCACAGATATGATCATATTTGCGAAGCCCAAATATGAATCTAATACATAAAATTTGAATGCGCTCAAGCTTATTAAGCTGCTCCTCGGTAATGTCAAGATAGCATATGTCAGCATAGTCAAGAATAGGTAGAAGTAGAGACTGGGCGAGCGTAACTTTAGTTACTGTGGGAAGAAAATTACGTAATCTACGTAAAGAGCTTAAAGCAGCAAACATTTTTTTACTAACCTCATTAATCTGTGAGGTCCAAGGCATACAAGAGTCGAGATACAACCCCAGATTTTTAACCTTGTTACTGTAAGGGATTAGAGTGCAGTCTAGTAAAATAGGAGGTAGGGAAGACCAGTCAATTTTTCCAATTAATCTGAAACTACCGATGATAATCGCCTGAGTTTTCTTAGGATTAATCGTTAAACCATAACGTTTACTCCAATTCGAAATACAAGTCAGATCAGCGTTAATAGTGTCAACTGATTTAGACAAATCTTCGAGAGACGATTGGTATAGATTTGGAGATCATCAGCATACAAGTGGTAGGAAGAGGACAGATTATGACTTAAAGAGTTAATGAAAATTGCAAACAGGAGAGGAGACAACACGCCACCTTGTGGTACGCCAGCCGCTGTAGTAGTCCAGGTGGAAAAGACATCTTGCACCTGAATGCGCTGTCTGCGACCAAACAAGTAACTTCGAAACCAGTCAACTACAGTTGGAGATATGTTGAGAAAGCGCAGGATGCCCAACAAGATATCAAAATCTACTGTATTAAATGCATTACTAAAATCAAGTAACGTAAGAATGGTAAGCTTTTGTTTCTCCATACCATACCGAATATCATCAGTGATTTGTAAAAGTGCAGTAGTCGTACTATGGCCAGGAGGGAAACCGGATTGCAAAGGATTTAAAAGATTATGTTTTAAAAGATAGATGCTTAATTGATTGTGCACAAGACGTTCAAGAACTTTGGAAAGGAAAGGCAAGATAGAGATAGGTCTATAATCAGAAAAACTAGACGGATTCGACTTTTTCGGAAGAGGAACTACAAATGCATCTTTCCAAACTGAAGGGAAAATATAAGAATTCAGTGAATTATTCAGGATGGAAGTGATTACAGGTGAAAGGAGATCAATGAGAGGGATGACCATTTTCCGACTAATGCAGTCACTACCAATTGAATTTGAATGGATGGACATTATGGCTTTCATAACATCACAACTGTTAAATTGACTAAAATTAAAAGCAGAGGTGTCCGGAGCGGGAGCTTTTGAAAGAGAATCCAAAGTATTGTGTTTTGCTTTATCGTTAATGCAAGACGAAGATGAGAAATGCAAATTAAGTTGATTGAGATCAAAGTTAAGGGGAGTGAAATTTTGTTGTAATTTCCCAACTCCTAAAGTCTTGAGAAATTTCCAGACCCTAGCAGGGTCAGGATCTTGTACTGATTCATGGATATGGCGTCGTTGTGCTTTTCTACACGGATTGTTGCAACGATTCCGTACTAATCTATACTTCTCTCGATTCAGGTCGCTAGGAACTGACTTGTATTTCGCTTTGGCACAATTTTAAATGTGGATGATTTTTTTTATATCATCAGTCAGACAAGGAGAGGGAGGATGCTTTACACGCACTGGACGAACAGGAGCATGAACGTCATAAAGCTGAATTAACAAAGAGTTGAACAAAGCTACCTGTTCATCAACAGTGGAAGCATTGACGACTATACTCCAATCAATTTTTCGAGCGTTATTTAAAAGCTGCTTCAAGTCCAAGTCACTAAAGTTACGCTGAAGTAGGATCCTTGACTTAGCTAACATTGTATTTTTCTTCTTGTACAATTTGTGTATGGCAAATGCCTATACGATACAGGGGAAAATCTTGGTAGATATTTCGTTTTTAAACAAAAAATAATAACAAATTAACTTAAAAAACACCTCTTATGCATCAGCCGGTAAGAGTTCACTGCAGAACATGGGCTATTTCCGTTATATGATGATTTCATTAAATGGTCACGCTTGGCAGCCGGTTGATGATCATATAACCAGACGTGAGCACCTGTGACCCTGCAGCCCGTCGTAGTCTGGGTATTTACGCCTGCCGCAACCAGATGGTCCTATCATCATCTCTTTTTAACTTCCCGCTTTGAAAATTAATAATTTTCAAAAGTAGAAAGTTATAGATTTCGGTCCGATTTTGAGAATGCGAGTTTTCATCAGATCTCCACTCCATTTTGAGGTCCTAGGAAGCCGTTCCGACTATTCCCGTCTGGACGTTCGGCCGTGTGTGTGTGTGTGAACGTGTGCGCTTGTGTGTGCGTGTGTATGTATGTAAATAAAATTTTCTCGTACGATATCTTTAGAACGAATCAACCGATCGAGATGAGCGACACGGGAGTTCGAAACTGTTCATTGATACTTCGAGCTGATTAGATTTCCAAGTCAATCAACCAAACGAAAACAAAAATTAAATAGCGTTGGGCTCGAAAATAAGCGAGAAGTTCCAGGGATGGCCGGCAGGGTCAACCGTTTATCAGATTTTTTTATAGAATAAGACAAACGAGCACACAGTTCATCTGATGGTAAGTGGTTGTTGTGACCGATTACATCTACATCTATTCTCGATTAAGAAATCAAAATGCACATGCGTTGTCACCCCTAAAGACTAAGATGAAATGCCTCGTTTTCAGTAAAAAGGGTCTCCGGTTTTCCACACGGTGTATGAATGGCGATATTCCACACGGCGATATAAGAATACCCACTACCCTATATTATCCCGTGGGTGCCGTAAGAGGCGACAGAGGAAAACAAATCGGGAGATGGACAGCAGCGTTTTTCTAATAACGACTAAAAATTAAAAAAGGGCGATTGCCAACCTGCTTGCAAAGTATAGCAGTTGACTTTAATAGTCTCTAACGGTATTAGAAGTATATTATTTATTACAATATGCATCTACCCTCGATTAAGAATCAAAATGCAGATGCGTTGGCACCCCTGAGGACTACGATGGAATACCTCGCTTCCAGTAAAAAGAATACCTATCCGGTTCTCTATACTCACCATACTAAACAGCAGCATTGGGCTGCCATTTTACGCTGTCATTCCGTGAGAGCGTTGTCTTTCTCCTATCGAAAGTCAATCTTGAGCTACATGGCGTTTCCTTTAGTCCCTCTTACAACATACTCGAAACTAAACGGCGACTTCAGCACCACTTACTTTAAATAACATACGTAATTATGATATAAAAGGGCTTCTGACACATGAAAAATGCAATTATCTTTCAAATCTGAATAACTATTATTTTTGAACGTGTAAAGAAAAGTGGAGATCTTCCGTCGGGCAAGGTGTTCAGCCCGCGGAGCAGTCAACGCTCCGTGTGCATGTACAGAGCTGTATTATATATAGCGCGGTACTTCGGAACTTTGATAGTGTGATTTAGGCTTGGTGCGTTTCGCTTGTGGCGCGACGAACAGCGCCGCTATATTTTCGTGGGTTGGATAATTTCAGCATAACACGGTCCAATTATTTTTTTTTTTATAGGATAGGGTGATAAACGAGCACACAGTCCACCTGATGGTAAGTGGTTGCTGTGACCCATAGACATCTACATTTATTCTCAATAAAGAATCCAAATGCAGATGCGTCGTCACCCGTGAGGACTAAGATGGAATGCCTCTTTTCCAGTAAAATGGGTCTCCGGTTCTTTACACTCACCAAAAGAAACACAGCAGTGTTAAACTGCCATTTTACGCTGGTATTCTGTGAGAGCGTGGTCCTTCCCCGGTCGAGCCGACCCATTCGTGCTACAACTATAGCTGCAGCATGGCTCTACCACGTATATTTAATGAAGTAGGTCTCATCTTGTATTAGATAGTAACACTATTTTTTTGTCGAGGAGACAGTCTGAGTCATTACCATCCTTTTACCTGTTTCTTCTGTCAAGAATCAGCATATCTCTTGTGCCATTTTATAATGTACGAGGGCCAGAGAGTATAATTACTGGGTTTGAGGTTATTTATTACATATAAGTCCTTAAGTTAATCACTCACAAAAACTTTGAAAGTAAATAAAAGATTATCAAAGTATATTGTAAATTAGTAATTTAATTCCTTAATATAGATGCTTTGAGGTAGCTTACAATAAATATTTTTACAAAGATATACACATATTATTGTATAAAGTATGAAAACGTAGAAACTATATTTGAAACTGGAAAACTTATTCAATAAAACTATTTGTAAGTAGTAGATCTACGTTGCATCGTGACTGTAGCACTGAATCAGCTCGACCGGGGATAGAACAGCTTCAAATAGCAGTGTATAGCAAGTGTTTCGTGTGAAATGAACTCTTTTTACTGGAAACGAGACATTCCATCTTATTCCTAACGGGCGACAACGCATCTGCACTTAGATTCGCAAACGAGGATAGATAGACACTTACCGCCAGGTGGACTGTATGCTCGTTTTGTCACCCTTATTCTATAAAAAAAAGCATAATGCAACAGAGTATTTGTTTTCTATGTTGAGTGTTGAGAACGGTAGACTCCTGTGGATGACAACGCATATACATTTCGATTCGTAATAAATGTAGATGTCTATATGCCTCAGCATGCAATTACCATCAGGTGGACTGTGCTCGTTTGTCACCCTACAAAATATTTATATATGTAATAATTACTATACGTGTGTTCGTCACTGAACTCCTAACAGTCTGTACCGATTTTGTGAAATTTTTTGCGTGAATGGTTCCCTGGATGGTTTAGATTCACAATTGGAGACGGTAGGTGGCGCTGTTGTCGAGACCCAGAAATCACCTGTGCGACGCCGGGGCGAGAAAACTAGTTCTTTGTTTAAATGTGAATAACAAAATGCTGTCATTATTTATGTGCGCACTTTGTCAACGGGATTTGAGGTTTATTTCAGACTAACTGTTCCCCGCGACTTCGCCCGCGTGTAATTTAGGGTTTTAATTATGTTACGCGAAACCCTATTTATTTTTCTAAAATATGAGTAGCCTTAGTTACTCCTCATAACATTAAAGCTATCTCTACCAGTGAAAGTCCCGTCGAAATCGGTCCATCCGTTTCGGATTAGCCGGAACAAACAGACAGACAGACAAAAATGTTCAAAATTGTGTTTTTGTTATAAGTACCGTACATACTTTCATATGCATTAAGTAAAAAAACTGTTATTTTTACATTACAAACAGTCACTTCAATTTTATTTATTTGTATAGATAAATATGTAACTTGATTTCGTATTTGCCTAAAAACAGTAACTGTCGTAAATGAAATTTCCACAGCTGTAACACAGTTTTTGTTCTGAACTCTAGTATTAAACATAGCAGTCTTAATCTCCCCGCAATCAACTCTACCCATGGTAACCCTCCTCCACTTCTAAGCTCTGATGCTGTCGTTTTATATGATTCTTCAAATTAAAGTTCTGAGTGAAAGCCGCGTTGCACGCCGTACACTTGAACTTCTTCTCAGCGCTGTGAGACTGCATGTGGACCTTCAAACCGCGCAGCCTCGGATAACTCTTCCCACAGTATTCACAGCGGAAGTTCCTTTCACCGCTGTGGGACGACATGTGCTCCCGCAAACGTGAGGGTAGGTAGAACCTTTTGTCGCACAAATCGCACTGGTGCTTGAATATCTTCAAATGGAACCGCCTATTGTGCTCTCTCAGCGACTTCCTACTGTTGTAAGTTCTGTCACACTGTTCGCATTGAAACAATCGCACGTCACCGTGTACTTCGATCATGTGCCGGTAACGTAAGGTATAAGAAAATAAAACTTCGTCGCACTTCGCACACGGGTAAGCGGGCTCCTTTCTATGCGTCCGAGCGATGTGCAGATATCTGTTGTGTTTGGATTTGAACATTTTTCCACATTCCTTGCAGGGGTAGTTCTCGTCCGTTCGCTGGTGCGTCTTCTGGTGCAGTAACAGCATCCTCTCTTGGAAGTAATGCGCGCCACATATATCACAGATACACGTGCCGAAATGCTCCGCCATGTGCTTTTTTAGAGCGTGAAAAAATGTGAAGGACTTCTCGCATTCTGTGCACGACATCCTGCCTAAAGTGAGACGAAATTTCAGGAATTCGTTTGTCAAATTCGGATGCAGGAATTTCTCGTGTGCACTAGTGATGTGACCCTTCAAATCGTCGATACTATCGATTCGTTTCGGGCACAATCGGCAATCGATTCTGAGAATATCGATTTGGACAATTTTCTTGTGCGGTAGGTCTTTGTAGGTGATTGGATCATGGTCCATGGTGTGCTCCCTTAACTTGATGGGGTCTGTGAAGTGGTGTCTACAGTATACACAATAGTAATCGCTGAAAGAGGTGTCGAATGGGCACACATATGAGCTTTCTACTATAGTGACCGTGTTCTCGTATGCCATCATATCACTATCAATGGATTTTACAATAGGAGTCTCCATTTGGTGTGGTATTATATCTGTAAAAAGACTTTAAGAAATTAGACAATTTAAACGAAATTGTATAAAAAAAAACCGTATAGTGGCGGTGTAAGAATATCCACTACCCCATATCATCCCGTGGGTGTCGTATCAGGAGATGGGCAGTAGCGTCTTCCTAATAACGACTACAAATAAAAAAACTGTGGTTGCCAACCCGCTTGCCAAGCGTGGCAATTTTGGCAATTTATGGAGAGGCCAATGTTTAGCAGTGGAACTTGATAGGCTGTAACGGTAACAGTAAAGGTACAAGAGTAAGTCATTTAGTCAAGTAACTAAGAAGACGAGTAAACTAAAGAAGGTGAGTATATTATTTATTACAATATATTTAACGCCGTGTAGCGACGGCGTAAGATAATTCACTGCCCTATATCGTAGGTATAACACTAAACTATAACAGGAGAGAGTTCCTAAAAAACAACGGTTGCTAAGCCGCCCGCCTGGTGTGATTGGTAACTACGGCAAAATTCTTCCTACGGGACAATCTATAGTAAAGGCGTACGTATAGCAGCGGACATTTAATAGGCTCTAAAAGTATACACTTAGCCACTGTTCGCCTGCCGTCGAATGCCATGCATGTAAAACACACTAGTTACAGATCAAAAGTAAAGTAACACGCTGTATGTACAGTAAAGTAGCACGCTGTATATAAGTACTACTAGAAACAAACCTCTAATTTTTGAGATTATTACAGTGATTCGTTTTTGAGTGTACCGCGCTGCTTAATAATAATAATAATTAATTTTATTTTCTCACCACAATATAGAATTTTGAACATAATATTATACTGCTTTACGCCTGTATTTCAGGACGCGCTCGCGCGCGTGTGTGTGTGCGCGTGTGTGTGCATGCGTGTGTGTGTGCGCGTGTGCGTGCGTGTGTGCGCGTGTGTGCGCATGCGTGTGTGCATGCGTTTGTGTGCGAGAGTGCGTGCGCGTGTGTGCATGCGTGTGCGCGTGTGCGTGTGTGCGTGTGCGTGCGCGCGTGTGTGCGTGCGTTTATGAGCGTGTGTGTGTGCGCGTGTTTGTGCGCGTGTGTGTGCATGCGTGTGCGCATGCGTGTGTGCATGCGTTTGTGTGCGAGAGTGCGTTTGTGAGCGTGTGTATGCATGCGTGTGTGTGCGTGTGTGTGCGTGTGTGAGCGCGTGTGCGTGCGTGTGTGTGCGCGTGTAAGTGCGTATGTGTGTGTGCGTGTGCGTGCGTGTGTGCGCGTGTGCGTGCTTGTGTGCGTGCGTGTGTGCGCGTGTGTGCGCATGCGTGTGTGCGCATGCGTGAGTGCATGCGTTTGTGTGCGAGAGTGCGTGCGTGTGTGTGCATGCGTGTGTGCGTGTGCGTGCACGCGTGCGTGCGTTTGTGAGCGTGTGTATGCATGCGTGTGTGCGCGTGTGTGTGCGCGTGTGCGTGCGTGTGTGTGCGCGTGTGCGTGCGTATGTGTATGCGTGCGTGTGTGTGCGTGTGCGTGCGTGTGTGTGCGTGCGTGTGCGCGTGCGTTTGTGCGCGTGTGCGTGCTTGTGCGCGCGTGTGTGCGTGCGTATGTGTGTGCGTGTGTGTGCGTGTGAGCGTGTGTGTGTGCGTGTGAGCGTGTGTGTGTGAGCGTGTGTGTGCGTGCGTGCTTTTGTTTGTTAGTTTGTACTGGGTTGAACATACTGTGAACGTATGTGAACGTAATGTGGGTGCTTACCCTCTGAACTATCACAGTTATAGTATACTCTATATTCTGTTTCTTTTTAATCTAAACATAGCCACCCCAAAGATTGCCTCGCAGTGGGCAAATATTGCATAGGCTGTACTAGAACCTATTTAATTAAAAAAATATATCAAAATCCCACTATTGACGAAGATATTGCGTAACATCCAAAAAACACATCGGCGTAACTCCTTTTTTTTAAGAAAAAAATCTTTATAAATAATGGCTTCCCTTGAGGCTAAAACTTATTAAATAGCAGTCAAACTATTATTATATATATTTCCAGAGCGAACGTCACCTTCTTCAAATTTAATTTTCTCTTTTATCCGTTGTATTTTTGCCATCACTCCACGGGGAGTCACTTTTTTCTTGTCAATCGATTTGGATTTTCGTTTGCCGGTTTTCATAGTTTTCTTCTTACCCGAACTCCTCGTGCGTCTGGTGGGCACTTCGATGACGTCATCAATGTCTGAAGCTAAGTTATTACACGTTATGAATTCTTATGTTAACACAAACAATACACATTTAAATTAAACAATTGTTATTACGGATCTTATCGCGTATTCTGGATGTCGACAAATACGCCACCTACCGGGTCCAATTGTATATCTAAACCATCCTCTTATCAACTTAATCACACACACAAAATTTCATCAAAATTGGTCCAACCGTTTAGGAGGAGTTTAGTCACATACGAAGGGAAGAATTATATAATATACTAGCTTACCCGGCATATGTTGTTTTGCCATATACATTAAAAATTGCTATTAAAAAACAGGGGTTGATCGTAGAAGGGTGAAAATTAGAAGTTTTATGTATTTTTCAATGCTAAGTCATAATAAAATAAAAATAAAATTTTTGTCAACAAAATAAAAAAATATTTAGGGGTTGGTCAAGGGTACCATTTAGGGGTTTGAAAAATAGATGTTGGCCGATTCTCAGACCTACCCGATATGCACACAAAATTTCATACAAATCAGTTCACAAATACAGATACAAATTTCATACAAATCAGTTCAGCAGTTATGCGGTGTTTGTTAGCAAACTCCTCCGAAACGGCATGAAAATTTTATATATTAGATAATATGCATGTATTATCCATATAAACCTTCCTATTGAATCATTCTGTGTATTGATGGAAACCGCATCAAATCCGTTGCATAATTTAAAAGATCTAAGGCTCAATTTGCATTGCGGCAGAATGGAATAGAAGCGAATTTTTGCAACGAAATTGTACATAGTAAAATGACTTTTATTTTAAGGGTGTAACGTGCAAACTATAATATATGAGCCATACAAAAATTCGCTTCCATTCTATTCTGCCGCAATATAAAATGGAGCCTAAGCGAACACACACGGTGGGAAGCAACTTATACTATGTAGAGATTTATATTCTCGATGTTTCAAGTATTCAACAGCACCCATGGTCATGGGGGATTGAGGTTTTCGACGCCCCAATGTCATGGTTAACCACGGCTACCTAAAGTTTAAAATCATCATAAATAATAAGTAATTTTAAACTGGAGGTAATTTTAAACGAAAGTTAGTGAGATAAAATAATCGGACTAACAAACATCACTCGCTGTACAATCTTAAGCAGTCGGGGGCGTCGCGTTCTACGCTTGTCTCGTGTTACTATGTACACGTAATACAGTTTGAATACTAGATTCTACTAATTAAGCTGGTATCTGACAATGGAAAAAGATTTAAGTAGCATACCATTTGTAATATCATCAGAAATGTCATGATCATCTTCCAAAGGTTCCATAATAGATTCCTTCTCTTCCTTCACATCTAATTCAAGTTTGATATCATCTTTCGATTCACCATCTGTAAAAAAAAGCTAAGAATGAGTCATCCAATTGAAAAAAAACTGTTTACCGATCTAATTTCGGTTACAGCAGCCAGTCTCTACATAGACTGAGAGGGGATCAGGATAGGGTTATAGTCTCTATTCCCTCACTCTTATAGCCCTATGGGACAGCGATACAATTTTTTTTAGATTTAGGGTGAAAAGCGAGCACATAGCCCATCTGATGTTAAGTGGATGCTGTGGTCCAGACATGTACTTCTATCCTCGAATAAGAAAGATAAGATTTTTATCGTGGTAGAGCCATGCTGCAGCTATATTAGTAGTATAATTGTAGCACGAATGGGTCGGCTCGACCGGGGAAGGACCACGCTCTCACAGAATACCAGCGTCAAAAAGCAGTTAAGCTGCTTTTTGACGCTGGTATTCTGTGAGACATGATTGTAGCTCATCAAAATCCAGTGTCGAAAATAGACACTTCCATAGACCGCATAAAGCGCGGACTTTAGCCACTGGTTTTAATTATTTTAACCGACTTTAAAAAGAAGGAGGTACTCAATTCAACTGTATTTTTTACGTGGTAGAGCCATGCTGCAGCTAAATTAATAGTACAATTGTAGCACGAATGGGGCGGCTCGACCGGGGAAGGACCACGTTCTCACAGAATACCAGCGTAAAATAGCAGCTTAACTCTGCTGTGTTTCGTATGGTGAGTGTAGAGAACCGGAGACCCTTTTTACTGGAAACGAGGCATTCCATCTTAGTCCTCATGGGTGACAATGCATCTGCATCTTGATTCGCAAACTAGGATAGATGTAGATGTCTATGAGCCACAACAACCACTTACCATCAGGTAGACTGTGTTCTTGCTTGTCACCCTTATCCTATAAAAAAAATACAAAATTTATATCAAAATACACATACAAAACAAATAAACGGCAAAATATTTTATATTACTAGCTGGTTCTCAACGCGTTGCTGCCGCAGAAAAAATAATTGTGGAAATATTGTTTTAAACTTGGAACAGTTATATTGTTTAATTAGGAACGATAATACATTCATTGAAGTTGAATGATATATAACTTTCAAATAAATTTGTCGGTACGATATGCACGCCACCTACAATAAGTTATTGTACTAGCCTATAACCTTCACACAAGTGCAAGCAATAAGTTAACAAAGTTTTACCACAATCTGATAAACGGTATGGCAGTGCATAAAATATGAACAAAAAACATAAATTTTTATATATTAGGTAATCTTTTATTTACTACATAGCAAATTACCATCATTATGCAAATAAATCTTGGCTTTTAAGAGCAACTCCTCACATCGGAGCACCTGCTGCCTGAAAGCGCTAGCTTCCCGTAGCCGGCAGACACAAGTTGCACATATCAGACGCTCCACAGGTGCACCTTCTAGATGCGAGAGCTGGAAAAGGAAATTGTTTTAAATTTACGTTGCTCTAATGACAGATAGAGTAATGAGTTGGAGTGGATATTATAGGTATTCATTATTCATACATTCATTACAGCCCTTCACAAGTCCACTGCCGAACATAGGCCTCCCCCAAGGAATGCTACAAAGCACGGTCATGAGCCACCAGCATCCATCGACTTCCTGCACGTCTTACTAGGTCGTCAATCCATCTATTTTTATTTATTTCAACTAACAACTATTATGACAGGAAAACCCTAATGCAACAGTGTAGTTCTTTTCATGCATAACAAAGGTGTGGCCATTAACTGTAATAAATTGTAAAGAATTCCTAGTGAATTCACTAAAGGTGCAATAGAATAGGTCAATATCCTCAGCCATTCTATTAAGAATGCGTAGTGTCAGCATTAAAGACGAATTGTCAGCGCGTCCGTCTGTCTGCCTATCGGCAGACTGAATCTCATAATCCGTGATAGGTAGACAGTTGAAATTTTCACAGAATGTTTATTTCTGTTGCCACAATAACAACAAATAATAAAAATAAATTAAAACTTAAAGGGGACTCCCATACTAGAAACCTGTGTGATGGAACAGAACCCTTCATGTGCGAGTCCAACTAGCACTTGGCCAGTTTTTTTAATCTATCTTTTTTCTTTTATAGTCTAGTGATAATAATAAACTGCAGATCATGTGGTCCGGGATTGGACTAAAAATCAGTAATTGGGCTTTTCTGTAGAGAAATTCTCAGTAGCTGCCTGGAGTCAGGAAGTTAGTGGTATTTCACTCCCTGCCTCGTAAAGCATGTGCAGCCCTTGGTTATGTGATCTCTATCTGGTTATGTAGGATATGTACCTTCTGAAAATAGAAGTAAGGGAATAGAAAGTGCAACTGTGCTTAAGAAAACACTGGTGCACTTTCCTGTCCTGCACAGATGGCTAGTCCCCATTAAGACAGGCTGCCGTGGCCGAAATTCGGTCTAGAGGACATTACTTATTACATTTTTTTATATTAATATAGATTAAAATAAATTCCTGAAATTATGTTGCAAGAATAGCGGCGGATAATAATCCTATTGCAAAACGGAACGCTCTTCTTTAAGACTACGACTTTTGTTAAGATTAACTCACAAAGCTGACTTTTATATATATATATATAGCAAAACGAAACAACAAATTGCTACTACTTACTAAGAGTCCAAAACAATCTACAAACATATCAGAATAAATTTCTTTCTGTCCCTGCCATTCGTATTCTACATTGAGTAAACGACACTTCTTTAAAGCACCACAACAGCGGCACAAACCAGGGTCAATAATCGGTCCCTTACGATTATTGGCACTCATTATGAAAAATATAAAAGAATTTCCTACATGATTTTCTTATTATTTAGTTTTAATTCTGCTTTTAGTACCTAAACAAAACAATGTTTCTTTTTTTTCAATGTATTGATAAAATTTACTCTGTGGGACTCAATTTGACAAATGATATTGACAGTTACTAGTCTATGATTTTGTGTCAAATTGACAGAAAACCATAGATGTTTCTCCTGAGCTTTTTATTACAACTTTGGCTTAGATGCTAGTCCTTTAAGCCATGTCTTCATTTATCTCACTATCAAGTGATAATAATCCGTTATAGTACACTGCTTCACATTGCGTAGTTTTTGAGCCCGTTATAACTATAAATTCAGAACCAAAGATTATGATATGCATATACTCAGCTAAGTTTTTCTAAATAAAGCTTGAGCAAAGTCAAATTACGGTATAGATCATAGCCTTAGAGTCCAAGGAGTTCAGATCACTCTTAGAATATGAATAGCTGATTTGAAACCATGGACGTATCCATAGATTATATATCATCATCATTATCATTACAGCCCTTCAAAGTCCACTGCTGAAGGCACGGAATATCAGAATACAGTCCAAAGGTTTCACTCCATCTAGTGGGCTATACACTTCATACGAGCTTGCCTCTCGAGAACCTTACTTCCCCATCAGTTATCAGTTCTTCAAGTTATGGTCGGCATATTGCTACTTTCTGCAGTTTACCGATTCGATGATTATACATAGTAGTTTTATATTTACATAGACACATCGGCATATTATAGAAATAAAATTGCAAGTATCGTAGACACATATTAGAAGGTAAATTGAACTATCGCAGCATAACAAAAACCTAAACCCTCTTGCCCTTCGTTCGCTCAAATAGTAATCGAACGGAAAGACGACGTCGGAAAATTATTCCACTACTTTGCTGTACGCATTACAAAAGGCGAAGTATGCAGTTTGGTTTGAATGTGTGGAATAGTTTAACATTGATATGTGACACACATACACAATAATGATGTAAGTAGGACATTGCCTTTTCAATTCAAGCCATGTTAGCCTGTTATTAAGGGTATGGCCTGCGGAAATAAAAGAACGTGGGTACGATTTCGCTATTTGACTAATGTAATTTACTACTTCAGCTTCTTATAGCTTTTCTTGATAGGTTTCGGCTAAATGTCAAGTCAGTCCTGTGACAAGTTAGGATTTCTCTTCTTAATAACTGGCTTTACGGCTCTGGGATCTAACCCTTCTGAGCCTGAAGTTAAAATATTATATTATAATAATTATCCTTCATAATATAGGTACTGCTTCACAATATGTTGATGCGTCATATTGTGCAGCCCTTGGGAGATTTTGAAGGCAACGTGAGCCAGTAGACAGCTGATAGTTGGCGATGGTATCTCAAAGCCCCTAAGCGAACAGACATCTTTTCTTGAGAATCACATCACCATCAGAGCACTTGTTTCACCGTTTCCACTAATAGTTCATTGCGCAGACAATTAATACACAAAATCGCACCAGTTTACATATCAAAATCCACTTCAAACCATTATTTAAACGATAATACAGGAGCAGCAAACCGCCGCCGGTCACGTTCCCGCCCGACAAGTTGGGAGCGTCTGCTGCATTCAAGAGTACCGAACGATGGAGCCGTTCTCTTGAATTTTGAAAAAACAGACGTATATGCGTATATTATTCAGGGCGAGCGAAGCAAGCCCTGCACTATTTCACAATCTATTCATTTTTGTGGTACACTTTACTGAGAAACTATCACATTTTCAGGTTTGCGCTTTCACATAGTATTTTCGATTCATGTCTAGATATGTTATCGATCATAAAAATATTATTCTATCCACATTTAAAAAAAAATAGAAGATATACATGTAATGAAATGAAGATATATATGTAACAATTTTCATTAATTATATTTTTATAGTATTACTAACGCCATCTGTAAGAAAACTAAATAAATACTTTGTAGTAGTACCATGTTAGATGGCGGGCGCTGATTATGAATTCCGTATGGAGCATAACTTGATGAAAAGGTTTCAGGCCCAAAACAAGGTCTTAGGTTTCGACATTGTTTTGGGGCAACTTAGTCAGATCTATGGTCTGGCCAAGGTCAATAATATATGTTTTGCAGAACAATTCTTTTTTAAATGTTATTTATAAGAATTCACGAGACCTTACAAAGTTGTACTTTTAGTTAATATATATTTATATATTTAAGACGCGCGCCTATCATGCTTAGCACGGCGGACGCCCTTAATGATATTTATATATTTAGAGTTCTCTGCTATGTGAGAAAATGCACAATCGGCCTGCTTTCGTTATTTAGCTGATTACAGGTGAGGTTAACATTTTCAGAAGTTACAGTGTAATATAAAACTATAGGCTACTATGATATCCTTCTATACACAAAAACTTAAAGAATAAAAAAAACATTTATTCACAATATACATTTTTATGTCACAATTATTTTCAAAACCATAAAATTAATAGAATTAACTTGTAAATAACAATAAAATATCGCTTAGGTGTATATTTACAACGTAATAAAATAAAATAAACTATTGTGTTACATTATTGTTATATATCTTCAAAGATTCAATTTATTTAATTATATTATAATACTATAAATTATAATAAATATAAACTATTGCAATGCGTTCTTAAGACTCATATTTCAATCTACCGCCAAGAAGGGCTAATAATATTCCACTCACCAGATGTCCCTGTTACACCATTTAGGACTGAGGTGAGGTTATTTGATTTTTTGTTGGATTTTATGGCCTGGTATCTAGACCTTTAGGCCAAGTCTTGAGTATTTTTATTCGGTTTATTATAATTTCCCCAAGCCTTGTTATTATGTATTATTATCCTTCATAGTTCACTGCTTCACAATATGTTGATGCGTCACATTGTGCAGCCCTTGGGAGATTTTGACGGCAACTTGAGCCAGCAGGCAGCTGACAGTTGGCGATGGTATCTAAAGGCACCTATGCAAACAGCTTATCTTGAGAATCCATCACCATCAGAGCACTTGTTTCACCGTTTCCACTAATAGTTCACATGCGTAGACAGTTAATACATAAAATCGCACCACTTTTACATATGAAAATCCACTTCAAACTATTATTTAAACTATAATACAGCAGCAAACCGCCGCCGGTCAAGTTCCCGCCAAAACTCCTGAAGTTATTTGTTACAAAATGTCATCAAAATTGAAGTTTCATTAAAAAAAAGTTAATCGATTACACAATACCATGCCATAAAAGACACAAACACAAAACCATTTTTTTTAATTTTAATTTTTTTCAATTTTAGGTATATATTCCTAATTAGGCTTATACATTCCTAATCTATAATCTATTAATATAAATTATAGCTAATATTTCAGAAAGAAATATTAACGCTTCCATTTTTCTAACAAATTAACTGCTCTTTCCATGAAAACTGTCAAATACGAGTATATCACCTCCTTCCTAAGTGGTGCAACCTTATATAAGAAGCTAGCGCCTACAAATAAGAGTATAGCAAAATTAATGTTAAAGATATTTTGTTGCTATTTTTGTTGAAGTGCTCTTTCAATATTGCGCCCTGTCATTAGCACCATTACTTACGGAATAAAAAAAAGATCCAAGCATTTTTCATTGTTTTTGAACATATTTATAGCTTCCTACAATAAAACAATGAGTTTAAGTTACAAATAAATTCAGAAACATTGTTTATTAATAAAAATAGAATTTTGGAATTTAGAGATGACGTTGTTTGACATTTGAGTGACGACCTGATATGAGATGCAGGAAGTCGATGGATGCAGGTGGCTCAAGGTCCTTCGTGTTATTTTTCACGTCCATGGGGAATGCCTATGTTTAACTATGGACTTTCAATGGTGATTAATTTTAAATAATAAAATTATATAAAGAATTTAAATTTAAATGGGAATTATTAAGACATCGTTTTAATTGTAATGACCCAATAACACTACCTCATCATCATCATTACAGCCCTTCACAAGTCCACTGCTGAACATAGACACCCCCCCCCCCCCCGGAACACGACCTCCCTCGTTTGTCTAAAAAGCATTAAACTACTCCAAATGCAGCTGTTTCATAAATAAAGATGGATTTTAAATCATACAATTCATTGCTAGGAATAAACAACTTTATGTTTTTAGAATAAGGTTCTATATAATACTAGAACATTTAATAATTAATAAAATTTTATAATCTATTAAATTAAATAGCAAATATCACATAATATAATATTAAATGAGTTTTAATATGTGATTTATAAAATAATTATTATCTATTACTTGTATTATGAAAGAGAAAGGAAATATGAAGCCATTATTTGTTTTGTATTGCAATAGGCCTAACAACTTTAAAGATACAAGTGTTAGTAGCACAGTTATATAATGATTTCTTATATTTGCGCTCCCGTACTTGCGAAGAACACTACACATTGAATAAAACTACTTTTACGGATTCTATCGCGTTTAATTAACTTATTTTTATTAATTCCCGACGTTTCGGGTGCTTTACAGCACCCATGGTCACGGGCGACTGAGGTGATTGACGTCCCGATGTCAGAGTTAACCCGGATACCTTCAGCTTTTTTAATTATTAATTTTGGTCCGATCTACGCAGAATGAACTTACTGTGTCTTGAAGTCTTGCAGTGGTATGCTTGGGTGTAGTTTTAATTTTATTAATTACAGGATTCCAAGCAAGAGGTAGTACCCAGGCTCACTCTCTCTATTGAAATTAGGATGTTTTTTATTTTATTTCAATAGCCTCACGTATCATCCTCGGCGGGAATCGATCTTCTTTCGCGAGAATTTGTGGTTTATCAAATTTAATGTAATGGCGGGGGCCGTCTAGGACATGATCACAACCTGCAAACTTCCCGGAACGTTGCTGCTTCACGTCAGCTATATGCGATAGAATCCGTAAAAGTAGTTTTATTCAATGCACAGTAATATTTTAACTTTCTAATATTCAATCATACTTCTATGTATATCACTGGACGGGCCCTGCGACCTTAATACATCGCGCACTAAATTACGGCCAATTATCCGTAACTCCAACTGTCGCTATTATAATGATATGGTTTTGACAGTCAGGTAGGGATATTGACATCTTCGATAATAATTTAAATAAACGCTCTTGAGGGACAAACAAAGGCAGCGGCTGCAGGCTCAGCAGAACTTAACACCATCGTCGGTACAGGTCGCTACCACCGGAATGACGTCATCGCGGCCAACCTCAAGATGAAGACCATCAAGGAGTTTGTGGTTCGATTGGCGCGCGGTATCTTTAACCGCGCCGACAACGGGCCACACCCCCACCTCAACAACATGGCACCTTTACATGCCCGGCCCCCGGACGGGTGACCTCTACCATGAGAACTTCTCTCTATAGAAATTAGAGAGTCGAGTAACAACATCAATTTCATTGATAGACAGACTGATAGACATTATTGATACCAAAATGCAGCGACTGGAGAAACGACTCCCAGGATCGACCCATAGAAGTAGGCCGTGAGGAGAACCCGGGCAATGGGAGAGATGCTCCGAGTCCCGAAAACTGCTGTGTGCTAGCACACACAAGCAGACGCGACAACGTAGTCAGCTACCCAACCAAACTCGCACTAAGGCGATCATGACACAGTTTTCTACCGACTTCAAAAAGGAGACGGACTCTCATTTTTCTCTATTCTATAAATATCATTCTACTCAATTCGACTGTATGTTGTTTTTTATGTGTGTTACCTCATAACTTTTTACCCGTGAACCAATTTCGATGATTTTTTTTATTTGAAAGCTGGTACTTCACATGTGGTCTAATGTAAATTTGATCAAGGTCTGAAGGTCTGGTTTTTGAGTTATTCTTAATAATTTATATTGAAGTCAGTAGTACTAAATTTTAAATTATTTATTGTTTTGAATTGTTGGTCTAGAAATATACATAGAAGTCTTTGTATAGTGCATTGAGGCAATTAGGAAAATGGCTATATTCCGATTTATTTTAATTTCTACCAAACACATCTACGTAATATATTTATTAGCAACATTTGATTATATGCCGTCATATCACCCCATCCTTCCGGTTGCCTTCAGTAGCCAAATTTTAAACTTAAGTTCAAATATATAAATAATGATATTACAGTCTTATTATACACGTATACTATATATATATACGGCCAGTATGAGGAAGCTCAAGATCGTTCAGCGAGCTGTGGAGAGGGCTATGCTCGGGGTGATATCTCTGCGTGATAAACTTAGAAATGAGGGTATTCGCAGTAGAACCAGAGTAACCGACATAGCCCAAAGGATTAGTAAGCTGAAGTGGCAATGGGCCGGCCATATAGCTCGAAGAACCGACAACCGATGGGGAAAAAGGTTCTCGAGTGGCGGCCTCGTACCGGCGGACGAAGTGTAGGGCGTCCCCCCGCTAGATGGAGTGTCGACCTGGTAAGACATGCAGGAAGTCGATGGATGCAGGTGGTTCAGGACCGTGCTTTGTGGCATTCCTTGGGAGAGGCCTATGTTCAGCGGTGGACTTGTGAAAGGCTGTATGTATGATGAAGTTAATGCAGTTTTTGAAAATATAAGTATATAAGACTTCTACTTTTGTTTGAAATTATCCCAAATTGTGATTTATGGGCAACAATATTTTTGCCTACCGATCGACCCTTACAAATGTGTGCGTGTGCAGCAAAATCAATTAAAATAATGCATTACCACGCATTTTTTTTTGTTCTGATTTAGTTGATGTATTTTTTTGTTATAATGTATGTGCCAAATTATTATTTTTTTGGTTCTTATTTTGAATATAAAAGATAAAAAGGACAAAATCAGATTTTTTTTAATTAACTTTTCTTCACCATTTGCCTATATCAGGACTCCGTCACTACCTATCGTTCACGATACAAGCTGTGGCGGCGCTGTCTTCGCGCCACAAGCAAAACACATCGAAGCCTAAATCGCGCTAACAAAGTTCCGAAGTTAAAGCAGTATATATAGAATAGCTCCGAACTATCACTCGGAGCGTTGGAAGCTCCCCGGGCAGAACACCTTGCCCGGCGGGAGATCTCCCTTTTTCCTTCCACCGGCTACAAAGCGACACCGCACACCCACCTGAGCGCTAGTTTCCCGCGTTTACTCGTCCAAATGCCGAAACCACGTAATGAGGACTAATCATTTTCTGCTCACCAGATATCGCTAGTTGACACTGAGTTAATGTTTTTTTGTTATTTATTTATTTTTAATGTTAATAAACCTAGCAAGCTAACAGCATAGCAAAGTGGCGAAGCAATCAGCTTTGTAGCGGTTTCTAACGGTTGCCGTTGAGCAATCAGTTTCAAAATAGGAGGTTCAGATGCCTGGGTGATCAGTAATCGATTGCTGAAAACAGAATTTGAAAATTCGAAACCGTTCTCGAGATAATCGTGGGACAGACGGACAGACGGACGGACAGACGGACAGACATCGTGAAATCAATAAGTGACTTCGCAAGCTTCGCCACTTAATAATATAAAATATAGCTAATAGTACAAAAAGAAACAATAACTCTTACATTTTCCGAACAAATTAACTTCTCCGCTATGAAATCTGTCAAATATTATACCTCACTTTCTAGTAGCGCCGCCCTGGTTGCAGAAAAAGCCATAGATGCCCTCATTGAGGTCAGAGGAAGGGTGTCAAAGTCAAAAAACAAATGAAAAATTCTAATTTTTTGTAATTGCCGAGGGATGAAAAAAGGTAAGTAGTATTTTAAATGTTATCTTTATAAATTGTCACCACTTTATTTCCACGAACATAGGTAGGTAGGTACTATGTAAATAGTAAATGAAGGAGTTCAGGTATTGGTGGACTTATTACTTTATTTCGATTCTAAATACCTACATCCGTACTAATATTATAATTGGAAAATGTCTGTCTGTCACGCTTTCACGGCACGGGTATACCGAAAAGTTAAAAAATGTACAACATGCATAGACGTAAAATTGCTGGAAGTTGCCAAAAAATAACAATTTTATAATCATTTGCTCCGGAACTTCTAGCAACTTTATACCCATGGTTGTCATGCATGTTTTTGTTTTTAATGTTAATTAAATTTAGGATCCATTAAAAAAATCATACACAAAAATTATCTTTTTAGTGTTTCGTAGTAAACAAGGAACCCTTATAGTTTCGCCATGTCCGTCTATTTGTCTGTCCGTTTGTGCGCGGTTCTAAGAGCTGTAGTTTGACAAGGATATACATATTAATCACGCCGACAAAGTGTTAAAATAAAATTAAAATTAGTTCTGTCTGTCCCTTTCTCTCTTAGCTATTTGTCTAGGGATAGAGAGCGAAAGATAGACAGACAGACGAACTAAATTTTGGATTAAGCTTGTCGGTCAGAATCGCCCACAATGGCGAAGAATAAACATTAATACCTTAATGTTTACTTTTCAGGCGTCGCACATGGCTTGAAATAATAGGGAGGCCTGATTTATTAACAACTCAAACAAAGTCAGCTTGTCGTTTTGTTTGTTCGCTACATTTTGACAAATCTACGATAATGTACATACCACAACTGAAACCTGATGCGCGGTATCCACGAAATCACTACAAAATCAACCAAGTACCAAACACAGTACAAATGAAGACTATAAAAATGTATAGACTCAAACGAAAGAATCACTTTATCAACATTCTATCAGCAGTTACCATTAAGGGTGGTGATAAGAAGTCATCATGTGTATAAACTACGTCAGACAACACTAGCAACAATACTACACAAACAGCACAAACTCTTTAGTCTGATACACCCACGGAACGTCAACTTCGAGTTGAAAATAAGGAGGCAGAACAAAAAGGAAGCCTCAGCATGAATTAAAAAGAATAAAAAAAAGAAGTCGAAAAATAATCCGAATGCTACGAAAATTTCAGTTTTAATTGTGAACATGAAATTACTAAAAGATTTGTCAAACTTCTTGAATGACAAAGGAATCTGAAAAACAAGTCTAAAGAAAACCGCTACCAACCAGAGTAGGTACAAACGTTTTGTGCTAAATTTACACTTTTCCAGTCCTAACACATACCGATGTCTAAAAACGTTCGTACACCTCCCAAGTGAATGTTCAAAGATTTAATATGGTTATTCGCCCTAAATTTGAAGACCGTATTTAAAATTTCTTGGAAGCAAAACTGTGAAATCTTTGCCAAAAAAATGCAAATATTGCTCATTACGTATAGAAAATGGTCCCCAAACGACACTTACATTATGATACTAAGGGGGATGAACTAATTGGCTTACATAATATTGCTGGTGAAGTCACTAAAGAAGTTGCTTCACATGGCTGTGTTTTAAAGCTTGGAAGATGTTGAAAATTGGAAACAACCTATTGCATATTATTCCTTTTTAATTTCACCTAAACATAAAGAACTAGAAGTCGAGTTGGATGAGGTGATTGTAAAATTATTTAACATTAGAATAGAAATACAGGCAATTGTTTCAGAACAATACTCAAATTTCACTAAATATGCAAAAGAAGTAAAAAATATCACACCCGAAAAGCCATATTTTATTATATTATTAAAAATTCACTACATATTTGACGTTCCGCACTTGATAAAATGTATCAGAAACAACCTACTTTCAAACGATTTCATTTATGAAGGCAAACGAATTTCGTTGAAATACATAGAAGAATTATATGCTAAACAAAAACAAAACGACTTAAGATTGATTCCTAAGGTGACTGAAAAACATATTAATCCCAATAATTTTCCAAAAATTCGGGGAAAAACACGGCCCAAATATTTAGCCGATCGGTTTTTGCTGCTATTAGCGTACTTGTCAGGAATCATAGTTTACCAGAAAACGCTCAATATACCGGAGACTTTATGGAAGAAATGAATAACATATTCGATGTCCTAAGTTGAAACAAAGTTTCATGCGTCAAAAATTCAAATTCAAGTGTCAAAAAGCATTTTCGATGAAACATTATCAGATTGAGATAGGGTTATCAGATTTCACAATGAATTTTCCTGGCAATATACCTGACTTTTCAACAAATTTCCTGACATTGATGCAGAGGCAGCAAATAGTTCGAGAGCTTGTAGCGATTTTTGGGTAGCTATTTAACAAGTGTTCAGCGTCCCAAAAATGTCTTTTTTTATAGGATAGGCTGACAATATTTAAAAATTTTAACAAAATATTTTACTTAAAAATTCCTGACAATTTAAAATTTTTCCTGTTTCCCTGACAGAGAGCTAAAATTTCGGACATGTCACGAAAATTCCTGTCATCTGGCAACCCTAAATTGGGATATCAGAAGCTGCAGCAATGTTGGAGAAAATTATAGCCATAGATAAAAAGTCGGGAAAAAAATAAGACGAACCAAATTCGCGCGTTTAAAAATATACAAATTACTATTAAACTTGTAATGATGTTAAACAGAGATTTTCAGGAAAAGGGGATAAAATTCATATATACACGACGTTTAAACCAAGATTGCCTGGAGAACTTCTTCAGAGGTGTCCGACAACAGGGAAGCAACTGCACAGACCTCACACACCTATACAGTTCACAAGAGCGTTTTCTAAATTATTCCTCAGAAATATGTAGCAAATTTCACGTACTAGTAACTGTAAAGAAGATATTTGTGACTTGCCTCAAAAGTCGGATTACCACCACTTTTCTTGAACGACACAAATCCGACCCAGCGCACAAGGCAAGAACACCTTCAGCAATCGCCTCAAACGGCGAAACCGACTACCATTTTGATCTGCCTGCGAAAAATGCGTTGGCTTATGGATCAGGGTGTTTATTATATAAGTGTAGCAAAAAACATGACTGCACTAGCTTCAATGCTTTGTTACAGGAGAAACCTAATGTTGACGAAACAACACTGTATAAGGGATAGGGGGGCATGACTGGACGCGAGGCACGACGTGGCCACCCACACTTACAAAAAACTGTAACGCTCTAGATGTGTTTTGTTTTCGCTAATAGCTAGCCATTTTGTATCTCTCTTTAGTTTGACAGTGTGACCGGCGACTAGACAGCGCGCGTTTGATTTTTAAAACAAGGAACGATTTTCAACGTAATTTTATGTAATTTTGAGTGACTACGACTACGAATACGCATATAAAAACGTAAGTGTTAATGTATTTATTTTGTTCTTGCAGATAAATTACTTATTGTTTGGTTACCTTTTTATTTGGTTTGTTATTTTAAATAATGTGCAAATTGGGGCTAAATGGGCCTACATGGCTACGGGGTACGATGGGGTACCCCGTTATGCCCCACAACCGTTATCCCCATTATGCTCCTGTTTTGTAAATTAACTGAAGGATCGTTCTTGTTCATTTGATAATAGAAAATATTTTGTTTTATGTATAAAAATGGTACGGACGTATAAGAAGAAAAGTTCGAGACTTAGTTGGTCCATGGAAAACATGAAACAGGCAATTGATGCACTCTTAAGTAAAACTGCTGGCTATAGAAAAGCAGCTCACCTGTATAGTGTACCACAGGCCACATTAGAGAGTCACGTCGCTAAAATAAGGAAAGGCGAACTGTCTCTTGACTCTACTCCAGGTAACTTCAAGCCCGTCCGTGTTTTTCAAAAAAGAAGAAGAGGAGCTGGTAAGGTACATAACAGAAGTGGAGAAACGTTTGTTTGTTATAACCAATATCGTCCTACGGCAGCTAGGTTACCAGCTAGCGGGAAAAAATGGCAAAGATGACAATTTTAATCACGATAAAAAGATAGCTGGCGTAGATTGGTTAAAGATATTCTTCAAGCGCCACCCATATTTGTCTATCCGAAAACCGGAAGCTACATCGGCAGCTCGAGCAATGGACTTTAATAAAGTGGCTGTGGGTTAATTTTATTCTCTGCTCGGGGAAGTATATGACAAATATAATTTGACGCCAGACAGAATTTTTAATTGCGATGACACTGGCATATCAAGAGTCTCAAAGAAGAAAAGCAAAATTATTGCAGAAAAATGGGAAAAAACAGGTAGGATCGATTTCTTCAGCAGAAGAAGGCAGACAGTTACGGTTGAGGTATGTTTTAATGTAGCAGGAACTTACTTGAATCAGATTTGCCTGCCTTAACAACACTTATGCCTCAGCCTGGACCATCAACATTTAATGAACATAGCCTAATAGAAATCTTCGATTCGAAAAGTATGTCGTGATTTCACAACTTCGTTTGCAAACGCTTCGCCTCAAGAAATTCTCGCGATCCCGATAGCCGAACAAAGAAACCAGACGAGAAAAAAACTATCACCGTGGGAAAACTGTTGTTCTCACTTCAACACCCTACAAAATTGAGTTAGAAGAACGAGAACAACTTAAAAGAACGAAGAAGTGTTCTAATCCAAATGACCCCAAATTAAAGAACTCTAAGAAACAGAAGGCCCAAAAAGCTCCCTCTGGTGTAGAGAATACCGACGAGGACACCGTGTGTCTGTACTGCCTTGACGTTAACCACACTTATTTAAAGTCTTCGGAAGGTTGGGTGGCTTGCCAACTATATGAACGGTGGGCTCATACAGCTTGTGCTGGCGTAGACGACGACAGTATTGTCGTCAATACTGTCGTCGTCTACGTACACGTCACAGTACAAGTAGATGTGGAAGAAATCTACATCTACTTGATTTGTGACGCAAATTAAATACGTACCCCATACTGTCTCTACCCTGGGGCACGATGAGGTTTTCATTATAGTTTCAAAAAATTAAAATTATAACGTCATATGATTATTTACATAACCAAATTCTATGCCAAATGATAGTTTAATAAGTAACTAAAGTGTTGTGAATAGTTTTAATTAATAAATACATTGCGTTGATTATTTTACTGTGTTGGTTTTATGGAAGAGGGGACAAACGAGCATGCGGCTCACCTGATGGTAAGTGACTACCGCCGCCCATGAACAACCGCGACACCAGGAGAGCTTACACCTTTTAGAAAGGTGTAAGCTCTTTTCTTGAAGGTTCCTACGTCGTATCGGTCCGGAAAAATCGCTGGTGGTAATCGATTCCACAAGTAAGTTGTGCGACTACTGTCGTGAACCATTCATACACACACAAGCATTTTAAGTTTAATAGCATTACTAGTTTTTTTTAAATAAATAAAATAAATCTGTGCCTATATTACTTATTCTGAACCCTCTTTGCAAATTTGGCCGGTTATTGTAAAATAACCATGGATATATGTCGATGTGTTTGGTAGATTTTATTTAGACTAATATAAATGAAATTCTAAATATATTCAATTTTCTATTGTGAACGCTTAGCTGTTTTATCTAAAAGCCCATAAGCAACTTATAGCCTACTATTTACATATATCTCGGCGTGATCATATACTATCCATATTCGGGGTGCTGGCTCTTCATGTGTCCCTTGAGACTGCAGTTCTGTATAAACGCCTGCCCGCAGATATGGCAACGGTAACGTCTGTCGTTTGTGTGGATCCGGAGATGGTCTTTGAGGGTCTTGAGGCGAGGGTAGGATTTCTCGCACACCTGCAAAACGGGAATCGCAGATTTGTGAAACACGGTACGCGACAACAAAAATTACGTAAAAATACGCGGTAGAGCCACGCTGCAGCTATATTATGATTGCAGAGCGAGTGGGTCCGCTCGACTCGGGTAGCACTGCGCTCTCACAGAATACCAGCGTCAAATAGCAGCCTCACGCTGCTGGAAACGAGACATTCCATCTCAGTCCTCACGGGTGACGAGGCATTTACATTTTGATTCTTAATTGAGGATAAAATGTAGATGTCTATGGGCCACAGCAACCACTTACCATCAGGTGGACTGTGTGCTCGCTTGTCACCCTTATCTTATATAAAAAGAAAATTGTTATTTTTAACACTTGGGAATGAGGTGATCAATTTCAAATTAAATTCTACATAATATTATGTTGTAAATTATTGTTTAATAATTTAAAATTAAAAAATTTGTACAGTCGACTTCAATATAAGTTATTAAGAATAACTCAAGAACTATTGGTCTGACCTTGATCAAATTCATATGAGACCACACGAGAACTAGCAGCTTTTGTATAAAATAATAATCATCGAAATCGGTTCACCCAGTACAAAGTTATGAGGTAACACATATAAAATAAAATAAAACATACAGTCGAACTGAGTACCGCCTCTTTTTTGGAAGTCGGCAGAAAATTAAAAAAATTGTACAGTCGACTTCAACATAGGTTATTTAAGAATAACTCAAAAATTATTGGTCTGACCTTGATCAAATTCATATGGGACCACACGAGAAGTACCAGCTTTCAAATAAAAAAAAAAACATCGAAATCGGTTCACCCAGTAAAAAGTTATGAAGTAACACACATAAAAAACATACATTCGAATTGAGTACCGTCTCCTTTTTGAAGTCGGCAGAAAAATAGTCCCATTGGGTTTCTGACTGGTTCCTCCCAGGACTTTTTAATGAACCAGTGGTAAAAGACTTTCATTAAATATTCATGTAATCTATTATCAATAATTACCGGTGGCATTAATAAAATTGTAAATTGTAATTTAAGTGATTTATCGCAAGCTCGGTGGTAAGGGAAAACTTCGTGAGGAAATCTGTACATATGAGGAATTAAAAATATTACAAAAATATGCAAGTTCAGTCCATTGTATTTTAGCAGCACTATTAAGCCGCTATTTCAATCTGGTATTCTGAAACAGAAACAGAAACTTTGAAACAGAAACTTTTTTATTCAATATAGATTATAAATAATACTTATTGAAAGTCACTCTTTTGTATAATTACCACTTCTGTGAAAGCATGCTTTCCATCTATAATGTTAAATTGTTTTGGATTCTCGTCCAGGCACAAAACACCAATGTTATAGTGGAGTTATGGTCATTCATGATCCTCAAGCTCCGTGGTCCGCGATCCGGTCAGAAGTGTGCAGCAGTGGAACTTAATAGGCTGCAATAGATGGATGTATAGAAGTAATCTACCAGGAGCACATGACCCACTGAGAGGTGAAATTTTCAAATCAACAGTAACATTACAACTATGGCAAATATGCCTATGAGGCAATCTACGGGGAGGCCTATGTTCAGCAGTGGACTTTAATAGGCCGTAACGGTGTGGTCACTTCTCAAGCTCACCTTGCATTTGAAATTCCGTTCCCCGGTGTGTGTTGGCATGTGGTTGTTGAGAGCGAAGCGTGTGAAGAACTTGTGCCCGCAACAGTTACATTCGTACCTAAAAGATTACACATATATAAAAGTTTGTTGTTTGTTTTCTTTATTTTTTTTTATTTTAGAAAGATTAAAAAAGAAAGTCTCTTTTTGTATGGAGAATGGGCCCACTACAAATTGTGGCGTAACTTAATGAAATACATGTCGATTTATTCCTTATAACCTATAGATTACAAAAGTAATATTAGTTTTTCCATATCTAACGGGAATACTGAGAAATTAACAATTAGTATAAATAGGTTTCTGTATAAATAATAAATGTCAGCAGTGACGCCATCTTTTTAATAAAATGTGTTAACCCTTTCGCTGTCCCGTGCACTACATATAGGTCACTGCTATTGTCTTACTATTGTGTCTGAATACCGGACAGTGAAAGTGTTAAAATCATAGGCAATTTGTTAAGTAATACTTGAACGCCCCCTTTGAATATCACATGGACAGTTTTTGTATGATCTATAAATATATATGTATATATGTGAAACACCCATACAATACAGGACAAAATCAGGTTTCAAGTATTCCCGGTGCAATATGTTAAAAAAAACTAAAATAAAAAAATTAAATTCGAGAACAAATTAATGACAACTTATTTTACAAACACTTTTCGAGAGAAATATTTATGCTACAGTTTAAACTCGAGGCTATTAGTAAACCATATTTTGTAACAAGATGAATAAAGAAAATAACCATACCTGTAGTCCTTCAAATGATCCTTCCTCCGATGAATGGTCAGGGATCGCCTCGTCTCACAAACTCTGTCACACAAGTTGCACGGAAAACTTAGCGGCTCCTCCCCGTGCACTTCAACCAAATGCTTCAACTTCTGCTGGTACGTCATCAACCGAATATCACACTTGGGGCAGTACACCCTCGCCCGTTTTTTATGCACCCTATCCACATGTAAGTCCCTGTTATACTGTGCTTTGAACACTTTCCCACACGTTTCACAAGGAAAGTCACCCTCTTCATGCCTTTGTTGGTGCATCACAAAACGACCCTTATCAACAAACCCTAACCCACAAGTTTCACACACATAATTACTAAAATGCTCGTTCATATGCTTGTTCAATGCATGGAAATACGGAAATATTACGTGACATATTGCACATTTCAATTCGTCCTTGGTCAAACGGAACGGCAACACTGAATCTTTGTGATCGAAGTAGTATTTCTTGTCGTGGACGCTCGTTATATGGCTCTTGAAGTCTTCGAGATTGTCGATTTTAGCGGAGCACAGTCTGCAGTCTATTCTTGTTAGGTCCAATTTTATCATGTTCTTGTGCTCGGTCACTTTGAACTTCTTCGGATGGTGGGAGTTGGCTGTGTGTTGCCTCAGTAGGAGGGGATCGGGGAAGTTTGCCCCACAGTAGTAGCAGAGTAAGTGATTGTGCCTGCATTTGAACGGACAGACGTAGGAGAACTCTACGATAGTTAGTATATTTGTTTCTGTCATGTAAGACGGATCTCTTTCCCTCATCAGCTGCTGCACTTTCGACATCGGAAGATCTGGAAAGAAGTGATCCTTATAAATAAAATCATAGAGATAGATTTCCATTAGGTTTCCTAAGTTTTATTTCTTAGACATTTGGCACTTATTTAAAAAAAATTAAAGTTAAAGTTTTAAGAAGCAACGATTTTTCTGCCGACTTCCAAAAAGGAGACGGTACTCAATTCGACTGTATGTTTTTTTTTATTGTGTGTTACCTCATAAATTTTTACTGGGTGAACCGATATCGATGTTTTTTTTTATTTGAAAGCAGGTACTTCTCGTCTGGTCCCATATGAGTTTGATCAAGGTCAGACCAATAGTTTTTGAGTTGATCTTAATAACTTATATTGAAATCGGCTGTAAATTTTAAATTATATAAGCAATACGTGTTCAGTGATGTGTGTTTTCTTTGTTAATATATCAAGCAACGCGGACAAAGTCGAAGGTATCAGCTAGTTTATTATAAAAATAAACAAATGCGTGAGTGTCGTGGAACCCTCGGTTGGAACGAAGTTCCTTGCGTAGTATATTATTATTGATTAACAAATACAAATAAATGAATTACTAGCGCCTATTTAAACAAAGCGTCATTTACAATAAAATAATATTACTTTCGTGTCAAAATAAGAAAAAGTGCGAGGGAGATGAATATTATTATATTATTACGTGGTAGAGCCATGCTGCAGCTATATTACTAGTATAGTTGTAGCACGAATGGGTCGGCTCGACCGGGGAAGGACCACGCTCTCACAGAATACCAGCGTAAAATAGCAGCTTAACGTTGCTGTGTTTCGTTTGGTGAGTGTAGAGAACCGGAGACCCTTTTAATGGAAACGAGGCATTCCATCTCAGTCCTCACTCACGGGTAGGGTTACCATATGTAAATAGAGGGATGCCTGTCTATGGTACACAAAATGCCTGAATTTTCAGAAAAATGCCTGTCTAAAGCAAAACGCTATAGGTAATAAGTAAAAGCCAACAGGTAATAATGAAGAAGGATATTTATTACTGATATTTGTCAGAGGACATTATTTTTTTTTAACAGTTCTTTCTTTTCTAATACGTAAACGTAAAAATCTTCACCGCGCCGCCCGCCGGTGTCATTCAAATTTCGCGCCCGCTTGCATGTATGCAACAAGCGCGATGCGCGCGTGGGCGCGAAATTTAAAAATGCCTGTCTCAGACCAATGCCGGCCGCACGCGCCTGTCTAAACCGTTAAATGCCTGTCAAATGCGACAAACGCCTGTCATATGGTAACCCTACTCACGGGTGACAACGCGTGTCTATGGGCCACAGCATTCACTTAGCATCAGGTGGACTGTGTGCTTGTTTGTCACCCATATTCTATACAAAACTGATGAGTTTTGAGTACAGTAGACCCTTTTGAATGACAATGCATCTACATTTAGATTCTTAATCTAGGATAGAGATGTAGGTTGCCTACACATCCTTATTCTTAAACTTTATATATAATATATATATATATATATATATATATATATATATATATATATATATATATATTTATTTCGACTGTATGTGTGTTTGTCACTAAACACTCTGTTTGTTTGTCACCCTTATTTTATAAAAATAACTAGCTGTTCCCCGCGACTTCGCCCGCGTGTAATTTAGGGTTTTAATTATGTTGCGTGGAACCCTAATTCTTTTTCTAAAATATAAGTAGCCTAAGTTACTCCTTATAACATCAGCTATCTGCCAATGAAAGTCCCGTCGAAATCGGTCCAGCCGTTTCGGAGATGAGCCGGATCAAACAGACAGACAGACAAAATTTAAAAAAATTGTGCATTTGTTATAAGTACCGTATATACTATCATACGCATTTAGTAAAAAGCTGTTATTTTGACATTACAAACAGACACATTTTATTTATTTGTATAGATACATTTCTGGCACTTCCTATACTTTTAACTAGATGCTATAAATATCATAACTTACTTTGTTTAAGCATTTGCCGGACCAAAGGCACTGCTGCCGCTCCATTCACATTTTTCACTGATAATCTTGATTGAGGCCTTTTGACTTCATCGCTTTCCGCTTCCTTCTGAGGTTTGACAGTGGCCTCGGGTGTGTCACGAACTACGTCCATTGCCTCTTTTGGTGGTACAGAGTCAGGAGCTTTCAAAGTCTTCCGTGGTAAAAGTGGTAAGTCATCATTGGAAGAGTCGTCCTCTTCGTGAGTTGGATTATCTGTAATGTAATTTTTTGAGATTATGTTGATGGTAATTAATAGAATCAGGCGTTACTTTGCGGAAATCCATTATAATGGGGTGGTTATAAGCTAATTTGCTTAATTCCGCGTGAAGAAAGAAAAACAACTGGACAGGACACATTCTTTCTTTAGGCCCCATTGTGTTGATGGTCTCAATCTTGAAGTGTGCTAGGGTTAAATAAATACACAGATTACTCATTTGCCAACGTTAGTGTAAATAACAGCCCAGATTTAATACGTTATTAATGTTGAATGCCTTTTAATACGATCTATGGAGTTATTTAAGTTTTAGTCACGTAAGTTTACAATTGTACGTAAGCTTATTAATTATTGCTTATTGCCCTATAAAGAGTTGTTGTATGTCTTTATCACATACTTATTAATTATTGTTTGTATGCCTATGAAAAGTTGTTGTGTGTTTTATAATGTTTGTCACATACTTATTAGTAATTGTTTGTAAAGAAATTGTTTGTTGTATGAAAATGTATAATTGTGAAATAAATTATGAGTCACACTTCACACACACCCTGCACCCCTTCCCCCTGTACGCTCATTGGTCGAATGAAACATGTGTGCCTCACTTGCGCTTGCACGAGCTGTGCAACTAACCGAACCAAATAAAAGACATGCTGTGAGCGACTCCTATTATTACCAGCTCATTCCTCCTTACTCGCTCATTATTCGCTTTGCAGCCAGCTAAACAGAAATCTCCACATTGCCTCAACAAGCTACACTCTACAAAGCCACTCCTGTTTTCATATAAACATTAGTTTTATTTAACTTCATATATCACCTATGGTCAAGAAGAAGTCTACGTCTGAACGATATGGAGCCCTGCATAAGTCCCCACTTCGTTTAGTTAGATATACTTTTTTATCAGAAATGTTACCCTCACACTATGTATTTCTCCGGTATCGTAGAGGCAGTTTACAAACATAAATTACACAAGGACAAACATCCCGACCGAAACAATTATTTGTAGACCATACAAATGCTTGTTCTATGCGGGATTCGAAACCGCGGCCCCCAGCGCTGCAACTCATTGCTAAGGACTGAAGGAAGGAAGGAAGAACTGCGCCATGGAGCCGTCTACATATCATTTGGATGATGAGACAGAGAAGGGAGTCTACCTCTCTTAATATTTTCTATGTAGTAGAGTCACACTACAGCAGAAATGAATCTGCTTACTTCTTTAATAAAAAACAAAAATAAACAACAGATAACCAAGCTATCAGTTTTTTTTTGAATATGCTTTTAAACAGTTATCAAAAGAATAATGTAAAATTTTCATATATTTACGCGAATACTTATACTTATTTTTCAAAGAGTAGCCAAATTTTAAACTCCAGTTCTAATATATAAATAACGACATACTGTTATTGCAGTTTTTGAAAATACGAGTGAATATGGCTTCTACTTTTATTTGAGATTATCCCAAATTGAATGTGATTTATGGGCAACAACTATGCGTACGCGCGCACCTCTGTGTGCGATTCAATCCACAACGTTTTTGCCGACCGAGCGACCCTTACGAAAGTGTGCGTGCGTAGTAAAATAGTAGGCGTTAGATATTTATAAACGACAATCAGTTAAAATAATGCATTACCACGCATTTTGAATTTGAAAGATAAAAAGGACTGAATGTTTGAGATTTTTGGAATGAACTTCTTTATCGGACGGTACGAATTTGGCGAATTGACCTAATTGAGCATAAATGTAGGTGTCTACTTGTCATAGTATCCACTTACCATCAAGTGGACTGTGTGCTCGTTTGTCACCCTTATTCTTCTATATTAAATAAAAGTTATTCAGCAGTTACATGATCACCAGGAGCTGCACCTGTTTATATAAAAAAAAACATGCGTGAGTGTCGTGGAACACTCGGTTGAAACGCAGTTCCTTATTGTTGTTTAAACGTATTATATTATTGATTAACAAATACAAATAAATGTATTACTAGCGTCTATTAAAATGATGCGTCATTTAAAATAAAATACACTATGACACAATGGGTGGTGACGAAAAAATCTTACACGTTTTGACGCCTAGCTCCCGTCCGCCAAACCCGTACCGTCCGATAAGGAATTTCGTTCCAAAACGTTAGCCTCGCACTAGTATTGTGGAGGCAGTTTACATACATAAATTTCACAAGAACAAACATCTAGACCCGCAACCCGGGATTCGAACTCGACGCCCTCAGCGCCATAACTCATTGCTAAGCCACTGCGCCTGCCTCGATGGTCTAGTGGTTGTAGTAGTGCGACTGCTGATCACGAGGTCCCGGGTTCGGATCCCGGGTCGGGCCAAAAAATCAGTTAATGAGCTTTTTCCATCAAGAAATTCTCAGTAGCTGCCCGGAGTCAGGAAGATGGCGGTGTGCCACCCCCTTACCCGATCTCTCTCCGGTCGTGTCGGATTGCCATCTCATCGGACTATGAGAGTGCACCTGTTCTTGCGGATACACTTGGGCACTATAATCCTGTCCAGCGCCGATGGCTAGTCTCCGTTGAGGCTGGCCGCTGAGACCGAAATTCGGTCTGGAGGACATTATTAATATTGCGAAACATTTGTATGTCTGAGAAACTAAAAAAAAATTCCAGGACATGTGAAGTTTACCCATCTGCAATGGAGGCATAATGGAATTCTTTTTGCCCTAATATCCTTTCGGGAATGGGAGACCTGTGTCCAGCGGGGGAACTTATATATCGGTAGATATTATTTGCGTCATTCGGTGGCTCCTTCCATGAGCCCCTGGATTAATGAGACAAGAACTATACTTACAATTATTATCATCGGCTAAAGCGTCGCAAAGGGGTGATCGCGGCGACTGGGCCGACTCATCGCTGGGTTCTAGTTTAACTTCTATTTTCATCAGGTTCCCATCGTCTGCGGCGAAATTACGCTCTGCAACAAGCAATCTGTCTTTAAAAGTCTCCATACATCCAATGTAAATTCATATGTCACTTAAAGTTTCATGAAAAGCACCTATTATAGACCTTAAACAAATATCAGTAGGCCATATACAAATACTTTGTTTTAGTCTAAGCTATTTTTTTAAAGTGCACCATTTGTTGCCAGGAAAAAGAATCCAGTGTTGTTCCATAGGTATTTTTGTCATCCATGAATAAATATAAATGCAAGATGTTCAGATACATTGGGATTGGGAGCTTCTATATTTTTCATTTGGGTATTTTATGTCTAGTGTCTATACACAGTTTTTTTTTTATAGAATGGAGGTGACAAACGAGCACACAGTCAACCTGATGGTAAGTGGATGGTGTGGCCTATAGACATCTACATTTATCTTCGATTAAGAATCAAAATATACGTACGAAACACAGCAGCATCAAGCTGCTACTTTACGCTGGTATGGTGGTCCTTCCTCGGTCATGCCGACCCATTCGTACTGCAACCACAATATAGCTGCATCGCGTATTTATGTGTGTATTTGGTAGCTTACCCTCATTTTCCGCATCGTACATCCTCATCTGCAAGAAAGCCTCCTCACAGCGGAGCACCTGTTGTCTGAAAGCAAAGGCCTCGCGGAGTCGTATCACGCATGTGGCACATACTAAACGCTCTGTAGGCTTGCCATCCAGATTAGACAACTGTAAACAAGTTAAGAGAATTATTTTCAAAATAAAAGCACTGCAATGAACTGGATTAAAAAGAATCAAATTGAAGACAGAAGAAGATTTTTATTTAAGTAGTTATTGACGACGACAAAGGCGACAGAGGGAAACTGAGGCAGAAGATGGGCAGCACCATCTTTCTGATAACAGCAAATTACAATAAAAAACGTGGCAGCTATGGTAATATAACCCTCATGACGTAAGTAACAAAAAGACGGCCCCCAGTCCCCGGCGGCCCCGCTATTCCCGGATAAGGTGGCGACCATGGTAACGGCGAGGCAGGGGGTGCTAAAATCTCTGGTGGAGGTTCGGTTGCTACCTAAGACAAGATCTGGCAACATACAATACACGCACCCTGAGGACTGACGAGATGATCCAGGAGCTATAAAAAAAAACAGACAAGTTGCGCTGGTATATTATAGGATTATCTAAGGTCCGAAGAGAGGGGGATGACACGGTAATCTTCGAAACCGGCAACTTGTTCTATCACCGGGAGGGGGACCATCTGTTCCAAGAAGGTGTCGGATTTATCGTCCACAAGTCTCTCGTTAACAACGTTGTAAAGGGACGAGGGTTGCGTACCTTACAAACAGAATCACCCAACGGTATTCGCTGAAGATTATACAGGTTTACGCCCTAACCTCAGCACATCCCGATGACGAAGTGGAGGAGGAGGCTTTATATGGTGTTAATAGGAGACTTCAACCCAAAACTAGACACAAGAGAGAACGGTGAGCTGAAAGTAGGGAAAATCAGGATAAGGCAACGGAAACCAAGGGTCCAGCAGCTAGCCGACTTTATGGAGAAAGAGGGACTCTTTATGATGAACTCTTTCTTCAAGAAGCAATGAGAATGTACGTGATAGTTGTAGCACGAATGGGTCGGCTCGACCGGGGTAGGACCACGCTCTCACAGAATATCAGCGTCAAATAGCAGCTTAACAATGCTGTGTTTCGTATGGTGAGTGTAGAAAACCGGAGACCCTTTTTACTGGTAAAGAGGCATTCCATCTTAGTCCTCACGGGTGACGAGGCATTTACATTTTGATTCTTAATTGAGGATAAAATGTAGATGTCTATGGGTCACAGCAACCACTTACCATCAAGTGGACTGTGTGCTCGTTTGTCACCCTATCCTATAAAAAAAAAGAAGCGGCCTCACAGAAAGTGGACCTTGTCGAGCCCCGATGGTTCGACAAAAAACGAAATTAACTTCATTATGACGAACAGACGGCAACTGTTCAGTGATGTCTCAGTGATCGCAAGAGTGAAAACTGGTAGCAATCACCGAATGGTTAGAGGCACACTAAACCTAAACGTTAAGTTGGAGAGTTCTCGTCTAATGAAGTCAACGAACCATTCCCCTTGTGCTCTAATCCAAAGTCCCGAGACCTTTCAGCTCGAGTTACAAAACCTTTTTCAGTGCCTAGAAGACTGCAATGCAATGGGCGATATGAATTAAGCTCGTGGAAACTGTCTATGCACTCGGAGCTAGGTTCTGCAAGACCCATCGCAGAAGAACAGAGAAATGAAGCTGCAGTCTTCAGCAGATTCGACAGCATCAGGCAACTGACCAGACGTTTTTCCAAATGCATGCGGCGGGACTTACGTAAGTCGTATGAAGAAGCGATCGAGCGGAACCAGGACTCCAGTCTTTGCCAGAGATCTGTCAGAAGGAGCCCACTGTCGAAGCTGAAGACAGAATGTGGCAGCATCGTTTCTGGGACAACTGAGGTTTTGAGTGAGATTGAGAGGTTTTATGGGCAGCTGTACACGTCGTTGTTGGAACCACACGCAAGTGTGAGTAACGATCCAAGAACAAGTCTTATCCGACACTAATCCGATGATATTAGAAGATATTAGTAGATATTAGAGATTAAAAACGGCAAGTCCTTGGGTGAGGATGGAATTACAGCGAAGCTTCTGAAAGCGGGCGGCAAAATGGTACTTGAAGTCCTTCAGAAGCTCTTTAATTCCGTCCTCCATGGTGGCAGTGCGGTGGTCTTATTCTTCAAAAAAGGTGACAATGCTCTCTTGAAGAACTACAGACCGATTTCCCTTCTGAGCTGCGCCTACGTGCTGTTTTAGAGGAGCATTACGAAGCGTCTCGCACGCACACTCGATGACTTCCGGCCTCCCGAACAAGCCGGTTTCCAAAAAGGCTTTAGCACCATAGACCACATATATACCCTTCGGCAAATTGTACAGAAGACTTGTACAGAAATTGTTTTGCGTGTGTGGACTATGACAATATTCCATTGAAATTTGGTCGGTGCTGCAGTCTTTTCAACGGTGCCAAGTTGACTGTCGGTATATCGAGGCACGGAAGTGTTTGTACAATAGGGCTACGATGGCTATCCAAGTACAGAACCAGAGTACGAAACTTATCCGACTGCAGAGAGGTGTAAGAGAGGGTGACGTAATATCACTGAAACTCTTTACCGCTGCATCGGAAGACGTTTTTAAGCTTCTGGACTGGAAAGGATACGGTATTAAAGTCAATGGCGAGTACATCACTCACCTTCAATTTGCCGACGATATAGCCCTTATGGCAAAATCGTTGGAGGACCTAAGCACTATGCTCAATGACCTCAATAGTGTCTCCCAACGAATAGGTCTTAAGATGACCATGGACAAAACAAAGAGCATGTATAACGTCCATTTCACACCTATGCCGGTAGTTGTTGGGAGCACTAAGCTCGAAGTTGTTGACGAGTATGTTTACCTGGGACAAATAGTCCGACTAGGTAAGTCCAACTTCGACCGAGAGGTTAATCGACAGATTCAACTCGGCTGGGCATCGTTCGGGAGATTACGACACATTTCGTCAGGCATACCTAAATTCAACCAGTGCGTGTTGCCAGTGATAACCTATGGATCTAAGACATGGTCCTTCACTGCTGGCCGTATGATGGCTTAAGGTCACTCAGCGAGCTATGGAGAGGACTACGCTTGGGGGTTCTCTGCGTGTTAGACTTAAAAACGAGGTTATATGCAGTAGAACCAAAGTAACCGACATAGCCCAACGGATTAGTAAGCTGAAGTGCCAATGGGCCGGTCATATAGCTCGAAGAACTGACATCTGATGGGGAAGAAAGGTTCTCGAGTGGCAGCCTCGTACTGGCCGGTAAAGTGTAGGCGTCCCCCCACTGGATGAAGTGACCTGGTAAGACATGCAGGAAATCAATGGATGCAGGTGGCTTGGGACCGTGCTTTGTAGTATTCCTTGGGGGAGGCTTATGTTCAGCAGTGGACTTGTGAAGGTCTGCAATGTATAATGGATGAAGCATTTATCATTTATAAATTGAATACAAAAGTACAAGTATTTTTTTTTATAGAAATAGGGTGACAAATGAAAACACAGTCCACCTAATGGTAAGTGGTTGCTGAGGCCCATATACATCTTCATCTATCCTCATTTGCTAATCAAAATGCAGATGTGTTGTCAGCCTTGAGGACTAAGATGGAATGTCTCTTTTCCAGTAAAAAGGGTCTCCGGTTCTCTACACTCACCATACAGACCAAAGCAGGATTAAGCTACTATTTTACGCTGGTATTCTGTGAGAGTGTGGACCTTCCCCGGTCGAGCCGACCCATTCGTGCAACAACTATACTATAAATATAGCTGTAGCTTAGCTCTACCACATAATAAATCACAAAGGTTTGTAAATAATACATTGATATTTCAATAAAGAAAAAATCCTAATATTAAATTGTGGTGCAAATAGTTTTAAAACTAAGCTTAATTTATAATTTTGCAAATCTAGGTAATCAAATAACTATGTTTGGTAAGTTAATTTTTAAGTGCCAAGATCAGTGTTAAATAGGTAAAATATAATAGTAAGATTAGAATTTTGTCTTAATATTTTCTCAGTTAATATTATTGTTACGTAAATTAGAGGATGAGATGTTTATTAAATGGGAAACTAAACAAGTAGTTAGTTGTGTGTTTGGTGTTCCTGAACTCCTACAGCAAACCAATTTTGTGCGACAGTATGTGCATATAAAGGATATTTTTGTTTGGATTTTTTTTTAATTAAAGAATTGCTCTTTGAGCAAGCTATATTTAAATTATGTATAAATGGGAAAAATTTTACAGTGTTTAAAGAACTTAATCTTATCACTTTGAAATATTTCCTTAATGTTTGGAGATACTATGTTTGTAAGAAATGTTAGTCTATGTGTCATCCGATTGTTCTAGCTTCATTATCACTGTAACTTATCACAAGACCACTGTTAAATATAAGCTTTCCCCAGCAACTGGTCACTGATCAGCTTGTCACTTTATCTTGTCACACTGTACTCTATGAGACTAACACTTAATTTTTCACATTGGTAGTAACTTAACATTGGGGAGCTCGGCTCGACCTGAGAAGGGTACTCTCAATACCAGTGGAATAGCAATTTAATGCTGCTGTGTTTCATATGGTGAGTGTAGGGAGCCAGAGATGCTTTTTACTGGTAAAGAGGCATTTTTTCTTAGTAGACTATGCATTTTCACACAATGTCAATTACTTAATACCAACTTGATTATTTTATAGAATAAGAGTGACAACATGCAAACAGTCCACTTGATGGTAAGCAGATGCTGTGGTCGATAGACAATTATATTTATCCACAATTAAGAATCAAAATGCAGATTTGTTGTCACTCCTGAGGCCCAAGTTCTCCACACTCACCATACAAAACACAGCTGTCATTAAGCTGATATTTTACGATGGCATTCTGTGAGAGTCATTTGTTCTACAACCATAATACAGCTGCAAGGTGGCTCTACCACATAAAAAGTCAGTTATATTAATGGTAAGGTTAGTGTATGGTTTACCTATTGTCATTTCAGTAAAAAAATCTGTTAAACTATTTCAGTTACTCTAGTTTTGTTTCAGTTATAATTACTACATGGTTTTTAGTATGCAGGAAATGCCACTTGAGTCAAATCTTTTAGAATTTTTTTGCACGGAACCCTAATTATTTAAAAAAAATAAAAGTAGCCTAAGTTACTCTTTATATCATCAGCTATCTGCCAATAAAAGTCCCGTCAAAAACATGTCATCCATTTTGGAGATCAGCCGGAACAAACAGAAAGATAGATAGGCAGAGCGCCAAACAGACAGACAAAAAATTTTAAAATTGTTTTTTGTTATAAGTAATGTATATACACGGGAAGGTCAAAAAGTTCGAGGAATGGAGGGCTTGGCGAGGGTGAGTTTACTCATCCAGGTAGGCGCTAGTTGAGTGACTCATTGTTAGTATATATACCAAATTTCAACCTAATGGGGTCATTAGTTTTTGAGTTATCAATGAGTAAACAAGTTAATCGGGAAGATACTAGCCACTGTGGAGAAAATTGAATATAGCACCGTTATTAAGTTTCTCACTGTCTGAGAAATAAGAAAAAAAAATTCAAAGACATAAAGTTCGTCAACATGTATTGGGGTAGCACGGCAAACATTTCCTTGCTCTAAAACCCTCTCAGAAATGAGAGAAGGCCTGTGCGGAGTAACTTTAATGCCAGTCAGCATTCTGTGCAAGTCAACCTGTAGCATGGTGAGCTATTGTGGCAAGTGTATACTTACTTAACAATCTCTAAAATTATATATCAATTATTTTCAATATCAAAGCTTTAGATTCACAATATATTAGTCACATAGCATATATCATAAGTATATCTATTATTTGTTGACGAGTGGTCAGTTTTAACAGAGACTAGCCATCCGTGCAGGATAATAATGCACACTTGTGTGCACAAGCACAGGTGCACACTTTATTAACTTTGCTAAAACAATTAAGCTCATGACATGAATGCAATTTGGGTGGCCACAACCTGCCTCTCTCCCTTCACTTCCCCTAGTGACCAATCACCATTCCAGTGTTCCCTCCCTAGTCCTAATGACATCTTAGCTGTAATTTTTTTATAGGATAGGGCGATAAACGAGCACACTGTCCACCTGATGTTAAGTGGTTGCTGTGATTCATAGACATCTATATTTATTCTTAATACAGAATCAAAATGCAGTTGCGTAGTCACCCTCGAGGATTAAGATGGAATACCTCTTTTTCATTTCCGGTTCTCTACACTCACCAAGGAAACACAGCAGTGTCAAGCTGCCATTTTACACTGGTATCTCTGAGAGTATGGTCCTTCCCCGGTCAAGCAAAGCCATTCGTGCTACAACTATACTACTAATATAGCTGCAGCATGGCTCTACCACATATCTATCATGCACCTAATTGTTTTTGTTATGTAGTACGTTCATAGTGCAATTGGATGGTAATGTAATACACAACAGAGATCAGGTGCAGAACCAATGACTTCAGGTGCTTTGTTAATGTTGAGGACTATTATGGAATAATATGTTACTTCATTAAAATACATGTAAGCCCATAACAGTCTACTGCTAAACATTGGGATGTGTCAGATATATGACATATATCAGATCACGTGACCAGGTCTGGTATTAGCAATTTATGACAAAATAATAGCACTGTTGCAAGATTAGATGCTTGAAAAGCGACACATGCAGTGTGTGTACGTGCATGCAAGGTTTTCGACTCCGACTCCAAGATGCTATTCATGATTATTTAATTTTCACATTGGAAGTAAAGTTGATTTTATATACATGTTTTTTAATAAACTAACTATAATAAGTCAAATCACACTCGGTTAACTCATTAACAGAAAATTTTTGACACTACAAAATTACCCAACATCACTCTGAATGCATTATTATATTGAACTTGTAGAGCATTGATAGACCACTCTGTATAGTTAACCCACAGATTACATGTGTACATTGTTTGGCAGAAGGTTTTAAACAGTGTCATTTTAACTTCTGCGTTACACCGAGCAAATCTGTGAGCCAAAATGTTGCTGACTGCCATTGCCCTCCTTTATCTTTCAATATCACTGTCATCCTTCAAGTCTTTGATAACTATGTGGCTAAGGTAATTTAACATATCTTTATAGACTAGATACCATCTCATTAGATGTGATAGTTAGAATCACAATACCAAAGGTATCACAAGCATAAAGTAGGCGGATTTACAATTTCAGTACCAGACGTCTCACTCTTTTGACACTGTTCCCAATACTATTTTATAGCTAGCGTTAATGAGGTTGACCGTGTAGTGGTGGCTCCACTATCAACCCGTGGGTGTCGTAAGAGGCGACAGAGGGAAACAAATCAGAAGATGGGCAGCAGCGTCTTCCTAAAAAAGAATCATATTCATTGCTCATACATAGGTTATAAATATAGTAGTATATTATACACATAGTTAAATCCCCAATAGTATTTAAGGATTACCATAGTTAGGTATTAAGTTTTTATGGATATTAACACCAGTATATATATAAATGCAACAGCATGGTAATATTTAAAAACTCACCACAAGTCCGAAGCAATCCATCATCATATCGGAATATATTTCTTTCACTCCCATACACTCATACTCTACATTTAGAAGGCGACATTTTTTTATGGAACCACAGCAACGGCACAAGCCCGGGTCAAAAATAGGACCCTTACCCTTTTTGACACTCATTTTTAAGTTATTCTATACTATTCACCTTTCATGTCATTGTTATACTAGTTAAAAGATATTCAAAGAGTATAATATATTACAATCACCATGTTTTAATGCTATTGATAAAAATAATTTCTACATATTTTATTATTTACAACAAAAACAAACAAAATACATAAGAAATTACAAATTGCAATTTTTTTTAAATAACTCGTTTTAAGACTCTGGGTTCTAGCCGGTTGCCGTGTAGTGGCGGTCAAGAATATCCACTACCCCATATCCTCCCGTGGGTGTCGTAAAAGGCGACAAAGGGAAACAGGCGGGAGATGGGCAGCAGCATCTCTCTGATAATAGCCAAAATTACAATAAAAAAACTGCGGTTGCCAACCCGCTCGCCAAGCGTGGCAACTATGGCAAATACCCCCCAATTATTAAAGCAACAAACAGACGGCCCCCAGTCCCCGGCGGCCCCGCTATTTCTGGCTACGGTGGCGACCATGGTAACGGCGGGGCAGGGGGTGCTAAGAATCTCCGGTGGAGGTTGCCACCTACGACGACTCGACCAGGCAACTTATAACGCACGCACCCTGAGAACTGACGAGAAGATCCTGGAGCTGGAAGAAGACAAGTTGCGCTGGCATACTATAGGATTATCCGAGTTCCGAAGAGAGGGGGAGAACACGGTACTCCTCGAATCCGGCAACGTGTTCTATCACCGGGAGGGTGAACATCTGTCCCAAGGAGGTGTCGGATTTATCGTCCACAAGTCTCTCGTTAACAACGTTGTAAAGATTGTAAGTGTGTAGACCAGGGTCTCGTACCTTATACTCAGAATCACGAAACTTCCGATGAGGAGGTGAAGGAAATGTATGAGGATATCTCTAGAGCCATGCATTCCTCCAAAACCCACTATACGGTGTTAATGGGAGACTTCAACGCAAAACTAAGCACAAGAGAGAACGGTGAGCTGAAAGTAGGGAAATTCGGAATAGGGCAACGGAACCCAAGGGGCCAGTAGCAGGCCGACTTCATGGACAAAGACTGACTCTTTAGTTTAGTTTAGTTTACGACGGGCTGTTTTCCGCAACTCCACGTCTATGCGCGTATTTTGCGTGTGGGCAGGAATAATGTGATTATTCGAGCCATGAGATCTCTCCGAAGAAGCTCAACAGGCCCTTGATGTTGCATGCAACTTCGGGGAGTGATCCCGGCGTGCCGAGATGTTTATCCCTGTATGTAGCGACCTCCGGACATTTCAGTAGCACGTGGGCCGCCGTTTCTTCCTCCCCCATACATGCCCTGCACAGGGGACTATCTGTAACACCTATAGTAAATAAATGTTTGTTAAAGGTGCCGTGTCCTGTGATAGCACTTGTTACTATCCTAATCTGTGGCTTGTTCAGTCTCATTAAAACTTTGGTTAAGCGACTGTTTATTTCAGGCAGGGCCTCCCTAGCTTGTCTACAGTCTACTAGATTCTTCCAAAGCTGAGCGTGTTGATTAGTGAAGTGTCTACGTACCAGTGAACGAACGTTACCAAAGGGGATTGGTATGATTGGTTCCGGCCCTATAGTGGCCAGAGCCGATCCTCTTCTGGCCAGTTCGTCTGCTGCATCGTTGCCTCTGGATCCACTGTGTCCCTTTATCCATTGCAGGGTCACATTGTTGTTTTTACATACCTCATTTAATCGTTGATGGCATTCATATATTAGTCCCGAGTTCATCACATTGCATCTCAGGGCTTGGAGTACCGCCCTACTGTCGGTCAGTATTCTAATGGGGAAGTCAATAACCTTCCTAGCATCTATTGCTATGGCCGCTTGAATGATACCCATACATTCCGCCTGAAAGACCGTGTTATAGGTACCCAGCGGTGTGCATATGTGAATATTGAGGTCTTCAGAGAAAGCTCCAGAACCTACACCTTCATTTGTTTTAGAACCATCGGTGAAAATTCTAAGCTCTTTTGGGCTTAATCCTTCCGGCTGGCTGTTTTCATTTAATTGTATCTTGTATTTCTTATCGAAAACAAATTGTTTAGGAATCCTATCGTATTTGGCTTGTAGGATAGGAATTTTTGAGTGAATTCTATCAATTATGCCTGTATGAGGTACACTATTCTTACTCCAAAGATTTAGGGTCTTGAGTCTGATGGCAGCTAAAGTCGCTTCTTGTTGTATATGTAGATGAAGCGGAGTTAGCTCCAGCATCGCTTCTAAGGCTGCTGTTGGCGTAGTTCTTATGCAGCCTGTGGCAGCCATACATGCCAGTCTCTGGTAGCGCTGAAGCTTCTTAATTGTGGTGGCTTCATTTGTCTTGGTCCACCATACCAGAGCGCCGTATGTGATCATGGGCCGAATTACAGTTTTGTAAAGCCTCAGAATGATTTTTGGCGTCAATCCCCATCTTTTGCCAATCATGTTTCTGCATTGCCAGAAAGTTATACTAGCTTTGTTGATTTTGTTTTCTATGTGTTTATTCCAGTTAAGTTTGCTGTCCAAGGTAAGACCTAAATATTTTACCTCAGAAGATAGCTGGAGTTTTGTGCTAAAAAGACTTGGAGGATGATAGTTATTCAGCTTTCGTTTTTGTGTGAACATAACTAAAACCGTATTATTTGGATTGACGGTTAAGTCGTATTCCCTGCACCATCTCTCCACTATACGGAGAGCCGCTTGGGTCAGGTCGCACACTATGCTTGCTGTCTTTCCAGAGACCAGTATTGTCAGGTCATCAGCATAACCTACTGTATAGAAGTGATTGTCATTTAATTTGCTGATGAGTTCATTAATGACCATATTCCACAGGAGAGGTGAGAGAACCCCACCCTGCGGGCAGCCTTTCTTAATTTGGATTGGTTGAGATTCACCAGCAATCTTTATTATTCGTGTACTGAGCATGTAAACTATCCAGTCGATCAGTGCCGGTTCAACTTTATGTCTACTGAGTGCACCTTTTATGCTGGAGAAGTTCGTTCTGTCAAAAGCACCTTCTATATCTATGAAGGAACCTAGACATATTTCTTTGTTTTGGATGGCCTCTTCAATCTTTGTAATTACCTGATGAAGGGCCGATTCTGTTGATTTGCCTAGACTGTAGGCGTGTTGCTTGTCGTGTAGTGGTAAGTTCATTAGCGCCGACCCCCTTAATTCCCTTTCACACATCCTCTCCATCGTCTTTAGGAGAAAGGATGTGAGGCTAATGGGCCTGTAGGATTTAGGGTCAGTGTAGTCGCTCTTACCTGGTTTGGGTATGAATGTAACTTTCACTTCCCTCCATCCCCTAGGAACATATTTAAGAGCCAGACAGGCTCGCATTATGGCAACAAGTCTGACTATTAGGGCATTACCCCCCACTGTAGGAGTGCCGGGAATATGCCGTCAGGTCCTGCCGCCTTATAGGGGAGGAAACTGTGAATGGCCCAATCGATTTTGTCCATCGTTACCACTCTCTGTGCTAAATTCCAGTCTTCTACTGTTGGTGTCAGTATGTCGTCATGCCGGTTTGCCTCCTGGGTTACGCAGCAACCTGGGAAGTGCGTTTCAATTAGGATGCGTTGGGCTTCATCCGGCGATGTTGAGTAGCAACCGTCGGGTTTCTTTAGAGACATGGATCCCGACGTGTTCTGTTTAGCTAGAATATTCCTTATCCTATTTGCTTGTTCGCAGGTTTCTATGTTGCCACAGAATTTACGCCACCCAGTCGAGCGTCGATACCTGATACATTTTTTGTATTCAGACTTAGCTTTCTTATATAGTAGCCAGTCTTCATCCATTGAGGTATTCATGGCCCTATTTAGGGCTTTTCTTACCTTCTTACGTTTTCTATCGAGTTCTTTACCCCACCACGGTTGCTTTACCTCGGCATGTCTTGGTGGGGTGATTTCTGGACATGATTCATGGTAGCTGTCTATCATTGCCTTAGTAACAGCTGCTACCTGTTCTTCTAGGAGCGACTGATCTGCTATAGTATTTATCCCCTCAAAATCCACGAGCAAAGACGTCAGCCTATTTAGGTATTTTGTTTTATCTGTCTTGCGTGGATTTCTCCATGGTGGTGTAGAGGGGATGTCGACCTGTAGTGCGAAGCAGATCCATCTATGGTCTGAGCATGAGGCCTCTTTCGACACATGCCATCCCGTGATTAGTTTGGCTGCTCCTTCTGTTGCAAGTGTGAGGTCGATTATAGTGCGACAGCGTTTGTTTATGAAAGTAGGTTCAGAACCTATGTTTAAAATGGTTAGGTTAGTACTAAATAAATATTCAACTAAAACCTTACCTCGTTCATTTGGTTTTTCCATTCCCCAAAGGGGATGATGTGCGTTGGAGTCCGTCCCGATCACAACCTCTAGTCCGGTCCTCTCGCAGAAGTTCACCAGCCTGCTGAGGTCATGAGGGGGAGGAGTGTCTTCCTCCGGCATGTAGACCGAGGCGACGACTAAACTTCTCTCCTGTGTGTATTGTATTGCCACGGCATACATGTCTCTAGAACAGAAATCTGTTAATGGTTGTGCACAGATATCTTTAGTAGTGTAAATACACGCTCTAGGCTTGTCGTGTTCAGAGCTGTAGAATAGCTTACCTTTTAGGTTGTTTAGGCCTTTAATTTTACCAGCCCCAACCCACGGCTCCTGGATTAAGGCTATGGCAGTCCTTTGAACCTCCAACCACTTGCGTAATTGAGCCGACGCAGTTTCAGACTGACTCTTTATGATAAACTCTTTCTTCCAGGAGCGGTCCCACAGGAAGTGGACCTGGTCGAGTCCAGACTGTTCGACAAAAAATGAGATGGATTTCATGGATTTCATTATGACGACTAGACAGCAACTTCAGTGATGTCTCAGTGATCGCGAGGGTGAAAACCGACAGCGATCACCGAATGGTTAGAGGCACACTGAAACTAAATGTTAAGTTGGAGAGGTCTCGTCTGATGAAATCAACGCTCCGTCCCCCTCGTGCTCTAATCCAGAGTCCCGAAACCTTTCAGCTCGAGTTACAAAACCGTTTTCAGTGCCTAGAAGACTGCAATGAAGTGGACGATATGAATGACAAGCTCGTGGAAACTGTCCATGCGGTCGGAGCTAAGTTCTGCAAGACCCGCCGCAGAAGAACACAAAAACTCTCCGATCACACTCTTAATCTCATGGCTGTTAGACGGGAGATGAGGCTACATTCTTCAACGGATTTGACAGCATACAGGCAACTGAACAGACAGATCTCCAAATGCATGCGGCGGGACTTGCGCAACTTCAATACAGCTGGTATTGAAGAAGCGATCGAGCGGCACCAAGGCTTCGAAGTCTTTGCCAGAGATCTGTCTGCCAGAAAGAGCCAACTGTCAAAGCTGAAGATCGAATGTGGCAGCATCGTTTCCGGGGCACCTGAGACTTTGAGTGAGATTGAGAGGTTCTATGGGCAGCTTTACACGTCATCGTTGGAGCCACACGCAAGTGTGAGTAACGATCCAAGAGCGAGTCTTATCCGATACTATTCCGAAGATATCCCGGACGTCAGTCTGAGCGAGATTAGAATGGCTCTCCAGCATCTTAAAAACGGCAAGGCCCCAGGCGAGGATGGAATTACAGCGGAGCTTCTGAAAGCGGGTGGAAGACCGGTACTTGAAGTCCTTCAGAAGCTCTTTAATTCCGTCCTCCATTGTGGCATTACACCGGAGGCGTGGAGCAGAAGTGCGGTGGTCTTGTTCTTCAAGAAAGGTGACAACGCTCTCTTGAAGAACTACAGACCGATTTCCCTTCTGAGCCGCGTCTACGTGCTGTTTTCGAGAGTCATTACGAATCGTCTCGCGCGCAGACTTGACGACTTCCAGCCTCCCGAACAAGCCGGTTTCCGAAAGGGCTTTAGCACCATAGACCACACACATACCCTACGGCAAATTGTACAGAAGTCCGAAGAGTACAATTTGCCACTATGTCTGGCGTATGTGGACTATTAGAAAGCCTTTGATTCCGTCGAAATTTGGGCGGTGCTGCAGTCCCTTCAGCTGTGCCAAGTTCACTGTCGGTATATTGAAATGCTGAAGTGTTTGTACAGTAGAGCTACGATGGCTATCCGAGTACAGAACCAGAGTACGAAACCTATCCAATTGCAGAGAGGTGTAAGACAGGGTGATGTTATATCCCCGAAACTCTTCACCGCTGCATTGGAAGACGTTTTCAAGCTTCTGGACTGGAAAGGATACGGTATTAACATCAATGGCGAGTACATCACTCACCTTCGATTTGCCGACGATATAGTCCTTATGGCAGAATCGCTGGATGACCTAAGCACTGTGCTCAATGACCTCAATAGTGTCTCCCAACGGATAGGTCTTAAGATAAACATGGACAAAATAAAGATTATGTTTAATGTCTATGTCACACCTATGCCGGTAGTTGTTGGGAGCACTAAGCTCGAAGTTGTTGACGAGTATGCTTACCTGGGATAAATAGTCCGACTAGGTAAGTCCAACTTCGAACGAGAGGTCAATCGATGGATTCAACTCGGCTGGGCAGCGTTCGGGAAGCTACGACACATCTTCTCGTCAGACATACCTCAAAACCTTAAAACGAAATTGTACAACCAGTGCGTGTTGCCAGTGATGACTTACGGAACTGAGACGTGGTCCTTCACTGCTGGCCGTATGAGGAAGCTCAAGGTCGCTCAGCGAGCTATGGAGAGGGCTATGCTCGGAGTTTCTCTGCGTGATAAACTTAGGAATGAGGTTATCCGCAGTAGAACCAGAGTAACCGACGGCCAGCCCAACGGATTAGTAAGCTGAAGTGGCAGTGGGCCGGCCATATAGCTCGAAGAACCGACAACCGATGGGGAAGAAAGGTTCTCGAGTGGCAGCCTCGTACCGGTAGGCGAAGTGTAGGGCGTCCCCCCACGAGATGGAGTGACGACCTGGTAAGACATTCAGGAAGTCGATGGATGCAGGTGGCTCAGGACCGTGCTATGTGGCATTCTTTGGGGGAGGCCTATGTTCAGCAGTGGACTTGTGAAGGGCTGTAATGATGATAATGATGATGATACTATTCACCTTTCATGTCATTGTTATACTAGTTAAACGCTATTCAAAGAGTATAATATATTACAATCACTATGTTTTAATGCTATTGAAAAAAATAATTTCTACATATTTTATTATTTACAACATAAACAAACAAAATACATAAGAAATTACAAATTGCAATTTTTTTTAAATAGCTCGCTTTAAGACTCTGGGTTCTAGCCCTTTTGAGCCTGAAGATACGAAGTATAAATCCTTCATAGTACACTGCTTCACAATATGTTGATGCGTCACATTGTGCCGCCCTTGGGAGATTTTGACGGCAACTTGAGCCAGCAGACAGCTGACAATTTGCGATGGTATCTCAAGGCGCCTAAGCAGATAGACACCTTATCTTGAGAATAACATAACCATCAGAGCACTTGCTTCAACGTTTCCACTAATAGTTCACATGCGTAGACAATACATAAAATCGCACCACTTTTACATGTCAAAATCCACTTCAAACCATTATTTAAACAATAATACAAAAACAGCAATCCGTCGCTACTCAACTTCCCGACAAAACTTTACGAATTGCAATAGCAATACAAAATCAATCTACCGCACAGATTAATAATTATGTAGCAAGATGTACTGTCAGATGAGAGCTTCGAGTATACCATGTACTCTGTGGCTTCGAGCATAGAATACATTTTATATGCACGTAGGAACAGGTCTTTATCCCCTCACCTGATATCGGTCATAATATGACCGCAAAATGTAAGCCCTTACTTGATACCGGTCATATTATGACCGTGACGCAAGCTCCGAATTCAAGACTGTTTTCTTAAACCAATTGATGTTTTGGATCGTGTGAGCAGGGCAGTATGGCTCTATAGTCTGTGCTTATTCATTTAAGTCAGGTAGAACAGACTTCCTTTAAGATTTTAGAGATGTTTTTACGCGGCCAAAAATATCTGTATGCGGAAATTGTTGTTTTTCTTGACATTTCACTATAAAAAGATGTAAATATTTTTAAATATTTGTATTACTATATAATAAGAGGTTAAATAAAATGCAAAAGAAAATCTATGTTGTTTAATTTTTTTTTATTCGATAGGAAAGTCCGAAATAAACCTTTTTTCACATTCACTTGCATACTATTTGATTAAAGTACAATATTTTTTATTGAAAGTAATATCATGTTGTAGATAATTTATCCACGAATCCAACAATATACAATATGTGGGGTATTTATACACGAAAAGGTCACAAAAAGCAATAAAGTGGAACACTTGACAAACGGCGCGGCCACGGCTCGAGTGCCGTATCAAGTAACGTCTCGCAGCACTCGGCGCGCGTATCAGGCGAGGGGTTATACAGAAGTACAAAATTTGTAATAAATACTAATAGTAGGTCAACTCCTTTGTTATACCGCAAAATGCCTACAAGACTGCCTCGACGTCAAGCGCTAAAAATATGCAAGGTTTGTCACAAAAACATTCCCCTAGATAATAATATCATAACATTATATTTCATCAGTATTCCTCGTAATAATTTATTTTTCTATACAAAGATATAAACTAATTATTACTTTACAAAACTACTTGCGTTTCTCATCTCCATCTGATTTGTCGTGATGGAAACAAAGCCTTGTGATGGTAGGAACATAATTAATTTTACTATACTAACCTATAAAACGGTATCTCAAGTATTCCGCTTAAAATATTGGATAGGGGAAACAGAAACAGATACAAATTTTTTTTATTCAATATAGATTATAAATAATACTTATTGAAAGTCACTCTTTTGTATAATTACCACTGTTTCGAAAAAAAACCTCTGTTCTGGGAAAAACCAACAAGAAACCCAGCGGGACTTTTTTTTTTTAAATAATGGCTTACAATCATGTATGTTACACAAATTAACAACACAACAATTTAGAAATAGCTTGGTAGCGATCACCTCATTTCCAGGAGTTATTATCATCTATAAATTTTTTAATATTATAATAACCCTTTTTATACAAATTTAGTTTAATAAAGTTTTTGAACTTTGAGCAGGTCAAATTTACCAGATGGAAGTTAGCGTAGAACATTCTTTTTTTTAACTAAACTGTATGCCAATTAATTGCTCCATAAATGCTCCAGCAGAATCCGAAATTGCTCCATCTCTATTGTTATTAGTTAATTTAAAATTAATTTTTAAAAAATTTAAGTATTGAAAATTTAATTTTGCTATTAAATATTAAATATCTATTTTTCAAAATTAAACTATATGTCAATTAATTGCTCCTTAAATGCTCCAACAGAATCCGAAATTGCTCCACCTCTATTGTTATTAGTAAGTTTAAAATTAATTAAAAAAAATTAAGTATCGAAAATTTAATTTTGTTATAAAATATAAAATATCTACTTTTTAAAATTAAACTGTATGCCAATTAATTGCTCTTTAAATGCTCCAGCAGAATCTGAAATTGCTCCACCTCTATTGTTATTAGTTATTTTAAAATTAATATTTAAAAAAATTAAGTATCGAAAATTTAATTTTGCTATAAAATATAAAATATCTGGTTTTTAAAATAAAACTGTATGTGAATTGATTGCTCCTTAGATGCTCCAGCAGAATCCGAAGTTTCTCCTTGATACTAGTTTATTTATAATTAATGTTTAAAAAAATTAAGTCTCCAAAATTTAATTTTGCTATAAAATATAAAATATTTACTTTTTAAGCTTAAACTGTATGTCAATTAATTGCTCCTTAAATGCTCCAGCAGAATCCAAAATTGCTCTACCTCTATTGCTATTAGTTAATTTATAATTAAATTAAAAAAAATTGTCGGAAATTTAATTTTGCTATATAACATAAAATAGGTACTTTATAAAATTAAACTTATGTCAATTAATTGCTCCTTCAATGCTTCAGTAGAATCCGTAATTTTTCTGTCTTTTGCTATTAGTTAATTTAAAATTAATTTTGAGAGAGAGTGATCCTATTTGAGTAATAGCGCCATCATCAATATAATGTAGTAAAATTCTATAGTTAAAGTCATTTTATCGAACAAAATTGATTGACTCTCAAGGTGGTACGTAGAAAAGGCTCTAGATGGCATAAACACAAAAATATTATTAACATGGTTGTGTAATCCATTCATAAGAATCCATAATTTCAAAACTCACCCATCAATACTTTATTTTGTTTTATGCCATTAGGCATCTATTCTACGTACCACCTTGAGAGTCAATCAATTTTTGTTCGATAACATGTCTTTAACTATAGAATGTTACTACATTCTATTGATGATGGCGCTACTACTTAAATAGGATCACTCTATCTCAAAATTAATTATAAATTAACTAATAGCAATAGACAGAAAAATTACGGATTCTACTGGAGCATTTAAGGAGCAATTAATTGACATACAGTTTAATTTTATAAAGTACATATTTTATGTTTTATAGCAAAATTAAATTTTCGATACTTAAATGTTTTAAAAATTATTTATTAATTAATTAATAGCAATAGAGGTAAAGCAATTTCGCATTCTGCTGGAGCATTTAAGGAGCATTCAATTGGCATACAGTTTAATTTTAAAAAAAATGATATTTTATGTTTTATAGCAAAATTAAATTTTCGATACTTAAATGTTTTAAAAATTATTTATAAATTAATTAATAGCAATAGAGGTGGAGCAATTTCGGATTCTGCTGGAGCATTTAAGGAGCAATTAATTGACATACAGTTTAATTTTAAAAAGTAGATATTTTATATTTTATAGTAAAATTAAATTATCGATACTTAAATTTTTTAAAAATTAATTTATAATTAACTAATAACAATAGAGGTGGAGCAATTTCAGATTCTGGTGGAGCATTTAAGGAGCAATTAATTGGCATTCAGTTTAATTTTAAAAAGTAGATATTTTATATTTTATAGCAAAATTAAATTTTCGATACCTAAATTTTTTAAAAATTAACTAATAACAATAGAGGTAAAGCAATTTCGGATTCTGCTGGAGCAATTATTTGGCATACAGTTTAGTTAAAAAAAAGAATGTTCTACGCTAACTTCCATCTGGTGTCAAATTTTGTATATTTTCTGGAATTTTGTTGTAAAAGCGTATAAATCGCACCAAGAATGAATTACTAGTTCGAGTAACTGGTACTACTACCTTGTGTATGTTCCTAGTATTTACAGAATGAATATCACTTATTTTTGTAAAACTACTTTTATTTTTGTGTACGTACATTACATTTTCATAAATGTATTGTGAGAGGCCAAAGTTAATATATTAATTTCCTTAAATTTTTGTGCAGCGACTCTTTAGGCTTTAAATCATAAATTGCTCTTATGGCCCTCTTTTGTTAAACAAATATAATTTCAGTGTCAGCTGCGTGTCCCCATAGCAAAATACCATACGACATTATGCTATGGAAATAGCTAAAGTAAACTAGTCTAGCTGTTTCAACACTAGTTAGACTTCTAATCTTTTTTATGGCATATGCTGCAGAACTAAGTCTGCTTGCTAGTTTTGATATATGGGGGCTCCATTGAAGGGGGTTGAACAGAATAATTAAAACAGGTTAAATTATACGTCGGTTCTCGTAGGGGACTGCAGTGGACTGTATTTGAATTTAACTATTTAAGGTGGAAGCTCCAGGGTGGCCCGCGAAATTCAAATTTTCTTGCGTTTTTTGGAATTTGCAGGTCAGGGTTAGGTTGTATATTTAATAAAATATGATTCGCGACCGTAGCGATTATGTGTTTACAGAATTATTATCATTAAAGTTACCAATACAACCCTGTAAGTTCATATTAGTCCTTTGTATGGCTATTTCCAGAAAAACTCATTCAAACAGCTTCCTTACCGAAAGTAACCCACTATCGAGATATAGCCTTTCCGTGGGGTATCTAATATTTTTAAAGTACATAACTTTAATAAGCGCACGTTGTGTTTTCTCAACCTCTATAATCTTGGTTTTCGGCGCACCTCCCCAAACTGGAATGCAATATCCCAAGACAAATTGAACCAAGGCGATGTATATCTCATTCAATATATTTCTTGATGTTTCTCGATCATAATTTTTTTTATTAATATTAATTAATTTTACAAGCGGCAGTAATAATTATTTACAAGAGGGAATATTCTATGGAGTCTTGATTCTTGCTTTTCTCTCTTGATGTTTCTCTCTTGATGTGCCGCTGCCGAAATGAACAATACGCAGCCTTTTTTTTGCGCCCAGAAGCAATTGGAAAGGGCTACCCCGATACGGCGAGGAAGTGGAGAATGCTTTACGCATACCACGACAGCCGGTCTGTCGTGGTTATGTGAGACTTACTGTGACTACCTACTGGGACCCTAAGTGATACCCACTAAACTCCACTTTGGGGATTGACAATTGGCCGAATAAGCCGCTTTGTCGGATCGGAAGCGACCCTTTTTTGGGAGAAGAGGGCGCAGGCGGCTACGAGCCGCTGAGGGAGAGCCTACTAAGGAAAATTAATTATGGAAATTTATTATGAGTTGGCCTGAGCCGCCAGGAGGCAGTTCAGGTCAGGTTGAAGAAGTTCTCAGAGAGTTTTTTGAGAAATTGTTGAATTGTAGGGAGCTCTAGGTCCCGATGAAGGTCGGCATTACGGACGTACCAAGGTGCGTTCGCAGCTCGACGACAGAAAAGGTTTTGAACTATTTGGAGTTCATTAATAATTTTAGGGTCAGCGTGGGCAAAAATGGGGCCCACGTAGGACATGACTGGTCGTATACAGACCTTATAAAGGGTACGCTTGTTTCTGAGGGACATTTTACTGTGACGGCCCAACATACTGTTGAGCCTACTCAGGTAAAATCGTGCGTGACGGGTTACTATTTTGACGTGGGGCCTGAAAGTGAGCCTTGTGTCTAGGGTGACACCTAAATATTTGGCAGACGTATGCCAGGGGACAGGGGTCCCTTGCATACGTAGTGGTGGAGTGTTTTTGAGACGGCGTCGTTTATAATCGAAGTGAACGGCGGAGCTCTTCTTCGGGTTCACATCGATGCGCCATTTTTTGAAGCAAGCTCCTAAGTCATCATCTGAATTTTGGACCTTGTTGCGTATGAAAGGTAGCGAGATACCTTTACAGTAGAGAACAGTGTCGTCTGCGAAGAGGGAGAGCTTAACACCTTTCGACGGGATGGGAATGTCTTTGGTGAACAGGATGTACAGCAGAGGGGCAAATACTGAGTCCTGAAGGACACCAGCTTTGATGGAGCGTTGTGAAGATAGCGTGCTTTCGTGTCTAAAACGAAAGGTACGATTCTTTAGATAAGAGGCCACGAGACGTACTAAACGATCGGGGAGACCTATTTTGTATAGTTTGTAGATAAGGCTTGTATACCAGACTATATCAAAGGCTTTAGCTATGTCGAAAAAGACCGCGATGGTCTTATGATGACGAGGATAAAAACCGCTGAGGATATATTCCACAATACGGTGAACTTGTTGGGGACAGTAGTGTTTCGCTCGGAAATCGAATTGATGGGGAATGATAATAGAGTCACCGTCTGTGGGAAACAGATGGCGCCTCATGCGAGTTTGAAAGAAAGAAAGAAAGAAAGAAAGAAAGGTTTATTCTCCAAAATGACGCCATCACAGATAACTTAAAAAATAACACATAATTTACAAATAATATTGGCTATACAATACAAATTACAATATACTACATATTACAAAGAATACAATACCTATACTCGTATGTGTCAAGGCGTCATCTGGGAACAGGAGCACACTCAGCATAATGCCATGAATTTTTTTTTCCATGGCGCTGATTTTCAGTGTGTCCAACCAGTGACTTACCGAAATCAGTTCTATATGTATACTCATTTTATTATCTTTTAAACAAAATTATGATGACAGAATTATGCACAACAAGGTCGAATGCCACTTCGACACAGCACCTCCCGTTTATGTTGCTTTCAGATGCTCTTAGAAGGGCTATACGAACACTACAAAAGGGGAGATTATTAAAATACTATAAAGGGCTATATACTACAAAAGGGAAATTATTAAATACTATAAAGTGCTATATAATAAAGTGACCAGATAATTTGTAAAAAAAAATATGTAATTATTGAAGAATATAAAAGTATATAAGAAGACAAAAGCCGCATTCAAGAGGACGATTTTAATGCTCCGTTGTTAATAATCTATGACGATGAGGTACGTAATCGTGCAAAGCGTTATAAACTTTGATCAAAGTTAATCTGACTTTGCAGTAATTGTGTTCTATATTTATTTTTAAATGTGTATACTGCTTTCAGATTTCGCAAAGGAGGCGGTATATCGTTCCAGCACTTGGATGCGGCGTATTTGAAACTTCCTCGGAAAGCGTGAGTTTGGATGACTCTTTCGAAGAGCTTGCCCATGGCCTGGAGGAGGCTAATGGGGCGATGACTGGAGGGGAGGTTGAGAGCCTTGCCTGGCTTGGAAATACCAATCATAGTTGCCTCTTTCCACGTAGTGGGAAAGTAACTAAGGTTGAAGCAGGCGCTGAAGATAATAGATAAAATAGTTAACACCTGCTCAGGAAATTGTTTTAGGGCTTGGTTGGAGATGCCATCCGCGCCCGGAGCCTTTTTGGGCTTAAGTCCTTTGATGAGGGATGAAATCTCATCATTGGACACAGAGATAGGTTCGGAGGCTGTGAGTTCTGGCGGTGGACCTCATCCTCCACTGCCTGGACGTGTGAGGGGTCGACGGTGTGAGAGCTAGGAGAGCATTGTGCGGCAATGCTGTCTGCAAAGCACTCAGCCTTTTCCTCGTCCTCGAAGGCAACCGTACCGTCGGGACGGGAGAGAGGGGGTGTGTGGGTGATAGCGTCTATGCGGAGGGCTCTAGTCATCTGATAGTACGCTGTATGAGATGGAGAGATATTCTCCATGAGTTTATTCTTTTCGAGGTCTCGAAATTCAGAGAGGCGGAAACGGAGTTCTCGTTGAAGACGATTGGCCGTGCGCCTATATTCGGGGGTGGGATATTTTGCTGCTTTCCGGAAAGCAGCTTTTTTGGCTTTTAACAGGTTGCTAATATGTAGGGGAAGCCCACTATTGTTAGCAACCGGGACGACGCTTTCGTTCTCCTTAAGGGAGGATTTAATAAGGGTGGAGAGTGTATCGACCGCGGTGTCGATTTTTTCGGGACTGTCTAAGTCCGACGATAGGGAGATAGTAGAGTCCTGTGACTCCAGAGCTTTAGCTAGGGACTCCTTGAATCCCTTCCAATTAGTGAAGGTTGTCTTGTGTGTTGGGGGAGGTGGCTAATGGCCAAGAATGAGGGAGACCGGTTGGTGATCGGATCCTAGATCGTCTAGTGTCTCGATTGCCCTGAGGTTGAGAGAAACTCCTTTGAGTAATGCAAAATCTAGTACATCGGGGGCGTGGTCGGTGTTATCGGGAAAGTGCATAACACCGAGGGGACTGTGGGCGGTAAGATCATGAGACTGCGTGATATCGAGCAGTATCTTGCCACTAGGGGAGGTAGTACGGCATGTCCATTCAGTATGCTTGGAGTTAAAATCTCCAAACATAATGACTGAATTGCCTAAAGATAAAATAGCCTCAAAATCTTTTTGAGGGGATGGGTTCCTGAAGGGATGTAACAGGAGGCTATGAGGATGGACTGATGTCGAGTCATAGCTAGCCTGCATACCGTGGCTTCCATGTTGGTAAGCTGCGGAGTAGAAATGGGCGAGCAGTGAAGTGTCTTCTTGTAATAAATAGCCGTATCTCCGCCTCGGCGGCCGGGTCTGTCATTACGAAGAAGAGAAAAGTTTTTAATGGAAAGGCCTTTAGTGTCCTTAGTTTTGAGATTTGTTTCCTGTAGGAGGAGGAAATCGGCTTCACGATTTCGAACAAAGAGCTTAAGCTCTGGGAGGTTATTTCGCAAACCGCGAATATTAAAGGATACAAGCGATAAACCCTTAGGTTTGATACGACCGTGAGAGTCATTGTAGGCAGCCGCCGATATTGACATGGACCTCGTTCGTGCTGCGATAGACGACTGGCCGCGCAGATTGAAGGCCTGTATTCAAAATCATGGAGGTCATTTTGAATAAACTTTTGTGTCATAAGAATCTATGTTTTGTTAAGTTCATTTTAGTATATAAATGGTTACATAATGAATAAACTTGGTTAAATTATTTTATATTAAACATGTGACAGAATTTATGACCTGACTAGGTATATGAATAAATATCTATTTTTCTTTTGAATAAATAGATTAGTTTTTTTATCAAAAGACTTTATTTATGCAAGTACTATTTATGGTTGGCAAAAAAAGTTGTGGCTCTTTATAAACTATGACATTTTGGAAATTGTAATTTTTGACACTTCCGACCCAAAAGGTTGCCGACCCCTGCCCTATGGCATTTAAGTCCACCATATGTACAACTTTGTGTATGTAAATTTAAATAAATAAATATATAAGGTCCCGACATCCGACATAATGTGAACAGCGCCATAATTACTCATAGGCGAACGAGATTCGCTGCGATTTTTTACAGATGTCGAGGGCTGGCAAAACACCCAATATTTCTTGACAGCGCCGACCCAAAATCAGTGTCAGATAAGTATGAATAGATTCATATAAAATGTTCTGTCACTAGAGCAGCCGATTTCTGTCGGATCCGACACCCGACAAGAGGGAACGGGCTCTTGTTGTAGAAATATTTTTCATATTTTATCATAAAGAAGATGAAGAAAATAAAGGAGTGAAGAGAACAGACTGATATCGGGAAAAAAACGAAAAGAAAACAAAGAAAATGTCTGTAAGAATCTTTAATAATTTATATAAGGCATTTTGATAAAAATATTTATTTAATAAATTTTCATTTAGTACATTCAGTTAAGATTTTCTTGAGGGATTTTCTATCCAGTTTTCCGCTATGTACCATCGGTAATGAATCAACGAAGCGCACTCCACCCGCGAGACGCATGCGGTAAGACACCTGAGAATTAATACAAACACAGTATATTTTAAATACACAGCAGAGACAGGTAGCCAAAACTGTAATAATGCAATGACAGTGACAGTCCATGAGCTACAGCAGTCCATGGCACAAGCCATAGACCTAGGATTACGCTAACACTATATCCTCTATCTACGAACACTGTACAAACCTTAGACCTACGATTACAATATAAATCTATGGCACATATAATAAGAAATAGATATACTAATCCGTCTGTCAGAATTTTTTTTTATATATATATTAGCTGTTCTCCGCGACTTCGCCCGCGTGTTATTTGGGGTTTTAATTTTTTTGCGCGGAATCCTAATTCTTTTCTTTTTCTAAAATAAAAGTAGCCTTAGTTACTCCTTGTGACATCACCTATCTGCCAGTGAAAATCCCGTCAAAATAAGTCCAGCTGTTTCGGAGATTAGCCGGAACAAACAGACAGACTGACAGACAAAAAAAATTGTATTTTTGTTATTAGTACCGTACATACTTTCATATACTTACTTATCGTCACGCACAATCCCTAACGGGGTAGCCAGTACTTTCATATGCGTTTAGTAAAAAGCCGTAATTTTTATATAACAAACAGACACTTCAATTTTATTTATTTGTTTAGATATTTATACTCAAAATCCGTAGGCTGGGGTAAGGGGGGTGATATACTAGTGCACAGACGACTTCGTCCAACTTCGTCTTCCATACTAAAAAATTGGCCAATAGCAAGCCTCAAGAATTGAAACTGACATTTACTTTTTAAATTTATCTAAGGCAAAGGCATATATTTGCTTCAGCCTAGTAGCCAGGACTGTCACTCCAGTTTTATATTCAAAAAAACTTAATATTTTTACAGCTACATCGGAAGATAATTGTGAGCAAAAGTCTTGTGGATAAGATCCACCAGTACCTGGCTGTCAACATAGCTAATCAACTCCTCCTCTGTTACTTCACATCCCTCTTGCAAAACCACAAATGCTGTTGGTGCTTCTCCGTACTTAGGATGTGGAGCTCCTGCAACCCCTGCAGCGAAAACTGCTGGATGTTGCAAGAGTACTGCTTCTAGTTCTGCTGGGGCTACCTGCAATGGTATATTTTAGTAAAATCGTGACTAAGTTCACGATGAAAATATTCTCATGGTCAGTTCTGACTATGGTAACAATTAATTTTTACTCAAAAGTCGAAGTCAGTTTAAGAAATGTTTAAACTTCTCTCTTTCACACTCACTGTTCAATAATTGAAAAAAGAAGAAGAGAGGTATAGATAAATTAATACTTGTCGTTTATTATAAGTAAGGCCATTGAACTATAAATACATAAACTTCGGGACTAATCCCGTACTTATTCTTATTTCACGAAAAAAGTTTATCTAGTTAACATATAGATGTGCCTACATATAAATATATCTGATGACTAATATGGACTGCCTCATTCCAATAAAAAGGGTCTCCGCTTCTCTACAAGTACCATACGAAAGATAACAGCATTAAACTGCTACTTCACGCTAGTATTCCATAAGAGCGTAGTTACACCCCGGTCGAGCCGACCGGGCGATCGACCGACGGCTCATCAAAACGTGGTTCTGGGTGGTTGGCAGGACTGTATCATGAACATAAGCGTAGAGCTGCTTCATGATTGCCACAAGGCACGTTCCTGAGCCACCTGTATATCTTGACTTCTTATAACGTTGTCGTGATTTTAATGTGGTCTTCTTATAGGTATTGACTAAATTCACTTGCTAAAATAATTGCAACTCACCTGATAAGAATCGAACTTGATAAGCTCTTTGATTCTGTCAATGACGTAGAAATAACGATCTTCATCGTAGTATCCGATATCTCCTGTCTTGAAGAAACCTTCCTCGTCTAGATGATCGGTTTTTGTGTCACCAAGGTATCCTACGATTTTCAAACACATGTAATAATAATGTCCTCGAGACTGAATTTCGATTACGGTGACCAGTCTCAACGGAGACTAGACATCTGTGATGGACTGGATTATAGTGCACCGGGGTATGCGGAAAACGTGAGTGCTGCGACTGTTTCGTCTCGCGAAGAATAGAGCGGAGTACACTAAGCTGACTGCCAACCTTCGCTAGTCGGAAAGGCACCAGAAAAAGAAGAATAGGTGTATGCAGGAGCACAGGTGCACTCTCTATTGTCTCACTCTCATAGTCCAACTGGGACCGTCATCCAGTACGACCTGAGAGAGATCAAGCGCAGGAGCAACGGCTTTACGTGCTATCTGAGGCACGGGGTGGAAACACAGCCAACTTTCTGACTCCGTACTGCTACTGAGAATTCCTTGACAGGAGAATCCGTTAGATGATTTTAGGGGGGGGGGGGGGGTTCGGACTAAACACATGTATATGTCATAAGTCCACATGAATGTAAGTAGAGGCCATGGCCTATGACATAATGGCCTGTGACCCCGCGATTAAGAATCAAAATGCAGATGCTTTATCTCCCCTGTGGAATGAAAGGAACTACCTCGTTATAAGGGTCTCTGGTTCTCGTTTCTCACCATACCAACAGAATAGCCTTTTGATGATCATAAAACAAAGAAATAATAAATGGAGTATTGTGTATTCAAGTGACGCCAAACCCAAGGCAAAACCATGCTCAAATTATTGTAAGAACATGCACTTGAGCACATGTGTATCTGAAATTATTTGCAACTAACAACATGGTTTTATTTTCATTTTTGTGTGCACCAAGCGGTGAACTTCTACAGACTGTTAAAGTAAGCAAGAAGAAGATGTCTGCGTATCATAGAGTTGAACATGGTTTCGGCGTCATTTGAGTATGTCCGTCTATCTTTCTTTTCTACCAACTTCAAAAAGGAGACGGTACTCAATTCGACTGTATTTTTTTACGTGTGTTACCTCATAACTTTTTACTGGGTGCAGCCGATTTAGATGATTCTTTTTTTATTTGATAGCTGGTGCTTCATATGTGGGCTCATATAAATTTGATCAAGGTCTTCCCAATAGTTTTAGAGTTATTCTTAATAATTTATATTGAAGTCGGTTGTACAAAATTTTTAATTTCAAATTTTTTAGTTGCACAATAACATAACTGCAGTATTGCTCTATCGCGTATAAAATGTGTGGGGAAAAGAACATAGTTGTTATCAGGTACTGGCGGTTGGTAACTTCTGGGGTCTGGTGGTATTTACGCACCTAACCCACTAGTACCTATCGTATTATTTGCAGGGTAATTTGGACAGTGGTAAAATTAAAAAAATGGAAGTGTGGAACTACATGAGAAGCACCAGCTTTCAGTTAAAAAAGAATCATCAAAATCGGTTCACCTAGAAAAGCTTATGAGGTAACACACATAAAAAAAAGAAAAAACATACAGTTCAATTGAGTACCTCCTCCTTTTTGAAGTCGGTTAAAAAGGCTCTTCCAACTTCATAATTTCTCATCCGTATTATTAAAACAGATTTTGCTTATATTCTCTAGTTTATGCTTTTTATTTAAAAAAAACTTACCTGACATTAGCGAAAGAGACTTGAAACAAATTTCTCCGCGTTGGTTGGGCCCGAGAGGCTCTCGAGTATGCAAATCCACAACCTACATAGGTTTACATTTATAATATTTTTAATTTTTAATTTTAGTTATTTATTTATTTATCAATAAGAAACAAACAACATCTTATGGTAAAGCAAAAACCTTACCGCCTCACTATGACGTTACATATTTGAGTAAAGAGCTCATACAAATCCATATTTAAATGGATAAGAAACACATTTCGAGATAGAATTATAGTGCTTTTCGATAAAATAAAGTTGTCAAACAAATACATGGCCGACCTGATTTTAAGTGGATGCTGTGGCCCATAGAAATCTACATTTATCCTCGAATAAAGGGGTATACTCAAAAACGCGTGTTCATCTATCCACCTAATAATTCATAATATAGGGATAATCGGAATTTACTTTTATTAATTTGTTCTTCCTATTTCCAATATGCGACCAGTGAAAAATAGCAGCTTAATGCTATATTCTGTGATAGCGTGATCCTTCCCCGGTCTAACTGGTCCATTCGCGCTACAGCCATAATATACTGCCCCTACAGAAAAGTTAATGTTCTACCCTCCGTACAAGTTTGCACTGTATGACGTCGAGCGTATTCATCTTCCTGAAGTAGCATAGGATAAATTAAAAAAAGTGCCAAAAGTAATTAGAATAAAATGTAGAAATAAACAAGGACCGACCAATCCGCTTGGTTTTCTACTACGTAAATAGTTGAGATTTTGTATACTGGCATTTTACTAACTAAACTAGTCATGAAATTTTTAAAATATTTGAATTCAGCTGGCTTCACTCCGTTCACAACAGCTATCTTCATATCGTAGTTTTTCAGACGCCAGCGCTATTGTGGTAGGTTTTGGAACCTCTATTTTCAGTAAATTGTAGGACACCTTTTCAACTTCTGCCCCTTATAAGATGGTTCTCCTTGTACTCTACACTCCATAGTGCTACAGTAGCGATAGAGAAATTTTAGGGATGGGAAAGGTAAAAAAACATATCGATATATATCGAATCGATATATATCGAATCGATATTTTAAACAGTATCGATATATATCGGGTGATAAATATAGATATATCGGCATAACTTGCATGATATAAGGATAAGGCTCAAAATTTTATGTTACTGACGGTTGAATGACGGAAAAAGGGACAACCAGACATGAATGTTAAAATATATCGTACTTGATATGAGTTCGATACTCTAAAATAAATATGGACATATCGCGCTTAAAAATATCGACGATGTATATCGATATTTTAATAAGAAAATAAGTAGATACATACTTTTCTTTAATAAAATACCAGTTCAAATATATACTTTATTATCTACTACAATCTACTTGTTTTTTTAAAGGCTTTTTGCATTTTAAATCATCCTAAGTTGCTAAAGAGCCGTGGTAGTTCAGGGGCATAGCGCTTGCTGTAAATTTCACAATACGTGGGCAACCCGGGTTCGATCCCCGCCGGCACCAAAGAAATTGTTAATTGCAATTTTAAGTGCTGATTTACCACGTGCTCGGCGGTGAAGAAAAACATCTTGAGGAAATCTGCATGCCTGAGAAATAAGAAAAAAATATATTTCGAAGACATGAGAAACTCGATAAAACGCATTGTGGCAGTGCGGCGGACATTTCCTTGCCCTAAAACCCTCCAAAAATGAAATTTCTGTGCCCAGCAGTGGGATGTATATAGCCTGTAACTTTAATTGCTAAATTATAAATGTGTATCACGTACCTCGTATTTAATAAAACGGATCGTTACGCAGAACGAAACGTTTCTTATATGTATAGGATCTTATATAGGAATCGGGCAAACTTACTTTTATAACACAAGTATCTGTGATATATCCAACGCTGCCTGTTTTCGGTCCCTTAGGTGCCCGCAAGTCGCTGCACAGGCAACCGGCCTCCGACATGCCGTAGCACTGCAGTGCAGCTTTCAGGTTGGGAAATCTGTTTGAAAAACAACCCAGAAACAATTAATGCTTAATTAAAAGTAATAAACCGACTTCAAACAAATAAAAACAGAAATTAAGAAGATATAGAGAAGATAATTATACCTAATACTAGTATAGTACTAAAGCACGGTCGCGATGCAGGATTTTTTTTATTGCTTTGCATTTGTAAACTTAATTCCAATAATAATAAGTTTTATTTCTATTGCAACTAAGATAGTTTTAGGACTTTTTAAACAGTGTTTGTGATTCGAAAACGGAGTTTATTCTCAAGGTATTAGAGTTCACATTTCTATGAATTGCAATAATTTGAAATTCTTCCTGCTCCGCGATCACGCTATACCACAATTTAAAGTTAGTTCTTTTGTTTTTTTGGTTTTTTGTTGTTTTTTAAATATTACCTAGAGTTGTCTCCTGTACCGTGGGCAGTTTACATAAATAAATTGCACAAGATCAAACATCCAGACCTGGAACAATTATTTATTATAGGCCATACAAACACTTGTCCGTGCGGAATTCGAACTCACGGATCTTAGCGCTGCAACTCATTGCTAAGCCACTGCGCCACGGAGCCTCCTTATCGAAAATATTTTGACTTCGAGAACTTTTATGCTAAAAAGGAGGCCTTATTACATATTTGACACATTTACTAGGTGGAAGGACTCCGCGTGGGTAGGTATCACCCCATTTTATTTTATTTTATAAAATTAGGGTGACAAGCGAGCACACAGTCCCCCTGACGATAAGTGATTGCTGTGGCCTATAGACATCTACATCTATCCTCGTTTGCGAATCAAAATGCAGATGCGTTGTCACCTGTGAAGACTAAGATGTAATGCCTCGTTTCCATAAAACGGGTCTCCGGTTCTCTACGCTCACCATACGAAACACAGCAGCATTAAGCTGCTATACCCTCTTACCTATTTCTGGTTTTTGCCACCAAGTAGCAAAGCTTAGCAAAGGCCACTATGTATATACATAGTACTTACACTCCTGTAGTCAGGTATGATGGCTATATAGAATCAGTATAATACCAGGCTGTGAGGTATCCCATCTTACCCCGGTCACACACACGCGCACAAACATTCGTATATTTGTACGAATGTTTGCGCGCATGTGAAGGGCCGTCAGACATTTGCACTTCTTTCTGCACTTGTTTATGGAATTTCTTTTGAGTATTCCATATGGTCGATTCATTTTGCAGGAGTTCAATGAACTCCATCACCTTGGTGTTGTTCCAATCCACGATGAAGTTAGTTTAAGTACGCTACACAGGAGACGTCACGAACTATGAAAATGGCGAGACGTGCGTAACCTTCGCAATCGTGTGCGCAACTGGTCGCACGAATGTGTGGGAGACTACGCGAAGGATCGTGTTACGCGCGCTTTGATGTCCGTTAAAAAACCGACACAGCTTGAAAAACCGCGAATGCAGCAAAAGCTGTGCATAATTATTTGCAAGTGCCGTCCTACAATTTTTGGGTTTGCGTATGTCGTGCGAATGTGAGTGACCGGTGTTAGTCCTCAGAGGTTACAAGCTACAACGCATCAAGGTATCCATGGGCTGCAGTAGCCACCATCAAATACACTGTAAGTTCGTTTGTCACTGCAGTTTTATAAAAATAAGTGTGTGTTTTAGTGTGTGTGTGTACTTATGGTCGCACGTAGGAAGTTATACTTCTTTAGCGTAACAAAACAAAAAAACTTGAGAGACAGTTACCCACTTAAGTTCCAACAGTGGTAGAGGCAGGCGGCAGCTTTTGCTGTCGCATGGATGGGCCGGCTCGAACCGGGGTGGTACCACGACCTCACAGAATACCAGCGTGAAGTAGAGGTTTACCTCTACGTTTCGCTTGGTGAGTGCAGGTGGCCGGAGGCCCTTTTTACTGGAAATGAGGCATTCCATCTTAGTCCTCACAGGTGACAACGCATCTACATTTTGATTTGTAATAGAGGATAGATGTAGATGTCTATGGGCCGCGGCAACCACTTACCATCAGGTGGACTGTGTGCCCGTTTTTCACCCTTATCCTATAAAAAAAAGTTGTCGCTTTTAGGTTTCGGTGTGCGCGCGCATCGTAACAACTTCATGGTGTCGGTTTTATGTGTCGGTGTGCGCGCGCATCGTAAAAAATTCCCTCTCATCCAAATCTTTTCAAACGCGCCAAAAGAAGTATAACTTCAATAACTTAGTAAAAAGTGGAAGAAACATGTACCTTGCTTTAATCGCTTGCTCCAGTTCAGCAGTAAGCGGTGAGCTACTGGATATCATGCACATAAGCGAGGACACGTCATACTGCGGCAGTATAGAAGACTTGACCATCTCTGTTATAGTGGCGGGAGCCAGCTGCATTATATGTACCTGTAAACATTAGCTTAATGCATTTTGTTATCATTGGTAGAGCCAAGTTATAGCTGTTGTAAGCTTATTAGAGAAAAATTTAAAGAAATAAATATATTAACTTTGGCCTCTCAGTATATTTACGAAAACTTAATGTATGTTCACAAAATAAGATAGTTTTAGTAAAAAAAGTGATATCACTCTGTAAACACCAGGAACAAATACAAACTAGTGATACCGGTCTCTCAACACCACAGTCAGTAATTCATTCTTGGGGCAATGTATACGCTATTAACAACAAAGTCCCAGAAAATATACAAGGTATCTCTATTACCAAGTTTAAATATTTAATTAAACAAAAGCTGTATAAAAAGGGTTATTATAATAGAATATAATAGAATAGAATAATTTTTATTCAATATAGATCACATTTGTAATACTTATTGAAAGTCATTTTTTACTTTACCACTGGTTCGAAAAAAAAACCTCTGTCCTGGGATGAACCAGCAAGAAACCCAGCGGGATTTTTTTTAAAGCAAATTTTACAATAATGGTTGTATTAACTATATAAGTACAAAATTTATTTTAGAAACAGCTTGGAAGCGATCACCTCATTCCCAGGGGTTATTATCAACCATGTATTCATTTATACTATAATAACCCTTTTTATACAGTTTCAACTTAACAAAACATTTAAACTTGCTAATGGAGAGAGCCTGTACACTTTCCGGGACCTTGTTTTAATAGCGTATACATTGCCCCAAGAATGAATTACTGACTCTGTGGAGTCGAGAAACTGGTATCACTAGCTTGTGTTTGTTCCTAGTGTTTACAGAATGCACATCACTTTTTTTACTAAAAATACCTTTGTTTTTGTGAACATACATTAAATTTTCGTAAATATACTGAGAGGCCAAAGTTAATATATTTATTTCTTTAAATTTATCTCTAAAGAAACTCTCTCAGTTTTAGGTTGTAAATAACTCTAATGGTCCTCTTCTGTAAAACAAAAATAGTTTCTGAATCAGCCGCATGTCCCCATAGCAAAATCCCATAAGACATTATGCTATGGAAATAACTGAAATAAACTAATCTAGCTGTCTCGACACTAGTGAGACCTCTAATCTTTTTTACAGCATAGGCTGCAGAACTTAGTCTGCTTGCTAGTTTGGATATATGGGGGCCCCACTGAAGCTTTGCGTCGAGAGTGATGCCAAGAAAAACAGTGGATTCAACAGGGCTCAGTTCTTCCTCATTTAAAAACACATTGGTACTCAGATTTCTAACATTCGTTGTTGTAAATTTAATACATTTAGTTTTATTTCCGTTTAAATGTAAATTATTAACGTTAAACCAATGCACTAATTTTGATATAGCATTATTCACTTCGTCACATTTAAATGATTTACGTTTAAGTTTAAAAATCAAAGAAGTATCATCAGCAAATAATACTATATCATGATTATCCTCTACAATAGAAGGTAAGTCATTAATATACACTAGAAACAGGAATGGGCCGAGAATTGAGCCCTGAGGGACACCCATTAGTACAGGTGAGCCGGAAGAACTTTTACCATTAATAATAACTTTCTGCATTCTATTACTTAAATATGAAATTATAAGTTTAAGCGCTGTTTAAGTTCTTGAAACCATAGTACTGTAGCTTCCTGATTAATGTCTCATGGTGAACGCAGTCGAAGGCCTTGGAAAGGTCACAAAATATACCCAAAGCATCCTCTGAATTCTCCCATGCACAAAAAATATGTTTAATAAGCTCAACTCCAGCGTCAGTTGTTGAGCGACCCGTTGTAAAACCGAATTGATTTCTATGTAGCAATTTATTAATATTAAAGAAACTTAACATTTGATCTAAAGTTATTTTTTCAAAAATTTTACTAAATGTTGGTAGTACAGAAATTGGTCTAAAATTGGCGGGGTCTAATGTACTACCAGATTTATATAAAGGTATGACTTTACTAAGTTTCATTAAATCAGGAAACACACCAGATTCGACGCTTGTATTAAATATAGTGGCTAGATAAGGTGCTATTATATCTATTATAGATAAAATAACTTTAACGGAAACCCCCCATAAATCTGCCGTTTTCTTAACATCAATAGTTTTAAAATATTTAACGATATCTTTTGGCAGTACTCTATGGAATTTAAAAGTATTTGAACAAGCCTTTACATTTTGTTTAAGCAATGATTCGGCGACAGTAGGAGAAGAGTTTAAAGATTTAGTTGTCAAAAAAGGAACATCAGTAAAATGTTTCTCAAAAGCCATAGCAACTTCTTGATCAGATCGGGTTAAATTATTGTTAATATTCAATTGAAAATCCGAGTTGCGCGGTTTGACCTTGCCCGTTTCACTATTTATTATTCTCCAGGTCATTTTAATTTTGTTTGATGCAGTTTTAATTTTGTTACTTAAATGTAAAGCCTTAGCTGTGGCGCACACTTTTTTAAATATTTTAGAATATGTTTTTACATAATCTCTAAATATAACACTACTATTAAATGATCTTTCATTATAAAGCTCGTATAACCTTCGCCTACTCTTATAAATTCCTACTGTCGCCCATTCATTATATGATTTGCGACTGTTAAAAGAGAAAGTTTTAGAAGTAAATATCCTACTAAATTCACAAGTTATAATATTAAATAACGTACCATACAAATAACTAGCACTGTTTTTAAATGAAAGTGATGGAAGTCTTTTTATTATATTACTTCTAAACCTCTCCAAGCGATGTTCATTTATTGGATGTTCATTTAATATAAATGAATACAGCGCCACGGAGCCTGTTTAGGCAAATATTAAATATTTTGAAAATTGTATTATAACCACACGCTAATAGCCTCGCACAGTACCGAGGTCACATCCCTTTCAATAACTTGTAATCAATATTGAATAAAAAATTATTCCATTCTATTATATATCTGTTCTGATGGCCTGTACCGGTAAATAAAAATGCAGTGTCTATCTGTTATATCGAACTAGCCGACTTCTATTAAGCTCAGGGGCATAGAATTAGTCTATGGTCAGGGGGTTATTTAAATTCTAATAAGACATATATAACCCTTTTTAAAATGTTTGTCTGTCTGTCTGTTCGGTCTAATCTTCGGAATGGTTAAAATGGTTAAAAATGGTTAGTGTAAAGAAATTTGACAAACAGAAATAGAGCAATGCCATTGGTGGATTTAGGCTATGTTTTATCCTGGTGATGGGATCAATGGTGACGGGATTAGTGGTGACAGGGATAGTGCACGCAATTAGGGGAAGGTGGGAGGTGCTCTTCAAACTAGGTAAGACGCTTTATTTTATTACACAGACCTTAGCAAATTAATTTCTACTAACTTTAATAAATTAACTGTCAAACATCAATATACAAACATACCTTATATTTCTGTACGGCCTCAAGAAAGTCCTTCACCTCCCCTCGAGGACAATACAAAATGGTAGCACCTTTGTATAAGAGAAACAGAGTATGCACTAGACCATAAGTATAGTACCATTCCCGAGTAGCGAGGATATTTTTTCCGATACTGCGAAAAAAAACCAAGTAATATTAGGGAGAACTGTAGATAGTTTAATCCAAAAAACTCACTATACCTACATAACATTTGCATGTTACAACTAGCGCGATGTGTCCGTCTAAAGAAGAAAGAGACGGAGTTCGACAGGAAATTATTTATTTCTCGAAGAAGCTCCTGCATGTTGATTGTGGAATTACCAAAAAAATACGGTTGACCCTTCAGGCCAACTCTCGAAAATCTATATAATTTTTGTTTTTTATTTTTTGAAAATCTTTGAAACGACTCGACCGATTGACTTGAAAATCTAATCAGCTCGAAGTGAAATGAACACTTTCAAACGCCGTTTCGCCCATCTCGATCAGTCGATTCGTTCTAATAAAGATATTATTAGGGATAGAAATAAAATAAAATAAAAATAAATACTGTGTCGACGAGTTTAAGAGTGTAAGTAGACTGTATGTATTTAATTAACTTATTTCTTGAAGAGAAATATTGATTTTACTTTAATAGCTTTACATAACTAAACTGAGCTTAGGGGACTGTATAAAGAAAGGTGGGACAATTTAACAACTATTTATTAACTATTTACAACAATTATGCGGCAGTACAATTAATTACTAATTAAGGAAACATTAGAGGGAGATTTTTTCTTTTCTTCAGAGTCTTCTTTCTTCACCGCCGCTTAAGAATCGAATGACTCCCAGCGGCCCGATGTCTTTCTTTTATTTGCGCGGCGGGGCTTTCACTGGTGTTGTGTTCCCACGCGGCGTCGCAGGCATCAGGTGACGTCCGGCAGTGTGCGGTGTGCGGGGCGTAACAGGGTATGAAGGGACGATGAGGCGGCGGCTTCTTCCCCGTCGTAACAGATATCGTACGACAAAATTTTATTTACGTACATTCATACACACACACACACACACACACATACACACATGCACGCAGGCACGCACGCACACACGCCCGCACACACGCCTGCACTCATGCGCGCACGCACACATGCACGCACGCACGCAAGCATGTATGCACGCATGCACGTACTCGTGCAAGTACGCACGCACGCACGCACGCCCGCACGCATGCACGCACGCACACATGCACGCACACACGCAAGCATGAATGCACGCACGCACGAACACACGCACACACGAACGCACGTACACACACACATACATACACACAGACACACACACACACAGAGAGACACACACAAACACACACACACACACACCGGACGTCCTGCCGGGAATGGTCGGGACGGCGTCCTATGACCTCAAAACGTGGAAATCTGATGAAAACTCGCATTCTCAAAATCGGACTAAAATGTATAACTTCCTGCTTCTGAAGATTATAAATTTTCAAAAGCAGGAAGTTAAAAATAGATCAGACGGCTCGGTTGCGCTTAGTGGGTAAGCGTTAGACTGTGACGATGTGAGGCCATGAATTTGAATCCCGCACGGAACAAGTACATATGGCCTACATACGCGTTCAAATAAGCACTTCTTTTTAAATGTTACCCCACACTAGGATTTTCTCCTGTATCGTGGGGGCAGTTTACATACATAAATTTCACAAGGACAAACATCCAGACCCGGTACAATTACTTGGAGGTTATACAAATAATTGTTCCGTGCGGGATTCGAACCCGCGGACTTTAGCGTTGTAACTCATTGCTAAGCTACTGCGCTACGGAGCCGTTAAAGTTCAGGTACAATGAAATAATCTTTATCATATTATACGAATCTGCAACTCTAAATCTTATCTTCCTCATCACTACCTCATCTCGACAAATCGATAACCGTCAATTCGTTGAGATATAGGGCCGGCCTATTGCTACTTTAGCATAGTGATTGGTTGGGCTATGTCGGCAACTCCGGTTCTGTTGCGGCTATCAACAATTGTTACAGTTATCACACGGAGAAGCTCTGAGCATCCTCTCCATAGCTGGACTTGGTGGAAGTTGCTGAATGCTGCTTTCATACGTGGTAGAGCCATGCTGCAGATATATTAATAGTATAGTTGTAGTACAAATGGGTCGGCTCGACCGGGGAGGGTCCACGCTCTCACAGAATACCAGCGTAAAATATCAGCTTAACGCTGCTGTTTTTCGTATGGTGAGTGTAGAGAACCGGAGACCCTTTTTACTGCAAACGAGGCATTCCATCTTCGTACTCACGGGTGATAACACATCTGCATTATGATTCGAGATTTCGATAATCGAGGATAGATGTACAGACGTTTACGGGCCACAGCATCCACTTACCATCAGGTGTACTGTGTGCTCGTTTCTCACACTTATACTATAAATAATGAATCGTGCTTTGTAGTATTACTTGGGGGACGCCTATATTGAGCAGTGTATTTGTGAAGGGTTATAATGATAACGATAGTGATGATGAATTTATGTTTAAGACTTAAGGATACTTGGGAGCAAATAAACCGAGCCACTCCTTTTTTCACGTATAATGGTAACGTAAAACTTTTTTCACGTATAACCATTATACGTGAAAAAAGGATGTGGCTTGATTTATAGAATAGAATAGAATAGAATATTTTTTTTATTCAATATACATTACATGAATAATTCTTATTGAAAGTCATTTTTTACTTTACCACTGGTTCGAAAAAAATCCTCTGTCCTGGGAAAACCAGCAAGAAACCCAGCGTGACTTTTTTTTAAATAAATTTTACAATATAAATTATTACAAACTATTTACAAAATTAATTTTAGAAACTGCTTGGAAGCGACCACCTCATTCCCAGGGGTTATTATCAACCATGTATTCATTTATACTATAATAACCCTTTTTATACAGTTTCAGCTTAACAAAACATTTAAACTTGGTAATAGAGATAGCCTGTACATTTTCCGGGACCTTGTTGTAATAGCGTATACATTGCCCCAAGAATGAATTACTGACTCTGTGTAGTCGAGAAATTGGTATCACTAGCTTGTGTTTGTTCCTAGTGTTTACAGAATGTACATCACTTTTTTTACTAAAACTACCTTTGTTTTTGTGAACATACATTAAATTTTCGTAAATATACTGAGAGGCCAAAGTTAATATATTTGTTTCTTTAAATTTATCTGTAAGAGACACCCTCGGTTTTTCTTTTATGCTCCCAAGTATATTAAAAATTTAGGCAGGAGTCATTAAGTAAAGGTAAGACTACAAAGGTGATATTGTTACTGCTTCATTCAAAAGAAAACATAATTTCATTACCTCGATCCACCTGTATCTCCTAACATGAGTAGCAACTTCAAATGCGTTAGTGGAATGCCTTTAGGTAACCCAGTAGTGCCTGAAGAATACAAAATGATTGCCAGGTCTTCCCAGCCGTTTACTTCGATTGGTAGAAACTCCTCAATATTGGCGTGCTTAGTCATAAAGTCCTTGAATGATATTGCATTATCCTTAGCCTCATCACCAAAAATTATAATCTTTTCAATCGATTCGACAGATTTCAAAGTATCTTTATGGATCTCATAAGCGGTGGGTGAGCAGAACATGACTGTCGGCTTGGCTAGATTTATTCTGTGGAGAATTGTTGCTACAATGAAAAAAAAAAGACAAATGTTACGCCACTGTCCTGCAAGGAAAACAACTTATCCCTTATTTTTTATATAAGGGTGTAAATGAGAATACGGCTCTTCTTCTGCGACACTAGAAGAATCGCGTATTTCCAGTTCACAGAACACAATTACTCTCTACCAAGAGATCCAGTTGGAATCCCGGCGAACGATATCCTGTCAAGATTTAGTGACGTATTGGTGACAATTATAATAAAAAATATAATTTAATTAGTAATAAAAAAACTACAAATCATAACAGAATAGAGAAAATTATTAAAAATTAATTCGGTGCTATTTTCTCATAGTTAAAAAAATTGTTGTATCTTGCTAACGCACGCAAGTTACGTTCTAGAGACATATCAACTTGTTATCTGCACCATGCTACAACGCAAAGACTTAAGAATAGTGAATTAAGACAAAAAATTATGAGTTAATACTTTAGGCGATATAGCCGTTTTTTTGGGAGGCTGCTAGCTTGAATTTAGGCTAGCAGCCTGCCCTCGAAAACACCATTACAAAAAGCAGAGGCTTTTGAGGTGTGTTCCTATTTTAAGATTTAGTGAGCTGTTGATGACTTTTATTTACTAAGATTAAAACATTGTTCCAACGGAACAGGAGTTTCTATGGGCTTATATTTATATTATTTTTTCTTTATATTCCTATGGGCTTCCCGAGAAATTTTTATTTATTTATTCTTTATTGCATTCCTTAATCTAAAAGTATACAAAGGGCGGACTTAATGCCTTGTGGCATTCTCTACCAGTCAACCCATGGAGTGGTGAGAATTTGAAGTAGGTGTAGCAATATCGAATAAAAACAAAATATAAATGATAATTAATTACGTTATATATACATTTTACTAATATATGCAATAAATAAACTATGAAAATACTCGCTCGCCAGGCAGACGTTGTTCTGCCCTTTCCAACAACCCTTCCTATAAAAATCTTTAAATTCACAATAAAAAAATTTGAGGGTCATTTATCGGGATTAAAACTATGCTATCCCTCAAGTTGGACCAAAATGCACACAGTGTGCAAAATTTCATTGAAATCAGTTCAGTAGTTTAGGAGCCCATCGCGGACAAACAACGTGACACGTAATTTTTATATATAAAGAAGATATCCTATTTATACATGTATACAAATATATACGTACATACATAAGCATACATATATTCATAGCAACATACATATACAAATAGTACAAATATATAACTATAAATATATACGTCTAAAATATAAAGGACATGGATGATTCATGTAAGAAGCGTTGGCTTTAACAGATGATTACGCAAATTGTGCAAATGGATCACCAGTTTCGTTGCTGATCGGAGCATCAAGGTCGTAGTAGACGATGCATGCTCTGATTTCAAGCCTATCAACGCTGTAGTTCCACAAGGCTGCGTGCTATCACCACATTGTTTCTCCTGCATATCAATGATAATATGTTGCAAACTGGTAGCATTCATTGCTATGCAGACGACAGCACTTGTGATGCCTTATATACCGGCCGTGCCAATATTTCTCGGGAAAACGTCGCCGAGTACCGGCACAAACTTGTGTCTGAAGTCGAGTCTTTGCTGAACAAAGTCTCGGATTGGGGGCGACTAAATCAAGTCCAGGTCAATTCCCAGAAGACACAAGATTGCGCGTTTACCGCTAAAAAGAACCCCTTTGTCGTATCTCCTCAGTTTTAAGGCACTCCCCTTGCTGCTTCAGCTACCATCGGAATCCTTGTCGTCGACATATCGAATAGTGTGCAGTTTCGTGGTCACTTGGAAGGGAAGGCCAAATTGGCCTCTAAAAAGCTTGGCGTGCTCAGTAGAGCGAGACAGTATTTCATGCCGGTACATCGCTTGCAACTTTACAAAGCGCAAGTTCGGCCTCATATGGAATACTGTTCTCATCTCTGGGCCGGGGTACCCCAGTGCCAGCTCCTTCCACTTGACCGCATCCAGCGCAGAGTGGTTCAAATCGTCGACGTCCGAGTTTTTTCTGATCGACTTGATACACTGGTACTGCGTAGGGATGTTGCATCCCTTTGCATCTTCTATCGAATTTACCACGGGGAGTGCCGTGAGGAATTGTTCGGATTAATTCCAGCCACCAAATTTCACGAACGCACATCGCGTCAAAATTCACGCACGATACCATCTTCACCAACTGGATGCTTGGCGGTCCACGACTGTGCGTTTTACTGGGAGTTTTCTTCCTTGTACAACCTCTCTGTGGAATTGTTTACCACCGGCGATTTTTCCGAACCGATACGACTTGGGGACCTTCAAGAAAAGAGCTTACACATTTCTAAAAGGCCGGCAACGCATCTGCAATTCCCCTGGTGTTGCGGTTGTTCATGGGCGGCAGTAGTCACTTAACATCAGGTAAGCCGCATGCTCGTTTGCCCCTTTTCTATATAAAAAAAAGTTATTCATATGTCTTAGGGAAGATTCTCGCTTGAAGATTCAGACCACTCCATAACGCTTATGTCTTTAGAATAAATTGGTCATCTATTCCTCACTAAATCTTGACATAATAAAATTTAGGATATCGTTGGGCAGGATTCCAGCTAGAAGGACGCGAAAAATTGCAAATTCAGAATATATCTCAATTTATTGCTTACATTTCTATTAAGCGAGAAGACTCAACGACGCACAGACCAACGGACGGCAGTCCATATATATATTTCATTTACATTTTTGTTATGTATTATAATCTATAGTGGATCAATTAGAAAATAAACGAATCTTATAAACCAATGTCTGTAGTTATTGTAATTTTTGATGTCTAGCTAAAAGTGTAAGAACGATTTTATATACTCTCTCACGTTGTGAGGCGTGCAATAGGTTCTGATAGATAGACAACTAAATTAACTTTTACTAAAAAATAAAAATCGATTATAAACAACTAAAAAAAATATTTTCTGAAGTCGGTGCTAAGACATAATGTATAGAAGAATTGAGACTCCACACTAACGCGTCATTCATTTATTTCATGTGACCCGATCATTAATGTATTGATTCGTCTTCTGATCCGATGTCATTCGGGTCTATCATTTAAATGGATCATTTTGAGTTTCAGTACTCTGTGATCTGTGAGACCCGCTCTATAATGTCGTATAATTTTATAAAAGTATAGTTTTTTGACGTAGTTCCTGTCTAAGTATCATAATATTAGTCTGTGTTTCGGTCAATCGTTTGATCGGGAAAGCTCAAAAAATGTAATATCAATCATCAATGCTTTGATGCGATCCGGGTCAAATGAACGAATCATTCATGATTGACACATGTCTATCCCACACAGTCTGTAAACATGTTCAGGATCATCCCCGCCATAACATTAGGTACATTTGATAAACCGAAGAAAAAAAGAAAAAGAACAATGAAAATTGCGACGTTATTGAAATTTAAAAAAAAACATCCCATACAACGTGCAGCAAGAATGGTGACTTTAATTTTGACACACATATACGTTTTCACATTTTCGTTTCATGAAGAAATTATATTTACATTAATCGTTATTATTTACGGATTTATTTAAAATTTTAGAAAATAGCACCTTAGAGCACAGTACAGGTTACTTAGAGAACTGTCGCGTAGCGGTAATTTGACGGGGTCACGGACTCACGGATCATAACATCGCATCATTGAAATTAAAACGAATAAGCAATTCTACTGTAGTAAAGAGACATCCCTTAGCGCCATAGATAATAATAATAATATACTACGAGTATAACGCGCGCCCTCCCACCTCGCTGCACCGAAATCGAATTCTTTTTTTTTTTGCTTTTCTAGTGCTAGCCGAAACTGTGTCCTTGACACACTTTTTCACAGTTGTGAGTATAATTACGTCGACTAATATTTTTGTGAACTTTTGCGCGAAAAAGACGCTTACCTATTGTTTTATTTATTAATTTTTGTGTAATTAGGATAGTAATTACATTATGGTACTGCGATAGAGACGCTTTGTTTTGTTATCGTTTTCTAATCTAGTAGGTGCTTGTGAAAACTTGTGATAGTAATGGCCAATACACATCCGAACTACACAGCAGCTGAATATGCGGACATGAATGTCGTCAAAATGCCGCCCTTGCGGTAATAAATATCGCGAGAGATATGACCATTCAAGACAATGCCCTACTTATCCTCGCACTATTGTAGGAACTCTTCAGCGCTTACGCGAAAACCGGCCAGTGGATCCTAGTTCTCAACGCCCTGATCGACCATCTACACGACAAAACCCCTACCAGTTAATTGAAAATGTGATACAATATTTCGAAGACCAACCTAAGACAAAAAGAAAAGTGGCACCCATTCAAGTTTAGAAAAGTACATACTCTGCTATCGCGTGATAAATTACTAAGGGTGCGTACAGATCAAGTAATATGTTGTATAACTTTTGTTTTATAACACGTCCACATTATGTAACATTGTTTTTCAACATAGCAACAAATAACAATACTGTACACATGAGAATAACAATACGATATAACAATGTTATATGACATTGTCGTTTGTCGTTGCCCCGGGCGGCGCTTCTGCCGCCTGTCGAGTTATATAACATTCGTTTTATAACATTCGGTCTCCACATTACTGAAACATGATATATAACAACGTTTTATAACATGTTATGTTATATAACGTGTACGCACCGTAACAATGAATTTAGTTAATTATTATATATTTAGTTGTGTATGTTCAAAGAATGTTATGTAGGATAAGTATTTTCATTTAATGTGATAACCTTATCGCCACGCCGTATTAAGAGAAGATGGTTACGCGCTACTATCTGCTAGGATCCGCAGGATCCGATAAAATTAAATCAATACCCAAGCCTACTACTTTGCAGTAGAAGGTAGAAGGTTTGCACTTTCAACATACTGAGAGCTTGCTTTACTTACAACAATAAATTCATATTAATTTAAAAACGGACTAACTACGGACGTTAAGTGACTATAATTAAAAATGAAATTATACGACATTAAAATAGTAAGTAGGTATTAGTGTAAATATAAGAAATCAATTTGAAACTACAATAGTTCATTTTTTTTTAAATTCAACATCTGTCGGAAGCCATAACATAATATCAGTTACCTACGCAGAAACTGAAACGAATGCTTTACCTCTCCCGCCTGTGACGTCAGCAGCGGCAAAAGTTGCTCCTGCGCAAAATATACCAAAAACCGTGGGCATGAACTCCATCCTTTTCTCACTGCAAATGCTAACCACCTGTCCCTTTCGTACACCCATATGTACGAGAGAGAGTGCGATGTCGACAGCTTGTTGTGCAAGTTCTTTATACGATATCGTCTCACAGGTTTCGGCGTTAATCTAGAAAAACAAATATTATTCGGTAGCGGCATTAGTTACCATAGGAATAACTTATTCCCCTACTTGCTATGTACCATTATTTACTCTTCATGTTTCCTTCGACGAAAATTAAAGTGCCTCCGGCTTCTTTTCATAATTAATTAATTAAGAAAAACACTATTATTATAATTATAATTATTTAAGAGAAAAATCTAATAACAGAATATACATTCCAAAATGTAAATTGATGTTCTTACAAAAAAAATCGTACATAATGGCGATTAAAATCTTTAATTCTTTACCCGACGAGTTTAAAAATTTCCCAATGACAAAGTTAAAAAACAAACTGCATGAATGGCTCTTATTTAAGAGGCGTATTACAAAAAAAAAACGCGAAATTACAAGGTTTCCTCGTTGAAATTGTATGTTTATCATTCGTTGCTTGAAATAATAATTACTTGGTAAAAATAGTTCGTTTTCTCTCCTCAAATAAGCCCCGAGCGGATTTTAGATAACTTATTTATTTAATCAGTAATTCTCCCGATGCATGTTTAGGCAAAAACTCTCGAAGACATGATTTGGGAGCTCTAATTTGTAGATTCTATTGAATATCGACCATCATAAAAATATTTTTATCTCCCAAATATCCTACACTTTAATAATAGTAGAATACATTTTCGTTATATGCTTTTCACGCTAGGAAAAAAAATCGACATAATTCAAAAACCGACCAAAAAAGCTTCGTTACAAGCCTCTATATTTCCGAAGTTTTACATCATTTAGATGTAAAATTTATACCAAAATAATCATCAACATTTGCTTAAACTATACTATTATTTTTACTTTTTAAATCGTTACTATGATATTTTAATTAATTAAATAAAAGTACTATATATTTCACTGCGCCGGCCATCTGAAATCATAAACGCGCGAGCGCTTGCCGAGGGTGGACTTGCGGAAGTTGATTTCGGACGTTGCATCGTTTCGATACTACAGTAGTGTACGTCGATTGCCTGCATGCTAGAGCATCGTCAACTACGACCGCAATTTTTGATCGATCGGTTTTGATCGATCACAATTGAGCAAACAAGAAAATATTATTATAGAAAAATGTGGTCTATTCATTGACCTAGATCATTGTTATTTGAGGGCTTCACCTAATGGTTTATACAGCAACGGTCTTATTGAAGTTAAATGTCCTATTTCAGCTTTCGGAATAGATTTTGACACGGCCTTTCGACAAAAAAAAAGTTAAAGGTTATAAATTCAGTGATTCAAGTGTAACATTAAATCAAAATAATGACTGGTTTTACCAAATCCAAGGCCAGCTTCATTTAGCAAATAAAAATGTCTGAATACTTGCCATAATATGTATTGGCCCGTATTATGCAGTAAAAGTACTAAAAATTTATAAAGACGACCAATTTTAGATTTTCAATATGTTACCCAAGTTACAAGCTTTTTATGAAAAGTGTGTACTGCCTGAAATTATCGACTCGAGAAAAGTTCGGTCAATGCCGTCGCAGCAAATATTTTTCTAATAAAAAATATGGTAATTGACTGTAAGTACCGATTAAAAAAATATTAGTTACATTTGGTTGTTATATTTATTAAAACAGGTTGCAACCGTCTATTTATTTATACCACTATTCTACCGGTAGTAGACATAATCGGTTATTAACATTCGATTACGGCGTAACAATTAAAATATTTATGTGTACTTATTTTGACACTAAATTTCATAAATAATTAATAATATATCAAAATGGTATATAATAATAAATAATAAGATAACATTAAAATGACATACCAAAAAATATTCCATCCACTGAAGTCCATCCTAAGAAAACTTTGTATTATGGAAGATCAAGATCGTTTAATCGCCATACTCACAGTAATATAGTGCGAGCGAGTGAATAGATTTGAAAGAAAGTATCGGTCGCGTAGCTCGCCGTCCGCTCGTTGCGTAAAATACGTAAATTTGCGAAACGCCGAAATATAAGAGGGCTCTTAATTGTTTTTATACCGTTAATGAGAATCTTGATCATAAAAATCAAAACAAATTACATATTTAATATCTGTATCTAAATTGCTTGAATTTTTGCTGTGAGTCAATAAAGTAAGACTTCGATAGAATAATTATTGGATGGTTGATTTTACTGTTTTTACATGTGAATATTTATATTTTGACATTTTTGTAAACGATTGTGTGACATTGTGCTTCGTAATTATTCTTTTGACATTTATTTTATTATTAATTGGACATTTTTATTAGTACTATTAGGAAATATTTATGTTAGACTAAAATTCATAAATAATTATTGTAAAGCAGTATTGCAACTTTATAACTATTTAGTCAAAATTTGCACGCCTTGATAAGGCAGAATGTATCGGAACTTTTATGCTTTAATAATACTTTTGTAATATCCACCTACATTCTAAGCAAATAAATGATTATTATTATTTTGGGGTATCTATAAAGTTTTCTCATCTGGTTAGGCAATATATCAATAAAATAAAATAAATACCTAAAAAATACATAAATATATAAAAACCCAACCAGATGGAAGCCCTCGGCAGAGGAGACCAGACTCCGAGGGTTAGGGGGAAAGGGAAAGAAACCGGCGGACGATGCGAGCGGTATCGAGGAGCACCGCCTTCTGCATTTGAGCTTGGAGCGGTCCGTCACGGAGTCCCAGTCGCCTCAGATGACCCGAGAGGCTGACTGGAATTAACCCATTCGCAGAGACGACTACAGGTATAATTTCGGCCGTCAATCCACCCCACATGTCGGTCACCTCGTGAGCCAGGTCCAGATATTTAGTCAGCTTATCTGTTTCGGCTTTCACGAGGTTCTCGTCATAAGGAATGGTAATGTCGACCAAAAATATCCTTGACTGTGCCCGGTCCATCAGCACAATATCAGGCTTATTCGCAAGAATAGTCCTGTCTGTGATGATGGCCCGGTCCCAGTAGAGCCTGGCTGGGTCATTTTCGAGCACGGCTTCCGGCAAGTACTTATAATACGGCAGTTTCCGATCCACCAGACCGTATTTCAGAGCGATCTCCTGGTGTAGAATCCTGGTTACTAAGTTGTGCCTGTGCAAATACTCAGAGTTAGAAAGCGCCGAACAACCGGAGATGACATGCCTAAGTGACTCACCGGGATGGCGACATGCTCGACAGACGTCAACGGTGCCATCCTTTAGGATGTATCTCCGATAATTGTTAGTCTTAATAACCTGATCCTGTATCGCACAGACAAAACCCTCGGTTTCCCAAAAGAGGTCACCGAAACGTAGCCAGTGGAGAGAGGTGACTGCGTCCACGAAAGGCTCATGTAGAGCCTTGTAGAACCTCCCGTGCAGCTCCTTCTCCTTCCATACGGTCTCCCGGTCGGAAATGCTCTGTACTGCCGGGTGTTGCCATTGCTCGTTGGCTAAGGATAGAGGGGTAAGTCCTTTATCACAAGAAATAACGTCCCTATAGTATGGATCATCCGCTCTCGTCAGAAAGTAATTACGGAGGCTGCACACTTCGCGATTATGCATGGTGAGCGCGCTTAAAAAGCCGCACCCACCATGTTTCCGCAGCAAGTACAGACTCATTACTGACGATCTCGGATGATGAATCCTGTGGGACGTCATTATAGTGCGGACTTTTCTGTCCAGAGCGTTCAGTTCGGTCTGAGTCCACCTAAGCCAGCCAAAAGTATACATAAGAACAGGCATGATCCAACCGTTACATGCGTGCGTTTTATTCACACCGGACAAAAGGCTGTTAAGCACTTTGGTCAAGCGTGCATAAAACACATCGCAAACTGACTGTTTCATACCCGCCTCATCTAAATCGATGTTCTGTGACATACCCTGGTATCGGTATGTTTCAGCCTCGGAAAGGGTCTTTATGTTGATGGGCATACCTAGATAAGTCTATGCCCTCAGAGTTAGCAACCCTTCCCCTTTCAACATGGAGGATCGCACACTTATCCGTCCCCAGCTCCATTCCAATAGAATTGTTAAAATCACACGTGATGTTTAGCAATTCCATAAGATGGGAGCGACTGAAGGCGAATAACTTGTGATCATCTATGTAGAAAAGGTGGGTCACTTTTGTACCTCCTTTCCGAAGCTGAAATCCCCTCCAGGGGCCCTCCAGTAAGGTACTGAGAGGGTTCAGAGAGAGGCAGAACCAGATTGGACTCAAACAATCGCCCTGGAAGATACCCCTTCTTATCTTTATGTGGTTCTCCGCAGCCGTCATCCGCTGGCCTAGATGACAAAGGATCGTACTCCACTGCCCCATACACTGCCCGAGGAAGTCTCGAACCGTACATTCAACCTTGTACAGCTTGAGGACCCTCTTAAGCCAGTATGAGGCACCGAGTCGAAAGCCTTTTTGTAGTCTATCCAGGCGGCGGAGAGGTTCCGACGGTTGCGTTTAACTACGTTGCCAATGACCGCGTCAATGAGGAGTGGTTGTTTAGTTCCACGATCACCGCCCCGACATCCATTCTGAGCGGCCACATCACCTGTTTTGAGTTCAGGTGACGAGTGGTTCTCGCGCTCAAAATGGATGTAAGTGTCTTGTATATGGTAGATAGACACGTTATGGGGCGGTATTTGCTCGGGTCTGTGGAATCCCGGTCTTTAGGAACCAAATGAGTGATCTCAGTAGTGAAGAGGCTCGGGAGCGACTTTTGGTCAAGAGCCTCTTGAAACTGTCGGGCGAGCACAGCGTGACAAACCACGAACCCCTTTATCCAGTAGTGATGCAGTCCGTCGAGTCCCGGACTTTTCCAGTTCGGGGCCCTACGGACCGCCTCAGCTACGTCATCCGGCGTTATGATGACGGGGTCCATGGGCGTAATATTCGCACACTGACTCGCCACAACTTCCGTCCAAGGGCCCTCGCTGTGGTTAACGGGCTCTGACCACAGGCCGCGCCAGAATGCGATAGTGTCGGCCTGATTCGGTGCTGGGCCCGTTCCACGTACCGTTGGTCGCTCCAATGATTCATAGAGCCTCTTCTGATCACTCTGGAAGAGACGATTCTGGTTGAACCGTGTCGACCTCTCGGTATATCGCCGAATCCGCTTCCCCCAAGCAGCGATTCTCTGCTTCAGGTCGTCTATGCACTATTATGTATTATTATGTATTATTATTACTATGTATTATTATTATTATTATTAATATTGGTAAATCCAATTGTCCATGGTCTAAGCGCATTAAAAAATTACGTATAACATGATTATATATACGTAATTGTTTTTAAAGTAGTTTATATACACACAAGTTTTCACTAATATAGTCTATTATAGTAGCAATTTTCCAATAATTTTATGTCAAACTTCAATTTAAAAATAAAGTTTGGAAAATCCAATAGTACACGACTCATAATGCTCATATGATCATCATATCATCATTCAGGTCACTCCATAAAATCCAAGACGTATATGAGTATAAATATACTGCAATATATACATATACATTTATTCTGTGCTTTTAAAATATAGTAATAAAAATCTCTGACTATTATAATAATCATTTCGAATATTTTTTATTTGTACAGCGATCTTTATGATCCGCTTCGAACAACCGATACAGTATCCACTTACGACGGTGGTTGACGCCGAAGTCCTGTACAGGACAGTTACTATACTCTATTATATTTGCGCCGAAGGGAGTGAGTGAGGCAGTCTATTTAGTAAAATAAATTATTACAAGGCTGCTAAAACACCGAAAAATTCCGGATTTCTACGCCGAAAAAAAACAATTGTAACGAAACATAAGAAAATTAAACTGCCATTTAAATTTCATGGCTTCCCATAAGATAGATGAAGAGATTAAAAAATAGATTGAGTTAAACAATTGATATTTTCAAAAGTTATCACGTTTAGCATTCCATGCGGACTTGATAAATCTACACCAAAAGCCACTAAAAGCACTTTTTATGTAAAAATAGTAATAAATCGATTTAAAAAAATATTAACCAGTTCAACAACCATCTTTCTGACAGTGTGCTTTTATGTCTTTTATACATTCAATACGATTGTTAGATACGATTTTATGCGACAAAACGTTGGAATCTTGATTTTAAGGCAGATTGATTAATAGCCAAACCTATCGTACATTTCAAGAGTAGAAACAATAATGGTTCTGATAAAAATAGCTAAACCCTCAAAAATGTACAAGAAATGCTTAATTTTCAATATCTTTTCGAGTTTTAGTAAAAATACCGCGGAAATAGGTGCGCTTACCTTACCTTATATAAACAAATATTGCTATAATACATAATACAATAATGCATATTATTAATTAACAAGTTGTAAAGTAGTTACGTCTTTATGTGTTTAACTACTTATAAAAAGTTTCAGTCTCTAACGTTAGGTGGTAGAAAGTTCCATCACCTAACCACATAGACAGAAAAGAAATGAGAATAAAAGCCAGAATTATGTAAGAAAAATAAAAAGAGTTTTAAAAAATAATCCGCATGGTCCATTCGGTGGAAGGCCAAAGGAAAATCAGCGTTTTAGCTAAAGGGGGAAGTTTGGTTTTTTTTATAGGATAAGGGTGACAAACGAGCACACAGTCCACCTGATGGTAAGTGGTTGCTGCGGACCATAGACATGCAGGATGTTATGAAGGAGATATCCCAAGCAACACATTAAAGCAGTATAACGGCCAACTTACAGCATTTCTGTATCGTTTTCACTTTTTGAGTTAGTTCTATAGTAGTATTACAAACGTTTATACAGCTACTGTAATGCTTATTTGGGCACAAATTATACGGCTTTAGATCCTAAATAGGTTCACAATAGTTGTTTGATTGCATTACAGGCGCATTATATTAGCATTATTGTGGTCAAAGAAGATATCAATCGCATTAAAGAAGCATTATTACGGCCAATGAAGTTGCCAATCGCATTACCGAAGTATTATCCTAGCAATATTATCTTAATGAAGATGTTAATTGCATTACATAAGCATTGGACTAGCATTAAAATGTAGTAAAATAAAAAGTAGTAAAGTAAATAAAAATAAAATGTAGTAAATTAAAATAAAAATTTGAGCTATTTAAGTGTTCACAGTTAGAACTTAAATAAACCCTACAACATTGCAAAAACATCTCTATACGCGTGGTACTAAATGTTATAATACAAAAAAAAAACATGCGTGAGTGTCGTGAAATACTCGGTTTGAACGAAGTTCTTATTATTGATAAACGTATTATATTATTGACTAGCTGTGCCCCGCGGTTTCAAGCATTTTATTACGTTTAAGCATCGTTCGCGCGCCCAGCCAAGTATTGAATTATTTTAATTTTACGTTATCTCTTAAACTATGCGTCCAAATAACATGGTATAAAGAACAAAGTTTATCTTAATAAAATTGTCTTGATGATGAAATAACTTTCGTTCGTAATGATAAATAGGCCATGCCTAATAATAACGCTCATAAATCACTTTTAAATTTTCAATATTTTTTTGTCACAAAATACCAAATTATGGCTTATGTATAAGAAATAGACATATGTTACCGCGGACTTTTTTTAGACGGAGTAAAGGTCTATATTTTTCTAGAACATTGTATTTACGTATCCCTAACGATAACACCAGCGTACGCGGATAAATCATTTCGGGAGTGCTTTTTCTTCTGGCTTGCTTAACAAATATCCAAATTTAAGACTAGCAGAGTAATATAGCTTAATGTTAGATAGCCTATACTATTCCACATGAATCTGGCTATAATTTACAAAAAGAATTTTTCAAATCGGACTGGTAGTTCCAGAGATTAGCGCGTTTAAACAAACAAAAAAACAAAAACTCTTCCGCTTTATTATATTAGTATATATTAGTATAGATTAACAAATACAAATAAATGAATTACTAGCGTCTATTAAAATGAAGCGTCACTTAAAATAATATTTCTTTCATGGCAAGATAAGAAAAAGTGCGAAGGAGATGGATATTATTCAATCTCGCTCGCACTATAGAAAGGGGGTCGTGACGGAAAAACCTTACACTTTTTCTCGTCTAGCCCCACCCGTCAAATTCGTACCGTGCGATAAGGAACTTCATTCCAATAAAATAATAATTTCTTTCATGGCAAGATAAGAAAAAGTGCGAGAAAGAGAGATATTATTCCATCACGCTTCCTTATAGCCCGCATTGGGCGTCTACACTACGTCAGAAAGGGTCGTGACGGAAAAATCTTACACTTTTCTCGCCTAGCCCCCTTTAACCAAATTCGTACCGTCCGATGAGGAACTTTGTTCCAATAATATTTTTTTCATGGCAAGATGAGAAATTGGGCCGTGTAGTGGCAGTTAAGAATATTCACTACCCCATATCTTCCCTTGGGTGTCGTAAAAGGCGACAATGGGAAACAGGCAGGAGATGGACAGCAGCATCTTCCTGATAACAACAAAAGTACAATAAAAAAAACTACGGTTGCCAACCCGCTCATCAAGCGTAGCAACTATGGCAAATAGCCCCCCAATGATTAGAGCAACAAAGAGACGGCCCCCAGTCCCCGGCGGCCCCGCTATTCCTGGCTATGGTGGCGACCATGGTAACGGCGGGGCACGGGGTGCTAAGAATCTCCGGTGGAAGTTCGGTTGCCACCTACGACGACTCGACCTGGCAACTTATAACGCACGCACCCTGAGGACTGACGACAAGATCTTGGAGCTGGAAGAAGAGATAGACAAGTTGCGCTGGAATATCATAAGATTATCCGAGGTACGAAGCGCGGGGGAGGAGACGGTAATCCTCCAATCCGGCAACTTGTTCTATCACCAGGAGGGCGACCAACTGTCCCAAGGAACTGTTGGATTTATCGTGCAAAAGTCTCTCGTTAACAACGTTGTAAAGATTGGGAGTGTGTCGACGAGGGTTGCGTACCTTATACTCAGAACCACCAAACGGTATTCGCTGAAGGTCATACAGGTTTACGCACCAACCTCAGCACACACCGATGTGGAGGTGGAGGAAATGTATGAGGATATCTCTAGAGCCATGCATTCCTCCAAAACCCACTATACGGTGTTCATGGGAGACTTCAACGCACAACTAGGTACAAGAAAGAACGGTGAGCTGAAAGTAGGGAAATTCGGAATAGGGCAACGGAACCCAAGGGGCCAGCAGCTGGCCGACTTCATGGAGAAAGAGGGACTCTTTATGATGAACTCTTTCTTCCAGAAGCGGCCCCACAGGAAGTGGACCTGGTCGAGCCCCGACGGTTCGACAAAAAATGAGATTGACTTCATTATGACGACAACTCTTCAGTGATGTATCCGTGATCGCGAGGGTGAAAACTGGTAGCGATCACCGAATGGTTAGAGGCACACTAAACCTAAACGTTAAGCTGGAGAGATCTCGTCTAATGAAGTCAACGCTCCGTCCCCCTCGTGCTCTGTTCCAAAGTCCCGAAACCTTTCAGCTCGAGTTACGAAACCGTTTTCAGTGCCTAGAAGACTGCAATGAAGTGGACGATATAAATGAGAAGCTCGTGGAAACTGTCCATGCGGTCGGAGCTCGGAGCTAAGCTTTGCAAGACCCGCCGCAGAAGAACACAAAACTCTCCGATCACACTCTTAATCTCATGGCTGTTAGACGGAAGATGAAGCTACATTCTTCAACAGATTTGACAGCATACAGGCAACTGAACAGACAGATTTCCAAATGCATGCGACGAGACTTGCACAACTTCAACATAGCTTGTATTGAAGAAGCGATCGAGCGGAACCAAGGCTCCAAAGTCTTTGCCAGAGATCTGTCTGCCAGAAAGAGCCAACTGTCAAAGCTGAAGACCGAGTGTGGCAGCATCGTTTCCGGGGCACCTGAGATTTTTAATGAGATTGAGAGGTTCTATTGGCAGCTGTACACGTCATCGTTGGAGCCACACGCAAGTGTGAGTAACGATCCAAGAGCGAGTCTTATCCGACACTATTCCGAAGATATTCCGGAAGTCAGTCTGAGCGAGATTAGAATGACTCTCCAGCGCCTTGAAAACGGAAAGTCTCCGGGCGAGGATGGAATTACAGCGGAGCTTTTGAAAGCGGGTGGGAAACCGGTACTTGAAGTCCTTCAGAATCTCTTTAATTCCGTCCTCCATGGTGGCACTACTCCGGAGGCGTGGAACAGAAGTGTGGTGGTCTTGTTCTTCAAGAAAGGCGACAACGCACTTTTGAAGAACTACAGATCGATTTCCCTTTTGAGCCGCGACTACGTGCTGTTTTCGAGAGTCATTACGAATCGTCTCGCACGCAGACTTGATGACTTCCAGCCTCCCGAACAAGCTAGTTTCCGAAAAGGCTTTAGTACCATAGACCACATTAATACCCTGCGGCAGATTGTACAGAAGACAGAGGAGTATAATCTGCCACTTTGCCTTGCGTATGTGGACTATGAGAAAGCCTTTGATTTCGTCGAAATTTGGGCGATGCTGCAGTCCCTTCAGCGGTACCAAGTTGGCTGTCGGTATATCGAAGTGCTGAAGTCACCTTCAATTTGCTGACGATATAGTCCTTATGGCAGAATTCCTGGAGGACCTAAGCACTATGCTCAATGACCTCAATAGTGTCTCCCAACGCCCTATGCTATGTTCTCTTAAGATGAACATGTACAAAACAAAAATCCTGTTTAACGTCCATGTCACACCTATGCCGGTAGTTGCTGGGAGCACTAAGCTCGAAGTTGTTGACGAGTATGTTTACCTGGGACAAATAGTCCGACTGGTAAGTCCAACTTCGACCGAGAGGTCAATCGACGGATTCAACTCGGCTGGGTAGCGTTCGAGAAACTACGACACATCTTCTCGTCAGACATTCCTTAAAACCTTAAAACGAAATTATACAACCAGTGCGTGTTGCCAGTGATGACTTACGGTTCTGAGACGTGGTTCTTCACAGCTGGCCGTATGAGGAAGTTCAAGGTCGCTCAGCGAGCTATGGAGAGGGCTATGCTCGGAGTTTTTCTGCGTGATAAACTTAGAAATGAGGATATCCGCAGTAGAACCAGAGTGACCGACATAGCCCAACGGATTAGTAAGCTGAAGTGGCAGTAGGCCGGCCATATAGCTCGAAGAACCGACAACCGATGGGGAAGAAAGGTTCTTGAATGGCAGCCTCGTACCGGTAGGCGAAGTGTAGGGTGACCCCCCACGAGATGGAGTGACGACTTGGTAAGACATGCAGGAAGTCGATGGATGCAGGTGGCTCAGGACCGTGCTTTGTGTCATTCTTTGGGGGAGGCCTATGTTCAGCAGTGGACTTGTGAAGGGCTGTAATGATGATGATTATGATGATGAAGATAAGAAAACTGCGAGGGAGATGGATAATATTCCATCTCGCGTCCTTATAGCCGCCAAGGCCGTCTACACAACGTCAGAAGGGTTCGTCGGTCGGGAAAGTCTTACACTTTTCTCGCCTAACCTCCATCCGCCAAATTCGTACTGTACGATAAGGAACTTCGTTCCAATTAACATTGTAATTTAACTACTTCATTTGTCTCGCAATATAATATATGGACGAAAGAAGACAATCAAAACTGAGCGACAATATTTGTTTGCATCAAAACAAAATTTATAAAGGTTTTGACTCTAGTTATTTCATGTCACCATATATTGTTCTTTTTTACTTTTTTTTATAGCAGAGGGGCAAACGAGCATGCGGCTCACCTACCCATAAGTGACTACCGCCGCCCATGAACAACTGCAACACCAGGGAGGGAATTGCAGATGCGTTGCCGGCCTTTTAAAAAGGAGTAGGCTCTTTTCTTGTAGGTCCCTAAGTCGTATTGGTCCGGAAAAATCGCTGATGGTAATCGATTCCACAAGGAAGTCGTGCGAGGAAGAAAACATCTTCTAAATCGCACAGTGGTGGACCGCCAATCATCCAGATGGCGAGGATTATATCGGGAGTTCTGCCGCGATGTGCGTTCGTGAAATTTGGCGGCTGGGATTAATCCGAATAATTTCTCAGAGCACTCCCCATGGTAGATGCGAAAGAAAATGCAAAGGGATGCAACATCTCTTCGCAGTGCCAATGAATCGATCGGAAAGGGCTCACTCGTCGGCGATTCGAGCCGCTCTGCGCTGGATGCGGTCCAGTGGAAGGAGCTGGCACTGGGGAGCCCCTGCCCAGAGATGGGAACAGTATTCCATGTGAGGCCGAACCTGCGCCTTGTAAAGTTGCAGGCGGTGTGCCGGCATGAAATACTGTCCACTATACCGCTCTGCTGAGCACGCCAAGCTTTTTAGAGGCCAATTTGGCCTTCTCTTCCAAGTGACCACGAAACTGCACGTCACTCGATATGTCTACTCCGAGGATTCCGATACTGGCTGAGGCAACTAGGGGAGTGCCTTGAAACTGAGGAGATACGACAAAGGGGTTCTTTTTAGCGGTAAACGCGCAAATTTCTGAGGATTAAACTGGACTAGATTTAGTCGCCCCCAGTCCGAGACTTTGTCCAGAAAAGACTCGACTTCAGACACAAGTTTGTGTGCACGGCCGGTGTATAGAGCATCACCAGTGCTGTCATCCGCATAGCAATGAATGTTACCAGTTAGCAACATATCATTGATATGCAGAAGAAACAGCGTTGGTGATAGCACACAACCTTGTGGAACACCAGCGTTAATAGGCTTGTATTTAGAACATGTACCGTCTACAACGACCTTGATGCTCCGATCTGCAAGGAAGCTGGTGATCCAATTGCACAATTTCTCGGGAAGCCCATAGGAAGGGAGCTTCGAAAGAAGCGCTTTGTGCCAAACCCGATCGAAGGCCTTCGCAATGTCCAGACTAACGGCCAATGCCTCCCGCTTGGACTCTACTGCCTCCGCCCATCTATGGGTCAGGTAGACCAGAAGATCACCAGCTGATCGACCCCGACGAAAACCGTATTGGCGGTCACTAATCAGCTGGTGATCCTCAAGGTACCGGATGAGCTGGCAGTTAAAAAATTTTGGAGAACAAGGAGGTGATCGCGATAGACCTATAGTTGGACGGGTCTGAGCGGTCGCCTTTTGTAGGGATCGGGTGGACAAAAGCTGTCTTCCATGAATTCGGGACTACGCCTTGGGAGTAGGAGTACCGGAAAAGACGCGTTAGGACCGGTGCCAACTCCGGAGCACACGTCCTCAGCACAATTGGGGGGATCCCGTCAGGCCCACTCGACTTCTGGATGTCCAGGGAGAGAAGTGCTTTGCGAACCGAGCGCTGTGAGAACAGCACATCCGGCATGGAGCACTCACGCCGCGGGATGGTCGGCGGTGTTTTCCCCCCGTCATCAAGACTCGAGTTGGACACAAAAAGGGAGCCTAAAAGGTCGGCTATGTCTTTTGCGTCTTGGGCCAGTGAGTCGTCCTCCCTGTGCAGAGATAGTAGTGATGGCTTACAGAAGTTCCCCTTGGACAGCTTTGGCGAGAGACCAGAATGCACGGGTTCCCGAAGGAAAGCGAACTAGTTTCTCGCCAATTCTGCCTATGTGCTCTGACTTTGCCTTGGCAATAGCTCTTTTGAAGGACCTGGAGGCGAAGTTATACTTCTTTTTAAGTATGCTGGTGTTTACATCCCGAGTCGCCGAAGCCGCAGCCCAGGCTTGATAACACTCCTGCTTACTGCGTAATGCAGTTTTACAGGAGCGACCAAACCAAGGCTGAGACCTGCCTCCGATGGGTACCACAGATGATGGAATAAATAGTTCCATTCCCTGTAGCACCACATCAGTGACAGAGTCAGCAACAGCGCTGGGATCATCCGGCGAGAAGCAAACCCGCCCCCATGGGTAGGATGCAAAGAAAGACCGCATTCCGTCCCAATCCGCCGACCTGTAATGCCAAACACGGCGGCAACCTGCAGAACGCAACCGCGAAGGGAGCGTGAGTGGCACCATACTCCGGATCAGACAGTGGTTCGAAGAGCCGAGAGGGTCATCGACGGAAACCTGATATCCGTCCGGATGAGAGGTCAGCAGAAGGTCCAACAGGGAAGCTGTATGATCCTCCACATCTGGAATCCGCGTAGGCGAAGTAACCAGTTGTGTCAGACCATATGCCAAGGCAAAGTCATAAACAGATCTCCCCGCATGATCGGTGAAACGTGAACAAAGCCATTCGGCATGGTGGGCGTTAAAATCGCCAAGGATTACGATCTCTACCGATGGGACCTGTTGTAACAAGGAATCTGTAGCCATTTGGACGTGGTCAATGAGTCGGTCTGTTTCGGCATTCCCGCTATGGGACCTATAGAGGCACCCGTAGACGCGCGGATGAACGTCGCTGTCTACGTGTAGCCAATGGATGGACAGGTCCGAACCTTCAAGACTGCCGAGGCGTCGAGAACAGATGTCCTCTGTGACATACACGCAAACTCCAGCCCGAGGCACAAAGAAGTGCTCCAATTTGTACCCCGGGTAGGAGAGATACGAAATATCAGCCGGAGAGGAAACCTGCGTCTCGGTCAGGAAGAGCAAGGCCGGCTTCGCCGTCTCGAGATGGTAGTGGACGGCGTTTAGGTTAGAGTGAAGTCCCCTGCTGTTGCAGAAAGTCACGGATAGCGTGGCAGGGATCGCCTTGGTATTGTTGCTCAGTTTGCCCCGAGCAGTTATGTTTTTGAGCGGAATTTTGCCCCCCCCCCCCCCCAGAATACGCGGGGCAGCCTGAGCACCCACGCTCAGGATTGGAATAACATGGTCGTAGATGCTCAGCGAGGGATTCTCCAGGGGTACTGGTACCCTCCTGGGGTAGTCTATCATGTAATTCCGCTACCATGTTGATGGGGGGGGGGGGGAGGGGTTGGGCCTCCAGCCACCTGCACTCACCAGACGAAACGCAGAAGCAGAGCTTCTACTTCACGCCGGTATTCTGTGAGGTCGTGGTACCAACCCGGCCCGAGCCGGCCCATACGTATACTACTATATACTGATGTAAATCTTTTTTAGGCTGCTGGAGGGTTGGGGTACCGTATATTTATTTTTCATACCTTTGGTTATTTAATAGCTTATTATATATATATATATATTTAGTTTAGTTTATAATATCTTTCGATAATAGTGTTGTTAATTACGATTTGGGTTATTTTTTTTCTTTGCCGTCACGTGATGTTACATCTAGTGAGTTTAGCTTTCATAATACAATGTCTTCTATTCCGTTAAATGATGTCCTTAATTCGTACTTCTCAGATTCTCTGAAATATTTTAATGTGAGTCACTTAAATGCACAAAGTATTCCAGCCCACTATCCTGATATGCTTGCGTTTTTGAGTCCCGTAACATTCACGCTATTCTCGTCTCCGAATCTTAGTTGAATCCTTGCTTACTATCCACTTCATACTCATTTCCAGGATTCCATCTCATTCGCCAACGACCGTATTGGAGGGGTGGCGATTTACCTTCGTTCTTATATTCCCTTTACTGTTGTAAGTTTGTCTACTCAGCCTCCTCCTTCTAATGAGGTCGAGCATTTGTTTATTGAAGTTACATTGTTTCATACGAAAATTCTTCTAGGAGTTATTTAACTCTTTTCTCATACAATTGTATGACGTTCATGCTCCAGTAAAACCAATAAAGATGCACTTACCTTCGCCATTGCCGACTGATGACCTCAAACATCATATTATCAAAAAGGCTTCGCGAAAAGCAAACTCAAGACCGATAGATCTGACAAAATCCGCGCAACTACAAAAAAGTTCATAATCGCTGCAATACATTTTGTAGGGATGCACAACGACGCCACATTCATAAACCAGTTGAAAACGGCGACACTGCCAAGGTTTGGATCACTTGGAGTTGGCAAAGCATCTTCTAGCTCATTTCAGCATAATATTGATATTGAATTCCTTAACCAACATTTTACTTCTTCTAGTACAATAGACAGCTCAGACAAAGAACTCACTCTGAGTATTCTTTTTTTAATGTCAACTCCTAATTTCTCACTGTTTCACGTCTTCAGTTCTTTCAGTTCAGTTCACTTCTTTCACTGAGTGTGATGTTAAGAAAAACATATTATCCATCTCGTCTAAAGCCGTGGGTGATGACAGTGTTAGTCGTAACATGATCTCACCTATCTTTGAATATGTTACTCCCATTCTCAACCATATCCTGAATAAATCCATCTCCACGTCTATATTCCCCGACGCTTGGAAAAGCGCACAAGTAATTCCTTTCCCTAAGAAGGCCCAAGCCTCACATTTTACCAACTTTCGCCCTATTCCCGTTCTTCCGTTTCTATCTAAAGTCTTAGAAAAACTAGTTTTTCACCAGTGATGTCTATAAGTAGATAGAAATTGCCTTTTGATCCTGTTCAATCCGGTTTACAGTCGGGTTATAGTACGACTACAGCTCTGTTTAAAGTTACTTTCAATATTCGAAGAGATGTGGATAATAAACAGCTCACTGAGCTTTAGCATTAAGCATTTACTTAGGTCCTACTTAAAATGCTATTGTAGATCCAAATGCACTAAAAACAGCTGAAAGCTGTACAGCTGCATTGTGGTTTGTTGCACTAAAGCTAAAAGCTTTATAAAAGCATTTTGTTTGCTATTAATCCAACTGTTATACAGTGTAAAGCATCATAACAGGTTTGAAATGCCAATATAACGCGCCAAAATGATCGTTGAACTTATATAAGAGTTTATACGGACCTTAAGTTCTACATAAGTTAGCTATTCGTTTGTTAAAATGATTCCTGTGTTACTTAGGATAACAATTGTGTTTTCCTACGAAATCGAATTAGGAGTCACTTGACCTGCTTGCGAAACTGAAGATGTTCGACAAATTTCCCGCGCTAATATGAAACGGTTAGACCGATTTCGTAAAAGCTCAAGTTTATTAAGGAGTTTCTCAGTAGCATCCTAATAACAGGGGTCAGCAGAATCAAACATGTTGAATAACAGGGAGCGCGAGTGATATTTTAGTTTTTAAGGGTTAGACATGTTGAGAGCATTTAAGGAAATGGAAGGTAAGTGGACTTTACGACTTACTTCAGCAATAGAGTTAGAATAATACTTTATACGTGGTAGAGCCATGCTGCAGCTATATTAGTAGTATAGTTGTAGCACAGAATACCGGCGTAAAATAGCAGCTTAATGTCGTTATGTTTCGTATGGTGAGTGTAGAGAACCGGATATATACTATTTTTATTGGAAACGAGGCATTCTATCTTAGTCCTCATAGATGACAACACATCTGTTTTTGATTCTTAATTGAGAAAAAATGTAAATATCTACGGGCCACGGCATCCACTTACCATCAGGTGGACTGCGTGCTCGTTTGTCACTATTTTTCAATAAAAATAGATCTGTTTCGTTTTACGATACGTACATAATACGCTCTGTGTGGTCCAAATAGTACCTTTGTCATAAATTAAAAAAAAACTTACGATAGCTGCAGTGTCATTGTAGTCGTCAAATGTCGCCAGAAGATGTTTTCCATAATTCAAATGTGAGGGAACTTTAATTGCATTTTGGTCACCGTAGACGTACAATGGATTTTTTATCATGACTTGTTTTTTCTTTTTAAATATTATAGAAAATAACAAGTGTAAAGTTTTCTGATGGATAATGTTTCTAACGTTATGGAATTTTTAAAGTGTTGAACAACCGTGAATCGTGAACGACAACCTTAATATAAATAAAACTACCAACTGTAAAAAAATAACACTTGTGTTCTATACTAACGCAATCCAACTGTGCAAATAAACTATTCGCATATTAAATATTTTTGTATGTTCATTTGTCATTTGTGCCGTACGGCCATATATCAAATTTCACGCTTGTGTATTATATAGAAAATAAAAAGGGTGACATTGTTAGAAAATATCTTAAAAGGTTATAATTATAATTAATAAGTTACATGAGGGTAATATTACGTAGTCATCATCATCATTATAGCCCTTCACAAGTCCACTGCTGAACATAGTCCTCCCCCAAAGAATGCCACAAAGCACGGTCCTGAGCCACCTGCATCCATCGACTTCCTGCATATCTTACCAGGTCGTCACTCCATCTAGTGGGGGGACGCCCTACACTTCGCCTGCCGGTACGAGGCTGCCACTCGAGAACCTTTCTTCCCCATCGGTTGTCGGTTCTTCGAGCTATATGGCCGGCCCATTGCCACTTCAGCTGACTAATCCGTTGGGCTATGTCGGTCACTCTGGTTCTACTGCGGATATCCTCATTTCTGAGTTTATCACGCAGACAAACTCCGAGCATAGCCCTCTCCATATCCTCTCATCCTCTTATCCATATTACGTAGTACTTTATTATTAGTACGTACGTAGTACCTTAAGCTTTGCCGGCCTATAAAACCAAAACTAGGGAGAGTGCAGAGACAAAAACAGAATGTCGTATACTATAACTAATATATATTAAGAAAAATAAAATGGCAACAAAGCTTTGGAAATAATTAGGAACACTTCGAAAAATCAATTAAAAAAAGCTTACTACACTACACAATACTAAAATCGACTAAAATATTTACTATCATAGAAGTTAATTACTCTAAGTTTACTATAATGTCAACTGTCAAAATGGCGTCGATAAAACAGCGCTCTATTGACCCTTTGTTATTTGATTGACTGACGAAGAGCTATGATATCAGAGAGCCATCTACGCAATCAAGGTTGTACTACTTTAGTAGTGAAGAACTACTTTAGTTATTGTTCTGAGAAAAGAACCAAATCGTATAAATTCCTAACACCCAACTTAAGGCACTTGTCTCACCGCCAACGATGAACTGGAAGCGAGTAGAGCTAGAAACTAGATAAGATTTTGCGAGCAGCGCAGCGAGAAGCGAGCTCTTGTCGCTGCGACAAACTAGTGGAGAGAGAGTTCTCCGCGGCAGTGTTAACAGCCAGCAATCAAGTATTAGTGTATTTATCTCTTTTAATGACACGGGATCTTTTTTTATAGAATAGGGGGCAAACGAGCATGCGGCTTACCTGATGGTAAGTGACTACCGCCGCCCATGAACAACTGCAACACCAGGGGAATTGCAGATGCGTTGCCGGCGTAAAAGGAGTAGGCTCTTTTCTTGTAGGTCCCTAAGTCGTATCGATCCGGAAAAATCGCTGGTGGCAATCGATTCCACAAGGTAGTTGTGCGAGGAAGAAAACGTCTTCTAAATCGCACAGTGGTGGACCGCCAATCATCTAGGTGGTATGGATGGTATCGCAAGTTTTGTCGTGATGTGCGATGGTGAAATTGAGCGGCTGGAATCAGTCCGAACAATTCCTCAGAGCACTCCCCATGGTAAATGCGATAAAATACGCAAAGAGATGCAACATCTCTACGCAGTGCCAGTGAGTCAAGCCGAACGGAAAGAACTCGGTTATTGACCGATTCGAATCGCTCTGCGCTGGATGCGGTCAAGTGGAAGGAGCTGGCACTGGGGAGCCCCTGCCCAGAGATGGGAACAGTTTTCCATGTGAGGCCGAACCTGCGCCTTTCAAAGTTGAAGGCGGTGTGCATCTATGTGTATATCTATTGTTTGTTTCTTGAGCGAGAAAATAGTCGATAGCAAATAGGCGGTTTTTCATTTACCTGCAGGGAACTGGCATGGCGACGGCACCGTGGCTTCTGTTTTCCACTGCGCCGGTTTTCCAAACGCTCGGTTTTCGAGCAGTGCTAACACAGACTTTTTTTTTTTATATCTTTTACACTTAATAAGAAAATATTATCAACGCAGAGAAGTCAAAAGAAAGAAAGAAAGAAGTCAAATTTTGAATTTATGCAATCTTAAAAATAAAATACTTAAAATGACATATTATACCCTATTTTAAAAGTTGGTAATGGACTCAACTTTTAACTACTTCCGCATGAACGAGGAGACATTTCATGATTTCACAAGTCAATTTCGAGTGTCAATCTCAACGCGTCCCTTCTACTTCGGCCCGTGCACACGCAAACTCGCACACGCCTGCAAGACATACACAAACACATACAGTTTTTCCGGCCGGCAACGAGTGGGAAGCTTGCTGTCACGGCACCGGCGAGGGTACCGGTGGTGGAAGTCATCGCATGCCGTCGCCGGCGCCGGTAAGTGGAAAAACATCCCATGTATTTCTGTATACTTCATACATTTTATTCATTTTTGTTTCCCCGGCACCCGTGGCGCTCCCGTCGCCGTCGCCATTTCGGTAAATGGAAATCCGCCCAAATCGCTTCCTCGTCGGCGGTGGGACAAATACCCAGGGCCGGCCCTACCATAGGACGAACGGAGCGGCCGCTCCAGGCGCCAAGTCCCAGGAGGGGCCTTAGTCAAATTTTATAATTGCTACCTACATAATAGAAAAATACAACCTTTTATAATGATTTCTTATATTTACGCGAACACTACACATCCCCCCCACAGTCCCCCGTGACCACGGTTGCTGGAAAGCAATCGAAACGTTGGGAATATAAAATAACCTAATTAAACGCGATAAAATCCGTAAAAGTAGTTTTATTCAATACAACCTTTTAGCTTATTTAGGTAACATTTTTGCACGCTCCTTAGTCTTAGTCTAGCTTAGTCTCTGTTCCGTTTCTTTGCTCATGTGCCTGAGTTTATTGATGGAAATTTTCTCGCTTTTTAATATTTTGGTTTCGAACGTGTGGCTAGTTGGTATATATGCGTATGGCCTTATTTGTTGAGACGAGCGCGACATTCTTTAGCGCTTATTTGTATTTTTACAAACTCAACAAAAAGATGGGAATTTATTTCAAAACATGTGAAGAGCTTAACTTTAAAGATGGTGTGCCAAACTAGATACGAAAGTAGAGTCAACAGCTTGCAAGCAGTGCGGTATCAGTACGCCGAAGTAAAAAGTGCCTTGGAATAGAATAGAATAGAATAGAATAGAATAGAATAGAATAGAATAGAATAGAATAATTTTTTATTCAATATAGATCACATGTGTAATACTTATTGAAAGTCATTTTTTACTTTACCACTGGTTCGAAAAATAAAACCTCTGTCCTGGGAAGAACCAGCAAGAAACCCAGCGGGACTTTTATTTTTAAAGCAAATTTTACAATAATGGTTGTACTAACTATATAAGTACAAAATTTATTTTAGAAACAGCTTGGAAGCGATCACCTCATTCCCAGGGGTTATTATCAACCATGTATTCATTTATACTATAATAACCCTTTTTATACAGTTTCAACTTAACAAAACATTTAAACTTGCTAATGGAGAGAGCCTGTACACTTTCCGGGACCTTGTTGTAATAGCGTATACATTGCCCCAAGAATGAATTACTGACTCTGTGGAGTCGAGAAACTGGTATCACTAGCTTGTGTTTGTTCCTAGTGTTTACAGAATGCACATCACTTTTTTTACTAAAACTACCTTTGTTTTTGTGAACATACATTAAATTTTCGTAAATATACTGAGAGGCCAAAGTTAATATATTTATTTCTTTAAATTTATCTCTAAGAGACTCTCTCAGTTTTAGGTTGTAAATAGCTCTAATGGCCCTCTTCTGTAAAACAAAAATAGTTTCTGAATCAGCCGCATGTCCCCATAACAAAATCCCATAAGACATTATGCTATGGAAATAACTGAAATAAACTAATCTAGCTGTCTCGACACTAGTGAGACCTCTAATCTTTTTTACAGCATAGGCTGCAGAACTTAGTCTGCTTGCTAGTTTGGATATATGGGGGCCCCACTGAAGCTTTGCGTCGAGAGTGATGCCAAGAAAAACAGTGGATTCAACAGGGCTCAGTTCCTCCCCATTTAAAAACACATTGGTACTCAGATTTCTATCATTCGTTGTTGTAAATTTAATACATTTAGTTTTATTTCCGTTTAAATGTAAATTATTAACGTTAAACCAATGCACTAATTTTGATATAGCATTATTCACTTCGTCACATTTAAATGATTTACGTTTAAGTTTAAAAATCAAAGAAGTATCATCAGCAAATAATACTATATCATGATTATCCTCTACAATAGAAGGTAAGTCATTAATATACACTAGAAACAAGAATGGGCCGAGAATTGAGCCCTGAGGGACACCCATTAGTACAGGTGAGCCGGAAGAACTTTTACCATTAATAATAACTTTCTGCATTCTATTACTTAAATATGAAATTATAAGTTTAAGCGCTGTGTTCTTGACACCATAGTACTGTAGCTTCCTGATTAATGTCTCATGGTGAACGCAGTCGAAGGTCACAAAATATACCCAAAGCATCCTCTGAATTCTCCCATGCACAAAAAATATGTTTAATAAGCTCAACTCCAGCGTCAGTTGTTGAGCGACCCCTTGTAAAACCGAATTGATTTCTATGTAGCAATTTATTAATATTAAAGAAACTTAACATTTGATCTAAAATTATTTTTTCAAAAATTTTACTAAATGTTGGTAGTACAGAAATTGGTCTAAAATTGGCGGGGTCTAATGTACTACCAGATTTATATAAAGGTATGACTTTACTAAGTTTCATTAAATCAGGAAACACACCATATTCGACGCTTGTATTAAATATAGTGGCTAGATAAGGTGCTATTATATCTATTATAAATAAAATAACTTTAACGGAAATCCCCCATAAATCTGCCGTTTTCTTAACATCAATAGTTTTAAAATATTTAATGATATCTTTTGGCAGTACTCTATGGAATTTAAAAGTATTTGAACAAGCCTTTACATTTTGTTTAAGCAATGATTCGGCGACAGTAGGAGAAGAGTTTAATGATTTAGTTGTCAAAAAAGGAACATCAGTAAAATGTTTCTCAAAAGCCATAGCAACTTCTTGATCAGATCGGGTTAAATTATTGTTAATATTCAATTGAAAATCCGAGTTGCGCGGTTTGACCTTGCCCGTTTCACTATTTATTATTCTCCAGGTCATTTTAATTTTGTTTGATGCAGTTTTAATTTTGTTACTTAAATGTAAAGCCTTAGCTGTGGCGCACACTTTTTTAAATATTTTAGAATATGTTTTTACATAATCTCTAAATATAACACTACTATTATATGATCTTTCATTATAAAGCTCGTATAACTTTCGCCTACTCTTATAAATTCCTACTGTCGCCCATTCATTAAATGATTTGCGACTGTTAAAAGAGAAAGTTTTAGAAGTAAATATCCTACTAAATTCACAAGTTATAATTTTAAATAACGTACCATACAAATAATTAGCACTGTTTTTAAATGAAAGTGATGGAAGTCTTTTTATTATATTACTTCTAAACCTCTCCAAGCGATGTTCATTTATTGGAACAAACACAACTTTCTTATTTTTCTGTTTCTTGTGTATGTAAGGTAATGATACCAACTGTCCACAGTGATCTGAACTTAAATTTTGAATAATTGATTTATGCAAGGGCTTAACATCTGTAAAAATATTATCTATACAGGTCGCACTAGGCCCAGCAATACGTGTTGGTTCTAAGAATAAATTAACAAGATTATACGATTTAAACAATGAGCTAAACTTAATACTAATGGAAGAAGTTTCAAGGAGATTGATGTTAAAGTCTCCACATATTACAACAGACTTGTTCTGTTTACTAAGTTTGAGCAAAACTTCTTCCACAATCCTTTCAAAATAGTCATAAGTAGCACATGGGGGTCTGTAAACACTCACAACAATGAGGTGCTCGAGCTCGACACAAGCCATTTCTACAGTTCGCTCAACAGAGAGGCTCACTATATCCTTACGTTCTTTATATAATAATGATTTATCTGCTAGTATTAAGGAGCCACCACGTAAACTTTTTTCTCTATTGAAGGAACTGACCACCTGGTGATTTCTGAAATTAAACATGAAATTATAATCTTTTAGCCAATGTTCAGTAATACAGAGGATATGTATGTTGTTACTATTTAAAAACAATTCAACTTCTAATTCTTTGCCCATCATGCCTTGTATATTTTGATGCACCAGGTGTAAACAATTTTTATTACTTATTTGTGGGCTACATTCAAAGTTAATTAAACTCTCATTATTGCTAGAGATTGCCTCTATTGTCGCAAATGGAAGAAGAGTATCGGCACAACTGATCCCGTGGCAAGTTTGGAAGCTAAATCACTTGCAAGCAACTCGGTGCCATATTGTTTAAACCGATTTTTTTTCAATTGAGAGGAATTGTTATTTTCAAACTGGACAATTTCTTTTAATTCTTTGATAAAGTACAAATAAAAAATAGCATGACTTTTTACGATAAGTTAACATTTTCGGAGTTATGAATTTTTAAAGGTTTGAAAAATCCCAAATTCAGATATTTTTGACTCTAAATATACAAAGAAAAAGAATAAAATATAAATATATTCCGGATCCAGAAATGTTATTCAGAACAAATGTTTTCTATCCAATGTTAGACACCGCCATCAACTTAAATAGAGACTTGACACGAATTTTTACAATTAATGAGACTTGGCGTTTATAGAATAATATAGAATAGAATAGAGAGTTTGCTATATGACTTGAATAAGATCGATGAAAATATTAAGAAAGTATGCCCAAAGTTGGAGGAAAAATGAACACATGATCTTAATCGCAACATTTCGGGATTGGAGCTTACAAGAGAAATAATGTGTTTGAAAAAGTTTTTACATATCGAAAAAGGTCACCCGAAAGCAGTCCTTTAGCAGTGCAAAGCACGTCTCGATGCGTAATTCGCGCTGGCGATCATTAAGTTCGTGGGGCGCCCATATGTTAAGATTTTTTACTTTGCCAATTTGACGCAAATAGACCAATATTGTTTTGATGCTAACGTGGAAAGCTGCTGCTAATTCAACCGTACATTGAGTATCATCAGCTTCCAGGATCGCCTTTAATTCGTAATTGTCCTTTAGTTCGACCAAAATTTTCAGACGATCACGGAGTTCATTTTCCAGGTCGAAATTTCCAGAAAAAAAGCGGGCAAACCAATAACAGGCGGTGCGTTAGTTTGTAGTATTCGCTCCGTTGTTGATGTTATCTCCGCTTGTGCCGCGTTGCTGCCACGACGGTACTCATTTTCCATAATTACTCGATTTTTAATGTATCCATGATGACGAAAAAGATAAAAACACAACGGTTATCAATAAACAAATGACTAATTTTGAAAAAATGATTCTATGTTTTTAAAATAAAAGTAATTTGAAATTAGAATTCTTAGCCAAACAAAAATTATTTTGATTTGAAATGGCCAGTACTGCAGAACGGCAATTTCATAGTTAAAGATCGATTATTTGGACAGCTCTCCGGATTTTTCTAACGATTACAGTGGCCAAAGGTGAACGCAGTTTTAGCTAGCTTAAGCTAAGTAAAACATAGCTGAGATCGACTCTCGCATAAGATAAGCTTTCTGATCTAGCCTTGCTGTCAATTGAAAATGATATAGCTCAGATATTATCGTATACGAGGGCGGCACTGAAAATTTCGGGAATCAAGGAAGTGACACAACATTACTATTTAAAAATGTATTTATTGCTTTTCGAAGTATTCTCCGCGAAATGTGACACATTTTTCCATACGATGGAACCAATCATTGAAGCAACCATTCCATTCGGAAGTTGGGGTCTCCAAAATGGCAGTTTTGTAGGCGTCCACAGCTTCTTCAGGTGATGAAAATCTCTGTCCATTTATTCTTTATTTTAGGGAAAGTATAGAAATTATTAGCGCTAAGGTCGGGGCTGTACGGTGGATGGTCTAATTAGTCTATGTTTTCTTGCTCTAAAAACTCTTTTGTTCTATGTGCGGTGTGAAAACTCGCATTGTCGTGATGGAGGATGATGCGGCGGTTGCAGTTCTCTTTACGGAGTTCAGAAACGACCTGTGGCAAAAAAATGCTAGCATACCATTATCTGCATTATCTGCATCTGCATTAACCGTTCTTTGTCCCTCAAGAGGAATAGTCGTAACATGGCCGGTTTTGGAGACAAACGTGGCCACCATTTTTTTTGCAACACTCCGTGAACGAACAATTTTTGTTGGCTTTAACTTATTTTCGAAAACCCAAACTCGTGACTGGTTTTTTGTTTCGGGTTCGTACGCGTATATCCAGGATTCGTCACCTGATACGATGTTGTATATGTACAGCATCTGAGGATCCTGCGTGGAATCTTTCGAGAGTTCTGACGCACCAAGTGACGTGAGCCGCTTTTGCTCTTCACAGAGCGAATCCATCGGGAAAACAACTTGTTTACACCTAATAGCTCATGCAAGATTATTTGTATTTGACTCATGCCAATGTCTAAAGTTGCCTGAATTTCGCGGTATGTCATATGTCGATCTTCCTCAATCAGCTTACGCATAGCATCAACGTTTTCTTGGGTGACTGCAGTTTTTGGACGACCTTGACGGGGATCATCACTGAGCTTGACACGTCCACGTTGAAGTTCAGCAAACCAGCGACAAATTGTGGTTTTGGATGGGGCTTCATCACCAAAAGCAGAAATCATCCGGTTAACACACTGTTTTTGTGTTAAACTACTTCGAAAGTCATAATAAATCATCGCTCTTGAATTTTCTCGAGTCAATTCCATTTTCTCAACGACTAAACAAGTTTGACAAAACCTTGTGACAAGACCGAGAATCTTTTTTTAAATAAATAAATGGTATTCGATTATTGAAACCAAGGAGTTTTCAATTAAAAATATTTTAATATGACAGAAACAGTGGAAATATTCCATTGCCGATACTTTTAATGCAGCCTATGTATGAGGTCATATAAAAAATTGTAAATGCAAAAGTACGTACGCAGCAATTTAATTAAAATTTGTTCTGCATAAATAAATTATTATTAACCCATTGAGTATTTTAAGGACATACAGGTGTCCTAATTGCTATTGTAATGCTATTGTTTTAATTTTTCTGACATTAAATGGGTTAATTATACTATTATTAGGAGTAAGCTAAACCTGAAGAGTTTGTTTTTAATAAGCACTGTTACATTAATTAGTAAACATATAACTTAACGTATAACTAGGTACCTGTTCTAAAGTTGATTATGCTTATTGACCTCATTAATGAATATTGACTTAATTTTGTTATAATTTTTTTTTCATTCTACATCAACGGTTCCTATAGATACCGTAACGAATGCAGTACCTAATATACCACGAGCATGGTTGTTTTCAAACGACAAATTACACATAGACTTAAGATGTTGTCAAGATCTTCCCAGTTTCATGCTTGCACGTACAACTGGTATATATTAGGGGCAAGCAAGGGGGGCGCCATAATTGGTTCTCGCTCCATCCTAAAACTTGCCTCAGGCCGGCACTGCAAATACCTTACGTATATAATATGAAAAATGCGAAATACTAGTGCCTCAGATTGGCCTGTCCGTCATATTGAAATAACTGGTTTCTGTTAAGCTTCATGAGATATCTGCATGCTTTTCAAATACTTAAAAATAATTTTTAATTTTTTCCGTCTGTCTATCTCTTTTTCGTTTATGGAGGTTTCTCACTAACCCGGGTTTCTAGCTTACGGAGGTAAAAGCCTCACCTTTACCTATAGAAAATTTAAAAAGGTGACATAGTGAGAAAATATGTTGGAAAATCATGAGTACGTACAATTACCATTTATCAACCTCATGCGTGCGTGCGTGCGTGCGTGCTTGCGAGCGAGCGTGCGTGCGTGCGTGTGAGCGTGCGAGCGTGCGTGCGTGCGTGCGTGCGTGCTTGCGAGCAAGCGTGCGTGCGAGCGTGCGAGCGTGCGTGCGTGCGTGCGTGCGTGCGTGCGTGCGTGCGTGCGAGCGCGCGTGCGTGCGCGTGTGCGTGTGCGTGTGCGCGTGTAAGCGTGTGCGCGTGTGCGCGTGTGCGCGTGTGTGCGTGTGCGCGTGTGTGCGTGTGCGCGTGTGTGTGTGTGTGCGTGTGTGGGTGTGGGTGTGGGTGTGGGTGTGCGTGTGCGTGTGCGTGTGCGTGTGCGTGTGCGTGTGCGTGTGCGTGTGCATGTGCGTGTGCATGTGCGTGTGCGTGTGCGTGTGCGTGTGTGTGTGCGTGTGCGTGTGCGAGCGCGTGCGCGCGCGTGCTTGTGTGTGTGTGTGTGTGTGTGTGTGTGTGTGAATGTGTGTGTGTGTGTGTGTGTGTGTGTGTGTGTGTGTGTGTGTGTGCGCGCTTCACTATTTACAACAATCTAACTAGATACTAATTTACAATTTAATTACGCAATCAGTGCCGATGTCCCGATAAAACACTAATTTATTCAAAAATTTATTGCAGCATGAATGTCAACAATCAACAGTTTGTCCAATCGACAATTACGTGTTTGACATTGGCACTCTCAGAACATTGCCTAAAGGGCAGAATGAACGTAAACAATGTATGTTGTAATATTTAATTTAATATATTTGTAAAACATATTATGTACCTATATTATTTAAATTTTTACTTTCTGCGTTCCTTCGTCACGTATATATTATTTTATTACGTTACTCTCACGAGCACGATTTTTTAAATTATTTTTTACATTTGTTTACTGTGCCTTCATAACTTTGTGCTTTTGACCACCGACCAAATGATGCACTTACAAAGTTACAAACACAAAACCAACGACGCAGTCAACATGAAGTTTTTCATTGTTTTATTGTTAATGTTTTATTTTTTATTTTATTAATTTTCATTATTATTGCATGCCTAGCGCAAAGCGCGTAGGTATGTTCTACTAGCGCCTAAAATCAAGATTCCAACGTTTTGTCGCATGAAATCCTATCTAACAATCGTATTGACCATAAAAATGATATAAAAAGCACATTGTCAGAAAGATAAATGAATGTTGAACTTATTAATATTTTTTTTTAAAGCGATTAATTGCTATTTTTACATAAAAAAGTGGTTTTAGTAGCTTATGGTGTAGATTTATCAAGTCCGCATGGAGTGGTAAACATGATAACTTTTGAAAATATTAATTGTTTAACTCAATCTATTTTTTAATCTCTTCATCTATCATCTGGGTAGCCATGGAACGTAAATAGCAGTTTAATTTTGTTTTGTTTAGTTATAATTCAATTTTATTCGGCTAAGAAATCGAAATTTTCGGTGTTTAGCAGCCTTGTAATAATTTTTTTTTATAGGATAAGGGTGACAAACGAGCACACAGTCCACCTGATGGTAAGTGGTTGCTGCGGCCCATAGACATCTACATCTAACCTCTATTACAAATCAAAATATAGATGCGTTGTCACCCATGAGGACTAAGATGGAATGCCTCATCTCCAGTAAAAAGGGCCTCCGGCCACCTGCACTCACCAAAGCGAAACGCAGAGGTAAACCTCTACTTCACGCTGATTTTCTGTGAGGTCGTGGTACCACCCCGGTTCGAGCCGGCCCATCCGTGCGACAGCAAAAGTTGACGCGTGGCTCTACCACTGTTAAAATTTTAGTTAAAATAATAATAAAAGTTATTTTTTGTAAATAGACTGCGGCAGTCTAACTGCCTCACTCAGCTTGGCGTCTACCAGAGCAGAGTACATTGAAGCGTCTACCGCCGTCGTGAGTGGATAATGTAATGGTTGTTTGCAGAGACTCAAAAAGATCGCTGTACAAATACAAAATATTCCAAAAACCAAATTTCATACATACTTGATTATTATAATAATCAGATACTTTTATTACAATATTTTAAAAGTATAGAATAAATAATAGTAGTACCTACTAAAAGTAAGTATTGTTGCGCGCCACTATTAATGTCTTGTACATGGCAACACTAGTTACACTAGCGCCCTCTAGTGTCGAGTAGCAGAACTAGGAGAGTCAAGATCCTTCCAGAAATTTCGGGACCGATATTGTTACAGCCACACTGTGTATAGAAAAAAGATCCATACAGATAGATATTTAAACGGTGATTCTCACCACCATCCTTCACAGTTAGCTACCGTGGGTAAATCTTTGTTTCAGAGAGCACGAGGGATCTGTGACAGTAAACACCTGGCCGCCGAGCTCCAACACGTCGAGCAAGTTTTGCACGACAATAAGCTTCGGGTCCCGCGCCTACGTCACAGTGAACGAGTGAAGCCGGCCACAGTCGAGCGAGTGCCTGCTGTACTGCCATATGTCAGAGGTGTCACTGACAAGATTGGCTACATCTTGAAGCGTGCTTCCATTAAAACATATTTCAAGTCGCCGAAGAAGATTAGTCAGTTTTTACCATCAGTCAAGTGTAATATTCCTCTGCAAGATGCAGGAGTGTACAAGCTTGATTATGAATGTGGTCTCTCTTATATAGGACAAACTAAAAGATTCGCGAGGCTTTTGAAATCAAGAAACATCCTAATTTCAATAGAGAAGATGGCTGGGTGCTACCATCTGCTTGGGATCCCATAATTAATAAAATTAAATCCCAACCCAAGCATACAACTGCAAGACTTCATGATACTGTAAGTTCATACTGCGTAGATCGGAACAAAAATTAATAATTTTTAATCTGGAGGCAGCCGTGGTTAACTATGACATTGGGACGTCATACACCTCAGTCCCCCCCGTGACCATGGGTGCTGTAAAGTGCTTGAAACGTCGGGAATGTAAAATAAGTTAATTAATATACGCGATAAAATCCGTAAAATTAGTTTTATTTAAATAATTACAATTGTGTTTTATTATTAGTGTGGTTTTAAATTGTAATTAGTGTTGTGTAATTAAATTGTCAATTTTGGTAATTCAATCGGCAGTTTTTAATTGTCTCGACTCCCAAGCTCGTAACAGTATTACTATTATTTATTTTGTTTAGTTGGATGTATATATTTAAGAATTTTTATATTTAAATATGTTTTGGACTTTATAGAGTTACCTGAATGATGATATGATGATCATATGAGCATTATGAGTCGTGCACTTTTGGATTTTCCAAACTTTTTTTAAATTGAAGTTTGACATAAAATTATTGGGAAATTGGTAGTATAATAATAAGGTTATTAGTAAAACCTTGTGTGTATTTAAAGTACTTTAAAAATATTCCCTATAATCACGTTATACGTAATTTTTTTAACACGCTTAGGGCATGTACAATTGGATTTACCAATAGTTTTTTAAGATTATTATCAATATCTTTTAAAATATCCGAACATTTCCAGACTGGACTCAAGCGAATTAAGTATATAAATCTAGGTATAAGAAGACAATATTTTAATATATTAGTAAGAGCAATGTGGGGGTTTAATTTATACAATTTATCAAAGTGGTTTAAAAACTGATCAAATTTTGTTTTTAAAACAGGTTTAATACTATCGAAAAACAACGGGGCACCTAGCAGGTATAGTGATTCCGTACTGAGAGTTTTTATTCTTGGAGAAATATGATTGAAATTTTGGTATATGGTGTCTCTATGAGAAGTAGATAAATTATAATAATTTCTTATATTTACGCGAACACTACACATTGAATAAAACTACTTTTACGGATTTTATCGCGTTTAATTTACTTATTTTTACTAATTCCCGACGTTTCGGGTGCTTTCCAGCACCCATGATCACGGGGAACTGAGGTGATTGATGTCCCGATGTCAGAGTTAACCCAGAGTACCTTCAGCTTTTTTAATTATTAATTTTGGTCCGATCTATGCAGAATGAACTTACTATGTCTTGAAGTCTTGCAGTGGTATGCTTGGGTTTAGTTTTAATTTTATTAATTACAGGATCCCAAGCAGTTGGTAGTACCCAGCTTCGCTCTCTATTGAAATTAGGATGTTTTTTTAATTTCAATAGCCTCATGTATCATTTATATATATTTATCATTCCTTGGCAGGAATCTATGTTCTTTCGCGAGAATTTATGGTTTATCAAATTTAATATTATATTTTATCGCGTTATTTTCACTTCCTACCCACATAATAATTATGTTAAATTTAAATTTAAATGGATGACATACTTGGAACTGTGGATTTAGGTGTCTCAACTGACAGTGAAGTAATGGAGCAGGAGCTAAGACTTGAAAGTGAGCAACAACTTAATCAAACTTTAAACGAGGAGATGAGGAAGAAGGAGGAGAGAGAGCAACGACTCGCAGGGAAGAGAGTACGACAGGATGATGAAGAAATATTGAAAGAGGACGGATTTGTTACAGTAATTAGAGGGCATAAGCGGTTGAATAGAAAGGATTCAAATAATGATAATTTAGTGGAGGAGGGTCATCAAGATTCTGAGGCGAAGAAATATATTATTATATGTGTGACAGGAAAAGAAGTATTACCGAAGCAATTTGGAATGGCAAAGCTTTTACGGTTGTTAAACATTGAAAATATAGTGAAGATGATATACAAAAGTGCTTACAGAGTGTTGATTCATTTTGAAAACGAAGAGAGTGCAGTGAAACTACTAAAAAGTGAAAATTTATCCAGTTTAGGATACCGAGCACAAAGGGCTGATGAGACTACCTTTTGTTATGGAATACTGAGGCAGATAGATTTAGAGACCGAGGAACAAGATATTCTTGAAAATCTTTCATGTGAGCACGAAATCATTTCAATAAAAAGACTCAGAAGAATGTCTGATAGTGGAGAATGGATCGATTCAGAAACGGTAAGAATTTGTTTCAAAGATACCACTTTACCGCCGTATGTGTATGGGTATGGTTGTAGGTTTAAAGTGGAACTTTATACCTTCCCAGTTTCCCAGTGCTCCGGATGTTGAAAGTTCGGTCATCTCTCAAGATCTTGCCCAATTAAAAAAATTATGTGCCCCAACTGTAAAGGACCACATATGGCCACGCATAAAAAGTGTCCGATATTTTTAAAAGAAAAAGAAATTAGAAACATTATGACGAAGCAAAACTGTACTTATCGAAAAGGTCTGGAAATATATTTAAAAGGCAAGGGGAGTCAAGAAATATACACTAGAAGTGAGGGCATTGATTTGGCATTGGGCATTTTTTCAAAATAAGTACTCATACTAGTATTATGGCTTTGGAACTTATTGCAATCTCAGAAGCTTTGACATATGTTATCAGTAGCCAATATAAAAATGTCGTTATATGCACAGACAGCAAGAGCTCGTTGCAACACATAGCTCGATGCGCCTCTGGTTACAGAAGGTGCATCGATAGCTTATGACATTATATCCAAGATAGATGAAATAACTTCAAAAGGCGTCCAACTGAGATTGCAATTGGTCCCATCGCATAGTGGGTTACGGAGCAACAAAAAGGTTGACATGTTAGCGAAATATGCAGCTAAGAATGGAAAGGAAACTAATATTATTTTGGATTACTCAGAAGTTTTACCTAAATTCAAAAATATATGTTATGAAATGTGGAAGGAATACTTTAACAAGCGGTCACTAGAAAAAGGAATATGGTACAAAACCATACAGTGTCAGCCTCTTCATGTGCCCTGGTTCATGAATACTAGATTAAGTAGGAAATTAGTTACTACTGCTCATAGACTCAGATCTGGACACGCTCCATGTAAGAAATTTGTATTTCTGATGAGAAAAAAAACTTCGCCCAATTCTGAAGACTGTGGAGTTATAGAAGACCTATACCATATATTGATGGAATGTGTTCGATTTGGGTCTATTAGAAGTAATTTCATAAGGGTCTTGAATTTGAACAGAACTGACATAGGCACATTCCATAATATTCTATCCCAACCAAAGGGTGACGATGCGAAAGTTCTGTTCGAATCCATGACCCACGTAGTATAATAAGTATTAAGTAACGTTATATGAGTAAGTCATGTATATTAGGGTATGATGGGACTGACATACGCTAAGCGGTAAATGTCCCTTAAATTATAATAGAATAAAAAAATATATAATGACGGGGGCCACCTAGGATATGATCGCAAACTGCAGATTTCCCAGAACGTTGGTGCTTCACGTCAGCTGTGTTCCACCTCAGTCCCCTGTGACCATGGCTGCTGGAAAGCACCCGAAACGTCGGGAATTAATAAAAATAAGTAAATTAAACGCGATAAAATCCGTAAAAGTAGTTTTATTCAAAAAGTAGACAAAATTATTGGAAGAAAGTATTTCACATTTATTGCTATTTGCTTCAAGACCAATATTTTTAAAATTTCGAAAAATATAAGTAAAATCTCTGAGGACGTCATCTGCTCTACCTCCCAGTGTACCGTCGTCCAGGTACCAGACATTCAACCCATTATTTCAAATTTGAAATAATGGGTTGAATTCCCAAACTGAAAAGTGCTTATTACGATTTTATGTGTATACTGCCCTCCCTTGAATGGTAACTTCAGAATAAGTAAACTGCGTGATATAATTAAAGATTTGCCTAAGCCAATATATGTGGCTGGAAATTTCAACGCTCACCATGTGGCATTTGGGTGTATGACCACGAAAAGTCGGGTTCATCAGTTATACGATTTAATTGATGAATTTGAGCTATGTGTCTTTAATAATGGTAGCTTCACTACTATTAATTATCCTAACCGAAATCCATCGGCTATTGATGTCAGCTTTTGTAGTGCTCCAATCACTCCACTATGCGAATGGTGGGTGCGTGATGATTGTATGGGGAGCTATCATTTTCCTACGCTTACTCGTGTTTTATTGTCCGTTGATAGATACCAAATTAATCCTCCCGTTGAAAAATTCTTATAGAACAAGACAGACTGAACGAAATACAGTGAGCCGTCTATAACTGCTTTTTCTAATTTTGAAGTTAATAATGAGAATCCATTACAGTCATATGACGAATTTATCGAAAGGCTTGATACACTTAAGAGGGATACTGTGCCAAAGTTTGTCAAAACAAATAACTATCGTTGTAAACCTCCAGCACATTGGTGGAGTGACACATGTGAACAGAGTGTTATTAAAACTTATGAAGCTTTAAAACTGTACAGAAGGGATCCAACCAATCATAATTACATTAATTACAAAAAACTTGATGCTGTTAAGAAAAAGACTATTTCAGAACATAAATGCAATGGTTGGGCGAACATCTGTAGTACTTTAAGCAGAACTACACCTGTTAGTATTGTTTGGAAATACATCAAGTTATTTAAACGAATAAAATGTAATAATAGAACATATAAAGACGAATTTTTTGTCCCTCTTTTAGACAAATTATCTCAAAATGGATGTAGGGTTATTGATAATCTAGAAAGTTATTTTCAAATCAATAATAGCCTTCAGAAGTCCAGTTTCCTCATAGAACCCTTTACTTGGAGTAAGTTTTGTACAAGTTTACAATCCAGACGAAACACAACCCCTGGTTTAGATGATTGTCCATAATGTCCATTTTGATCAAAAATCTAAATCAGTCCATTCAAAAGAAACTATTAGCTAATCATAATGCTATTTAGCACTTAAAAGAATTTCCTGAATCTTGGAAAACACAGTGTGTAATCCCTCTAGTTAAGCTTGACAAGCCACCTGAAGATCCTAACTCATATCGTCCCATTTCATTGTCATCTTGCGTTGGAAAGATTAATGAAAACATGATAAAGTATTATGTAGAGGCGAACAACATCATTCCACGTGTTCAATATGGCTTCCGGAGAGGGCAAAGTTGTGCTGACAGCTTCATCTCTCTCTTGTCAGATCTGAAATATGCCAATAATAATAATAAGTCCAGTGTTTGTGTTTTTCTGGATGTTCAAGGTGCATTTGATAATGTAGACCCAGGCATTTTGGTTCAAGTCCTTTCTGACACTGGTATACCAGGCATACTTTGCCATTGGTTATTTAATTTTTTAACAGATAGAACTTTGTATATAAGTCATAATAACATTCTCTATGGTCCCAGAAGGGTCTCCAAAGGTACAATGCAGGGGGCTACATTATCTCCATTGCTGTACAATATATATACTAGTCAAATTCTTAATTTTGTAAATATAGAAGGTGTAAATATTTTACAATTTGTGGATGATCTTTTAATATATTGTATAGACCATAATGTAGATAGAGCTGTAAATAGTATAAATAATGCTTTAGATCAATTGTACATATATTATAATAACAGGTTGGCTCTACAGATTAACCCCAACAAAAGCAAGGCAAATTTTAGTAAAGATTTTACCTCTAATGGCATACAATAATTATTCAATTTCAGTTGTACCTAACCATAAATTCCTGGGTATTGTCATTGATAACAAACTTTGTTTTGATTTACACGTCAACCACATTATAACTCTCTTAAGGGCTTAAATATTATAAAATGTTCAGCTGGTGTGACTTGGGGTGCAGATCTCAAAGTTTTAAGTATGCTATATAAATCTATAGTCAGAATCCACTTCGACTACAGTTGTTTAGCCTACTCAAATAGTAGTTGTGTAAGAAAACTAGACATAATTCAAAACAAAGCTCTGCGAATTATTTCTGGAGCTATGTGTTCAACTCCCATACGAGCTATGGAAGTTGAAACCAAAATAATGCCACTGTGTCTTAGAAGACTTCTGCTAATAGAGAGATATTTACTAAAGCTGTTATCTGGTAATGATAATGTTCTGAAAAAAATTGTACCTTTTCCTGTACAATGCTCGGCCCAGCAGAATTGTGAGCTTTTACGAGGTTATTTCCCAGTTCTGCCTCTCATTATACTGCAAATGAATGAAGATTTTAAAAATGTATTTAAACAATCAGAGTGGACATGCTACTAATACCCATATTCCTGTATTATATTTGAGATCAATATTAATACTAATTTTTTTTTTAATAATTGTGAATTATTAAGTTTTTTTTCCGACAATAACTACTATACTTTGTATACAGATGGTAGCAAAAGTGAGCTCTTTGTGCAGAGTGCTGTTTATGATCCCCAATCCAAGTTTGGTCAAAATTTTCTTTTGGACCCTAAATGCAGTGTTTTCACTGCAGAGGTATATGCGGCCCTCGAGGTCCTGAAGAGGATCGCACGTATAAATAGTTTTAATATTTTTTTTAATTTTAACAGACAGTTTAAGGGGCGTATTACAAAAAATCGCGAAATTACAAGGTTTCCTCGTTGAAATTTTATGTTTATCGTTCATTGCTTGAAATAACAATTACTTGTTAAAATTAGTTCGTTTTCTCTCCTCAAATAAGCTTGGAATGGATTTTAGATAACTTATTTATTTAATCAGTAATAATCATTCTCCCAAAGCATGTTTAGGCAAAAACTCTCGAAGGCCTGATTTGGGAGCTCTAATTTGTAGATTCTATTGAATATCGACCATCAAAAAAAATATTTTTATCTCCCAAATATCCTACACTTTAATAATAATGGAATACATTTTCGTTGTATGCTTTTCACGCTAGGAAAAAAAAATCGACATAATTCAAAAAAACGACCAAAAAAGCTTCGATACAAGCTCCTATATTTCCGAAGTTCTACATCATTTAGAAGTAAAATTTATACCAAAATAATCATCAACATTTGCTTACACTATGCTATTATTTTTACTTTTTAAATCGTTACTATTATATTTTAATTAATTAAATAAAAGTACTATATATTTCACTGTGCCGGCCATCTGCGATCATTAACGCGCGAGCGCTTGCCGAGGGTGGACCTGCGTCAGTTTATTTCGGGCGCTGCATCGTTTCGATACTACCGTAGTGTGCGTCGATTACCTGCATACTAGAAAATCGTCAACTACGACCGCAATTTTTGATCGATCGGTTTAAAACTATTTTATATAGTTATAATTTAGATTACGTCTCTTCAAAAATGTGGTCTATTCATTGACTTAGATCATTGTTATTTGAGGGTTTCACCTAATGGTTTATACAGCAACGGTCTTATAGAAGTTAAATGTCCTATTTTAGCTTTCGGAATAGATTTTGATACGGCCTTTCGACAAAAAAAAGTTAAAAAAATTCAGTGATTCAAGTGTAACATTAAATCAAAATAATGACTGGTTTTACCAAATCCAAGGCCAGCTTCATTTAGCAAATAAAAATGTCTGAATATTTGCCATAATATGTATTGGCCCAGATTAATGCAGTAAAAGTACTAAAAATTTACAAATACGACCAATTTTAGATTTTCAATATGTTACTCAAGTTACAAGCTTTTTATGAAAAGTGTGTACTGCCTGAAATTATCGAATCGAGAAAAGTTCGGTCAATGCCGTCGCAGCAAATATTTTTCTTATAAAAAATATAGTAATTGACTGTAAGTACCGATTAAAAAAATATTAGTTACATTTGGTTGTTATATTTATTAAAACAGGTTGCAACCGTTTATTTATTTATACCACTATTCTACCGGTAGTAGACATAATCGATTATTAACATTCGATTACAGCGTAACAATTAAAATATTTATGTGTACTTATTTTGACACTAAATTTCATAAATAATGAATAATATATCAAAATGGTATATAATAATAAGTAATAAATTATATAATTATATAATAATAAATTAATAAGATAACATTAAAATGACACACCAAAAAATATTCCATCCACTGAAGTCCATCCTAAGAAAACTTTGTATTATGGAAGATCAAGATCGTTTAGTCGCCATACTCACAGTATTATAGTGCGAGCGAGTGAATAGATATGAAAGAAAGTATCGGTCGCGTAACTTGCCGCCCGCTCGGTGCGTAAAATACCTAAATTTGCGAAACGCCGAAATGTAAGAGGGCTCTTAAGTAAGTATGGTCCAAAGTTTAACCAATCTCAGATTTGACTTTAAGAAAAAAAACTATATATTGTATAATATTAAAAAAAATGTTATTTAGTTATGCACAAACGGGTATACAGGTCTCTTTCATGTGGATTCCATCACATAGGGGCATAACAGGGAATGAGATAGTAGATAAAATTGCATGTGATGGAACCAACATGTTGGATGTTACTGTTATCAATCTATTGACAACCAGGTCAACAGTTTATGGGTCGAATTTTGGAAACAAGACCAAGAACAGAAGGGTAAATGGTATGGAAATGTTCAAGGAAACCTACCTATAGCACCATGGTATAACAAACTGAAAATGGCCAGTCGGGACCTTATTACGACTATAACCAGACTGCGTTTTGGTCACTCCACCGTCCCGGCCCACCTGGCTCGGTTAGGCATAGTGGAGAGCAGCTACTGCACCTTCTGCAATAATTCTGTTGGTGATATCGAACATTTCATATTTATATATGGGTGCTTTTCGTTTAACAGATTGATTTTTGTCAGTGAAATTAGCGACAGTGCAAAATCAAGTGACAGCGCAAGATTCCTCCCGCCGCCTGAGTGATTAGTTAAAAAATAGATCATATTACGTGCCTCTATATAAATTCATCAAAACAGTGGGGAAATTATAATAAACCGAATAAAAATACTCAAGACTTGGCCTAAAGGTCTAGATACCAGGCCATAAACTCCAAAAAAATCAAATCAAATTAACGTTTGTTGTTGTTGATAATAGATTATTAAAAAATTTGGTAAAATGATTAGTATTTTTTATCATGGAGTACATTTATTTTGCTTTGTGAAATGTGAATACGACCAATCGGAGCATCATTTTAATTAGTTTTTAGACTTTACGGCTCTGGGTTCTAGCCCTTCTGAGCCTGAAGTTACAATGCTTTATTATCTTTCATAGTACACTGCTTCACAATATGTTGATGCGTCACATTGTACAGCCCTTGGGAGATTTTGACGGCAGCTTGAGCCAGCAGACAGCTTACAGTTGGCGATGGTATCCGAAGGCGCCTAAGCAGACAACCACCTTATCTTGAGAATCACATCACCATCAGAGCACTTGTTTCACCGTTTCCACTAATAGTTCACATGCGCAGACACTTAATACACAAAATCGCAGCACTTTTACTTATCACAATTCACTTCTAACCATTATTTAAACAATAATACAGGAACAGCAAACCCTCCGCCGGTCATGTTTCCGCCAAACTCCTTTTTGGATACAATAACACACACTGTCTAACTTGTACGCGATACCAAATAAACTTATTAGTGGCCTGCAGTAGTTGAATTCATAGTCCTAACCACTTACAGGAGTAGGAGTCCCAAGCACCTATTACATAACATTCAAATACATACATACAATATAATAAAATAAAACTAAAATCTTAAATAATCATTGTTTCATTAATTTAAAAGGAATAAAAATTTCAGATTTCGTACCAAAAGTATGGAAGGCGGAGCTGTTACAGTCGACTAATTTGTGACAACTGCATTGGAAAACTGCGGGATGCAAAAGAGTTCAAATATAGAGTTTTGGCGAGTGAGAAATCTTTTATCGATTTCTTGGATGACATAAAAATAAATATAAAAGTAGGTGAGTTATCAAGGGTTCGCTTTATATTTTGGGTGATTTGGTCTTAATCAATGTACGACAATGTTAATGTACATCCTAGTGGAGTTTTGGAGGTTTTTAAAGTAGTCAGGTTCGATCCGAGATTGTATTAATTGAATAATCGATTATTAGACGTCAAGAAACCGATTTTTTGGAACAATCTGAAACACCGATTCGTGAATTGATTCATGAATCTGTTGATTTGACAACCATCTTCCCTCTATGAGGGACAAATAGCATAATATAATAGAATAGTTTGTTATTCAATATAGATTATATACAATTTTTGTTGAGTAATTTTTTTAATTTACTACTGGTTTGAAAAAAAATACTCTGTCCTGGGAAGAACCAGGAAGAAACCCATTTGCGCTTTGTTTTTTTAAATAAATGTAAATTATACAGTATTAAAGGTTCTACAAACTACTTACAAAGTTTATTTTAGAAACACTTTGGAATCAACCGCCTCATTCCCAGGGGTTATTGTCAAGCATGTATTCATTTATATTATAAATAAAAATAAAATAAAAATTCACATGGATCATAGATGTTAGTAATAATACAAATCTTAAAACGAATGTTAGTAAACTTAAAACTATTTACCTAATTCTAAAACTATATCTAATACAGACCTGATTAGTCAGCACGTGCAGCATATGACAATGGTTCAGGTACTGACAATCAAAACTATCAGAAAATGCTCTCAGGATGCCATCGGAACTGGCCCGCACCCTGTGTACTAGGGATGTGCATAGTTTACGCATTGTGGTGTAGAAACAATCCACACGCGCATCCGCGAACATATCCGACGCACTATAGTAACTAGGCAGACCGAATAGCGTCCTGAATGCATTATTGTATTGAACAGGCAGGGCATTGTACTGTTTCTGCATGTAATCCATCCACAGACTGCTCGTAAAAGGAAGTGCAGTAAGCTCTAAATAGCATTACTTTAACAGGGACAGAACAACGAGGGAACCTGCGAGCGATCATGTTCGCTCTAACAGAGCATCCTCTTTCAGGTCAAAGGATACTATATGACCCAGGTACTTAAACTGAGACACCCTCCTTAACTGGGTACTGTATAAATGGGTGGCACATATGAGTGCAAGACTTTCCCTTTAGCCTGAAAGACCATCTATTAGCTTTTCTTAACATTATAAATCAATCCATGACTGCGGGCGTAACTTTCACATATTATGCTCAACAGTTTGGCCAAGCCACAAACAGAAGCACTCAGCAACACCATGTTGTCTGCGTAACTGATGTTGTTGAGGCATACTCCATCAATATGACAACCTGTGTATTCACATAAAGGTTGAAGAGCTTAGAAGAAGTTAAGCCCCCCTGTCGTTCCTCGCACTCCAACTTATATTATTAGACATTGACCTGGTTTCGATACCAAAATTTGAAGATCCTATTAACTTCTTCGGGCAGTCTGGTATCTTTCAATTTCTGCCATAGGATATCGTAATTTACCAGATCGAACACCTTGCCAACGCTCAGAAAACAGGCATAAATAGGCGTTTGTCTAACCGAATAGTACTTCACAGTTTGCTTCAAACATAATATGGCCGACTCTGTTGACAAACCTGGCTTGATGCCAATCTGATTGCCGTGTAGGCATATATGTTTATCAAGCTGGGAGTTAAGCAAACTGTCAAGAACTTTTGCAACAACCGTGGCAAGTGAGACAGTTTTGTTCTTCATAATTAGCACCATCACAGTTCTCATCAGAGCTGCGGGCAAGTACGAATGCGCTATACATAAGTTCTAAAACATGGCAAGTATCTGCTTAAAGATCCGCATGCTTTAGGTGTTCAATACTAAGTCCGTCATGGCCAGGAGACTTTCCATGCGACATAGAAGCTATAGCCTTATTGACATTCTTCCCTGTAAATCGGATTCCAATCTCCTGGCCACACGTACCACCATCTCCATTGGCCTGTGATGGCCCCAATGGTGATGTCACTGTAAAATGCTCTCTAAACTTATCAGCTATAAGACTAAGATCATTAATACCATTAACACTCACTGGTAGGCCAAGTTTACTATTTAAATTATAAGTTACGAAAATCATTTTTCGCGGGCTGAGTAGCCAAAATGTCCAATTTTATTTGTTCACTGTGGTTCTGACACCACTTTAAGCGCGACTAAAACAAACTGCGACTCCGATACATGCCCTCATAGACACTACCATTTTTTGGTTTTCCCCACCAAACCCACATAAACTTCGACCTGGCCGCCCTGTGGGCATCGCGTACATATCTGTTCCACCCAACCACAGGCAGCATGCCAACGCGCGATCTTTTTCAGTTTCAGCCACAGATAAAGCATTTACAATTTCGCTATATAATGTATCAATAAGTCTTCCTATAAAAAAAGCACGTCTTTCACCAGTGGACTTTTGATGGCCCATAAAGAATGAATGAATTTTGTTTAATATAAATGGTTTTCATTTACTACTAGGAAAATTAGTAAAATAGCAGATAAAACATAACGGCATTAAGTATGTTCTTTGTAACTGTAAAAATTATGTGCGGCGAAATGAGAAGCAAGGAGGAGCTTTATCTTGTTGGTGACTTAAACACGTAAGTTGAGCCAGCGCATGAGTGTACCATATTCTCCGCGACTATGCCGTTTCGCACGGTTAATGCAGTGGTGGCGAGGCCGTGGGTTCAGAAGAGACCGGTATTGCTAGGCACCGCTCTCGCTACCCTTTCGTTGAGTTGAGGAAGGCTGGTGGTAGTACTCGTTTTCTTGGCATCAGCGTATCGGACTCTGGGGCATCCGTTGAACGTAAAATTGGAGACCGCGGAGGAAGGTGCGCATTGTCTTGGAATGCGCCTTACCTATAAAGAAGAATGGGGAGAAGTTGTCACTCCTGTGGGGGAGCTGACATGGGAAAGTCGACGCTGGCCTTTCTAATATACGGTAAAGGTTGAAATCCATGGGGTTTAAGTCAGTTCGAGTACGACATACCCGTTCTTGCCGCCGTGAGGCGGGTTTACGTATGCATGTTTTCATATAAAAAAGGTAGACCAGCAGAACTGTAGCCGCTGTTTCGTCTTTCGCTATGCATACCCTTCACAAGAGACTGCTTGTAATACCCATGATAAATATATTCTTGTAAAAATAATGGTACCTTATTATAGCACTTGCACTATGTATACCTTACATATGCCTACGGAACTGGAATTTATCAACGTATGATTTAGTTTCGTAAAAGTGATTTAAAAATACGACAGTTTAGTGTGTGGCTATAAGCCCCTTTTTTAGTAACTTGCTTTACGGCTCTGGGTTCTAGCCCTTCTGAGCCCGAAGTTACAATGTATGATTATCCTTCATAGCACACTGCTTCACAATATGTTGATGCGTCACATTGCGCAGCCCTTGGGAGATTTTGACGGCAACTTGAGCAAGCAGACAGCTGACGGTTGGCGATGGTATCTCAAGGCGCCTAAGCAGACAGACACCTTATCTTGAGAATCACTTCACCATCAGAGCACTTGTATCACCATTTCCACTAATAGTTCACATGCGCAGACACTTAATACACAAAATCGCACCACTGTTACATATCAAAATCCACTTCAAACCATTATTTAAACAATAATACAGAAGCAGCGATCCGTCGCCGGTCATGTTCCCGCCAAAACCTTCGCGCTAAGCCCGTGCGCTTGGCAACTTAGAGCTACTCAACACTTACTTTTAGCTGGATTATGTGAACTTAACATCGGCTAACAATAATCTAAAAAAACAACAAAGCAAATTGATTTTCCTCTGTATTCTTTTTAACCTTTGTAAGTCACAGTAAATGGTAATTTAGCTTAGCAATGACCTATTCACTTTAAAGACACCTACAATGTTATCAGATGGACAAACAGGCTGTGTAAATAAATATTGAATGAGCTAAATATTTATCTGTGTGAAATAAAATTAATTATAATTGTTGTTGTTACAGAAAATATTCAAGAAACCAATATAAGTTTAGAGAATTGTAAAAGAACACTGGAACCAGAATTGAATAGCGACAATGAGGTTGAATGTTGTGAAAATGATTTATCAGAAAACAACCAGGTTGTGAATTACTATGGTAAGTTAATGTTGGTCAATGTTTTAGAATTTAAGTTGTCTTTGCCATTGGTGTTGCCATGTAGAGCTGGTGTAAGACAAATTGATTACACTAACACATCCCGTGAGACAATGCTCTTTCATTTATAATAGGAAGACAATGAACTTAGTTAATTTTTCGTTTTGTCATCATTTATTTCATTACAGACTATAAAAATTCCGTTGCCGAACACAAACCTCACCATATATTCTTTCACATATCCCCCATGTGAAAGAAGATATGGTGAGGTTTATCTTCCATAGTTGTCACTCTAACTCTACGGTAAAAATTTGCAGGTTTTTATTGTTTTGCTTGCTGCTGGCCGTATGAGGAAGCTGTCGCTCAGCGAGCTATGGAAAGGTCTATGCTCGGCGTTTCTCTGCGTTATAGACTTAAAAACGAAGATATCCGCAGTAGAACCAGAGTAACCGACATAGCCCAAAGAATTAGTATGCTGAAGTGTCAACGGGCCGGCCATATAGCTCGAAGAACCGACAACCTGCGTCCCCCCTGCTAGATCGAGTGACGACCTGGTAAGACATACAGGAAGTCGATGGATGCAGGTGGCTCGGGACCGTGCTTTGTGGCATTCCTTGGGAGACGCCTATGTTTAGCAGTGGACTTAAGACGGGCTGTAATGATGATGAATGATGATTATTTTGCTTTGTCGCCTCTTACGATATCTATGGGTTAATTTAAGGGGGCTTCTACGAATTCCTACGTCGTCGGATTCGCATAGGTCTCGACGAGATAGACCGAAAACTAAGAATAAAATTTTTCGATATCGCTTAGTTTCCGAGATATCGATACTCAAAAATCGATCACTAAAACAGAACCAGCAGCCCCCGACTCCACGAAGTCTTGTCTGCCCTACCCCTAGAGTGTTTTTGTAAAGCTGTAGGGGCGGAGGGGCAGTAATGCTTAGCAAATTGCAGGCACCCTTGCTCACCTTCGTAGGCGACTAGCCTCAGTCGCTACGTACATATGCCTGCTATTTGCTACAGTGGGCGAGGGCTGCACTTCCCGCAGAGTCGAAGCCGTTGCAGAAGTAAACGCAACTTTGGATCAATATTCCTGTGTAAAAAAGTAATTTTTGTTTATCAATGTCTCGGAAACTAAGCGAGATATCGAAAAATTTTATTCTTATATTTCTGCGTAACTCGTCTAGATCTATGTGAATACGCCTGCAAATCGTGGCGCCGAACCGTAGTCGTGTCAATATGAGGCAGACAGGCAGTGGATTCTGTTTCGCAGCCCAGATAACCTAGATAAAAAAATATAATACTGTTGGGAATGCTAGTCAAAAAATAAAAGGAAATACAAACAAATGAAGGTATAATGGTAATATCCCACTTGTTTTAGCAGTATAAAGTATCGCACAGGCGACTAAGAGACATCAATCTGCAATTCTAAGAGTACCACTATCGTTAATATGCCCGTTGGGGTATTCTACTAGTGTAGGCAAGGAAGGTCGTGTTGCTGAGAGGCTGCCCTGTGTTACATTGAGATGGGTAGTGGTGCTGTTGGTTTGCATACTTTGGTGTTATCATGTAATTGGGTCCTGATAGTAAGCAGGGCTTGTTACCGAGTAGTGTTCTTTTATTTAAATACTTTTAAAAATAATTTCTAACATCAGAAGTGGAATAGTTTCTAGAAATACATATATTGTTACGTGCGTGGTGAGTAAAAGTGCCGATTAGGATGACAAATGGTTGTATTATTCCTAAAATACCGCAATTGTACAATCACGTTGTCCAACAACTCTTCGGCGAGGTCCTTAACAATCGCAGATGACGTAGCTCGATTGCTCATAGTCGCTTCCCGAAGTAGAAGTTCATTATTGCATTTTTTTTTATAAAAATGGGGGTGAACAAAGTAACGCACAGTCCACCTGATGGTAAGTGGATGCTGTGGCCCATAGACATCTACATTTATTATCAATCTAAACGCAGGTGCGTTGGGAGGACTAGGATGGAATGCCTCGTTTCCAGTAAAAAGGGTCTCCGGTTCTCTACGCTCACCATACGAAACAGCTAAATGCTGCTATTTTACGCAGTTATTCTGCGAGATCGTGGCCCATTTGTGCTACAAACATGATATAGTTCCAGCGTGGTTCTACCATGTATATAACTATTTTGCTATCACGTTTCCGAAATAATTAATTTTCCGATCGCCGGCGCACACCCATACCCAGTAAGAGAAATGTAGAACATTCTAGGTTCATTCAAACATTCCGCTCTTTCAATTGGAAAATTGCTAGAACACTCATGATTAATAATATTTCTAAAAAGTAAGGCTTTACGTACGTAGAAATAAGGTTGCGTCTTGCTTGCATCAGTTAGTTTGAGCGTTGTCTATTCTTACGCTTAAATAATAATAATAATTTCTTTATTTGCTTAAAACATGGTATTTGTAGGTGGTACAGTAAAATAAGTACACATGTTTTGCTTATAATTAGCATGCAAATTTAAGTTTATGTTATATACATTTCTAGCTACATTTATTTAAAAAAAAAAGTGTCAAATACATTCATAAAATTAATATTAACAAATCCATAATTATTAAAGCCTAAGGTCAATAAATTCTTTAATGTCGTACACTTTTAGTTCAATAAGCCATTTATATAGTCTCGATTTAAATAAATTCATTTTGAGGTTTTTGATGTCATTGGGGATCTTATTATATATTTTAACACACATTGCTACACAACTTTTTCTGAATTTAGCAGATCTCGGAATGACGCTTAACACTAATCTATCCGGATTTCTTTTCAGTCTAGAGTTTATATCTCTGGCTTTCTGGAAGAGCTCAGTATGACTTTTGACAAAACAACTTATTTCAAAAATGTACAGTGCTGGCAACGGGAGTAAGCCCAGGTTCCAAAAAGATGCTCTACAGGACTCGCCCGGTGGAATCCCACATATGGCTTACACTTAAACATTTATTAACTTGACATATTGACCCTTATTACTGAGACGTAAAGACTGATTTCCCATAGGTCGTGGCCAACTCTGTTGGAATGCCAAACTTCAAAAACATTATCAGGCAATGCAACACGCAACTGGTTATTATTATAACAATTATTATAAAAATATATTCACAGAATGTTCAATTCTCTGTTAGTATATGTTTTAATACTTACAATGTAAATACGGTTTTTATTCATACTATTTGTTCGACAGTTAAAGTCAACTTAAAGTGACGACTTTAAGATGTATGTAAGATTTATTTATTGATTTTGTAATTATTTTGTGTGTGTGTTTTTGTGGTATTGTCATTGTGTACGTATGTGCCCCTTCCGGATCGGACAGGGCGTTTTTTACACATTGTATATTCATTTATTTTCAAACAGGTGGTAGAGGCATGCTGCAGCTGTATTAATTGTATAGTTGTAGCAGGAATGGGTCGGCTCGACCGGGGAAGGGCCCCGCTCTCACAGAATACCAGCGCAAAATAGCCGCTCAATGCTGCTGTTACGTATGGTGAGTGTAGAGAACCGGAGACCCTTTTTACTGGAAAGGAGGCATTCCATCTTAGTCCTGACGGCTGTCAACGCATCTGCATTTTGATTCGCAAACGACGATAGATGTAGATGTTTATGGGCCACAGCAACCGCTTGCCATCGGATGGACTGTGTGCTAGCTTGTCACCCGCATCCTATTAAAAAAAACCATTTTTACACCCGGTAAAGAAAATTTTATTAAATATTGGAACTGTACAAAGCTGATTTAATTTCAGATGTGGTGGGAATTAAATTAGAATCGGAATCAAATACCGACAACGAGATCGAAAGTCACACTGGTAAGGAAATTAATTGTCTTATAGTTTTTTTTTAATCGTACCCGAAACTTTTTTTTATAGAAGAATGGGTGACAAACGAGTACACAGTCCACCTGATGGTAAGTAGGTGCTGTGGCCCATAGACATCTACATTTATTCTCAATTAAGAATTAAAATGCAGATCCGTTGCCCTACCTGAGGACTAAAATAGAATGCCTCGTTTCCAGTGAAAAGAGTCCGGTTCACTACACTCACCATACGAAACACATTTTTTTATAGGAGAGGGGGCAAACGAGCATACGGCTCACCTGATGGTAACTGATTACCGCCGCCCATAGAATAGAATAGGATAATTTTTTATTCAATATTGATTATTACATAATTCTTATTTTTTATTTACCACTGGTTCCAGTGCCCATGAACAATTGCAACACCAGGGGAATTGCAGATGCGTTGCCGGCCTTTTAGAAAGAATTAAGCTTTTTTCTTGAAGGTCCCCTAGTCGTATCGGTTCGGAAAAATATCTGGTGGTCATCGATTCCACAAGGAAGTTGTGCGAGGAAGAAAACATCTTCTAAATCGCACAGTGGTAAACCGCCAGTCATCCAGATGGTATGGATGGTATCGCGAGTTTTGTTGCGATATGCGATGGTTAAATTGAGCGACTGGAATTAGTCCGAACAATTCCTCAGAGCACTCCCCGTGGCATATGCGATAAAATACGCAAAGAGATGCAACATCTCTTCACAGTGCCAGTGACTCCAGCCGATCGGAAAGAGTTCGGTCGCCAACAATTCGAACAGCTCTGCGCTGAATACGATCAAATGGAAGGAGCTGGCACTGGCACACACCCCAGCCCAGAGATGGGAACAGTATTCCATGTGCGACCGAACCTGCGCCTTGTAAAGTTGCAGGCGGTGTATCTGCATGAAGTGCTGTCCCGCTCTGCTGAGCACGCCAATCTTTTAGATGCCAATTTGGCCTTCTCTTCCAAGTGACCACGAAACTGCACGTCAGTCGATATGTCGACGCCGAGGATTCCGATTCTGGCTGAGGCAACAAAGGGAGTTGCCTTGAAACTGAGGATATACGACGAAGGGGTTGTTTTTAGCGGTAAAGGCGCATCCTTGTGTCTTCTGCGGATTGAACTGGACAGATTTAGTCGCCTCCAGTCCGAGACTTTGTTCAACAAAGTCTCGACTTCAGACGCAAGTTTGTCCCGGTACTCGGCGACGTTTTCCCGAGAAATATTGGCACGGCCGGTGTATAAAGCATCACCAGTGTTGTCGTCCGCATAGCAATGAATGTTACCGGTTTGCAACATGTCATTGATATGCAGAAGAAACAGCCTTGTGGAACACCAGCGTTAATGGGCTTGTAATCGGAACATGCACCGTCTACTACGACCCTGATGCTCCGATCTACAAGAGAACTGGTGATCCATTTGCACAATTTCTCGGGAAGCCCATAGGAAAGAAGCTTCGTAAGAAGCGCTTTGTGCCAGACCTGATCGAAGGCCTTCGCTATATCCAAACTAACGATCAACGCCTCCCCCTTGGACTCTACGACCTCCGCCTATTTATGAGTTAGGTAACCCAGAAGATCACTAGCCGAGCGACCGCGACGAAAACCGTACTAGCGGTCACATCAGCACTAATGTGCTATTATATGCTGGTATTGTTTGAGGAGCGTGGTCCTACCCCGGTAGAGCCGACACATTCGTGCTCCAACCAAAATATAGCTGCAGCGTGGCTCTACCACGTATAAAACTAAGAACTTCATAATTTAAAATTAGAAATTTTGTACACCCCTCTACAAAATAAATTATTAAAAATACTCAAAAACTATTTGTCAGACCTTGACCAAATTTATATGGGATACATTAGCTAGTAATATAACACAGGTTTTATTTTTTCCGAATCTAGTTCATAACCCTATTTACTACTTAAAACATCTGAAAAGTCAAAAATCAAAATATCATTTTCATTCTATACTGCACCCAACAGTGCTGCACTTAACACGACTACTACACCCAACACCACTGCACCCAACACTTCTGCACCCAACACGACTTCACAAAACCACACCCAACACCACACCCAACACCACTGCACCCAACACTACTACACCCAACACGATTTCACTTAACAACACCACACCCAACACTACTGTACCCAACACGACTTCACTTAACAACACCACACCCAACACCACTGCACCCAACACGACTTCACTTAATAACACCACACCCAACACCACTGCACCCAACATTACTGCACCCAACACGACTTCACTTAACAACACCACACCCAACACCACTGCACCCAACACTACTGCACCCAACACGACTTCACTTAACAACACCACACCCAACCCAACAATACTGCACCCAACACGACTTCATTTAACAACATCACACCCAACACGACTTCACTTAACATCACCACACCCAACACCACTGCACCCAACACTACTGCACCCAACAAAACTTTACTTAACAACACCACACCCAACACCACTGCACCCAAAACTACTGCACCCAACACGACTTCATTTAACAACACCACACCAAACACGACTTTACTTAACATCACCACACCCAACACCACTGCACCCAACACTATTGCACCCAACAAGACTTCACTTAACAACACCACACCCAACAACACTGCACCCAACACTACTGCACCCAACACGATTTCACTTAACAACACCACACCCAACAGTACTGCACCCAACACGACTTCACTTAACAACACCACACCTAACACCACTGCACCCAACACGACTTCACTTAACAACACCACACCCAACACCACCTCATCCAACACGACTTTACTTAATAACACCACACCCAACACCACTGCACCCAACACGACTTCACTTAACATCACCACACCCCACACCTCTGCACCCAACACTACTGCACCCGATACGACTTAACTTAACAACACCACACCCAACACTACTGCACCCAACACGACTTCACTTAACAACACCACATCCAACACCACTGCACCCAACACGACTTCACTTAACAACACCACACCCAACACCACTGCACCCAACATTACTGCACCCAACACGACTTCACTTAACAACACCACACCCAACACCACTGCACCCAACACTACTGCACCCAACACGACTTCACTTAACAACACCACACCCAACCCAACAATACTGCACCCAACACGACTTCATTTAACAACACCACTCCCAACACGACTTCACTTAACATCACCACACCCAACACCACTGCACCCAACACTACTGCACCCAACAAGACTTCACTTATCAACACTACACCCAACACCACTGCACCCAACACTACTGCACCCAACACGACTTCATTTAACAACACCACACCCAACACGACTTCACTTAACATCACCACACCCAACACCACTGCACCCAGCACTACTGCACCCAACAAGACTTCACTTAACAACACCACACCCAATACCACTGCACCCAACACGACTTCACTTAATAACAGCACACCCAACAACACTGCACCCAGCACTACTGCACCCAACATTACTGCTCTCAATACGACTTCACTTAACAACACCACACCCAACACTGCTGCACCCAACACGATTTCACTTAACAACACCACACCAAACACCACTGCACCCAACACGACTTCACTTAACAACACCACACCCACCACCACTGCACCCAAAACTACTGCACCTAACACGAATTCACTTAACAACACCACACCCCAACACCACTGCACCCAACACTACTGCACTCAACACGACTCCACTTAACAACACCACACCCAACACTACTGCACCCAACACGACTTCACTTAACTACACCACACCCAACACCACTGCACCCAACACGACTTCACTTAACAACACCACACCCAACACCACTGCACCCAACACGACTTCACTTAACAACACCACACCCAACACCACTGCAACCAACACCACTGCACCCAACACCACCATACCCAACAGTACTACACCCAACACGACTGTACTTACAACACTACACCCAGCACCAATACGCCCAGCACCACTCCACCCCACACCACTACACCCAACACCATTGAGAAGTTTTGGCGAGATCAAAAATAAATTATTCAAAGAATCTAAATTAATCATTTTGATTTTTGACTTTTCAGATTGTTTTAATTTTCGGAAAAATTAAAACCTGTATTGTATTACCAGCTAATGTAATTTGTAACATGTGAATTAATATTTTAGGTGAAACTGAAGATTCTATACCTTCCGTTATATCTAAAGGCGCGCTGATGCCTGGTGACAGTAAATCTGATAAAGGCGTCCTTTTAAAAGGCAAACATTCATCACCGTTCGTCTCTTCGTCAAATGAGAAGAATAATCTGTTAAAGGTAAGAGACATTTTGGATGGGTCAAACAATGTTAGTATGAAATCACTATAATTTATTAAGAACATAGTTATACTATACTAATATAGAAAATACTGCTACTGCATGCTTGACCGTCTAGTGGAGTTTAAAGAATATCAACCACCCCATATTGTCCTGTGAGTATCGTAAAAAGCGACAAAGGAAAACAAACCAAACAAAATGATAAAAAACTGCCTTTGCCAAGCCGCGCGCTAACCGTGACAACTATGGCAAAATCTCCCTTATGAAGGACGCGTATGTTCAACAGTGGAGTTTTATATACTGTAATGAATAGATAGATGGATGGCATGCTTTATAAAAAAAAAACAGATAACGACTTTGATAATAACCGCATATAACGTTATATAGTTTAAAAAATCATATAGAAAGCTTTTAGAAGAATTTTCCGTTGTTGTCGTTAAAAGTTTATCAGGAAATATTAATAGGCGTCAAATTTTTTCGTCATAGCTCTACATACATATAAATCTATAAATGATAGGTATATTCAAGATAGAAAACATTTACCCTCTTATGGATTAAACCATAATAACTTTGCGATAAGAGAGCCGTGGTAGCTCAGATGGTTAGCGCTCGCTGCAAGCTTCACAGTACTCGAGCAATCCGTTTCGATCTCCGCCGGCACCAATGAAATTATTAATTGCAATTTTAAGTGCTGATTTACCACGTGCTCGGCGGTGAAGAAAAACATCGTGAGGAAACCTGCATGTCTGAGAAATAAGAAAAAAAATATTTCCAAGACATGTGAAATTCGCCAACATGCATTGGGGCAGCATGGCGGACGTTTCCTTGCCCTAAAACCCGCTCAGAAATGAGAGGACGCCTGTGCCTGGCAGTGGGATGTAAATAGGCTGCATCTTTACTTTTACTTTAACTTTGCGATAAGAGTAGCGCTGAACTGCCTTGAGATATGTTCTTAATACCAAAAAATAAGGTTTATATTTAAGCATAATGTACTCTAGTCCCAGCTTATTCCTATTTGGAAAATTATTACTTGTTAATTAATAAAGGGGTTAGGTATTAACCTCTACACAGACAATAATGCTGTCAGTGGCTGTCCCCGTGGTGTTTTATTTAACTACATGTGGTTTATGATTATACCTTTAGCAGTCTCTGGAGACTCCGTATTTGTAACTCATAGCAGGTGTATACGATGATGGTAATACTGACAATATAAATATATAATAATATTTTTGTTATAGATCGCCTTAAGTTTTGAAAAATTGAAAGACCCTTTATCAGAGGACTTTCACGACACTAATATACCGGAAAGGAGAACGAAAAAGAAATTTAAAACAAAACAAAGTAATTCAAAGGAAAAATCAACCTTACCAAAGGAAAAAACAATGACACGTAAAAGTTATTGTTTATTCTGCCAGAATGTAGTTTCTAATTATTATAGGCATATAATAATCAAGCATTCCGCGGAGCCCGAAGTGAAAAACGCTTTAGCGAAACCGATACGCAGTCTTGAACGTAAAAATATTTTTACAGGCCTGCGAGAAAGGGGCAATAAAGAGTTCCATTCTATAAAACAACCGCCACGACATACTATAAAATGTGATTATACTCTTTCAACAAATAAGGCACGATTTAAAATGCAAAAGTCCCTTTTACGTTACGTCAAAGTAGACTACCATTTAAAAAATAAAGTGTTTCCGCTCATGGAGCCAGATACGATATCGTTGATAGCACAGAAAGATAAAATCATATGTATGTTTGGAGCACACCTATTTAGAAAATATGGGGATAATAAGACACATTCTATAAAGACTTCACATAAAATGCGAGACTTGGCGAAATTGCTGGTAAAAGTGACCAAATTAGAACCGGAAATAAGTTGCATGTTACAAATCTTAAAACCGCAGTATTATACGACTTTAGTAGACGCTTCAAAAAATGTTATCGAATATAATAACGACGAAAAACGTCTTGAAGCAATCACTTATGTTTTGAATATTGCAGACTCGTTAAAACAGTGTTGCAGATTAGCCATTGTAGAATGTTCAGATGTCGATACTCCTGAATCTGTTAAATTTAAAGAAGATTTAAAAGCACTAACCCTTCTAGTAAACAGAAACTGGCGGCAAGATATTGCAACACTTGCACATCGTAATGATAATTTTGATTCCGATTAAAAGTCGTTCAATGATAGTCCAGGTAAAAATGCGGATGCTAATAAATATAAAAGTGGTAGTCTAGATGAATTAGCAATGAATGATCAAATTAAAGCAGATCAAGAAAACGAAAAAGAAACTGGGAATACATTAGAAAAATGTGACAATGTTTCCTCGGATTGATGAAAAAAATAATGATGAAGCAGATAAGGTTTCGGACAATCAGTCGTGTAAATCAAACGAAACTTCTTCGAGGAAAAGTAGAATACCTATATCTTGGACGGATGAGCAAAAGAATATAGTGAGGGAATATTTCAAAGTACAGCCAGTAATAAGAAAGTCCATACATGTGGCGAATGTGAAGATTTAAAAAAATAAACAACTCTATTACATAACAAGGACTGGCACACAAATAATGAAATAGGAATCACAAAATATTCGAGTATGTAAGGTGTGGGATTTGTCGTCAACACATTTATTATTGAATAGTAATTTTATTATTGAATAATAATAATGTATTTCTAGAATTAAGGCGTTCAAGTAAATTTACATAAAATTTTCTCAATTTGAGATTGTTTACTTTGCATTTTTTTAACCCTTCTAAGACCCCAGGGTTTTATGCCGGTTCTTTTCTGAGAAGGTCTTGTTTTCCGAACTGGTGCAGATTTTGACGTTCAACAGTTTTAACAAGACTTTCAATTTTGAATATATTGTGAATTGTTTTAGAACACATGTTATTGTTTTTCAAACAAATATCTATGTATGTCATAGATTTATTATAAACTGACGTTAGAATATATTGACAACGCAAAATAGAAAGAGCATAGTGTACGCGTAGATTAGAGTGAAAAAGACAGGCGGGACCACTAACGTACACGCTATCGCCCTGTATCGGCCTGGCGTCAGTCGTGAACAAAACAAATTACGCTTGTGTTTGCAAAATCTCGGGTTTCGTCGGACCACGTATATAGTCCCTAAATATAACTATCCCCTGAAAGGAAATCCGTAGCTACGATTAAAATGTTTAGCTGTGTCAATACTATCGTTTTAGAGCAGGTACAAACAATTTATATACAAATGGATGGAAAAAATCACATTTTATAATATTAATATTCTGAATGCAAAGGAAGTGAATTTAAAATAACTACAAATTCATGAAATCCAGTTGTGTAACGCCAGCAAAGCAAAGTCAGGAATTTGCATTTGCTATTTAGGTGCTAATTAGATGCCAAGTTTAAAAATTAGGTGCTCTAAAATTTTCACCGCAACGAACTGTTAAAATTTGCGTTGCTAGCAAAACGTATCGCAAAGAAGTCATTAGACATACGAAAGATATTAATAGCAAGGGTTTTAGTGCTAATTAGGTGCTGCAAGTATACGCAATGACAAAGCGCCCCTGATAAAATTAAAGTCGTTATTCAGAACCAAGCACATGCAAAATTCAAGTCTTCTTCTGAAAATGGTAAAACTATAGACATCCGGTACTTGTGTACGGGGGTGCGGGGGATGAAGGGTTCTGGGGAAACCCCCTTGTGAAAATGTACAGTTTAGTTTATGAGTAACAACTTTTTTTTTCGGAAAATCATAATTTCACTTTTTTACACAGGAATATTGACATAGTTACTTCTGCAATGGCTTCGGCGTTGCGGGGATTTCCGCACCTATACGGCTTTATAAAAACACTAGGGGTAGGGCAGACACTATTACATGGAGTCGGGGGCTTCTGATTCAGTTTTAGTACAGATTCGACCTATCTTATCTATAATATTTATTATATTTTTTTGTTTTTTATCAGTTATATGTAATAACTGATAAAGAACAAAAAATACCATTCATACCTTATAGTAAGGTAATGGTGGTCCTGGACCCGTTAATTCCCAGAATATTACCGTCACCTACATCCGACCTCAATAATCTTTCAGCACTTAATTCCTTGCTATTAATATTTATCGTATATCTATTATCGTCACTGCGTTGCTAGCGATACGTTTTGGCAGCAGCGCAAATTTCAACAGTTTATTGCGGTGAAGATTTTAGAGCAAGTAGTTTTTAAACGTGGTACCTAATTAACAACTAAAAAGCCCCTAATTTGGGCTTTTCCTAAAAGCAATTTTGATCCTATTCTAATTTTCAGAAAACCTGAATTTTTAATCTGCTTTGTTCTGAATAACGAACGAAAACGAACTTTTATACGTGGTAGAGCCATGCTGCAGCTATATTAGATATTAGTAGTATAGTTGTAGCACGAATGGGTCGGCTCGACCAGGGAAGGACCACGCTCTCACAGAATACCAGCGTAAAATAGCAGCCTAACGCTGCTGTGTTTCGTATGGTGAGTGTAGAGAACCTGAGACCCTTTTTACTGGAAATGAGGCATTTCATCTTAGTCCTCACGGGTGACAACGCATCTGCATTTTGATTTGTAATAGAGGATAGATATAGATGTCTATGGGCCACAGCAAACACTTACCATCAGGTGGACTGTGTGCTCGTTTGTCACCCTTATCCTATAAAAAAACGACTATTTTTATGAGGGACGTCTAGTCATTACCTATACTTGCAGCACCTATTTAGCACTTAATTCCTTGCTATTAATATTTATCGTATATCTAATAACTTTATTGCGTGGCTAGCGATATGTTTTTTTCTTCGTTTTTTATAGGATAGGGGATAGGGGAAAAGCGAGCACACAGCCCACCTGATGGTAAGTGGTTGCTGTGACCCATAGACATCTACATTTATCCTCAATAAAGAATCAAAATGCAGATGTGTCGTCACCCGTGAGGACTAAGATGGAATTCCTCTTTTCCAGTAAAATGGGTCTCCGGTTCTCTACACTCACCATACGAAACACAGCAGTGTCAAGCTGCCATTTTACGCTGGTATTCTGTGAGAGCGTGGTCCTACCCCGGTCGAGCCGATCCATTTGTTTTACAACTATACTACTAATATAGCTGCAGCATGGCTCTACCACGTACAAAACGTTTTGCCAGCAACGCAAATTACTACAGTACGTTGCGGTGAACTTTTTAGAACATCTAATTTTTAAACTTGGCACCTAAAAAGCCCCTAATTTTGGGTTTTTCTAAATGCAAATTCCTGACTTTGCGTTGCTGGCGAGACACAGCTGTGAAATCCTGCTAATTCTCACCTCACTTTTGTAGTGGTTTGACAAAATCGATAATATCTAATCGATATGTCCCTAACTGGCAAAAGTACGCCTTGCATGCAGTCTAATTCAACATTGTAATATTATTTCTTTTATTTTTAGGGTTCCGTAACTAAATATTCTTCTTATCACATACCATAATTCTACGAAAAACATTTTTTGATAGAACTAGAAAAATGAATGAAAATAATAAATAGAGAAATATGGGTTCCCAAAGGATATATTCGACTATATGCAGCAAGTACTTTCAAGAAAAATGTTTTTCTCATAGAGGTGTGCTAAGGGAAATCTACAACACATCCAACCATAAACACGTATTAATAAAATTACTTATTGAAACTTATTTTAATAGTAGAATAATGTATGTGGCAAAATTGCAAAATATTTTTAAGACCTTACAACATTTTACAATAAATTAGTTCTTTGAATGAAAATACAAATCTTACAACTTTTGTTTGTACCTTTCCTTTTGTTATGCTGTAGAAATGTGGTAATTAAGGAGTACGTTAGGGCTGAATCTGAAATACGGTGAGATATTGTGTGATAAGAGAAAAGTGTGAAAGATGATGTTGTGACCAGAATTGACAAAGGAATGCTTCGATGGTTTGGTCGTGTAGAAAGAATGAACAAATAAAAAGTGACAAAGCAAATGTATGTTGCAGAAGTGAGTGGCATAGTCGACAAGGGCCGCCCTAGACGAAAGTTTATCGACCAAATTGGCGATATATTAAAAATAGGCCAGATTAAGAGTACCCTAAACCGATGAGTATGTAAGTGTTTATTTCCCATAGTGTAGCAGATGTTCATGGGTGGCGATAGTCGCTTACCATTAGGTGAGTCGCATGCTCATACATTCTTAGATCACTTAAAATATTAATTATTTTTTCTTCTCGTTGTAGTAAGAAATTCCGCATCCACTACCTTCTCTTTCGCTTACGTTTCATTACCGTAGTAAGTACTATGTACGCAGCACTAATCGCAACAACATCCTCGGGTGACATTTTTATAAGCACTGACTATGTGGCCTGCAAAATGTTCCGCAACATATGTCTCGGGATATTGCGCCTAGTTGTTGAGCGACATGTTGCGCAACATGCCGCTCCTTTTGTTCCCAAGTATATTTGTGTGTGGTTGTGTAAAACTAATTTTACGTATTTTATCCCGCTTAATTTTAGCTTACTTTAATGTCCCACGTTTTGAATGCTTGCCTGCGTTCACGAATCCAGAATGACCACGGGGGATGAATTGTTTAAAATATTATTTATGATAATTAAACAGGAAATGGGTAGCAGCATCTTCCTGATAACGACTTAAAACTGTATAAAACTGCGGTTGCCAAGCCATCTGCCATGTAAACTATGGCAAAATCCCCTATGAGTAAATCTATGGGGGAGGCCTATGTTCAGCAGTGGACTTTTATAGACTGTAATGAATATTTGACAACACTTACAAGATAAAAAATATGTACTCAGTTCATACACGTAAATAATATTCACAGCTTTAAATGAAATAATAAACAATAAACCTTAAATATAGAAATGTTACAAAAACATAAACAATGTTGGTAAATAAACTTGTTTTTGCGACGAGGTTTTTTTTTATAGGAAAAGGGTGACAAACGAGCACACAGTCCTCCTGATGGTAAGTGGTTGCTGCGGCCGATAGACATCTACATCTATCCTCTATTACAAATCAAAATGTACATGTGTGTCACCCGTGAGGACTAAGATGGAATGCCTCATTTCCAGTAAAAAGAGCCTCCGGCCACCTGCACTCACCAAGCAAAACGCATAGGTAAATTTCTACTTCACGCTGGTTTTCTGTGAGGTCGTGGTACCACCCCGGTTCGAGCCGGCCCATCCGTGCGACAGCAAAAGCTGCCGCGTGGCTCTACCACTGAAAGGTTTGGATTTTCCACCACTCGTCAGTAACAAGTGTGTTAAACAGCTAAAAGAAACGGTTATTTACATTCTTTGATTAATTAAAATAATGGGGTTGTTATAAATTAATTTGCTTAATTCCGCGTAAAGAAAGAAAATGATGTGTCCTGCCCAGCTTTAAGGGGGACCTCCCACCCTCCCTCAATCGCGCGCACTATACCCGTCGCCGTCAATCCCAGCACTACCATCCTCAGCACCACCACACTAGGCAGCCGCACCGGTGCGGTGGTCAGCATTTGGTTGCGTGGTTGTAGGGTAGGCGGACGTTTCGCAGTAGTTTGTTGTTAATTTAACAGCAAATATCGGCGTACGTCAGGCGGTGATTTACCGCATGACGTAATCGCTCGCTACGTAATTGGAGCGCGGTTGCGTCAGCAAGTAGTATAAATAGCAGTAGTTTCGGCTCGCCGCTCACTTAGCGGCCAGCCTCCGCAGAGTCTACTTCACCTGAGGATGCCTCGTGTAGAGGCGAAACACGTGTCGTATTTTCGAGAGTGGTGTGTCCTGCCTAGTGTGGTGGTGCTGAGGATGGTAGTGCTGGGATGGACGGCGACGGGTGTAGTGCGTGCGATTGAGGGAGGGTGGGAGGTCCCCCTTAAAGCTGGGCAGGACACATCATTTTCTTTCTTTACGCGGAATTAAGCAAATTAATTTATAACAACCCCATTATAATGGATTTCCGCAAAGTAACGCCTGATTCTATCAATTAATTAAAATAATTATATTGAACAAAAATCAATAACAAATTCTAGACAGCCCAGGTTATATACGGCATTAGGACGGTGAACACTTGAGAATGTATCCAGTAAATGCACTGGAAATATAGGGACTTACAAATAAGTTATACGTAGTAAGATAAATTAAGTACTAGCGATCCGCCCGGCTTCGCACGGGTGATTTGTGGATCTCGACAACAGTGCCACCTACCAGGCCCAAATAAGAATATAAACCATCTAGGGACCCATCTCTCTTACAAAGCAATAAGGACCGTGGCCGAGCTCACTTGACTACTCTAGCGCCATCTATTATCTATCTACGGAAGCGGTTGCGATGTATATCGATATGAAAATTTGACGCGCTAAATACATCGTTCTTTATTTAATACATTTCCATAGATGTCGCTACATGGTACCGCTAAGTAAGATTGACGAAGTCATTGGGCTCTAGTTCAAACACAAAACAATTCATCAAAATCGGTCGTGCCGTTGTTCAGTTTTAGCGAGAATAACGGACAGCAATTGATTTTAAGAGATATAGTAATAATATTTCTGAGAGGGTTTTAGGGCAAGGAGATGTCCGCCGCGCTACCCCAATGCGTGTTGGTGAACTTCACGTCTTCGAAATATATTTTTTTTTATTTCTCAGACATGCAGGTTTCCTCTAGATGTTTTCCTTCACCGCCGAGCACATGGTAAATGAGCACTAAAATTGCAATTAACAATTTCATTGGTGCCGGCGGGGATTGAACCCTCTCAGAAATGAGAGGAGGAGGCTATAACTTTAACTTTATTAACTTTATAGAAATAACATAAGAAATATTTATTAAAAAATATGAATTAACTATCATCAATTAATGCTGTTTAAATCGTTGAGCCCCGAGGATTTTTTTCAATCATTATAAGGGTTCCGTACCCAAAGAGTGACCAACAGGACCCTATTACTAAGCCTCCGCTGTCCGTCCGTCTGTATTTCATCAGGCTGTAATAAATGTTAAAATAAACCTAGCAAGCTAACAGCATAGCAAAGTGGCGAAGCAATCAGCTTTGTAGCGGTTTCTAACGGAAAAAAAAGCTTCAAAATAGGAGGTTCAGATGCCTGGGTGATCAGTAATCGATTGCTGAAAACAGAATTTGAAAATTCGAAACCGTTCTCGAGATAATCGTGGGACAGACGGACAGACATCGTGAAATCAATAAGTGACTGCGCAAGCTTCGCCACTTAATAATTTAAAACGTAAAAGGGGTTCCCCTACTAGAAACAGCATATACGAATGCAACTTATATTTTGCGCCCAAGCGCATTTGCGTTTTCCGTATATTTCTCTTGGCACTGTATAATTCGGTGTCGAGTCAACAAAAAAAATATTACTATATATATATTACTGGCACTAAAATTGTGTTGATCCAAAAATCGCCAGATAACTAGCTAAACCATTTTTGTCTTCAATATTTTTTTTGTCGCTATGACTCAAGTTGTCGTCAAAATTTCCCAAAAACTACGCAAAGTGACGCATCATCACATTGTGAAGTAGTTTACTATAAAGGATTATTATCACTTGATACCGTAATGCCTCCTTTACACTACTCGTGAAGTTAGCTCGATGAAGTGCGCGTCAAAGTATACACACTCGTAAAACTTCGCGAAGAGCTCAGTTGCCTTGAGTCGCCCGCACACACTCTGTGAACAGTATGACGTCAATGCGTTAACTATAGATAAATAAATATATAAAAAAATTTAATATATAACTGGCATACTCGGATACGCCGAGTAGTGTAGTGAGATTCTTCTTGTAATTTCGGGGCACCTCGCGAAGTCCTTTGAGTCGGGGTCAAAAAATCGACAGTGTTCAAAAGTCGCCAGAGGCGAAGCGAGGTTGCACGAAGTGAATCGAAGTACCTCTCTTCACTACACTATTCTCCTCGCCCAACTTCGATCAACTTCGCGAGTAGTGTAGAGGGGCCATAAGCATCATATTAAGGATGACTTACGCTAGACCGTGCCGGGTCCGAGCCGAGTGTCGGCCGTAGCACGGTCAACTAATATTACATATATTTTGTATGGACACACTCACGCTATACCGAGCGGCAACCGAGTGACGGCCGGGCAACGGACAACGCTCGGAAACAACTCGGCTCGGCTCGGCCATTTCCTTGTGGTAGAAGATTTATCAGATTCTTCATCGTCCAGAGTGATCGCAATAGCCGCTAATTCCAGATCGTCGAAATTCAACATGATTGTAGTCTAGTTACAACAGTATTTTTGCTCGGACGAGTATACTGCATCACGGCGCAACGATAATTGCTCGGTCGAGGCCCGGTCGGTTGCAATAACATGCACGGGATCGGCTCGGTGACCGTGCTACGGCCGACACGGCTCGGACCCGGCACGGTCTAGCGTGAGTCATCCTTTAGGCTGTGCTTGATACTAAGATAAATGAAGATACGGCTTAAAGAACAAGTATCCAAGCCAAACTTCTTAATAAAAAAATCAAATCAAAAATCAATGTTTTTGATAAATGAAAATGATAATAAATTGAAAATTTGATAAATTTTGAAATTATTTGTAATAAACTTGTAATAAACTAATGAGCCCTGTTTATTACATTTCATTTCATTTACGTTCAGTATTTTTATAAGTTAAAATGGATATTTTTAATTCAAACAGCATCGAAGAAAACTTTCCAATAAATGTGTGCCGTTGTTGCCTCGCAGAAGGTTGTTATAAAGATATTTCCAGTGAATATTTTATCTCAGGAAAGAAAGAAGTCTACGAAGAAATGTTGAAAGATGTTTTCAATGTGGAGGTACGTATTACGTATATTTAAAAGCAGTGGAGTAGCGTGCCTTAGAGTCCTGTATCAAAATTTGTCGGGGGGCCCAAATGAATTGTAAAGATTTTTCACAAAAGGAACAAAAACTCTCGCATTGAATGAAAATAATTATATATCGATTATAAGTTATTACTTACAATTAATACTACTAGGAACTAAGCTAGCCAAACAATTCAAACCAACATCCTGTCCCATAGAATTCCTTAGAATTTTTGCTTACATACATTCGGGGCCTCTGTACCCCGGGGGCCCCATATCATTAACACGGCTGATACGGCGGTAGTTATGCCCCTGTTTAAAAGTAAACTGTGGTTAAATACTGCTAATTAACCTATTGATATTGTTTTTACCATCACAAGTTCTGTTAGATATTAAAAAAAAAACAAAGTTTTATTGTATATTTTTTATTTTTGTCATGTCATCTAAGAGTTGCATTAAAAGATTCATTCACCATTTTCTATCTTCAGATTGGAATTTTTCTCCAAATTTACATGGGATCTCCCCTGGGATGGGCTTGATGAACTACCTCTAACTATAATTATATGAACATTGTTACATTAATTTGAAAACAATAAATATTTCAGATTTCGTACCAAAAGTATGGGGGACCAAGCCGTTATAGTCGACTAATTTGTGAAAACTGCATTATAAAACTGCGGGATGCAAGAGAATTCAAATATAAAGTTTTGGCGAGTGAGAAGTCTTTTATCAAGTATTTAGATAACATGCAAATAAATATAAAACAAGAGGGTAAGTTTTCAAGGGTTGCCATTTTATTATCCTGGGACATAATTTAGTTGGTGATTTTTGGTTTTCATGAATGTACAACAATGCTACTAGTGGCTTTTCATTTTTACACAAAAATATGATGTTTTTAAAGTTTTGAGGTTCAATATGACTTCGATTAATCGAAAAATCGCCATCGAGGTATCAATTTCATGTATCAATCTAGAACACGAATTTGTGAATCGAACCAAGTACCTGTCGAAAATGGTGTTCATTAGTGAACTTTTAATAGCCTGTGATGAATGAATGCCCAACTTAATTATGTTTTATAGAAGTGGTTTTTGTTTACTTACACTAGGAAAATTAGTATATTAGTAAGATAAAACCTTATGTTCGGCAATAATTGAAGCGAGGAGGATCTTTAGGCTTAGCTTTCCATTGACTTTCGTTGAGTTATAGGTTGATATTTTTTTACAGAAAGGATACATTATTATAAGCACAGGCAAAGTTTTGCATACTTTTTGAGAAATAAATTATTGAAAATCAATTATTTTTGCAATAGTTATGTCAATTCCTATCGTAAAACTGACGCTATTTTGTATTGTCACTGTCATCGTCAGTAGGGATGTCGATTCTTTCCGAAAAAGATCGATTTTTAAATTGATTCGAATCATAAGCTGATGTATCGATTCACAAAAAATTGATTTCTAAAATATCTATTTTTTTTTTCATGTTTGCATTTATAATGTAAATATAAATCCATTTTATGAAAAACAAGAAAGATACCATAATAAATGCTCTTATTAAAATTTGTACAGTACAATACAGTATCTATTAGGGAAGATAAATAAAATAGGTTAGGTTCAACTTATGTCAAAGAACCAAATTGATTGACCCTGACTCCACCTGGTACGAGTCTCTCCTACCCCTAGAGTGGTTTTATAGAGCCGGAGGCGCGTAGGGGGAGCAGCCTCTACGCCTTTGCGTAACAAATCGCAGGCATCGGACGAGCCGTAGCGGCTGAGGCTCGTCGCGGAAGGCGACCAACAAGCCGAGGCTGCGAAGGCGAGGACCGAGGCTGCTCTTCCCGCAGCGCCGGAGACGTAGCAGTCTCAAAATAGATACAGAAATCTTTCTGAATCAGTCCCCCTATTTTTTTATGATGAAGAGGATTTTTTCTCATAAAATGGATTTATATCTACATTATAAATGCAAACAAAAAAATATAGATATTTAGAAATCGACTTTTTGTGCTTACGATTCGAATCGATTTAAAAAAAATCGAACTTTTTCGGTAAGAATCGACATCCCTACTGACAATGACAATACAAAATGGCGTCAGTTTTACGGTACAGCAATTGACATAAATATTGCAAAAATAGTTGATTTTCAACATTTTTTTTCTCAAAAAGTACGTGTCTCCGAATGTTGAAACTTTGCATGTGTGCTTATAATAATGTAACCTTTCGGTAGAAAAAATATCAACCCCAACTCGACGGACGTCAATGGAAAGTCGTACCGAGCTTTAGGTTATTCGTGACTATAAAGCGCAAGTGAAGCCAGTGCAAGAATGAGTATAATATCCTTCATGACTCTGGCGTTAAAATCCCACCATTAATATGATGGTGGCAGGGCGGTCGGGTGAGAAGACTGTCTGTATTGCAAGGCACCGCGCTCTCCCTGTCCTTAGAGACTAGACCATATCTGCCGCTAAATAAAGGTAGTTTGGTGCTAATGCTCATTTTTCCTGACTCCACGTACGCGTACATAGGCTGCACTAAAAGTATCGGGAATGGAATATTTCCACTGTTCCTGTCATATTAAAATCTTTTTAATTGAAAACTCCTTAGTTTTAAAAATCGAATACCATTTATTTCAAAAAATATTCTCGGTCTTGTCACAAGGTTTTGTCAAACTTGTTTAGTCGTTGAGAAAATGGAATTGACGGGAGAAAATTCAAGAGCGATGATTTATTATGACTTCCGAAGTGGTTTAACACAAAAACAGTGTGTTGACCGGATGATTTCTGCATTTGGTGATGAAGCCCCATCCAAAACCACAATTTATCGCTGGTTTGCTGAATTTCAACATGGACGTGTCAAGCTCAGTGATGATCCCCGTCAAGGTCGTCCAAAAACTGCAGTCACCCAAGAAAACGTTGATGCTGTGCGTAAGCTGATTGAGGAAGATCGACATGTGACATACCGCGAAATTCAGGCAACTTTAGACATTGGCATGAGTCAAATACAAATAATCTTGCATGAACAATTAGGTGTAAAAAAGTTGTTTTCCCGATGGATACCGCATTCGCTCTGTGAAGAGCAAAAAGCGGCTCGCGTTACGTGGTGCGTCAGAACTCTCGAAAGATTCCACGCAAGATCCTCAAATGCTGTATACAACATCGTATCAGGTGACGAATCCTGGATATACGCGTACGAACCCGAAACAAAAAACCAGTCTCGAGTTTGGGTGTTCGAAAATGAGTTAAAGTCAATAAAAATTGTTCGTTCAAGGAGTGTTGCAAAAAAATGGTGGCCAATTTTGTCTCCAAAACCGGCCATGTTACGACTATTCCTCTTGAGGGACAAAGAACGGTTAATGCAGAACGGTATGCTAGCATTTGTTTGCTACAGGTTGTTTCTGAACTCCGTAAAGAGAACTGCAACCGCCGCATCATAATCCATCACGACAATGCGAGTTCTCACACCGCACACAGAACAAAAGAGTTTTTAGAGCAAGAAAACATAGAATTATTAGACCATCCGCCGTACAGCCCCGACCTAAGCCCTAATGATTGCTATATTTTCCCTAAAATAAAGAATAAATTGCGTGGACATAGATTTTCATCACCTGAAGAAGCTGTGGACGCCTACAAAACGGCCATTTTGGAGACCCCAACTTCCGAATGCAATGGTTGCTTCAGTGATTGGTTCCATCGTATGGAAAAATGTGTCAAATTTCGCGGAGAATACTTCGAAAAGCAATAAATACATTTTTAAAAAGTAATGTTGTGTCACTTCCTTGATTCCCGAAATTTTCAGTGCCGCCCTCGTATTGTACTCCGAGGAGTCTGTTGAACGTAAAATTGGAAGCCTCGGAGGAAGGTGCGCATTGTATTGGTATGCGTCTTACCTCAGATGGATAATTTGGAAGAGAATTGGGAGGGACTACTCCCTTGTCATTGAAACGGCGGCGGCTGTTCCTATATATGTAGTGAAGGTGAAACACCATGGGGTTTAATCAGTGCGAGTCTGCTATAACCCACCCATTATTGTCTCATCGCGAAGTGAATATCTGTAAAAATTTCCCCATATAAAAAAGTGGCCATAGAATGAAAAGAGGAGGTCTCCCGTCGGGTAAGGTATTCTGTGCTCCGAGTGGTAGTTCATAGCTATTCTATATATATACTGGTTTTACTTCGGAACTTTGATAGCGTGATTTAGGTTCGATGTGTTTCACTTGTGGCACGACGACTGCGCCGCCACACCACCAGCTCAGACCGGAGTTCGATAGTCCAGTCTAGATGTCGATGAATGTGCAAGTAATGTGCGTGAATGTGAGTGGAGAAGAAGGCAAGTAATCTGCGAGAGTGCCTTCAAGCAGAGGTGAGCAGTAATGCTCAGAGCCGTGTTGAACACTAGCACAGAGAGTGCTCAGCGGTGAAGGAAAACATTGTGAGGAAACATGCACGTCTGAGTAATAAGAAAAAAAATATTTCGAAGACATGTGAAGCCTTATTGGCTTCACATGTCTTCGAAATTCGTTGGCATTAGGGCAGCGTGGCGGACATTTCCTTGCCCTAAAACCCTCTCTGAAATGAGAGGGGCCTGTGCCCAGCAGTGGGATGTATATAGGTTATAACTTTAACAGCATTGGCTGTAAATTATGCCAACCTTACTGCAGGCTTGATTAGCAAAGTAGACCTGGATTATGTGAATTTAATACTGGCTAACAATAAGTTAAGAAAAGCGAACTGATACTTTTGTAAGTGGTAATTTAGTTTAACAAAGTGTTTTCTTTTTTGCCTTAAAGATACCCACATTGTGATTGGACAATGAATGTTTATCTGTGTGAAATAAAATGAATTATAATAGGGTATTTTACACCATGTAAAAAAAATCGAAGAATATATATATTTATGATAGATTTTGTAAAAAGTAAACGAGAAATATTGATTTCTATTTATAGAAAAGCATTATAAATTTTATATTTCAATTTAAAGAATATTTTTTTTTACCTGTGCCTCAAATTGCAAAACGATGTCCGCCATGTTAGATAGCGTCGTGACGTCACTAGGTCAAAGAACTAGGTTATGTGCTGTGTACTAACTAGTTAATTTGGAAATTTTTCAAGTTATCATTACAATTGTTGACTTTTATTCCGAATTTTATTGAAAAGGCATCATGGAAGATGGTTACGTAAAAGCGAGTTTATTACTTCGCTTTTAGCACTAATGTTACAGATATTATAATATAAGCTTAGGTGAGAAAAACTTTTTGTTATATTTTTTTGTACAAACCCTCAGACGAAATAAAAAGTCACTTTTTTATTTGGTCTGAGTACAAACCATGTCTTTATTCCCATATAATAGAAGAAAACAGGAATTAAGTAAAACACTGCACTGCACTTGCAAGGGCTATCAAAATGGCCCACAAAGGGCGGGACAGACGAGCGATTAATCTAATCCATTACAAAATTTGACTTGCAATAGGTACCTATTTTTTTTTATTTATTTCCACCAACAGTATACTTTCAGAAAACAACAAAAAATATGTGCTTACATCTGATACAATACTATTGTTAGGTGAAAAACTGGTGCCTAAACTAGGTAAAACCTGTATCTTAGGTCACCAGGTCCCCACCTGTAGGTATCCGTGGACAAACTAAATAGATGAAGCTACAATAAATGTTTTCATTCGTAATTAAAAACAATACAACGAGAATTACTTATATTCTAATAATAAAAAAAACGCACAAAACTAATAAGAAAGAGAACAACAAAAAAAGGGTAATGTCTCATTAAATAGCAAACAGAGACAACAGTTAAACATTTTACAACGGTAGGTACTTCATTTTACCTATTAATGGTCGCATTATTTAGGATGCATATAATTGAGCAGAATAATAAAATTTGTGTATGTGTTTATGAGTAATAAATAGAGTTACATAAATAAAATAAAACCAGTATAGTTAAATATATGTAAATAGATATTTTATTATGTTAATAACAGACATAAATATTATTATTACACACACACACATATATATATATATATATATATATATATATATATATATATATATATATATATATATATATATATATACTTTATAAATCACCACACTTTATTTTTAGTTTATACTTTCTTTTTTAATTTTGTTCTTATAATATACATATATTATCACCTTTTTGATTACCTCAACAATTCAACAAGTTTATAGACAATATAAAAATTATGGAAGTCACATCAAGTAATTATTAAATAAGATAATAATAATTACCTAAGTAATAATTCCCATTAAATTTTCAGTATCATCATAGCTTAGGTTCAGTAACCAGGAGGTAACCTTTTTTCTGCATTCGTATGATGATAATGAATTTAAATCAATTTTCCCGTTACATAGGTTGTATAAATATGGACCAAGAAAATCAAAAAATCTTTGTGCGGATTTCGTCCTAAATACTTTGCAAGCACACTAAATCATATCTTCGCTTTTTGCTTTTGATGTCTGGATTATAAAGAACTAAACGATGTTGTCTATGTATAATCGATTGGACAAACAGCTGTCGCACAGATAGTACTTTCCATTCCCTGTAAAGTTCTTTAGTAGGGTAAAGAAAATTACGAAAGTATGCTACTTTTAAGATCACCTATCATGTCATGATGTTTTGTTTTGATTAATCGATAGTTAAATATAAGTCATACTTACATCAAAGTGATCTTCACAGAAGTATAGTTTAGATTTTGTAGACAATGCCTTTGGTTTTCTTCTTGCAGGTTTTAATCAATTATTTCTCATATTTAAATCAGTTGGCACTTTTATCCGTAACTTCCCCGGTGTTCTTATGCTCGTATTTTTGCAATCAGGCACAACACAACAATGATATAGATGATAACTCATTATTAAACCTTCAAAAGTATCTAATTCCTTTGCAAAATTGTCAAAATTCTACGACAGTGACGTCACGAGTTAAACAGTATGGCGGCTAGCGTTTTCACGCGAAAATTTAAAACGATAGATTAAAAGTAATTTTTATGTCACTATTTGGTTTTAAAAAATTTATATAAAAATTATAGTGATTCATTATCACTCTAGGATTCATTTAAAACACTTTTTGAAAATGGGTGTAATACCCTATTGTTGTTGTTACAGAAAATATTCAAGAAACCGATATAATTTCAGAGGAGCGTGCAATCAAAGTGGAACTAGAATTGAATACCGACAACGAGGTTGAAAGTTCTGAAAATGATATATTTGGGAACAGCCAGGTTGTTAATTACTATGGTAAGTTAATGTTGGTCAATGTTTTAGATTTTAAGTTGTAATTGCCATTGGTGTTGCCATGTAGAGCTGCTGTAAGACAAATTGATTACACTAACATATCTAGTGAGGCAATGCTCTTTAATTTATAATAGGAAGACAATGAACCTAAATAATTCATCTGTCGTTTTGTCATTATTTATTTTATTATAGCCTATAGAAACATAGGCCTCTCCGTAGATTGCCTCATAGGGGAGCTATTTTCCATAGGTGGGTAGGCAACTGCAGCTTTTAGGGTTTCGTACCTCAAAAGGAAAAAACGGAACCCATATAGGATCACTTTGTTGTCCGTCAGTGTGTCTGTCAAGACCCTTTTTCTCAGGAACGCGTAGATGTATCAAGCTGAAATTCATATCAAATACTCAAGTTTACTGTCCCTTGGAGCTGTGAAAAAATCAAACTCCTAAGTCAACGCAATCAAAAGATACAGCCGTTTATGTCGCAAATTTTCGACATACGCATGGGAATCAAAACCTACAGGGTACTTCCCGTGTACTCAGAATCTTAAAATTTGGTACGAAGCAACGTATTATAGCACAGATAAAGGAAAAATTGCAAAAAGCATAAATTTTTAGTTATATCATACAATAAAAATATTTTTAATAATGTTAAACTTATATACCTACGGATTTGTTCGAAACCCTCGGTGCGCGAGTCCGACTCGCACTTTTTTTAATTATTTTGAGATCTTTGATGGGAAGATATACCGCTAGTGGCAGTGTAAGAATATCCACTACCTCATCATCCCCTGGGTGTCGTAAGAGGTGACAGAGGGAAACAAATCAGGAGATGGGCAGCAGCGTCTTCCTAATAACGACTTAAAAATAAAAAAAACTGCGGTTGCCAACTTGCTTGTCAGGCGTGGCAATTATGGCAAATATCCCTTCTGTGTCGCAATCTATGGTGGAGCCCTACGTCCAGCAGTGAACTTTAATAGGCTGTAACAGTAATGGTGACAGGAAGATGCTGCTGCTGACATCCTGTTTCAGTTTCTCTGTTTTTTTTTATAGAATAATTTTTTTGTCTCATATCACCCATGGGATAATATGAGGCAGTGGATTCTCTTAAGCAGTCACTACACACCGCAACCTAGATAAAGAATGTAAGATATTGTTACGTGCATGGTGAGTAAAAATGCAGATTAGGATGAAAAATTAATGTATTGCTCCACACACACCGCAAGCGTACATTCACATCAATTTGTCCAAATCACAAAATTATTGACGAGGTCCTTAATAATCACAGATGTAGTCCGATTGCTCGTAGTCGCTTCCCGAAGTAGGGTTCACTATCGCGTTCTCTAAATAATTCTTTCTCTGATCAACAGCACTCGATTCTATACCCAATAAGAGAAAGAACATTGTTCATTCAAATGTTCCACTCTTTCAATGAGAAAATGCTAGAACATTCGCGATTAAAAACATGCCTAAAGAAGTAAAGGTTTTACTTACGTAGACATAAGGTTGCGTATTGCTTGCGTCGAACAGTTTGGGCGTTGTCTATTCTTACGTCCACACATTTTGACAGGACATTGACCCTCATTTCGTAACTACACGTAATGCAACACGTACCTCTTTATTGTAACAATATATTCATGAAATGTTCAATTCTCTATTACTATCCGTTTTAATACAAAAGCAATGTAAATTAAAAATTTTGTACAACCAACTTCAATAATAATTATTAAGCATAACTCAAAAACTATTGGTCAAACCTTAATCAAATTCATATGGGACCACATGTGAAGCACCAGCTTTCAAATAAAAAAGAATTATCGAAATCTTTTCACCCAGTAAAAAGTTATGAAGTAACACACATAAAAAAACATATAGTCGAATTGAGTACCGTCTCCTTTTTGAAGTCTGCAGAAAATATTAAGCAACACGCATTGATCATGAGCTGTGATGATCCTGATAATTATTATATTTTGATCCTGGTGATCCTAATTAGGATTCTAGGATACATCTAATAAATTATAGTATTGTCATTGGTCCTTGGTACTAGTGTTTTTTTTTATAGGATATGGTGACAAATGAGCACACATTCCACCTGGTGGTAAGTGGTTGCTGTGACCCATAGACATCTACATTTATCCTCTAGTGTTGGCAACCAACATCGTCCGCCCCTCTTCGTGCACAACGGAAGAGAAGTGGAAAGGGAAATGTATAAAATAGGGTGCATCATGATTCTTCGGCATTCTGTATAGAGAACACGCGTCGAATTAGTCAAAGTGTAATTAAGTGTAGTGATTACAAAAACTGTAATATTGAGTACTCTGTACAAATATTAATGGAATATAAAGAATCAAAATGCAGATGCGTCATCACCCGTGAAGACTAAGATGGAATGCCTATTAGTGTGCTAATTTCCAAGTCAATCGGCCATCTACAAGTTGGTGAAAATTACATTTAAAGATTCTATCACATATACAGGGTTATATTTCAAAGAGTAGCCAAATTTTAAACTTAAATTCAAATGTATAAAATAATGATATACCGTTAAATAAAGCCTCTTCTTTTATTTGAATTCCAAATTGAATGTTATTTACAAGCAATAATCGCAAACAGGGGAGCGCGCAACAACTACGCGTACGCGCGTTCCTATGTGTGCGATTTAATTCGCTACATTTTTCCCGACTGATCGACACTTACGAATGTGTGCGTGCATAATAAAATAGTAGGCGTTAGATATTTATGAATGACAATCAGTTAAAATTTATTTTACATTTTTTTTTTATAGAAAAGGGTGACAAACGAGCACACAGTCCACCTGATGGTAAGTGGTTGCTGCGGCCCATAGACATCTACATCTATCCTCTATTACAAATCAACGCAGAGGTAAACCTCTACTTCACGCTGGTTTTCTGTGAGGTCGTGCTACCACCCCGGTTCGAGCCGGCCTATCCGTGCGACAGCAAACGCTGCCGCGTGGCTCTACCACTGTTTTTTACCACTTTACTTTACCAAGCATTTTGAATTTAAATGATTTTCTTCACCGTTTGCCTATATCTGGGGGCACGGCAGTGCCCCCGCCAAGTCGAGCAAAAAAGCGGCACGGCCGTACCATCCTTTTCTCGAAGCAGTTCAGGCCATTTCCGAAACCCTATAACTTCGTTATGGATAAAACTAGAAGCGTGAATTTTTGCTAACCAAGTAGGCATTGTATAAACTCAGTATATTTCAAATTTAATTAAATTTGAACCAGTAGTTTAAGAATTATAACTAGTCAAAGTGTCTTAATTTTGTCACTCACTGACTGACCGATTATCAAAACTCTGAGGCACTTCTAGCAGACATAGAAACTTCAAATTTGGAATACAATTTTTGTTTTATATGTAAATCAAGGAAAAATTAAAATATTTTACAATTTTGGTCCAGTTTTCGAGATACACCAACTGCATAAATAACTTTGTAATCCCATATAAACATATAGTACTAAACAATCTAATTTAATATAATATGTATTACTTGTGAGATACATTGTGTTTTCATGCGATTGCCAAGTTAATCTATGTATCAATCTATAGACTGAATAAATTAACCGCCTTGGTATTACATGGATCTCACAACTTTTTAAGGTAGAAGAACTGAGTTGCGAGAATTGGCTTTTTTTACAAGTTATGTTTTTGATGGCATTGCTTATTCTGAACCATCTTTGCAAATTTGGCCAGTTATTTCAAAATAACCCTGTTTAGATAAACGCAAAGCTAGGCATGTTAATATAGGAAGTAATAATATTGCAAATACTGTTTTTTTTTTATTACAAAAATGTACAAATCCGATTAAATTTCAGATGTGGTGGGAATTAAATTAGAAACTGAATTAAACATCGACAACGATATCGAAAGTCATGAAACGTTGGAGGAACAAACTGAGGAGCATCACACTGGTAAGGAAATGTATTGCCTTACTACTACTTCTAGGATAAAGTTATTAAGTTATTGTAAGTTGGTGAAAATTACATTAAAAGATTCCATTACATACCTAGTCAGGTCATAAATTCTGTCACATGTTTAATATAAAATAATTGAAACAAGTTTATTCATTATGTAACCGTTTATATACCAAAATGAACTTAACAAAACATAGATTCTTGTGACATTAAAGTTTATTCAAAATGACCTCCGTGATTTCGAATACAGGCCTTCAAGCTGCGCGGCCAGTCGTCTATCGCAGCACGAACGAGGTCCATGTCAATATCGGCGGCTGCCTTAATCAAGGATGTCTTGAGTGACTCCAAATTGGGATGAGGCTTTGAGCACGCCTTTTCCTCCAAGTGTTGCCATATCTTGTAATCTAACGGATTCAAATCTGGACTGGAGGAGGGCCAGTCTTCGTGCCGGATGAAGTCGATTTCACGCGCCGCCAGCCAGTCTTGTGTGCTCTTCGCTCTATGAGCTGACGCCGAATCTTGTTGGAATACCTAGTGCCTGTTATTGAACATGGTATGAGAAACAGGTTCCACAAGGTTCGTCAGGACTGTATTTTGATACACAACTGCATTCGTTTTTACACCTTTCTCACAAAAATGTACCTCTGTTAAGCCCCAATAAGAAACTCCCAACCATACCATGAGCGAGGATGGAAAATGACCTCGTTGGACACGCGGAATACGGTTGCTCGCTTCTTCACTACTGTGTGCGTACACCTTATCATTTTGTTTGTTGTAGCTCTCTTCTACGGTAAAAATTTTTCATCTGAAAAAAGAATTTCCCGATATTTTTTCCCGCGTACCGCTTCAACAAAGCGCGGCATTTCTTCAGTCTCAGATCCATTAGACGAGCATTCAAACGATGTCCTGTTTTTCTTCGATATGCCCGAAGCCCTAAGTCTTCATTTAACACCCTTTTCACCGTGGTTCTGCTTAACCCCATCTGAAGGGCCAACAGTTTCTGCTTACGTTTGGGATTTCTTTGAATTCGCACCTTCACAGCTTTTATCACTGCTGGAGTCCTAACAGACCGAGGGCGACCACTTCTTGACCTGTCATCTACACTAGAGTCTTCATTGTATCGTTTGATAGTACGATAAACGAATCTTTTGGTTATATTCAAATTTATCAGTATGTCAAAACTTTGAATTGGCGCGAACCACAACGATGCAACGCAATAACTGCAACACGGTCTTCTTTAAGCGTCCACTCCATATTTAAAAATGAGTAAAATTCTAAAAAGTATACAGTTTTATTTTCATGAACAATTCGAAATTCGAATTCAATAAACTTTTTTGTGGCCAGCGTTCTAAAAGAAAAGTGTTTACTGTGTGACAATACTTATGACCTGACTGTGTATATAGATAGATACATGTGAAGCTAATTAAAGTGTGTTAATATAAGAATTAATAATATTGTTAATAATATTGCAAACAAATTGCACGCGACGATTTTTTTTTACTGTTCCTTGTGGTTACAAAAATGTACAAAGCTGATTTAATTTCAGATGTGATGAGAGTTAAATTAGAATCGGAATTGAATGTCGACAACGAGATCGAAAGTCATGAAACTTTGGAGGACCAAACCGACGGGAACCACATTGGTAAGGAAATGAATTGCCTTATGGATTTTTTTTTATCTACCCTCTCGGAAATAAAAATGCCTTTGCACAGCAAACTTTTTTTTATACATGGTAGAGCCATGCTGCAGTTACAATAGTTGTTGCACGAATGGGTCGACTCGACCGGGGCTGGACCACGCTTCTCACAAAATACCAGCATATAATAGCACCTTATGTGTGTAGTATGGTGAGTGTAGAGAACCGTAGACCCCGTTTACTGTAAACAAGGCATGGGATGACAACGCGTCTGTAATTTGATTCTTAATCGAGGATAAAGTTTACGACGGGCTGTTTGCGGCAACTTCACCTCTATGCGCGTATTTTACGTGTTCGAGGATAAATGTAGATGACTATGGCCCACAGCATCCGCTTATCATCAGGTGGACTGTGTGCTCGTTTGTTACCCTTATTCTATAAAAAAGGACTATAAACCCAATTTTAAACGCCGTAGGCCTTTTTCTACTTTTAAATTTTAAACTTAAATAGATAAGGTCTGCATATTTTCTGGGACTTTGTTGTAAAAGCATATACTTTGCCCGATGAAGGAATTAATGACCCTTTGGATTAGAGTAATTGGTATAACAAACTTGTGCTTGTTCCTAGTATTTAGAGAATGTACAACACTATTTTTCTACCGACTTCAAAAAGGAGGAGGTACTCAATTCGACTGTATGTTTCCTCATAACTTTGTTCTACGTGAACCGATTTCGATGATTCAGTTTTTATTTGAAAGCTGGTGCTTCTCATGTGGTCCCATATGAATTTGATCAAGGTCTGACCAATAGTTTTTGAGTTATCCTTAATAATATATATTGTAGTCGGCTGTACATAATTTTAAATTATAATAAAACTATTTATGTTTTAATGTAGACAAATATTAAATTTTCGTAAATATACTGAGAGATCAAAGTTAGTATGTTTATTTCTTTTAAAATTTCTCTAAGGGATTCCTCTGGACCTAGTTTATAAATTCCTCTCACGGCTCTCTTCTGCAATTCTGCAGTTCCGGTCTTCTATACTTGAAAAAGCCAGTATAACAACATGCAGTGTAAGGTCCCAGGTGTGACAACATATCGGCAGCCTTCTTGGTTTAAAGTTGGTTGCAGGTGTCGATGGGCTTGCCAACAAGTGGACTGTTAGTTCACAATAAACACTGTGACTTTAATATGTGAAAGTAGCTATCTAACGAGATTAGAGGTCGACTTCAAGGTCAAGGTCGTCACATATTGTTTGTTTATTACTCGCGTAAAGTATTAATTTAAAAATTAATATTTTACGCGTGTAAACATTACCTATGTTTCTAACATAGGTAATGTTAAGCCGCGTCTCCACCAAAGTTTTGTTAACAACTGTTGTGTTTCCAGCACGTGTTGGTAACAAATGTTTCTGTAATTACTTAGTGTTGGCAACAAAACTTGAAACAATGTTGGAAAATGGAAACACGGATTTTCGGCGGCAACATCAAAGGAATACGCTTGTTGCAAACATTTGTTCCCTCGGTGGAGACGCTTGTTGGAAACATTTGTCGGCAACATCGGAAACAAATGTTGGTAACTTTTGTTGAGTTGTAAACAGTTGGAAACATAAATGTTCTCAACATTTTTGGTGGATACGTGGCTTTAAGCGTTATTAAGTGTTATCCGTGAGTGGTGATGCTAAATCAAGTCTTACGAAACAACATGTACTGCCGCATAGTGTTGTATGAACTAATTTGTTTCGTTTGTTTAATTTTCAGAAATTTTTGGGAATTTAAAATTGCAGCTGAACAAAGATTTTAATAACACACCGACTGTAGGGGCAAATGTATGCGACAAGCGAAAATTAACTACGGAAAGTAACACAAAAGGCAAGAAGCCGAAACCAGCTGACGAGGGCACAAGTAAGTTATAGTTTCTATGTTCTTTTAAACCTTTTTTTTTCGTGAAACTAAAACGAGAAACGAACTTCACAGTCCACTTGATGGTAGGTGGCTATTGTAGTCCACGGACACCAGCAATCAAGTTCAAACAAAGAAAGTTGCCGCATCGTGCGTTGTCACCTCAGAGAATGAGGGCTAATAATCTTCCACTCACCAGATGTCGCTAGTTGTGACTAAGGTAAAGTTTATTGTTACACAATGTCAGTTAATTGAGAATTTCGTTTTAAATAATAGTTTATCATTATCTAGAGTATTATATTAATACACAACACAATGCGTCAGTAATTTTAATTTTTAATTTTTTGCACTTTAGAACTCTTTTTTTTAAATCGACTTTTAGTTATATTTATAGTTTGGTTTATTAATTTCTAATGTAATTAGTATAAAATATAACTAATAATACAGAAAGAAACCTTAAAGATTACATTTTCCTAAGAAATTATCGTCCCCGCTATGATCTGTCAAATATTTTACCTCACTATAAGGTGGCGCCGCCCTGGTGGCAGAAAAGTCGTGGATGCCCTCATTAAGATGGAACACCTGATAGCCTGTAGTTATACTGATTCTCTATATATATATATATCAGACCAGAGCAAAGAAGTGCAGGCACTGCTATTGGACGTCAGAAATATATAAGAGGGTAATACTTACCCTGGGAAAGTAATTTCGAAGCCAAAGTTTATTTTAAGCCGCGTAGCGATTACGCGTTCCTGGCGTGTGCGCGGTGTATGACCGCGCCGACCAGTGCGCTCCGCGGAACGCGTTCCAAATGTTCCAAGTGTATCAACTAAGCGGCAGCCGTTCCAGTGTTTGACTGTTCAACATGAATGTCGGTCGTGTACGAACACCTGCCTCTTTCATAGTTCCATTCATCTTCTTTGAGCGCTTTATAATGACAAATACTACTTTTGCTATTCCACAGCAGTTATTTGGTACCATATATTTTTATCAATTCACGGCAACTCTGGTTATCCATAGCTCTGAACGCAATGAACACGAATGATAAAAACAACCGTCCCAACTGGCGCGCACGCCTATACTTAAACTACTTTGATACGCGGTAAAAAACCGACACCAGATGGAGCGGCTCGCTCCACGTTTGAGCGTTCAAGTTAGAGCGAACAATTTGGCGCGCGTTCCAAGACGGTGTCCATTTTGCGCGGCTGGAACACGCGCAAATGTTCGACCTCTTGGAGCGCGTAACCGATACGCGGCTTTAACACCATTGTGTCTAACAGAGCACATAATTGGCTGTGTAGTGGCGGTGTTATAATATTCACTACCCTATGTCGTCCCGTTGGTATCATAAGAGGCGACAGAGGAAAACAAACCAGGAGATGGACAGCTGCGTCTTTCTGATAACAAAATAATAATCGAAATAATGAAAGACTGCGGTTGCCAACTCGCCTGCCAAGTGTTCCAACTCTGGCAAGGGGCTCATAGGAGCCCTATGAGGCAATCTGTTAAAGTTACAGCCTGTATACGTCCCACTACCAGGCAAAGGCCTCCCCTAATTTCTGAGCGGGTTTTAAGGCAAGGAAAGTGTTCGCCGCGCTGCCCCACTGCGTGTTGCGAACTTCACATGTCTTCAAAATATTCTTTTTCTTATTCCTCAGACGTGCACATGTTTCCTCACGATGTTTTCCTTCACCGCCGAGCACGTGGCAAATCAGCACTTAAAAGAGCAATTAACAATTTCATTGGTGCCGGCGGGGATCGCACCCGGTTTGCTCGCGTACTGTGAAATTTACAGCGAGCGTTAACCATCTGGGCTACCACGGTCTATAGGGAAGCGTCTATATTCAGCAATAGACTTTAGTAGGCTGTAACTATAATTAAAAATCGTGGATAACTTTTTGAATTATTTAAAGACAGAATTGTTTTAATCAATTTCGGAACGAAAGTTTTGCAAAACAAAAAAAACTGTGTTTGAGTACGTTGTCACTTTGCTGTCAAAATTGACACACAAAAATAAAGAAAACAGATTGCGTAGTGGTTGAGCCAATACGGTAAGTAAATCGATTTATTTTTCTGTCTACTACATTATTGCTCTCATCAGTTCACTGTCTTCAATGCTTCTTATTAAACCCAACTTGCCGTTGTTATACTATTATACTGCTATCGTGCGAACTCCACTATGTTAACCATTTGATAAACATACGATTATAATCCTTGATCACACAGCAATAAAGTCCAATTTGTTTTTTTTATATTTTGTTGTTGTCAATTACCTTATATATATAAAACTGGAGCGTCTGTCTGTAATATCGAAATGATTGCCTATGCCTATGATAAATATATATATATATATATATATATATATATATATATACTAGCTGACCAGGCAGACGTCGTTTTGCCCTTTACGACGACCATTTGCTTTCTTAAAAAACTCCTGAAATTAGCCATAAAAATAAATTGAGGGTCACTTATCGGGATAAAAACTATCCTATCTCTCAAGTTGGACCAAACTGCACACAGTGTGCAAAATTTCATTGAAATCAGTTCAGTAGTTTAGGAGTCCATCGCGGACAAACAACGTGACACGTAATTTTTATTTATAAAGATATATATATATATATATATATATATATATATATATATATATATATATATATATATACCATTTTAAAAGATTGTGTCTGTCTGTCTGTCCTTCCTTCTATCCGGGCTGATATTCGGAATAGCTGTACCTCATATATAGTTAGGTGGCTAGGCTACATATAGATCACAAACCCATTGTGATCGTAGCCTAGTCACCTAACTCTTAAAAAATATCCAAAATTTTTTAGACTCTGCTTACCCCTCGGGGCTTACAGACATGACGTACTCTTATATATATGTTGTCTATTATCTTACGGTAACGAGCTTAGCTGTAAGTAGCTAGCATAATGTCGATTTTAATATTTGATATCGACAGTCAGTTAATAACAATCAATAAAACAAGAGGTGCCGAAAATGGTCGTTTTGTTTTGTTTAAACCCTAATGTATTATGCCGTAGTAAACGCGGCATGCTCCGATTACAAGTCCATTAACGCTAGTGTTCCACAAGGCTGCGTACTATTACCAACGCTGTTTCTTCTGCATATCAATGATATGTTGCAAACCGGTAACATTCATTGCTATGCAGAGCCATATATTGTCTAATACTTACTAGACAATATATGGGAAAGTCTGAGGCCTGTAGCACAGTTTTAACTAACGCAGGCTTCAGAGCAAAAAAATAACTGTAATTATAATGTAAGGTATGTTAAATAAATTTCATTGCAGACGACAGCATTGGCGATGTTTTATACAACGGCCGTGCCAATATTTCTCAGGAAAACGTCGCCAAGTACCGGAAAAAACACTTGTGTCTAAAGTTGAACAAAGTTTCGGATTGGGGGCGACTAAATTTAGTCCATTTCGATCCACAAAAGACACAAGTTTGCACGTTTACCGCTAAAAATAATCCCTTTGTCGTATCACCTCAGTTTCAGGGCACTCCCCTTGTTGCCTTAGCCAGTATCGGAATCATTGGCATCGACATATTGAATGACGTACAGGGAAGAGAAGGCCAATATGGCCTCTTTTCTTCTCCTCAAAAAGCTTGGCGTGCTCAGCAGAACGTGACAGTATTGCATGGAGGCACACTACCTGCAACTTAACAAGCCGCAGGTTCGGCATCACATGGAATACTGTTCCCATCTCTGGGCTGGGGCTACCTAGTGCCAGCTCCTTCCAATTGATCGTATCCAGCGCAGAGTGGTTCGAATTGTCGGTGACCGAGCGCTTTCTGATCGCCTTGACTCACTGGCATTGCGAAGTGATGTTGCATCTCTTTGTCTATTTTTCCGCATCTACCACGGAGAGTGTTATGAGGAATTGTACGAACTTATTGCAGCCGCCCAATTCACCATTGAACATCGCGACAAAACTTTTTACGTGGTAGAGCCATTCTGTATCTATATTAAAAGTACAGTTGTCGCATGAACGGGTCGGCTCGACCGGGGAATGACGACTCTCTCACAGAATACCAGCGTACAATAGCGGCTTAATGCTGCTGTGTTTCGTATCGTGAGTGTAGAGAACCGGAGACCCTTTTTACTGGAAAAGAAGCATTCTATCTTAGTCCTCACGGCTGACAATGCATTTGCATTTTAATTCGCTAACGAAGATAGATGTAGATGTCTATGGGCCACAGCAACCACTTACCATCAGGTGGACTGTGTGCTCGTTTGTCACCTTTATACTATAAAAAGAATATAAATGAAAAATATTATTGGTCCTAAAAATGAACCCTGAGGTACGCCTAAACTAACAAGATATCACTGATGTTTATCTATTTTAACTAATTGTTTACATACAATTATGCAATAATTACCTAAAATTTCAAGCGTTTTACTTATGATGCCGACAAGAGAATATTTGTAGTAATAAATTGGGGCTAGTCGTGTCAAAAGTCTGTTTAAGATCTATGACAGTTCCTTTAGCCATATGTTTATGATCGGTTTAGTTTTTAATTTTTGCTTTTAAATTTATTGTAGTAAAAAATGTGTTCGATTATGGTCTAAATCCGTACTGTTTTTGATAACATTTTGTATTAAGAAATTTAATTTAGTATTTTCTCTTTCTTTTTTTTAAATCATAATGGACGGCAATTAAATGGATCGGTTCTATCTCATGTTTTATCAATTGGGATAAGCTTAGCAATTTATTGGTCATCGGCAAAGATGCCTTATTCAAAATACAGTGTGTGCGGTCACGATCTAAACTAAACAGCCCTAACTTTTGAGTTATGCAATTAAGAACAATAATTTTAATGTAATGTAAATAATGTTAAAGAAATAAGAAATAGTGAGATAAGGAAACGCTGTGGTCTGAAAGAAGATGTAGTGACAAAAATTGAGAAAGGTATGCTGAGATGGTTTGGTCATGTCGAGAGAATGAATGAAGAACGATTGACGAAAAAAGTGTATAAGGCGAGTGTGAATGAAAGTGTTGGAAGGGGTAGACCTAGGCGGACATTTCTAGACCAAATCAGGGACGTCTTGAAAAAAGGCCAGGTCAAGAGTACCCTAAACCGTAGAGCATGTATGAAGGGAATAATGAAAGTGGACGAAGCGAAACAAGTATGTAAGGATCGTAGCAAGTGGAAAGAAGTGGTCTCTGCCTACCCCTACGGGAAAGAGGCGTGATTATATGTATGTATGTATGTATGTAATTTTAATGTCAATTTGTAAGTAATATCCTTAAGTATTAGAATAGTATTAAAAATTTAGTATCAATGTGATAGTTTTAGAAGTATGTTAAGAAAAAAAAACTGATTTTTTTTTACTTAAATGAGCATTGTAAAAGTTTTAAGATATTTTGTAGGGAAAACTTTCCATGATGTTTATTTTCATTTGCTAGATGCTATTTTTACCTTTTATGTAACATTTTTTTACATTTGTAGGACCTTTCTGTCCAGAGAAATCTGCATCTTTTGGCAGAGGTATCTACAGGAATTAATTTTTTTTTAATAGCGGCCATACCGACAGGAGGCGGAGTACCTTCTGTATATATGGGTGTTTTGTCGATGAAATTAGGTATATTTTGTAACCTTAAATTATCGCTAGGTCGTGACCGGACACACATTATAAGTATACACACTGTGGGAATTCAGTAGCAATGATTTTATTAACGCATTTTATTCACATCATATCATTTTATCGATAATGATAAAGTCATATATGGAAATATAAAAACATTAGCCAATAAACTAGAATTACATTGCACTATACTAGCGATTTGCAAATGCCCGACATCACAATATTTCTTCTAGGACATCATAGTCCATCCATCCGTCCATTACAGCTTATAAAAGTCCACTGCTGAACATAGGCCTCCCCCATAGATTGCCACGTAGGGGGGATTTTGCCATAGTTGTAAGGTTACTGTTGATTTGAAAATTTCACCTCTCAGTGGGTCATGTGCTCCTGGTAGATTATCTTCTGTACATCCATCCATTACATCCTATAAATGTCCACTGCTGAACATAGGCCTCCGCCATAGATTGCCACATAGGGGGGATTTTGCCATAGTTGTAAGGTTACTGTTGATTTGAAAATTTCACCTCTCAGTGGGTCATGTGCTCCTGGTAGATTATCTTCTATACATCCATCCATTACATCCTATAAATGTCCACTGCTGAACATAGGTCAACCCCATAGATTGCCACATAGGGGGGATTTTGCCATAGTTGTAAGGTTACTGTTGATTTGAAAATTTCACCTCTCAGTGGGTCATGTGCTCCTGGTAGATTATCTTCTGTACATCCATCCATTACATCCTATAAATGTCCACTGCTGAACATAGGTCAACCCCATAGATTTGCCTCATAGGGGGGATTTTGCCATAGTTGTAATGTTACTGTTGATTTGAAAATTTCACCTCTCAGTGGGTCATGTGCTCCTGGTAGATTATCTTCTATACATTCATCCATTACAACCTATTATAGTCCACTGCTGAACATAGGCCTCCCCCATAGATTGCCACATAGGGGGGATTTTGTCATAGTTGTAATGTTACTGTTGATTTGAAAATTTCACCTCTCAGTGGGTCATGTGCTCCTGGTAGATTATCTTCTATACATCCATCCATTATAACCTATTAAAGTCCACTGCTGAACATAGGCCTCCCCCATAGATTGCCACATAGGGGGGATTTTGCCATAGTTGTAAGGTTACTGTTGATTTGAAAATTTCACCTCTCAGTGGGTCATGTGCTCCTGGTAGATTATCTTCTATACATCCATCTATTACAACCTATTAAAGTCCACTGCTGAACATAGGCCTCCCCCATAGATTGCCACATAGGGGGGGGGGGGGGGGATTTTGCCATAGTTGTAAGGTTACTGTTGATTTGAAAATTTCACCTCTCAGTTGGTCATGTGCTCCTGGTAGATTATCTTCTGTACATCCATCCATTACAACCTATTAAAGTCCATTGCTGAACATAGGCCTCCCCCATAGATTGCCTCATTGGGGGGATTTTGCCATAGTTGCCACTCTTTCCAGTTGGGCTGGCAACCGCAATTTTATACTATTTTGAGTTGTTAGCAGGAAGATGCTGGTGCGCTTCCGTGCCTTGTAGTGTCAGTGTGAAAATACCCACTACTTCATATCATCCCGTAGGTGTTGTAAGAGGCGACAGAGGGAAACTGAAACAGGTGATCATTGTAATGCTTATTAATAATTGTGAGGTTCTTTTAAAGACTTTAAAATTTTGCGTATTTTCTTTGTTTTAGGTCAAAAACGACGTAAACAAAGCGAACATTCGTGTACAGAACGTAAGCATACCTCTTTCTTCACACAATAGAATAAAACAGAAAAAACAACTCGGTCACTGTTTTCATTTGCCTGTAAGGCAATGCCGTGTAGTGACGATATAATATTATCCACTACGCGATATCACTTCGTGAATGACGTTAGAGGCGACAAAGGGAAGCAAATCAGGAGATAGGCATCAGCGTCTGTCTAATAACGACTAAAAATAAAAAACTGCGATTGCCACACTGCTTGCGAAGCGTGGCAACTATAGCAAATATCCCCTGTATGAGGCAATCTACGGGGGAGGCACATGTTCAGCAGTGGACTTTAATAGTCTGTAATGGATGGATGTATAGAAGATAATCTACCAGGAGCACATGACCCACTGAGAGGTGAAATTTTCAAATCAACAGTAACATTACAACTATGGCAAAATCCCCCCTATGAGGCAATCTATGGGGTTGGCCTATATTTAGCAATGGACATTTATAGGATGTAATGGATGGATGGGCTATGATGTCCCAGAAGAAAATTGTGATGTCGGGTAACGTTAACATGAAGGCAAGGCAAGGATTTTGTATGCATGTCACTTCAAGTGATGTAGATGTTTCATCATGATGCATCACTTCATTAGAGTTGGGAAACACTTTGTCACCATTAATCTTTTTAATAAAAAAAACCAATAACACTGATCACGTCTGTTTGCAACTATACCTTTTGTGATATGCAACTTTTTTTTTATAGAATACAATCGAAATCACAGTCACTCTGATGGTAAGTAGATATTGTGGTCTATAGATATCTACATCTAACCCCAATTAAGAATCAGAATGCAGATGCGTTGTCAGCCGTGGGGACTAAGATGGAATGCATCTTTTCCAGTAAAAAGCGTCTCCGGTTCTCTACACTCACCATACGGAACACAACAACTACTATTTTACGTTGGTATTCTGTGAGAGTGTGATCCTACCCCGGTCGAGCCGACTCATTCGTGCTACAACCATAATATAGCTTTTACCACATTTCTTTTTCTCATGTTTTTGTTCATATTATGTTATTTTTGGCGTACAATAAAGTGTTATCTATCTATCTATCTATAGCTGCAGCATGGCTTTACCACGTAGCAGTAGGTATTAATATTAGGTCCATAAATCATTTTCATGTTTGACTTTTCAGATGGTATACATAGTAACGATGGCTGTGAACTAGATTTCGAAAAATCTAAACCTG